>NC_069438.1:10141414-10448237 GCF_026875155.1 Cherax quadricarinatus
TTGGTCAGGCTGACAGTCTTGGTCAAGCTGACAGTCTTGGTCAGGCTGACAGTCTTGGTCAAGCTGACAGTCTTGGTCAAGCTGACAGTCTTGGTCAAGCTGACAATCTTGGTCAAGCTGACAGTCTTGGTCAAGCTGACAGTCTTGGACAAGTATAACGAGACTGGTTCACGCACCCACTGAAAGTGGGTGCGTGAACGATACGTCTTCGGAGGCTTCTTTATTTGTAATGTCGTGGTGGGTACACAGGCTTGTGTGTTGTGCTCATGGCCCGGGCAGGGCCATCCCGCGAGAGGAGAGAACTAGTAGGCCTTCTGTCTTGCTGCTTGGCCGCTGTGTGAGTGAGAGAGTGTGGGACCAGCTTCCCACAGACCTGGACAGGCCCAGAGGGCAGCACCTTAGTGGCGCAAAATATGAACTAAGCTGGCAGACAGCATAAGCTGTCTGTGCAGACAGTACAGGCTGTCTACATTCGCTCGGCCACCTACCTCGCGTCATCTTGACGCGACAATACTGGTGGTAAAAAAAAACTCGGTCTCTCTCTCGTAGGAACAGGGCACAGAACACAAAATAAAAACATATATATACATATGAACATGGAAAAAAAACTTCCTACAGGGAGGGAAAAAAAACACTGGACGCAGAAATCACCACAAAACTCACCTCTGCCTTGCTGAAACACCTGTGCTGAGCTGAACAACAACAGCAGAACATACAAGTGACGCTGAACACGTGACTTGAGAAACAGCGTGGGACGCTGTAGCGTGGGGTCACTGGGACGCCACTTAAAATTCTCGAAGAAATTCGGCAAATTTCGGCTAGATCCTGCTTGTACCTGTGTCTGGATGCTCAAACGTGCAGACAAGACATCAGGATAACTCGTTGAGAGACGGATGCTTTTTGTATAGGGTGATAAAGTGAAGATGACTTCATACCTCTTCCTTCCTCTCTCCGGGCAAACACAACTGCTGCTACCACCGCTTCCCACCATTTATAACGAGATTATTTGGTGTACTGAAACGGGGTGTGAATTATAAACGTCTTCGGAGGCTTCCCACAGACCTGGACAGGCCCAGAGGGCAGCACCTGAGTGGCGCGAAATATGAACTAAGCTGGCAGACAGCATAAGCTGTCTGTGCAGACAGTACAGGCTGTCTATACAAGCTGACAGTCTTGGTCAGGCTGACAGTCTTCGTCAAGCTGACAGTCTTGATCAAGTTGACTGTCTTGGTCAAGCTGACAGTCTTGATCAAGCTGACTGTCTTGGTCAAGCTCACAGTCTAGATCAAGCTGACAGTTTTGATCAAGCTGACTGTCTTGGTCAAGCTCACAGTCTAGATCAAGCTGACAGTCTTGATCAAGCTGACTGTCTTGGTCAGGCTGACTGTCTTCGTCGAGCTGGTAGTCTTGATCAAGCTGACTGTCTTGGTCAAGCTGACAGTTTTGATCAAGCTGACAATCGTCGTCAGGCTGAAAGTTGTCGTCAAGCTGACAGTCTTTGTCAAGCTGACAGTCTTCGTCAAGCTGACAGTCTTGATCAGGCTGACAGTCTTGGTCAAGCTGACAGTCGTCGTCAAACTGACAGTCTTCGTCAAGCTGACAGTCTTCATCAAGCTGACAGTCTCCGTCAAGCTGACAGTCTTGGTCAAGCTGACAGTCTTGATCAAGTTGACTGTATTGGACAAGCTGACAGTTTTGATCAAGCTGACAGTCTTGGTCAAGCTGAAAGTCGTCGTCAAGCTGATAGTCATCGTCAAGCTGACAGTCTTCGTCAAACTGACAGTCTTGATCAAACTGACAGCCTTGTTCAGGCTGACGGTCTTGGTCAGGCTGACAGTCTTGATCAAGCTGACAGTCTTTACTGAGCTGACAGTCTTGGTCAAGCTGACAGTCTTTATCAAGCTGACTGTCTTGGTCAAGCTCACAGTCTAGATCAAGCTGACAGTCTTGATCAAGCTGACTGTCTTGGTCAAGCTCACAGTCTAGATCAAGCTGATAGTCTTGATCAAGCTGACTGTCTTGGTCATGCTGACTGTCTTCGTCGAGCTGGTAGTCTTGATCAAGCTGACTGTCTTCGTCAAGCTGACAGTTTTGATCAAACTGACAGTCTTGGTCAGGCTGACAGTCTTGGTCAAACTGACAGTCTTCGTCAGGCTGACAGTCTTCGCCAAGCTGACAGTCTTGGCCAAACTGACAGTCTTGATCAAGCTGACAGTCTTGGTCAAGCTGACAGTCTTGATGCTGGTGAATGGTTCTACACTCCACCTTGACAGTGGTAGTGTTACTCCACCTTGAAAGTGGTAGTGTTACTCTACCTTGACAGTGATAGTGTTACTCCACCTTGACAGTGGTTGTGTTACTCCACCTTGACAGTGGTGGTGTTGCTCCACCTTGACAGTGGCGGTATTACTCCACCTTGACAGTGGTAGTGTTATTCCACCTTGACAGTGATAGTGTTATTCCACCTTGACAGTGGTGGTGTTACTCCACCTTGACAGTGGTAGTGCTACTCCACCTTGACAGTGGTAGTGCTACTCCACCTTGACAGTGGTAGTGTTACTCCACCTTGACAGTGGTAGTGTTACTCCACCTTGACAGTGGTAGTGTTACTCCACCTTGACAGTGGTAGTGTTACTCCACCTTGACAGTGGTAGTGTTACTCCACCTTGACAGTGGTAGTGCTACTCCACCTTGACAGTGGTAGTGTTACTCCACCTTGACAGTGGTAGTGTTACTCCACCTTGACAGTGGTAGTGCTACTCCACCTTGACAGTGGTAGTGTTTACTCCACCTTGACAGTGGTAGTTTTACTCCCACCTTGGACAGTGGTAGTGCTACTCCCCCTTGACAGTGGTAGTGTTACTCCACCTTGACAGTGGTAGTGTTTCTCCACCTGACAGTGGTAGGTTTACTCCCCTTGACAGTGGTAGTGGTTACTCCACCGGGACGTGGTAGTGTACTCCCCCTTTGACAGTGGTAGTGCTACTCCACCTTGACAGTGGTAGTGTTACTCCACCTTGACAGTGGTAGTGTTACTCCACCTTGACAGTGGTAGTGTTACTCCACCTTGACATGGTAGTGTTACCCCACCTTGACAGTGGTAGGCTACTCCACCTTGACAGTGGTAGTGCTACTCCACCTTGACAGTGGTAGTGTTACTCCACCTTGACAGTGGTAGTGTTACTCCACCTTGACAGTGGTAGTGTTACTCCACCTTGACAGTGGTAGTGTTACTCCACCTTGACAGTGGAAAGTGCTACTCCACCTTGACAGTGGTAGTGTTACTCCACCTTAAACAGTGGTAGTTTTTACTCCACCTTGACAGTGGTAGTGCTACTCCACCTTGACAGTGGTAGTGTTACTCCACCTTGACAGTGGTAGTGTTACTCCACCTTGACAGTGGTAGTGCTAACTCCACCTTGACGTGGTAGTGTTACTCCACCTTGACAGTGGTAGTGTTACTCCACCTTGACAGTGGTAGTGTTACTCCACCTTGACAGTGGTAGTGTTACTCCACCTTGACAGTGGTAGTGTTACTCCCCCTTGACAGTGGTAGTGCACTCCACCTTGACAGTGGTAGTTTTTACTCCACCTTGACAGTGGTAGTGTTACTCACCTTGACAGTGGTAGTGTTACTCCACCTTGGACAGGGTAGTGTTACTCCACCTTGACAGTGGTAGTGCTACTCCACCTTGACAGTGGTAGTGTTTACTCCACCTTGACAGTGGTAGTTTTTACTCCACCTTGAGAGGGGTAGTGTTACTCCACCTTGACAGTAGTAGTGTTACTCCACCTTGACATTTGGTAGTGTTACTCCACCTTGACAGTGGTAGTGCTACTCCACCTTGACAGTGGTAGTGTTACTCCACCTTGACAGTGGTAGTGTTACTCCACCTTGACAGTGGTAGTGCTACTCCACCTTGACAGTGGTATGTTTTTACTCCACCTTGACAGTGGTAGTGTTACCCCACCTTGACAGTGGTAGTGTTACTCCACCTTGACATGGTAGTTTTTACCCACCTTGACAGTGGTAGTGCACTCCACCTTGACAGTGGTAGTGTTACTCCACCTTGACAGTGGTAGTGTTACTCCCCCTTGACAGTGGTGTTTACTCCACCTGACAGTGGTAGTGTTACCCCACCTTGACAGTGGTAGTGTTACTCCACCTTGACAGTGGTAGTGCTACTCCACCTTGACAGTGGTAGTGTTACTCCACCTTGACAGTGGTAGTGTTACTCCACCTTGACAGTGGTAGTGTTACTCCACCTTGACAGTGGTAGTGTTACTCCACCTTGACAGGGTTGGCGTTACTCCACCTTGAAAGTGGTAGTGTTACTCCACCTTGACAGTGGTGGTGTTACTCCACCTTGAAAGTGGTAGTGTTACTCCACCTTGACAGTGGTAGTGTAACTCCACCTTGACAGTGGTAGTGTTACTTCACATTGACAGTGATAGTATTACTCCACCTTGACAGTGGTAGTGTTAATCCCCCTTGACAGTGGTAGTGTTACTCCTCCTTGACAGTGGTAGGTAACTCCACTTAAACAATTAGTAGTGTTACAGTAGTAGCGTTACTTCACCTTGACAGTGTTGCAGTGGTGGTGTTACTCCACCTAGACATTGTTGCAGTGGTGGTGTTACTCCACTTAGACCCTGTGTAGTGCTTCAGTGGTGGTGTTACCACACCTAAACACTGGGTAGAGTTGCAGTGGTGGTGTTACTCCACCTAAACAGTGTTGCAGTGGTGGTGTTACTCCACCTAGACAGTGTTGCAGTGGTGGTGTTACTCCATCTAGACATTGTTGCAGTGGTGGTGTTACTCCACCTAGACCCTGTGTAGTGTTTCAGTGGTGGTGTTACCACACCTAAACACCGGGTAGAGTTGCAGTGGTGGTGTTACTCCACCTAGACAGTGTTGCAGTGGTGGTGTTACTCCACCTAGACAGTGTTGCAGTGGTGGTGTTACTCCACCTAGACATTGTTGCAGTGGTGGTGTTACTCCACTTAGACCCTATGTAGTGCTTCAGAGGTGGTGTTACCACACCTAAACACTGGGTAGAGTTGCAGTGGTGGTGTTACTCCACCTAGACGTGTTGCAGTGGTGGTGTTTACTCCACCTAGACATGGGTTGCAGTGGTGGTTTACTCTACTTAGACCTTTTAAGTGCTTCAGTGGGGGTGTACCACACCTAAACACTGGGTAGAGTTGCAGTGGTGGTGTTACTCCACCTAGACAGTGTTGCAGTGGTGGTGTTACTCCACCTAGACATTGTTGCAGTGGTGGTGTTACTCCACTTAGACCCTATGTAGTCCTTCAGTGGTGGTGTTACCACACCTAAACACTGGGTAGAGTTGCAGTGGTGGTGTTACTCCACCTAGACATTGTTGCAGTGGTGGTGTTACTCCACCTAGACATTGTTGCAGTGGTGGTGTTACTCCACCTAGACAGTGTTGCAGTGGTGGTGTTACTCCACCTAGACAGTGTTGCAGTGGTGGTGTTACTCCACCTAGACATTGTTGCAGTGGTGGTGTTACTCCACCTAGACAGTGTTACAGTGGTGGTGTTACTTTACCTTGACACTAGGTAGTGTTGCTGTAGTGATACACAGGTGTTGTGGAAAATTAAATTTACCTGGATTAACTCATAAGATACATAACAGTAAATGGTAAGAAAGATAATTATTTTTATCAAAGTTACAGAGACAAGTAGGAATTTTAGGACACCTAGGTCACAAAAAATGTCCCCCTTCGATACCTACTACTGTCATATCCACAAGTTGCTCTGGACCTATATTAATTTCAAATGAAATATACATTACCAGGAATTATGGTAAACATTAATATAAATTTGTGGACTATATGTTAAAATTAATAAATGATTACATATACACATTTTATGTAACAGAAGGAGAATTTATAATCATAACACTCACCAATTAGTCTGGAGATTACAATGTGTCATGTACAGAAACCACCCTGTCTAAAATTTATGAAGAAAACTGGCCAGAATTACAACATAAATTAGACATGTCTTAGCTGGGGTTCTGAAGCTGTCCTGTCCATCAGCTTAATGCTCACGTTATGCAGGACTTCAAATCCAAAAATTTCGGCTCCTATTTGAGAGGTTTTAAGCCCAATATAACCCCTAGAGCGACGAAAATTATGCACATTACATTAGGGTGCTTGTACCACATTCAAAAAAACAATGGCGACTCCCCTCCAGCGACGCTCACCCGTCGGTGGTTCTTTATTTATTTACAAATTAAATGTTATTACCTACAATATAGGCCATCAATTTACATATAAAATACACTGTATTTTTTGGAGAATATACAGTATTTTCCATAGTGATACATGCTAGAACATATATACACTGCAATAGAGAAAAAAGAAGTCCCACTGGGGATCTTCATTGACTTACGTAAAGCTTTTGATACAGTTGACCATGACTTGCTCCACGTAAAATTGTCACACTATGGTATAAGAGGGCACTCCCTCAACTACCTCAAGTCTTACCTCAGCAACAGAAGCCAATATGTGTACGCAAATGGGGCAAACTCTTCTGCGCAACCAATTACAGTTGGTGTCCCACAGGGAAGTGTCCTTGGCCCTCTTCTCTTTCTCCTATACATAAATGACCTTCCAAATGCTTCGCAATTACTCAAACCCACACTATTTGCAGATGACACTACATACGTCTTCTCTCACCCGAGCCCAGTCACGCTAGCCAATACTGTAAATACCGAATTACAGAAAATATCAGCCTGGATGAGGACTAACAAACTTACACTAAACATTGACAAAACCTACTTCATTCAGTTTGGTAACAGAGCTACAGATGTACCTCTTAACATAACGATAAACGGATCACCTATCACAAAGCTAACAGAGGAAATTCTTAGAATCCACCTCGATAATAGACTCAAATTTCATACACATATACAACAAATTTCTAAGAAAATTTCCAAGACTGTAGGCATACTATCGAAGATACGGTACTATGTTCCACAGTCAGCCCTCCTGGCCCTATATCACTCACTTATTTACCCCTATCTCACCTATGGAATTTGTGCATGGGGCTCAACAACAATTAACCATCTCAGACCACTAATTACCCAACAAAAGGCTGCAGTTAGAATGATAAAAATTCTCATTACAGGCAGCACACTCCACCAATATTCAAAACACTCAACCTTACTCACCATACAAAACATCCATACTTATTATTTGCACCTATTACATACATAGAACACTTAACTCTGATATTAACCCTCCCCTCAAACATCTCCTTGCCAACCTCAACAGAACACATGACCATAACACAAGGCACAGATCACTCTTTGATGTTCCTCGTGTCCATCTCACACTATGCAAAAACTCAATGCACATAAAAGGCCCTAAAATCTGGAATTCATTACCTGTAAATATAAAAGACACACTACCTGTTTATAAATTCAAGTCTCTTCTCAAAGATCACTTATTCACTCAAAACCAAATAAATACTGAATTACTGAACCTTATAAATTGTATATCCTAAATGTTACTCACAATTATATCACACAAATGTTAAACCTAACTTTGTTATTTTTTTAAATACACTACCTAACAGAATACTCCATACGACTGAATGTACAACAATGCAAGCAACCATATGACCTGTCTTTGTAATACTCACTTGTGCTTTATAGTTATCTGTTTACAATAATGTTTTATCACTGATTTCATCATTGCTTAGTTAACCTTAAGTTAATTTTAAGCCAGCCCGTAATGCTATGCATATAAGTGGCTTTGGCATGCTGCTCTTACCTGTATTTTTTGTACCTCTGTATGTGTGCTTAAATTACTAAATAAATAAATAAGTAAATAAATAAATAGGTGTTACACAAGTGCCTCGGTCATCAACTTGCCTATATTTTAAACCCTTATCAAAATCATTGTGTTGCAGTCTCCCAGGCAACAGCCTCACCTGACTCCCTCAGTGTGTTGCAGCCCCCCAGGCAACAGCCCTCACCTGACTCCCTCAGTGTGTTGCAGTCCCCCAGGCAACAGCCCTCACCTGACTCCCTCAGTGTGTTGCAGCCCCCCAGGCAACACCCCTCACCTGACTCCCTCAGTGTGTTGCAGTCCCCCAGGCAACACCCCTCACCTGACTCCCACTGAGAACTGCTCATCTGCCATCAAAACAAAAGCACCATTGCAGAAACCTGTCATCACTGTCATACTGGACCGGCGACACGAAACAGATCTGGATTCAACTAATGGAATTGACTTTCAAAAGAGCCAGTACCTAACCACTTGAAATTGGTAATCCAGAAATATTGAACCATGACCAGATAGTCCAAAATTGACAGGCACAATACCCTGACTGAAACAATACACTAATTACGTTGTTGATGAGACGCATGTGCTTGTGTTAGGTATCTTTATTCTAAAACATTTCGCCCATACAGTAGGCTTCTCCAGTCGGTGAAAATTAGACACATGTGCAACATCTGGGTATCTTTAATGTAGACGTTTCGCCATCCAGTGGCTTTATCAATACAAATTCTAGGACATAATTTGAAGACAATAGAACTATATACAAAAGATGTGTGGAGGTGGTGTGAACAGCATCGTAGTTGCGAAGAATCTGGAGCACAGGCAAGAAGGCTGGTGCTTATATACTTGGCGTCAGGTGGCAAGGGGACGGGTAGCAGGCGAAGGCATTGTCACTGGTAGGCGGGATTTCCCAGTGGAAGTAGGTCCTACCCGAGGGACGGGTTAGTAGAAGTAAAGAAGGTCTTGTAGATGTCCTCTGAACCAAGATTCCATGATGTTGCAGTGTCTGACAAGATGTGCAACAATGGTATACAATACAGACAATGTGAAAATTAGATACATTTTATTATTTTTTTTTTATTATCACACTGGCCGATTCCCACCAAGGCAGGGTGACCCACCAAGGCAGAGTGGCCCACCAAGGCAGGGTGACCCACCAAGGCAGGGTGGCCCGAAAAAGAAAAACTTTCACCATCATTCACTCCATCACTGTCTTGCCAGAAGGGTGCTTTACACTACAGTTTTTAAACTGCAACATTAACACCCCTCCTTCAGAGTGCAGGCACTGTACTTCCCATCTCCAGGACTCAAGTCCGGCCTGCCGGTTTCCCTGAATCCCTTCATAAATGTTACTTTGCTCACACTCCAACAGCACGTCAAGTATTAAAAACCATTTGTCTCCATTCACTCCATCAAACACGCTCACGCATGCCTGCTGGAAGTCCAAGCCCCTCGCACACAAAACCTCCTTTACCCCTCCCTCCAACCTTTCCTAGGCCGACCCCTACCCGCCTTCCTTCCACTACAGACTGATACACTCTTGAAGTCATTCTGTTTCGCTCCATTCTCTCTACATGTCCGAACCACCTCAACAACCCTTCCTCAGCCCTGTGGACAACAGTTTTGGTATCCCGCACCTCCTCCTAACTTCCAAACTACGAATTCTCTGCATTATATTCACACCACACATTGCCCTCAGACATGACATCTCCACTGCCTCCAGCCTTCTCCTCGCTGCAACATTCATCACCATGCTTCACACCCATATAAGAGCGTTGGTAAAACTATACTCTCATACATTCCCTCTTTGCCTCCAAGGACAAAGTTCTTTGTCTCCACAGACTCCTAAGTGCACCACTCACTCTTTTTCCCTCATCAATTCTATGATTCGCCTCATCTTTCATAGACCCATCTGCTGACACGTCCACTCCCAAATATCTGAATACGTTCACCTCCTCCATACTCTCTCCCTCCAATCTGATATTCAATCTTTCATCACCTAATCTTTTTGTTATCCTCATAACCTTACTCTTTCCTGTATTCACCTTTAATTTTCTTCTTTTGCACACCCAACCAATTCATCCACCAATCTCTGCAACTTCTCTTCAGAATCTCCCAAGAGCACAGTGTCATCAGCAAAGCAGCTGTGACAACTCCCACTTTGTGTGTGATTCTTTATCTTTTAACTCCACGACTCTTGCCAAGACCCTCGAATTTACTTCTCTTACACCCCATCTATAAATATATATTAACAACCACGGTGACATCACACATCCTTGTCTAAGGCCTACTTTACTGGGAAAAAATTTCCCTCTTTCCTACATACTCTAACTTGAGCCTCACTATCCTCGTAAAACTCTTCAGTGCTTTCAGTAACCTACCTCCTACACCATACACTTGCAACATCTGTCACATTGCCCCCCTATCCACCCTGTCCATACGCCTTTTCCAAATCCATAAATGCCACAAAGACCTCTTTAGCCTTATCTAAATAACTGTTCAACTTATATGTTTCACTGTAAAACACCTGGTCCACACACCCCTACCTTCCTAATAGCACTCCTTGTTCATCTGCTATCCTATTTTCCGTCTTACTCTTATTCTTTCAATTATAACTCTACCATACACTTTACCAGGTATACTCAACAGACTTATCCCCCTATAATTTTTGCACTCTCTTTTATCCCCTTGCCTTTATACAAAGGAACTATGCATGCTCTCTGCCAATCCCTAGGTACCTATCCCTCTTCCATACATTTTATTAAATAATTGCACCAACACACTCCAAAACTATATCCCCACCTGCTTTTAACATTTCTATCTTTATCCCATCAATCCAGCTGCCTTACCCCCTTTCATTTTAACCTACTGCCTCACGAACTTCCCCCACACTCACAACTGGCTCTTCCTCACTCCTACAAGATGTTATTCCTCCTTGCCCTATACACGAAATCACGCTTCCCTATCTTCATCAACATTTAACAATTCTCAAAATATTCCCTCCATCTTCCCAATACCTCTAACTCTCCATTTAATACTCTCCTCTCCTATTTTTAACTGACAAATCCATTTGTTCTCTAGGCTTTCTTAACTTGTTAATCTCACTCCAAAACTTTTTCTTATTTTCAACAAAATTTGTTGATAACATCTCACCCACTCTCTCATTTGCTCTCTTTTTACATTGCTTCACCACTCTCTTAACCTCTCTCTTTTTCTCCATATACTCTCCCTCCTTGCATCACTTCTACTTTGTAAAAACTTCTCATATGCTAACTTTTTCTCCCTTACTACTCTTTTTACATCATCATTCCACCAATCGCTCCTCTTCCCTCCTGCACCCACTTCCTGTAACCACAAACTTCTGCTGAACACTCTAACACTACATTTTTAAACCTACCCCATACCTCTTCGACCCCATTGCCTATGCTCTCATTAGCCCATCTATCCTCCAATAGCTGTTTATATCTTACCCTAACTGCCTCCTCTTTTAGTTTATAAACCTTCACCTCTCTCTTCCCTGATGCTTCTATTCTCCTTGTATCCCATGTACCTTTTACTCTCAGTGTAGCTACAACTAGAAAGTGATCTGATATATCTGTGGCCCCTCTATAAACATGTACATCCTGAAGTCTACTCAACAGTCTTTTATCTACCAATACATAATCCAACAAACTACTGTCATTTCGCCCTACATCATATCTTGTATACTTATTTATCCTCTTTTTCTTAAAATATGTATTACCTATAACTAAACCCCTTTCTATACAAAGTTCAATCAAAGGGCTCCCATTATCATTTACACTGGCACCCCAAACTTACCTACCACACCCTCTCTAAAAGTTTCTCCTACTTTAGCATTCAGGTCCCCTACCACAATTACTCTCTCACTTGGTTCAAAGGCTCCTATACATTCACTTAACATCTCCCAAAATCTCTCTCTCTCCTCTGCATTCCTCTCTTCTCCAGGTGCATACACGCTTATTATGACCCACTTCTCGCATCCAACCTTTACTTTAATCCACATAATTCTTGAATTTACACATTCATATTCTCTTTTCTCCTTCCATAACTGATCATTTAACATTACTGCTACCCCTTCCTTTGCTCTAACTCTCTCAGATACTCCAGATTTAATCCCATTTATTTCCCCCTACCGAAACTCCCCTACCCCCTTCAGCTTTGTTTCGCTTAGATCCAGGACATCCAACTTCTTTTCATTCATAACATCAGCAATCATCTGTTTCTTGTCATCTGCACTACATCCACGCACATTTAAGCATCCCAGTTTTATAAAGTTTTTCTTCTTCTCTTTTTTAGTAAATGTCTACAGGAGAAGGGGTTACTAGCCCATTGCTCCCGGCATTTTAGTCGCCTCATACGACACGCATGGCTCACGGAGGAAAGATTCTTTTCCACTTCCCCATGGACAATTGAAGAAATAAAGAAGAACAAGACCTATTTAGAAAAAGGAGAAAAACCTAGATGTATGTATATATATATATGCATGTGCGTGTCTGTCAAGTGTGACCAAAGTGTAAGTAGGAGTAGCAAGATATCCCTGTTATCTAGCGTGTTTATGAGACAGAAAAAGAAACCAGCAATCCTACCATCATGCAAAACAGTTACAGGTTTTTGTTTCACAGTCATCTGGCAGGACGGTAGTACTTCCCTGGGTGGTTGCTGTCTACCAACCTACTACCTACTACCTACATATGGTCCAGAATATTCACGACTACGGTGTTCTTCACACTAACTCCAAGACTGAGGGACTAACTATCTCATCTTTTGTATATAGTTCTACTGTCCTCAACTTATGTCCTAGAATCTGTATTGATAAAGCCACTGGATGGCGAAACGTCTACAATAAAGATACCCAGATGTTGCACATGTGTCTAATTTCAACTTGTCGGTATTGTATACCATTCATATATAACCTCAGTCGAGTACAGAAGAAGCAAAGGCAGTAGAAATGCAAAGATGTAATCAGTCCACCACCCTTGATTGAAACTCATCAGGATGTTTCGGTCCGATTTGGACCATTAACTAGTCACAAATGTGACTAGTTACTTAACTAGTCACAAATGTGACTAGTTAATAGTAATTTGTTTATCAATACTGATGCACTGATTATATCGGCTCCAGGCTAAAAGACTAATTACCTCAGACTCTTGATCCTTTGTATTTGACTTATAAAATCACTGTGTGGCGAAACGTTTTCACAATACAGATACCCAAGTGTTGTTGTTTCTCACCTTGTACCCAAGCTACCACAAATTCCTTTAGTAATTTATCAGTGAGCCAATATCAGGTGTTGAGTTTGTGTATCTGGCGACCCTTGTATTACCTGGGAAAGGACCTGGATTACAGTCACCCAGTTATTTGAAATTACGGAAAGATGACCAGTGTTAACCATTGGTCCAGTGGTTAACACTGGTCCAGTGGTTAACGCTGGTCCCGTGGTTAACACTGGTCCAGTGGTTAACATTGTTGGGGAGAGTGAGGTGTGAGTGACGCATGGTAACCTGAAGAATGACATATTGCAGTGAGGACAAGTAGACATCGTCTACCTGTGGCCCGGTGGCCCGTAGCATAGTGGCAAAAGCTCTCGCTTCACACGTTGAGTGTCCGGGTTCGATTCCCGGCAAAGGTGGAAACATTGGGCGTGTTACCTTACATCAATTGACTATGTTCACCCATCAGTAAAATGGGTACCTGGTGTGGGTCGCATCCTGGGACAAAACTGACCTAATTTGCCCGAAATGTCCTGCATAACAAGCGGCTTTCTATATAGTGATATTACAGAACACTTTGTACGTCCGTACACCTTGTACATGTACTTGGAGAAATATATACAATACCCTGAGAAAGACTCAACTGGCCCTATAAAGGGGCCCCTCCCAGGGCGCCCTGACACTATAGTTGTAATGAAGTTGATAGGCTTATTGAGGTATATGTAAGTGCAGGTACACACAACTAGGTGACTACGGTTGTTATATAGAGTAACATGCAGAACAACCACTGGGTAAAAATAGTGAACTTCCCAGCGCTTTCGTGATTTCTCACATCGTTAACATATGTGTAAATTACTCACCAGAAAAACCGAACAAGGTCATTGAGTTATTACCATTGGCTGTAAGTTACAGAAGATATCAGTTATACCTGGAGTATACCTGGAAGGGCTTTCAGGGGGATCAACGCCCCCGCGGATCTGTCTGAGACCAGGCCTCGTGGTGGATCAGGCTGTTGCTGCTGGCAGCACGCAAACTGACGTACGAACCACGAAAATTAACACAGCTGAGTAAGTCAACTGTGAAAATCAGTAACATTAAAATAAGATGCAATATGAATAAACTGAACCAAGTTATTAACTTGAACATAAACAGAGAGGACCAGCTTACGATAACAGGTACACCAGTTGTAAGAACAATTAGTAACATGTACAACGTCTCAGTAACTTGAGACGTTTCGCCAGCCAGTGGTTTTATCAGTACAAGGACATAATGGGAAGACTGTAGAAACGTATACAAAAGATTAGGTAATCAGTCCCTCAAGGACTGATAAGGTAATCAGTCCCTCAGGGACTGATGAGGTAATGAATTAATCAGTCCCTCAGGGACTGATTACTTCATTTTTCGTTAGTTCTACAATCTTCGCATTATGTGTTTGTAATGGACTGATGAAGTCACTGGATGCTGAATCATCTACAGTCAAGACACCGGGATGCTGCACCTGTGTCTGCTTCATGCTGTGAGAACTGAAGACACCGGGATGCTGCACCTGTGTCTGCTTCATGCTGTGAGAACTGAAGACACCGGGATGCTACACTTGTGTCTGCTTCATGCTGTGAGAACTGAAGACACCGGGATGCTACACTTGTGTCTGCTTCATGCTGTGAGAACTGAAGACACCGGGATGCTACACTTGTGTCTGCTTCATGCTGTGAGAACTGAAGACACCGGGATGCTACATTTGTGTCTGCTTCATGCTGTGAGAACTGAAGACACCGGGATGCTGCACCTGTGTCTGCTTCATGCTGTGAGAACTGAAGACACCGGGATGCTGCACCTGTGTCTGCTTCATGCTGTGAGAACTGAAGACACCGGGATGCTGCACTTGTGTCTGCTTCATGCTGTGAGAACTGAAGACACCGGGATGCTGCACCTGTGTCTGCTTCATGCTGTGAGAACTGAAGACACCGGGATGCTGCACCTGTGTCTGCTTCATGCTGTGAGAACTGAAGACACCGGGATGCTGCACCTGTGTCTGCTTCATGCTGTGAGAACTGAAGACACCGGGATGCTGCACCTGTGTCTGCTTCATGCTGTGAGAACTGAAGACACCGGGATGCTGCACTTGTGTCTGCTTCATGCTGTGAGAACTGAAGACACCGGGATGCTGCACCTGTGTCTGCTTCATGCTGTGAGAACTGAAGACACCGGGATGCTGCACCTGTGTCTGCTTCATGCTGTGAGAACTGAAGACACCATACATGAACATCTAACAGCAGACAAACACTGCCAGCAGAGTCTGCTTCATCAGCAGACAAACACTGCCAGCAGAGTCTGCTTCATCAGCAGACAAACACTGCCAGCAGAGTCTGCTTCATCAGCAGACAAACACTGCCAGCAGAGTCTGCTTCATCAGCAGACAAACACTGCCAGCAGAGTCTGCTTCATCAGCAAACAAACACTGCCAGCAGAGTCTGCTTCATCAGCAGACAAACACTGCCAGCAGAGTCTGCTTCATCAGCAGACAAACACTGCCAGCAGAGTCTGCTTCATCAGCAGACAAACACTGTCAGCAGAGTCTGTTTCATCAGCAGACAAACACTGCCAGCAGAGTCTGTTTCATCAGCAGACAAACACTGCCAGCAGAGTCTGCTTCATCAGCAGACAAACACTGTCAGCAGAGTCTGCTTCATCAGCAGACAAACACTGTCAGCAGAGTCTGTTTCATCAGCAGACAAACACTGCCAGCAGAGTCTGCTTCATCAGCAGACAAACACTGTCAGCAGAGTCTGCTTCATCAGCAGACAAACACTGTCAGCAGAGTCTTCTTCATCAGCAGACAAACACTGTCAGCAGAGTCTGCTTCATCAGCAGACAAACACTGCCAGCAGAGTCTGCTTCATCAGCAGACAGACACTGTCAGCAGAGTCTGCTTCATCAGCAGACAAACACTGTCAGCAGAGTCTGCTTCATCAGCAGACAAACACTGTCAGCAGAGTCTGCTTCATCAGCAGACAAACACTGTCAGCAGAGTCTGCTTCATCAGCAGACAAACACTGCCAGCAGAGTCTGCTTCATCAGCAGACAAACACTGCCAGCAGAGTCTGTTTCATCAGCAGACAAACACTGCCAGCAGAGTCTACTTCATCAGCAGACAAACACTGCCAGCAGAGTCTGCTTCATCAGCAGACAAACACTGTCAGCAGAGTCTGCTTCATCAGCAGACAAACACTGTCAGCAGAGTCTGCTTCATCAGCAAACAAACACTGCCAGCAGAGTCTGCTTCATCAGCAGACAAACACTGCCAGCAGAGTCTGCTTCATCAGCAGACAAACACTGCCAGCAGAGTCTGCTTCATCAGCAGACAAACACTGTCAGCAGAGTCTGTTTCATCAGCAGACAAACACTGAGAGCAGAGTCTGCTTCATCAGCAGACAAACACTGCCAGCAGAGTCTGCTTCATCAGCAGACAAACACTGTCAGCAGAGTCTGTTTCATCAGCAGACAAACACTGCCAGCAGAGTCTGCTTCATCAGCAGACAAACACTGCCAGCAGAGTCTGCTTCATCAGCAGACAAACACTGCCAGCAGAGTCTGCTTCATCAGCAGACAAACACTGTCAGCAGAGTCTGCTTCATCAGCAGACAAACACTGCCAGCAGAGTCTGCTTCATCAGCAGACAAACACTGTCAGCAGAGTCTGCTTCATCAGCAGACAAACACTGTCAGCAGAGTCTTCTTCATCAGCAGACAAACACTGTCAGCAGAGTCTGCTTCATCAGCAGACAAACACTGCCAGCAGAGTCTGCTTCATCAGCAGACAAACACTGTCAGCAGAGTCTGCTTCATCAGCAGACAAACACTGTCAGCAGAGTCTGCTTCATCAGCAGACAAACACTGTCAGCAGAGTCTGCTTCATCAGCAGACAAACACTGTCAGCAGAGTCTGCTTCATCAGCAGACAAACACTGCCAGCAGAGTCTGTTTCATCAGCAGACAAACACTGCCAGCAGAGTCTGTTTCATCAGCAGACAAACACTGCCAGCAGAGTCTACTTCATCAGCAGACAAACACTGCCAGCAGAGTCTGCTTCATCAGCAGACAAACACTGTCAGCAGAGTCTGCTTCATCAGCAGACAAACACTGCCAGCAGAGTCTGCTTCATCAGCAGACAAACACTGCCAGCAGAGTCTGCTTCATCATCAGACAAACACTGTCAGCAGAGTCTACTTCATCAGCAGACAAACACTGTCAGCAGAGTCTACTTCGTCAGCAGACAAACACTGCCAGCAGAGTCTGCTTCATCAGCAGACAAACACTGTCAGCAGAGTCTGCTTCATCAGCAGACAAACACTGCCAGCAGAGTCTGCTTCATCAGCAGACAAACACTGTCAGCAGAGTCTGCTTCATCAGCAGACAAACACTGTCAGCAGAGTCTGCTTCATCAGCAGACAAACACTGCCAGCAGAGTCTGCTTCATCAGCAGACAAACACTGCCACCAGAGTCTACTTCATCAGCAGACAAACACTGCCAGCAGAGTCTGCTTCATCAGCAGACAAACACTGCCAGCAGAGTCTGCTTCATCAGCAGACAAACGCTGCCAGCAGAGTCTGCTTCATCAGAAGACAAACACTGCCAGCAGAGTCTGCTTCATCAGCAGACAAACACTGCCAGCAGAGTCTACTTCATCAGCAGACAAACACTGCCAGCAGAGTCTACTTCATCAGCAGACAAACACTGCCAGCAGAGTCTGCTTCATCAGCAGACAAACACTGCCAGCAGAGTCTGCTTCATCAGCAGACAAACACTGCCAGCAGAGTCTGCTTCATCAGCAGACAAACACTGTCAGCAGAGTCTGCTTCATCAGCAGACAAACACTGCCAGCAGAGTCTGCTTCATCAGCAGACAAACACTGCCAGCAGAGTCTGTTTCATCAGCAGACAAACACTGTCAGCAGAGTCTGCTTCATCAGCAGACAAACACTGCCAGCAGAGTCTGCTTCATCAGCAGACAAACACTGCCAGCAGAGTCTGCTTCATCAGCAGACAAACACTGCCAGCAGAGTCTGCTTCATCAGCAGACAAACACTGCCAGCAGAGTCTGTTTCATCAGCAGACAAACACTGCCAGCAGAGTCTGCTTCATCAGCAGACAAACACTGCCAGCAGAGTCTGTTTCATCAGCAGACAAACACTGCCAGCAGAGTCTGCTTCATCAGCAGACAAACACTGCCAGCAGAGTCTGCTTCATCAGCAGACAAACACTGCCAGCAGAGTCTGCTTCATCAGCAGACAAACACTGCCAGCAGAGTCTGTTTCATCAGCAGACAAACACTGCCAGCAGAGTCTGCTTCATCAGCAGACAAACACTGCCAGCAGAGTCTGCTTCATCAGCAGACAAACACTGCCAGCAGAGTCTGCTTCATCAGCAGACAAACACTGCCAGCAGAGTCTGTTTCATCAGCAGACAAACACTGCCAGCAGAGTCTGCTTCATCAGCAGACAAACACTGCCAGCAGAGTCTGCTTCATCAGCAGACAAACACTGCCAGCAGAGTCTGCTTCATCAGCAGACAAACACTGCCAGCAGAGTCTGCTTCATCAGCAGACAAACACTGCCAGCAGAGTCTGCTTCATCAGCAGACAAACACTGTCAGCAGAGTCTGCTTCATCAGCAGACAAACACTGCCAGCAGAGTCTGCTTCATCAGCAGACAATCCGGTTATTGTTATCCTTGAAACAGAAAATGGGATTAAAAATACTTGATATAAATCAGTAAATCCGTCTATACGGACATTCTTACACGACTGCCACTAAATGCGAGGTCGTATATTGGAGGCAGTTCCAATAACCGGAGTCCTTCACCAGTAAAGTGATATTAGTGAATAAATGTTTGGTGGTCACAGTGGTGGCCCATGCTAACCTTCCTGTGGTGTATAAATATACCTAGTTGGATAAATATTAATGAAGTCAGGTGGCCCAGTGGTTTATTAATGAAGTCAGGTGGCCCAGTGGTTTATTAATGAAGTCAGGTGGCCCAGTGGTTTATTAATGAAGTCAGGTGGCCCAGTGGTTTATTAATGAAGTCAGGTGGCCCTGTGGTTTATTAATGAAGTGAGGTGGCCCAGTGGTTTATTAATGAAGTCAGGTGGCCCAGTGGTTTATTAATGAAGTCAGGTGGCCCAGTGGTTTATTAATGAAGTCAGGTGGCCCAGTGGTTTATTAATGAAGTCAGGTGGCCCAGTGGTTTATTAATGAAGTCAGGTGGCCCAGTGGTTTATTAATGAAGTCAGGTGGCCTGTGGTTTATTAATGAAGTCAGGTGGCCCAGTGGTTTATTAATGAAGTCAGGTGGCCCAGTGGTTTATTAATGAATGTCAGGTGGCCCAGTGGTTTATTAATGAAGTCAGGTGGCCCAGTGGTTTATTAATGAAGTCAGGTGGCCCTGTGGTTTATTAATGAAGTCAGGTGGCCCAGTGGTTTATTAATGAAGTCAGGTGGCCCAGTGGTTTATTAATGAAGTCAGGTGGCCCAGTGGTTTATTAATGAAGTCAGGTGGCCCAGTGGTTTATTAATGAAGTCAGGTGGCCCAGTGGTTTATTAATGAAGTCAGGTGGCCCAGTGGTTTATTAATGAAGTCAGGTGGCCCTGTGGTTTATTAATGAAGTCAGGTGGCCCAGTGGTTTATTAATGAAGTCAGGTGGCCCAGTGGTTTATTAATGAAGTCAGGTGGCCCAGTGGTTTATTAATGAAGTCAGGTGGCCCAGTGGTTTATTAATGAAGTCAGGTGGCCCAGTGGTTTATTAATGAAGTCAGGTGGCCCAGTGGTTTATTAATGAAGTCAGGTGGCCCAGTGGTTTATTAATGAAGTCAGGTGGCCCAGTGGTTTATTATTGAAGTCAGGTGGCCCAGTGGTTTACACACTGGCCTGGAGTTTTACCACTCACCCGCCGCGAGTTCAAGCCCCACCCGTACCGTGGTTTACAGTATATCCAGCTGAACTTACTAGTGCCAAGGGTCACATTGGGGATGGATGGAGGTGCTGGCAGGACGTACAACGGACAATAATGCACACTGCAAACATGGATAACGTACAATATAAAATTAAGTACAAAGTAAACGGGTTTACTCTGGAGAACCAGTCTTACGTCTGCCACGGTATACCTGGAGTATACGTGGAGTATACCTGGAGGGGGTTACGGTGATTAACCCCCCCCCCGTGGTCCGGTCCTTGACCAGGCCTAGCGGTGGATCAGGTTCTGATCAACCAGACTGTTACTGTTGGCCGCCCGTAAACCGACATACGAACCACAGCCCGGTTGGTCAGGTACTGACTTTAGGTGCCTGTCCAGTACCTTCTTGAAGACAGCCAGGGGTCTTGAAGACAGCCAGGGGTCTTGAAGACAGCCAGCGGTCTTGAAGACAGCCAGGGGTCTTGAAGACAGCCAGGGGTCTTGAAGACAGCCAGGGATCTTGAAGACAGCCAGGGGTCTTGAAGACAGCCAGGGATCTTGAAGACAGCCAGGGGTCTTGAAGACAGCCAGAGATCTTGGAGACAGCCAGGGATCTATTGGTAATCCCCTTATGTATGCTAGGAAGCAGCTGAGCAGTCTTGGGCCCCTGACGCTTATTGTGTTGTCTCTTAGTGTACTTGTGGCGCCCCTGCTTTACATTGGGGCAATGTTGCATCTCCTGCCGAGTCTTTTGATTTCGTAGGGAGCGATTTTCGTGTGAAAATTTGGTACTAATGCCTCTAGGATTTTCCAATTGTACATTATCATGTATCTTTCTCGCCTACGTTCCAGGGAGTACAGGTTAAGAGACTTCAACCATTCCCAGTAATTTATGTGCTTTGTCGTACTTACATACAGCGAAAGTTCTCTGTATATTCTCCAGGTCTGCAATTTCACCTGCCTTGAAAGGGGCCGTTAGTGTACAGCAATATTCCAGCCTGTGCTTGTACACGTCCGCTGGAGAACCAGTCTTTCCCATAAGAAAAAAGCTTAACAAGAATCATAATAGAGGTTGACCACTGCGCCTGGTGGAGCCCAACTCAATATTCCCAGCCAAACTTCCGCCATTCTCACCCGACAAAGTCGTAGCATAACTTCCACAGCCCACGGAGTATTCCGCTCAGGGTTCTGTGACCAAAACATTATGTAAACTTTTATTAAATGCTGATATGGTTTTGAGTGTGTTGTATACAGCGAAGGCATCTTTGAGTTTAGATTGTGTGTGTGTGTATTACGTGGTAAGCATTAGCTGACTGCTTTCTGGCACACCAGATACCCCTGGGGAGAATTATCCAACCAATTGCCCACCAGGGTTATCCTGGTGGATAACCCTTGTCTATCTCTCATCCTTCAAGAGAGAACATCTGGACACTAGTGAGAGGTTCCTGATGTAAGGAACCAGCCCCTGGGTAATAGTGAGGAGGTTCCTGATGTAAGGAACCAGCCCCTGGGTACGAGTGAGAGGGTTCCTGATGTAAGGAACCAGCCCCTGGGTACGAGTGAGAGGTTCCTGATGTAAGGAACCAGCCCCTGGGTACGAGTGAGAGGTTCCTGATGTAAGGAACCAGCCCCTGGGTACGAGTGAGAGGTTCCTGATGTAAGGAACCAGCCCCTGGGTACGAGTGAGAGGTTCCTGATGTAAGGAACCAGCCCCTGGGTACGAGTGAGAGGTTCCTGATGTAAGGAACCAGCCCCTGGGTACGAGTGAGAGGTTCCTGATGTAAGGAACCAGCCCCTGGGTACGAGTGAGAGGTTCCTGATGTAAGGAACCAGCCCCTGGGTACGAGTGAGAGGTTCCTGATGTAAGGAACCAGCCCCTGGCTACTAGTGAGGAGGTTCCTGATGTAAGGAAACAGCCCCTGGGTACTAGTGAGGAGGTTCCTGATGTAAGGAACCAGCCCCTGGATACTAGTGAAAGGCTCCTGATGTACGGAACCAGCCCCTGGATACTAGTGGGGAGGTTCCTGATGTACGGAACCAGCCCCTGGATACTAGTGAGAAGGTTCCTGATGTAAGGAACCAGCCCCTGGGTACTAGTGAAAGGTTCCTGATGTAAGGAACCAGCCTTTGGGTACTAGTGAGAAGGTTCCTGATGTAAGGAACGAGCCCCTGGATACTAGTGAAAGGTTCCTGATATAAGGAACCAGCCCCTGGGTACTAGTGAGGAGGTTCCTGATGTAAAGAACCAGCCCCTGGATACTAGTGAGGAGGTTCCTAATGTATGGAACCAGCCCCTGGATACTAGTGAGAAGGTTCCTGATATAAGGAACCAGCCCCTGGATACCAGTGAGGAGGTTCCTGATGTAAGGAACCAGTCCCTGGGTACTAGTGAGAGGGTTCTTGATGTAAGGAACCAGCCTCTGGGTACTAGTGAGAGGGTTCCTGATGTAAGGAACCAGCCTCTGGGTACTAGTGAGAGGGTTCCTGATGTAAGGAACCAGCCCCTGGGTACTAGTGAGAGGGTCCTGATGTAAGGAACCAGCCTCTGGATACTAGTAAGAGGGTTTCCGATGTAAGGAACCAGTCTCTGGATACTAGTGAGAGGGTTCCTGATGCAAGAACCAGCCCCTGGATACCAGTGAGAGGGTTCTTGATGTAAGGAACCAGCCCCTGGATACTAGTGTGAAGGTTCCTGATGTAAGGAACCAACCCCTGGATACCAGTGAGAGGATTCCTGATGTAAGGAACCAGACCCTGGATACTAGTGTGAAGGTTCCTGATGTAAGGAACCAGTCCCTGGATACCAGTGAGAGGGTTCCTGATGTACGGAACCAGCCCCTGGTTACTAGTGAGAGGGTTCCTGATGTAAGAAACCAGACCCTGGATACTAGTGTGAAGGTTCCTGATGTAAGGAACCAGCCCCTGGATACCAGTGAGAGGGTTCCTGATGTAAGGAACCAGACCCTGGATACTGCTGTGAAGGTTCCTGATGTAAGGAACCAACCCCTGGATACCAGTGAGAGGATTCCTGATGTAAGGAACCAGACCCTGGATACTAGTGTGAAGGTTCCTGATATAAGGAACCAGTCCCTGGATACCAGTGAGAGGGTTCTTGATGTAAGGAACCAGCCCCTGGATACTAGTGTGAAGGTTCCTGATGTAAGGAACCAACCCCTGGATACTATTGAGGAGGTTCCTGATGTAAGTAACCAGCCCCTGGATACTAGTGAGGAGGTTCCTGATGTAAGGAACCAGCCCCTGGGTAATAGTGAGGAGGTTCCTGATGTTAGGAACCAGCCCCTGGATACTAGTGAGAAGGCTCCTGATGTAATGAAACAGCCCCTGGATACTAGTGAGAGGGTTCCTGATGTAAGGAACCAACCCCTGGATACCAGTGAGAGGGTTACTGATGTAAGGAACCAGCCCCTGGATATTAGTGTGAAGGCTCCTGATGTAAGGAACCAGACCCTGGATACTAGTGTGAAGGTTCCTTATGTAAGGAACCAACCCCTGGATACCAGTGAGAGGGTTCCTGATGTAAGGAACCAGCCCCTGGATACTAGTGAGGAGGTTCCTGATGTAATGAACCAGCCCCTGGATACTAGTAAGAAGCTTCCTGATGTAAGGAACCAGCCCCTGGATACTAGTAAGAAGCTTCCTGATGTAAGGAACCAGCCCCTGGATACTAGTGAGAGGGTTCCTGATGTAAGGAACCAGCCCCTGGGCACCAGTGAGGAGGATCCTGATGTAAGGAACCAGCCCCTGGGTACTAGTGAGGAGGTTCCTGATGTAAGGAACCAGCGCCTGGATACTAGTGAGAAGGATCCTGATGTAAGGAACCAGCCCCTGGGTACTAGTGAGGAGGTTCCTGATGTTAGGAACCAGCCCCTGGATACTAGTGAGAAGGCTCCTGATGTAAGGAACCAGCCCCTGGATACTAGTGAGAGGGTTCCTGATGTAAGGAACCAGCCCCTGGGTACTAGTGAGGAGGTTCCTGTTGTAAGGAACCAGCCCCAGGATACTAGTGAGGAGGTTCCTGATGTAAGGAACCAGCCCCTGGATACTAGTGAGGAGGTTCCTGATGTAAAGAACCAGTCCCTGGGTACTAGTGAGGAGGTTCCTGATGTAAGGAACCAGCCCCTGGGTACTAGTGAGGAGGTTCCTGATGTAAGGAACCAGCCCCTGGGTACTAGTGAGGAGGTTCCTGTTGTAAGGAACCAGCCCCAGGATACTAGTGAGGAGGTTCCTGATGTAAGGAACCAGCCCCTGGATACTAGTGAGGAGGTTCCTGATGTAAAGAACCAGCCCCTGGGCACTAGTGAGGAGGTTCCTGATGTAAAGAACCAGTCCCTGGGTACTAGTGAGGAGGTTCCTGATGTAAGGAACCAGCCCCTGGGTACTAGTGAGGAGGTTCCTGATGTAAGGAACCAGCCCCTGGGTACTAGTGAGGAGGTTCTTGATGTAAGGAACCAGCCCCAGGATACTAGTGAGGAGGTTCCTGATGTAAGGAACCAGCCCCTGGATACTAGTGAGGAGGTTCCTGATGTAAAGAACCAGCCCCTGGGCACTAGTGAGGAGGTTCCTGATGTAAAGAACCAGTCCCTGGGTACTAGTGAGGAGGTTCCTGATGTAAGGAACCAGCCCCTGGGTACTAGTGAGGAGGTTCCTGATGTAAGGAACCAGCCCCTGGGCACTAGTGAGGAGGTTCCTGATGTAAGGAACCAGCCCCTGGGTACTAGTGAGGAGGTTCTTGATGTAAGGAACCAGCCCTACACCATTTAACAAATACTAATCCCATGTGCAGTGAACTACACCACTACGTACAGTGTACTGACCAGTGTTCACTCCCTGACTGTCTCCAGTAACCAACTCTTGAAGATTTTGGAGTCACTTTTCCTCACTGGTGTGGCAGTCACTTGCACCTACGACTAAATGTAACATAATATCGTACTGTCCATCATTCTACTGATGTTTTCCATAAACTTGAAGCAACTGATGTATAAACAATTTAATACCAGTTATGAAATGTCACTGGTGGTAGTAGTGGCACATAATAGTAGTATAGTAGTGGTAGTAGCAGAAGTAGTGATAGTATTAGTAGGAGTGGTAGTATTAGCAGTAGTAGTAGTAGTAGTAGTAGTTATATTAATAATAATAATTTTAGCCCTTTCGTGCTCTAGTTTTGGGTTACGAACAACTGCTATAACTGGTGTTGTGAGATTAGAACACTCCAGGATGATTTAAATACGTAGACTGATGCAGTAGTCGGAGAAGTGGCCGATGCAGTTTAATATAAACAAATGCAAAGTTCTAAACACTGGTCAGGAAAATAACCATGCCACATATAAATTAAATAATGTAGATCTTAATTAACATTACGGATTGTGAAAAGGATTTGGGAGTTCTGGTAATCTTCAATCAAATTGGAGTCCACCAGGACGTTGACACGTTCCCAGGGCGGCTCTCCCTCGGGCTGCTAGCGGAGTCGCTGGCCTCTTGGACCTCTTGGGGAGGGTCGTTGACGCTCCTGCAAGCAGCAGTTCCTGGCGCAACTTGCTACTGTTTGCAATGGCTGTCTGGCTGTGCTGCCGAGGAGGGACAGGCATCTAGCAACATCTGTTGTTGGGGCAATGGATGAATTCCCTACAATGTTTGTTAACTGCTTATTACTTTGTAATTTGTTCATAATTGTAACCATCTATTAATGTGTTTACGATTCATTACCTTTGAAACTTGTCATGACTGTGACCAGCTCTACCTGGAGCTCATTACCTTTGTAAATTCTCATGATTAACGTGTTTATGATTCATTACCTATGTAATTAGTCATGAGTGTGACCTGCTCTACCTGGAGCTCATTACCTTTGTAACTTGGTCATGATTGTGACCAGATCTAGTTCATTACCTTTGTAACTTGCTCAGCTATCAAAACTTTGGAGTCCAGTCCCTGGACAAATTATGTACCTCTGTAATCTTTTGACTACCGCCCACACCATGGGTATGGGGTGCATAATAAACATATTAAACTAAATTGGTTATCAGTAATCTAAAACCAAGACAACAGTGCATAAGTGTTCGCAATAAAGTGAACAGAATCCTTGGCTTTATATCAAGAAGCATAAATAATAAGGGCCCTCAGGTTGTTCTTCAACTCTCCTTGGTTAGGCCTCATTTAGACTATGCTGCTCAGTTCTGGTCACCGTATTACAGAATGGACATAAATGCTCTGGAAAACGTACAAAGGAGGATGACAAAGTTGATCCCATGTATCAGAAATTTTGTGTGTGTGTGTGTGATGAATTTATTTTTTTATTTATTTATTTATTTATTTATTTATTAACAATTTGAGCACACATACAGAGGTACAAAAAATACAGGTAAGAGCAGCATGCCAAAGCCACTTATATGCATAGCATTACGGGCTGGCTTACAATTAACTTAAGATTAACTAAGCAATGATGAAATCAGTGATAATACATTATTGTAAACAGATAACTATAAAGCACAAGTGAGTATTACAAAGACAGATCATATGGTTGCTTGCATTGTTGTACATTCAGTCGTATGGAGTATTCTGTTAGGTAGTGTATTTAAAAAAATAATAAAGTTAGATTCGGTTTTAGGTTTAACATTTATGTGATATAATTGTGAGAAACATTTAAGATATACAATTTATAAGGTTCAGTTATTCAGTATTTATTTGGTTTTGAGTGAGTAAGTGATCTTTGAGAAGAGACTTGAATTTATAAACAGGTTGTGTTTCTTTTATATTTACAGGTAATGAATTCCAGATTTTAGGGCCTTTTATGTGCATTGAGTTTTTGCATAGTGTGAGATGGACACGAGGAACATCAAAGAGTGATCTGTGCCTTGTGTTATGGTCATGTGTTCTGTTGAGGTTGGTAAGGAGATGTTTGAAGGGAGGGTTAATATCAAAGTTAAGTGTTCTATGTATGTAATAAGTGCAATAATAAGTATGGATGTTTTGTATGGTTAGTAGGTTGAGTGTTTTGAATATTGGTGGAGTGTGCTGCCTGTAGTGAGAATTTGTTATCATTCTAACTGCAGCCTTTTGTTGGGTAATTAGTGGTCTGAGATGGTTAATTGTTGTTGAGCCCCATACACAAATTCCATAGGTGAGATAGGGGTAAATAAGTGAGTGATATAGGGCCAGGAGGGCTGACTGTGGAACATAGTACTGTATCTTCGATAGTATGCCTACAGTCTTGGAAATTTTCTTAGAAATTTGTTGTATATGTGTATGAAATTTGAGTCTATTATCAAGGTGGATTCCTAAGAATTTTCCCTCTGTTAGCTTTGTGATAGGTGATCCATTTATCATTATGTTAAGAGGGACATCTGTAGCTCTGTTACCAAACTGAATGAAGTAGGTTTTGTCAATGTTTAGTGTAAGTTTGTTAGTCCTCATCCAGGTAGATATTTTCTGTAATTCGGTATTTACAGTATTGGCTAGCGTGACTGGGCTCGGGTGAGAGAAGACGTATGTGGTGTCATCTGCAAATAGTGTGGGTTTGAGTAATTGCGAAGCATTTGGTAGGTCATTTATGTATAGGAGAAAGAGAAGAGGGCCAAGGACACTTCCCTGTGGGACACCAACTGTAATTGGTTGTGCGGAAGAGCTTGCCCCATTTGCGTACACATATTGGCTTCTGTTGCTGAGGTATGACTTGAGGTAGTTGAGGGAGTGCCCTCTTATACCATAGTGTGACAATTTTACGTGGAGCAAGTCATGGTCAACTGTATCAAAAGCTTTACGTAAGTCAATGAAGATCCCCAGTGGGACTTCTTTTTTCTCTATTGCAGTGTATATATGTTCTAGCATGTGTATAATAGCATCATTAGTATTTTTATTAGGCCTGAATCCAAATTGGCAGGGGTTGAGTATGTTTTGGGAGATGAGGTAGGAGTAGATTCGTTTATGAATTAATTTTTCGAAGATTTTTGAGAGAGGGTGTAAATTGGATATTGGCCTATAGTTATTCAACTCTGTTTGGTCTCCTCCTTTGTGGATCGGGGTGACCCTTGCTATTTTGAGTACTGTAGGGAAGGTGGAGGATTCAATGGATTTGTTAAAGAGTGTTGCAATGATTGGTGATAGCACTTGTGACACTTTTTTGTATATAAAGGGTGGTAAGGTATTTAAATCTCCTGCCTTGTTTTTTAGTGCGTTGATAATAAGGGAGACTTCGTATGGGTTAGTCGGAGCCAGGAACAGTGTGTTCGGGTAGTTGCCGGTGAGGTAGTCATTTGGTGGGGTATCTGAGCTTGGGATTTTATTGGCAAGGTTTTGTCCTATAGTGGAGAAGAAATTATTGAGTCTGTTTGCTGTTTCTGTTGGTGGGAGTTGGGGTTCATCTGATTTTGCTAATTTTATTTCGCTATTTCGTGATATCTTTTTTGTTCCCAGAATTTCTGATAGGGTTTTCCAGGTCTTTTTTATATCACCTCGTAAGTTGGATAATCTGTTCTCATAATACAATTTTTTTGCCCTTCTTATCAGGCTGGTTTGGATTGACGAGTAACGTTTTGTTTGGTCTCTGGTTATGTGACCCATTCTGTACTGTTTTTCATATTGGTGTTTTGTATTTATGGATTTGAGAATGGTTTTGAAAACCGACAAGTTGAAGATTGAGACACTTATGCAACATATGGGAATCTTTATTGAAGAAACGTTTCGCCACACAGTGGCTTCATCAGTCCAATACAAAGCAGAAATGGGTAAGGAGATGAGGAATTTGAGATCCATCCTTCGGACAAAGACCTACTTCGACTAGTGGATGGTACCACTATGACCCCGCCTCCTCCTGCTTCCACTCACCTGACTACAGTATATAAGCCACTTCTCCGGCCATATACTGCACTTTCTACAAGAGTGAGGGACTGAACACATCGATTCCATGCTGAAGGGCTGATTACCTCAAACTCCTCATCACCTTACCCATTTCTACTTTGTATTGGACTGATGAAGCCACTGCTTGGCGAAACGTTTCCTTAATAAAGATTCCCATATGTTGCATAAATGTCTCAATCATCAGAAATCTTCCCTATGAGGATAGACTGAGGGTCCTGAATCTGCACTCTCTGGAAAGGCATAGAATTAGGGGGGATATGATAGAGGTGTATAAATGGAAAACAATAAATAAAGGGAATGTAAATAGTGTGCTAAAAATATCTGGCCTAGACAGATTCAGGAAGGATATAGGAAAGCACTGGTTTGGTAATAGAATTGTGGATGAGTGGTGTTGCGAAATGGTTTACCAGCTAAAGTTAAAGTTTAAATATAGGGGGAACTTAGCTTGATAAGACAGCTATCGCCCACACAGCCGCCCCTGCAGGCGAGGTCTTTAGAAGTTGTTTTGACCACTTCACAACGGGCTGAAATGGAAAAGTCTTAATAATGTGGTGTATTATGTCAGCATATTTCAGGCACTGATTGCTGACAAACTTACGTGTGTGAACTCAAAGGTCCGCTTCTCACCAGGTTTTATGATAAGTTACTAATTTGTAACTTGTACTCAACTGCGCAGTCAATCGCACTCATTACAAATTAGTACACTTACCTGGGTATATGTATCTGACCCGTAGTTATGCCCGGATATCCGATGTCTTGACTGAAGAATAGTGTTCTTTGAAGAATGTCGCACTACACTCTGTTGGGTCGCAACACTCGTTGTTACAGGGTCGCAACACTCGTTGTTACACTGTTCAGCAAGGATGGGTATGGGGTGCATAATAAACATATTAAACTAACAACTACACTGTTCATCAATAATTGTTCACACCATAATGTCACTAAAGAAGCTGATCACACTTCTCTGTAAGTGTTTATTGAGATTCTTTTGTGCAAAATGCGCCGAACATTGTTCTTTGTTGGTTATCCCGGCACGTCAATGTCTCTCTCAGTAGAGTCAAAAGTAATCTGACCTAACAGCGTCCTACGCCGCTGCAATGCCCCTAGAACATAAAGGAAAAGCTGACCTAGTACTTTTTGCTTCCTTGCCAAACTTCCTCCATGAAGCAAAGCAGAATGCTTGAGTCTTGCTGTCTTAAGCACAGACAACAATGTCCACTATCTTTACCATGGTAATATAGTAGGAGCAGGATTTTCCTTAATTGTCCTGCTAAGGTAAGAGATGGACTGTCTCTCGTAACTAAACTATCTGCAACATCGGATTTTTGCAAGGAGCGGCGGTCACTTGACACATCACATACTTGTACTGTATCTGGGATCAATTACTTTCTGTATCAGTAAACAAGACGCTTGCCCCTTCTGAGAGGGCTGGGCCCCTCAGGGCTGAAAGGAGCTGAAATGGGCTGAAGAGGGCTGATACCCCCCTCCTGGAGAAAATTTTTCCAGAAGTGGAACAAACTCCCAAATACAGTTATAGAGGCTAAAACCTTGTGTAGTTTTAAAAATAGGTTAGATAAATTCATGAGTGGGTGTGGGTGGGTGTGAGTTGGACCTGACTAGCTTGTGCTACTAGGTCAGATGCCATGCTCCTTCCTTAAGTGAATGTGACCTGACCTAACTAGGTTAGGGCATTGGCTTAAGCCCGTAGGAGACTTGGACCTGCCTTGCATGGGCCAGTAGGCCTGTTGCAGTGTTCCTTCTTTCTTATGTTCTACACACAACCAGTTGTGTAGTGCTGGGGCTGCAGTAGCGTGCTGCTACAACTGGTGTTGTGACCACTACACACAGCCAGTTGTGTAGTGCTGGGGCTGCAGTAGTGTGCTCCTACAACTGGTGTTGTGACCACTACACACAACCAATTGTGTAGTGCTTGGGCTGCAGTAACGTGCTCCTACAACTGGCGTTGTGACTTGTTCGTGTGCTCTCTGTGAATCTGAACAAGGATGCCCTCTCTTGAGCAACTCTACCAGCAGCTAAAAGAGGAGCTTAGGGTTGCTAAGCTGGAGATATGGCGATTAACAGAGGAGAATAAGAGGATTCGTAGTAATCCTGTTGTGAGTACTCATGTTAAGAGAGAAACCTGGTCAGTGGCTGCACAACATGGAACCAAGCTGAGGATTAAGAAGACTGATGGAGAGGCAGAAACAACGAAGAACCAGAAGACTACTGTGGAAACTTTCAACCCATTTTTGGTGCTACCTGACGAATGTGCATTGTCTACTGGGAACGTCACAATGAGCACCAAGGAAGCATTGGCAGATGTGAGTGAAATATCCCATATAAACCCCAACGAAGACCATCGAGAACATCATGACGAATTCCACAGGTGAAGGTAAGAACATTGTTTTAGTTGGAGACAGTCAGGTTAATTTTATGGACAGGGCATTTTGTCTTAGGGACAGGAAGAGGAGGCAGAGGGTATGTTTTCCTGGGGCTGGGATGGGAGATATTGTTAGCCATCTGGATGACATCATGAAATGTAATGGGATCAATCTTATTATCTACCTCAGTGCGGGAGGCAACGGGGTTGGCAGACGTAGGAGTGAGGACCTGATTAGCAGGTACAGGTCAGCAATAGAAATAATGAGGACGAAGGGTGGGAACCCTGTCATATGTGGTATTTTGCCAAGGAGAGGAGTTGGAAACGAATGGTTGTCCAGGGCAATTGGTGTTAATTGCTAGCTGGACAAATACTGTAAGGAAAATGTGGTAACATTCAATGACAAATGGGACCTCTTCTATGGCAGAAATGACATGTATGCCAGGGATGGGGTACACTTATCTAGGTCTGGGGTGGGGGCACTGGCAACTGCAGTGGAGGGAGCTGTTAGGACTTTAAACTAGGAATAATTAGTGGCATGGGTTTTGGCGGGAAAACAGTGAAGTCCCAGAGTAGTAATATAGTGAGTTCTAAGGTAACTAGTAATAAGCAGAACGAGGTAGATATTGGAAAGCCAGTGGCACTAGGTGACAAGGACAGTAATAGGCTTAGTAGAAAAACAGAAATGAGCAGGAAGGGTAAAGAGAAAGGAGGGTCTTTCAATGTATATTATGCTAATAGTAGCAGTGCTAGGAATAAGATGGACGAGTTGAGATTAGTTGCTAGTGCAGGTAACATTGATTTATTTGTCATAATTGAGAAGTGGTTTAATTAAAAAAGTCATGACATGCCTGCAGAATATCACAATCAGGGTTTTAAATTGTTCCAAGTAGATAGAAGTATCGGGAAGGGGGGTGGGGTGGCATTGTATGTCCGAGATCGCTTGAACTGTTGCATAAAAACGGGTATTAAGTCTGAAGTAACACATACAGAGTCTGTTTGGATAGAATTTTCAGAGGGGCATGAAAAATTTATTTTAGGAGTGATATACCGTCCTCCAAACTTAGATAGGGACCAAGGGAGACTACTATGGGAGGAAATTGTTAAAGCCACAAGGCACGATAATGTAGTAATTCTAGGAGACTTTAACTTTAGTCATATTGATTGGAATTTCTTGACTGGGAATTTAGAATCTAACGACTTCTTAGAAGTAGTTCAGGATTGTTTTTTGAAGCAGTTTGTGACAGAGCCTACAAGGGGAAATTACCTGCTTGACTTGGTTCTGGCAAACAATGAATCCCTTGTTAGTAATTTAAAAATTACAGAGGAACTCAGCACAAGCGATCACAAAACAATTATCTTCAGCATTGAATGGAAGTATGACAGTAGGGATAATTCAGTACTGGTCCCAGATTTTCGCTTAGCAGATTACAATTCAAATTCAAATTCAAATTCAAATTCAAAGTTTATTCTCTATAAGGATTACAATGCTGAGTTTACAGAAATTTGGTTATTGTTTGGTTTACATGTAGTAAAATTGTGATTACACAGTGTACCACTAGAACGCTTAGCATGGCTAGGCATTTCGGGCATACTTAGTTTTATTCTTAATTGTAAAATATTACAAATTATGAGGTAAGTTGGTATTATGGCTAAGTGACTAAATACTAGTTTGTGAGTTTAGCAATGTGAATGCTTTTGTTTTGGCACAGTACATAGTTTCAGTATTGGAGTATCACAGGATTCATTATTTTAAGACTGAGATTAATATTTCTGTTTATGGTCAAATGAGTGAGTGAGTGTAAGTGTGAACCACCAGGTGGTATTCGTGTAGTTAGTTGACGGGGTGTATCAGGGAGATAAGATGTTTTCTAATGGTAGTTTTGAAGGTGATGAATGTGTCTGCAGTTCTAGAGTTCTCAGGTAGGGTATTCCAGATTTTAGGGCCTTTGACATACATTGAATTTTTGTAAAGGTTTAGTCGGACACGGGGAATGTCGTAGAGATGTTTGTGTCTGGTGTTATGCCTGTGGGTTCTGTCACAACTATCAAGAAAGCGTTTAAGGTCAAGGTTAATATTAGAGTTTAAGGCCCTGTAGATGTAGATTGCACAGTAGTAAGTGTGGATGTACTGAACTGGGAGTAAGTTTAGATCTATGAAGAGTGGGGGGGTGTGTTGCCAGGGATGGGATTTAGTGATTATTCTTACTGCAGCTTTTTGTTGGGTTATTATTGGCTTTAGATGTGTTGCTGCAGTTGATCCCCAAGCACAAATAGCATAGGTGAGGTATGGATAAATAAGTGAGTGGTATAGTGTGAGAAGGGCATTTTGCGGCACGTAGTATCGTATCTTGGAGAGGATCCCAACCGTTTTGGATACTTTTTTGGCTATATGCTGGATATGGGTGCTGAAATTCAGGTTGTTGTCAAGGTATAAGCCTAAGAATTTTGCCCCATTATTTCTGGTAATTAGAGTGTTGTCAATCTTAATGTTAATTTGTGCATCTCCTGCTCTGCTACCAAACATAATATAGTAGGTTTTGTCAGTGTTAAGCGTAAGTTTATTGGCTGTCATCCAAGTCGATATTTTAATCAGCTCCTCATTCACAATGGTGTTGAGGGTGGCAAGATTAGGGTGAGAGATGACATAAGTCGTGTCATCAGCAAAGAGAATGGGTTTCAGGTGTTGGGATACGTTTGGAAGGTCATTGATGTATATGAGGAAGAGCAGGGGACCAAGGACACTTCCCTGCGGAACTCCAGTATCAAGTGGCCGTGTTGCTGTGTCTTTAATGGTGACGTACTGATACCTATTAGTAATGTAAGATTTGGGCTTAGAGAACACTTATCATCTGTGGACTGGAGTAACAAAGAGAGCTATCAGTATGACAGCTTTCTTAACACAATACATGCTGCCCAAAGGACATTTATCCCATATAAGGAAATTAGATCGAATAGAAATGACCCCAAATGGATGAATAATAGGCTCAAATATCTTTTAGGACAGAAGAAAGGAATTTATAGGCGCATCAAAAGAGGTGAGGGTCATCTTATGAATCAGTATATTGACATTAAGAGGGACATTAAAAAGGGGATAAGAAAAGCTAAAAGGAACTATGAAATTAAAGTTGCTAGGGATTCTAAAACTAACCCAAAAAGTTTTTTCCAGGTCTATAGAACAAAAGTTAGAGATAAGATAGGTCCCCTTAAAATAACTCTGGGCATCTCACTGACAAGGAGAATGAAATGTGCTTTATTCTTAACAATTGTTTTCTCTCGGTTTTCACTGAGGAAGACACTAATAATATCCCAGTAATTTATTTTTATAGTGGGCCTGATGATGATAAATTATGCAATATGACAGTCACTACCGAACTGGTTATCAAACAAATAGACCGGTTAAAGCAAAATAAATCCCCGGGCTTTGTTGAACTTTTTTCAAGGATTCTTAAAAAGTATAAAATGGAAATTTGTGAACCATTGACTAATATTTTTAACATTTCTCTTCAAACAGGTGTAGTGTCTGATATGTGGAAGATGGTTAATGTAATTCCTATTTTTAAAACAGGGGACAAGTCGTTACCGTCAAATTACCGCCCAATAAGCCTGACCTCAATTGTAGGCAAATTACTAGAGTCAATTATAGCTGATAATATAAGAAGCCATCTGGATAAGCACAGCTTGATTAATGATACTCAGCATGGATTCACGAGGGGCCGTTCCTGCCTAACTAATTTATTAACCTTCTTCAGCAAAGCTTTTGAGGCCGTTGATCATGATAAAGAATTCAATATTGTTTATTTAGATATTAGTAAGGCTTTTGATAGAGTACCGCATCAGAGACTGTTAAAGAAAGTGGCAGCTCATGGCATTGGGTGAAAAGTGCTCTCATAGATCGAGTCATGGCTCACTAATAGGAAGCAGAGAGTATGCTTAAATGGGGTTAAATCCGAGTGGGGATCTGTAACAAATGGCGTTCCACAGGGATCTGTCTTGGGCCCGTTGTTGTTTATAATATATATCAATGTCCTTGATGAGGGAATTACTAGTGATATGAGCAAATTCGCCGATGACACGAAGATAGGTAGGATAATTGATTCAAACTTAGATGTTAGGGAGCTTCAGCAGGATTTAGACAAACTCAATTCCTGGTCAGAAAAGTGGCAGATGCAGTTCAATGTAGATAAATGCAAGGTTCTGAAGCTTGGGAGTGCCCATAACCCTAGCACTTATAAGTTAAATAATGTAGAACTTAGCCATAAATAACAAAAAAAAAAAAGAAGGCACAATACCGTGACTGGAACGATACACAAATAACCCGCACATAGAAGAGAGGAGCTTACCACGACGTTTCGATCAGACTTGGACCATTTACAAAGTCACAGATTGTGAAAAGGACTTGGGGGTTATGGTAAGCAGCAACCTTAAACCAAGACAGCAATGCCTAAGCGTACGTAATAAGGCAAATAGATTATTGGGATTTATATCAAGAAGTGTAAGCAACAGAAGTCCAGAGGTCATACTGCAGCTTTATACATCATTAGTAAGGCCTCACCTAGATTATGCAGCTCAATTCTGGTCTCCATATTACAGAATGAATATAAATTCTCTAGAAAATATCCAGCGTAGAATGACCAAATTAATACATAGCATTAGAAATCTTCCTTATGAAGAAAGATTGAAGACTCTTAAGTTACATTCTCTTGTTAGACGAAGAATGAGGGGAGACCTGATCGAAGTGTATAAGTGGAGGATAGGTATTAATATAGGGGATATTAACAAGGTCTTGAGGATATCTCTCCAAGAGAGAACCCGCAGTAATGGATTTAAATTAGATAAGTTTAGATTTAGAAAGGACATAGGAAAGTATTGGTTTGGAAATAGGGTAGTAGATGAGTGGAACAGTCTACCTAGTTGGGTTATTGAGGCTAGGACTTTGGGTAGTTTCAAATTTAGATTGAATAAATACATGAGTGAGAGGGGTTGGATTTGAGTGGGACTTGGAAAAGAGTGGGATAGGGTTATCAGAGATTATTTCTTGGGTAGTATTGAAAATTGGGTTGGGCAAATGTTTTGTTAGTGGGAAGGATTAAGGACCTGCCTAGTATGGGCCAACAGGCCTGCTGCAATGTTCCTCCTTTCTTATGTACACACAACCAGTTGTGTAGTGTTGGGGCTGCAGTAGCGTCCTCCTACAACTGGTATCGTGGCCACTACACACAACACTGGACATGGACAAACTTGTTAACTTAATTTAGAGACGCACTTGTTTGTCCGGGTAATACAGCGTGATGTTTGAGTCACCTAGAGACCGTGATAACTATGTTATACACACACACAGGCGGGGCCAGGAGCTGAGTCTCGACCACTGCAACCACAATTGAATACACACACACACACACACACACACACACACACACACACACACACACACACACACACACACTTCTTCAGTCAAAGAGTTGTCAGGAAGTGGAATAGCCTAGAAAGTGACGTAGTGGAGGCGGAAACGATACATAGTTTTAAGACGAGGTATGATGAAGCTCGTGGAGCAGGGAGAGAGAGAGGACCCAGTAGCAGTGAAGAGGCAGGACCAGGAGCTGTGAATCAACCCCTGCAACCACAAATAGGTAAGTACGAGAAAGAGGAACAAGTGGATCGTAAGAAAACTAATATTTTAAGATCGACTCACAAAAAAAAAAAAAACTGAATATAATCTTGTATTGCAAGACAAATAATTTTTCCAGAGTTATGAATTATTGATAAAATTATGCGGATCATTTTATTCCATAAATGGGTAAACAAAGAAATAATTAAGATTCATTCAGTGGAAGGTGTTGGAGAAGTATAAATACGCTGTAATTTTTACCACTGAATATATCATTGCTTGGTTAATCTCAAGTTAATTTTCAGGCTGCCCGTAATGTTCTGCATACATGGGGCTTCTGGCATGTGCACTTAACCACTGTATTACTTTGTACATCTATGTATCATGTCCAAATTATATTATATATATATATATATATATATATTTATATATATATTATATATTATATATTTTTATATATATATATATATATATATTGTAGGTAGTGGGTTTGGGTTGATAAATTAGACACATGTACAACTCTTGGGTATGAGAGTAAGACACATGTGCAACATCTGGGTGTGATGAATGGTTTTGAAAACCGACAAGTTGAAGAATTGAGACACTTATGCAACACATGGGAATCTTTATTGAAAAAAACGTTTCGCCACACAGTGGCTTCATCAGTCCAATACAAAGTAGAAATGGGTAAGGAGAGTAGAAGTATGAGGTAATCAGTCCCTCAACCTGGATTCGATGTGTTCAGTCCATCACTCTTGTAGTAAGTGCAGCATAGGGGCAGAGAGGTGGCTTATATACTGCGGTGAGATGAGTTGAAGCAGGAGGAGGCGGGATCTTAGTGGGACCTGCCACTATTGGACTGATGAAGCCACTGTGTGGCGAAACGTTTCTTCAATAAAGATTCCCATGTGTTGCATAAGTGTCTCAATTCTTCAACTTGTCGGTTTTCAAAACCATTCATCACATCTGTCAGACACTGCAACATCATGGAATCTTGGTACAAAGACTTCAACGCTTGCCCAAACCTTTGGACGATGACCTACTTACATTAGTGGCAGGTCCCACTAAGATCCCGCCTCCTCCTGCTTCAACTCATCTCACCGCAGTATATAAGCCACCTCTCTGGCCCTATGCTGCACTTACTACAAGAGTGATGGACTGAACACATCGAATCCAGGTTGAGGGACTGATTACCTCATACTTCTACTCTCCTTACCCATTTCTACTTTGTATTGGACTGATGAAGCCACTGTGTGGCGAAACGTTTCTTCAATAAAGATTCCCATGTGTTGCATAAGTGTCTCAATTCTTCAACATCTGGGTATCTTTATTGTAGACGTTTCGCCATCCAGTGGCTTTATCAATACAAATTCTAGGACATAACTTCTGAGGACATGTACATAACCTTCACGACTACGACAACTACTACTACAACTAACCCATCTCTTTGGGAAGGACCTACTTCCACTGGGGAATCCCGCCCACCAGTGAATTTGCCCTCGTCTGCTACACCTGACGTTACTATATAAGCGCCAGGATCCTTTCTTCTGCTTCAGAATCTCCACGACTATGGTGCTGTGCAAAGAAAGGTATAAAATACCGACAATATGAAAGTTAAGACACATGTGCAACATCTGGATATCTTTATTGTAGTAGACGTTTCGCCATCCAGTGGCTTTATCAATACAGATTCTAGGACATAATAGGAAGACAGTAGAGCTATATACAAAAGATGAGGTAATCAGTCCCTCGGCCTTGGAGTTAGTGTTCACAGCATCGTGGTGGAGGAGAGTCTGGAGCAAAGGCAAGAAGACTGGCGCTTTTTATAGGCGTCAGTGAATGGGACGGGCAGCAGACGAGGTCAGTCACTGGTGGGCGGGATTCCCCAGTGGAAGTAGGTCCTTCCCAAAGAGATGGGTTAGTTGCAGCAGCCGTGAAGAAGGTCTTGTAGATGTCCCCTGAACCCAAAATTCCATGATGTTGCAGTGTCTGACAAGTTGTGCAAAGAAAGGTATAAAAATACCGACAATATGAAAGTTAAGACACATGTGCAACATCTGGATACTTTATTGTAGTAGACGTTTCGCCATCCAGTGGCTTTATCAATACAGATTCTAGGACATAATAGGAAGGACAGTAGAGCTATATACAAAAGATGAGGTAATCAGTCCTCGGCCTTGGAGTTAGTGTTCACAGCATCGTGGTGAGGAGAGTCTGGAGCAAGGCAAGAAGACTGGCGCTTTTTATAGCGTCAGTGAGGGGACGGGCAGCAGACGAGGTCAGTCACTGGTGGGGGGGTTTCCCCCAGTGGAAGTGGTCCCCCCCAAAGAAGGGGTTTAGTTGCGCACCCGGAAGAAGGTCTTTTGATTTCCCCTGAACCCAAAATTCCATGATGTTGCAGTGTCTGACAAGTTTTGCAAGAAAGGTAAAAATTTCCGCAATATGAAAGTTAAACAATGTGCAAAATCTGGAAAACTTTTTGGTAGACGTTTCGCCATCCCGTGCTTTTTCAATACAGATTCTAGGACAAATAGGAAAACAGTAGAGCTATTTAAAAAAAAGGGTTTTTCCCTTATTATTTTACAGAAACGTTGGGGGAAAGCTGGAGCGGAAAAGACCCTTTTTTAAAGGGTCAGTGTTGGGGGGGGAAAAATTTTATATTGGGGGGGGATTTAATACCTTCCCGAATTTGGCAGCAAACAAGGTTTGTAAGGAACCAAACCTTTTCAGGCTGACAAGTTTTGGAAAAGGAAAATCCAAATTGAAAATTTGCACAGTGCAAATCGGCTTTTTTTCGTTTTCCCCTTAGGCTTTTTAAAAACGTTCGGCTTTGGAAAACAAGAGCTTAAACTTTTCCAAGCTAAAATGATTATAAACCCTGGATCAAAAGTTTTTATTTTTAAAAAAAATCCGTTTTTTTTCACATTGTCTTAAATTTAATTGCGGGATTTTATACCTTTCTTTGCCAATTGTAGCATGCAACATCATGGAATCTTGGGTTTAGAGGACATCTCAAGACCTTCTTCACGGGGCTGCAAATAACCCCTCTCTTTGGGGAAGGACCCATTCCACGGGGGAATCCCGCCCACCAGTGACTGACCTCGTCTGCTGCCCGTCCCATTCACGGGGAAACGCCTATAAAAGCGCCATTCTTCTTGCCTTTGCCCCAACTCTCCTCCACCACGAGGGGCTGTGAACCCCTAACCCCAAAGGGCCCGGGGGATGATTCCCTCTTCTTTTGTATAAGCTCTACTGTTTTCCCTATTATGCCCCTAAATCGTATTTAAACCCATGGATGGCAAAAACGCCCCTACTAAAATTAAATATCCAGATGTTGCAAAAATGTGTCTTAATTTTCATATTGCCCGGTTTTTTTAATTTTTTTGGGCAAAAACTTTTTCAACACTGCAACTTCATGGAATTTTGGGTTTCAAGGACATTTTACAAACCTTCTTCACGGCTGCGAAACCCTAACCCCATCTTTTTTGGGAAAGGACCTATTTCCCAAACGGGGGAATTTCCCGCCCACCAGGGGACTGCCCTCGTCGCTCCCCCTTTCCCTTTTCACTGAGCCTAAAAAAAAAGCCCCAAAGTCTTCTTCCCTTTGCTCCAGACTCTCCCCCACCACGATGCTGTAACACAAACTCCAAGCCGGGGGGGCCCCCCTGTTTTCCTCATCTTTTGTATATAGCTCACTGCCTTCCTTTTAAAAGTCCTAGAACCCCTGTATTGATAAAGCCATGGATGGCGAAACTTTCTACTACAAAAAAAGATACCCAAAATGTTGCACTTGTGTCTTAATTTTTCCTATTGTCGGTATTTTATACCTTTTTTTTGCAAAAACTTTTTCCAGAAAACTGAACATAAGGGAAAATTTTGGGTTAAAGAGGCCCTCTACAAGATTTTCCCTTCACGGCTGCTCCCAACAAACCCTCTTTTTTGGGAAGGACCTATTTCCCACGGGGAATCCCCCACCATTGACTGACCTCGTTGCTCCCCGCCCCTTTTCCCCGACGCCTATAAAACCGCCAGTTTTCTTCCCCTTTGACCCCAAGACTCCCCCACCACGATGTTTGGTGAACACTAACTCCAAGGCCGAGGGACTGATTACCTCATCTTTTGAAATATAAGCTCTACTGTTTTCCTATTATTTTCCTAAAATCTGTATTGTTTAAAGCCACTGGAGGGCGAAAGTTACTACAATAAAGATATCCAAAATGTTGCACATGTGTTTTTAATTTTCCCATATTGTCGGTTTTTTATACCTTTTTTGCAAAAAATTTGGGTCGACACTGCAACATATGGAACCCCTTGGGTTCAGGGGACATTCAAGACCTTCTTCACGGCGCTGCAACAAACCCATTTCTTTGGGGAAGGCCCTTTATTTCCCCACGGGGGAACCCCGGGCCCCCCAGTGACGCCCTCGTCTGCTCCCGTCCCATTCCCTGACGCCTATAAAAACCCCCAGCCCTTCTTGCCTTTGCTCCAGATTCCTCCACCCGATGCTGTAAAACACTAACCCCCCGGCCGAGGAAACTGTTTCCTTTCATCTTTTGTATTTTGCTCTACGGGTCTTCCTATTATGTCCTAGAATCTGTATTGAAAAAACCCACGGGATGGCGAAACGTCTATCCAATAAAGATACCCAAAATGTTCCCACAGTGTTTTAAAACTTTCAGACTATGGTGCTGTTCGCCCCACTCCTAGGTGAGGGACTGTTTAAAACCTCTTCTTCTGTACATATTTTCTACTGCCCTTCAATTTTTATGCCCCTAAAATTTTGTTTTTAAAATAAAGCCCGGGATGGGGGAAACGTCTACAAAAAGATACCCAGATGTTGCACATGGGGCCCTTACTCTCATCTTGTCGGTATTTTTTTTACCTTTCGTACAAAAACTTTTGGGGTATCTTTATTGGGGAAAAACCTTTTGGGCCACACATTGGCTTAAATTAGCCCCATACAAAGGAGAATCTTGAAAAACAGGAGGAGAATAAAGGTTTAATCAGTCCCTCAAACCTTGAGTCGATGTGGTCAGGTCCATCAATCTTGAATGAGTACGGCATACGTGCTGAGAAGGAGCTTATTAAACCGTTGAGGAGAGGTGAAGCAGTTCTAGGTCGTGTAACATTTGTTCATTGTTGAAGTTCTCTGAACCTTCTTTACAAACCTGTCGGGACACTGGGAATTCTTGGGATCTTAATATTGGGAATTCTTCGCTTGCCTAATTCTTGGGCACGACCTACTTCAACATTGAACAAATGTTACACGACCTATGACTGCTTCACCTCTCCTGCCATACGGTTTATAAGCTCCTTCTCCGCTGATATGCCGTATTCTATTCAAGATTGATGGACTGACCACATCGACTCAAGGTTGAGGGACTGATTACCTCATTCTCCTCCTGTTCTTCAAGTTTCTCCTTTGTATGGACTGATGAAGCCACTGTGTGGAGAAACGTTTCCTCAATAAAGATACCCAAGAGTTGTACATGTGTCTAATTTATCAACATGTCGGTTCTCTGAACCATTCATCTACAAAGTAGGTTGGTAGACAGCAACCACCCAGGGAGGTACTACCGTCCTGCCAAGTGAGTGTACAATGGAAGCCTGTAATGTTTTACATGATGTAGGACTTGCTGGTGTCTTTTTTCTGTCTCATAAATGCATGCAAAGTAAAGATTTCAGGTATGTCTTGCTACATATACTTACATCTTAGGTCACACTACACATATGTACAAAGCTTTATATACCACACCTCTGGGTTTTCTATCTATTTTCTTTTAATTCGTTGTTCTTGGTTTATTTCCTATATTCAATGGGGAAGTGGACAGAATTATCCTCTGTAAAGCATGCGTGTTGTAAGAGGCGAACTTAAAATGCCAGGAGCAAGGGTAGTAACCCCTTTCCTGTATATTTATTAAATTTTAAAAGGAGAAACTTTAGTTTTTTCTTATGGGCCACCCCACCTCAGTTGGGATACGGCTGGTAGTACGTTGAAAGAAGAATATATATATATTATATTATATATATATATAAATATATAGTTCATATATATTTTTATATATATATTTATCGATATATATATATATATATATATATATATATTGACTTGAAAAAGAAGGCCAGTTAGGCCTTTCTATGCAGTGTTCCTCTATTTCAACCAGGGTCCCTAAGGCCTGTTATCCTGGTGTTGTATAGAGAGCCAAAATAACACAGCAGAAAAACTTTTGACTTGTATTATCCTTCACAATTTAGAACAGCAGTATGTACACTATATACACTATGTACAACAATTGGTATCAGTGCACTCCACGGTAAGCAAGGCAGAATAGAAGCCACTAGAGAGCAGACCGTGCTTCAACCAGCTCTAGAATGGGAATGACAAGGGCAGACAGGTGAGTGGTACCCACATCACCTCTGCGATTGCCAAAACCATCTTCTCATTGGCTGGAGCCTGGGTACTGGTTGAACGACGGGGCCTCATCGTTAACCCTTAGTACGTGGTTCGCTGGTTGGGAGAGACAGCCTTTCATTGAGGGTGTGTACATGGGCCGAATAAAGGTTACGTACTCTTTGCATGCCACATCCTCCATTCTTATGTTCTTACAGGAAGTGGGCCAAGCCAGAGACGTAGCACAGACGTAGGTCAAAGGACACAGATGAAACTAATGTGATATTTTATTGTGGCAACGTTTCGCTCTCCAGGAGCTTTATCAAGCTGTAACAGATAATACATGGACACTGAGGTTATATATAGGTTATAAGAACATAGGAAAAAGGAACACTGCAACAGGCCTACTGACCCATGCTAGGCAGGTCCAAGTCTCTTACCGGCTTAAGCCACTGACCCAACCTAGTCAGGTCAGGTCCAACTCACACCCACCCACACCCACTCATGTATTTATCCAACCTATTTTTAAAACTACACAACGTTTTAGCCTCAATAACTGTACTCGGGAGTTTGTTCCACTCATCCACAACTCTATTACCAAACCAGTGCTTTCCTATATCCTTCCTGAATCTGAATTTTTCCAACTTAAAATCATTGCTGCGAGTCCTGTCTAAGCTAGATATTTTTAGCTCACTATTTGCATCCCTTTTATTTATTCCTGTTTTCCATTTATACACCTGAGATGAATGGTTCAGATGAACCGACAAGTCGATAAATTAGACACATGTGCAACACTTCGGTATCTTTAATGAGGAAACAGACACTGTACATGACTCACGAAATCGTAATGACACGATTGCAAACAAACCAAACCACGGGCGGGATTTGAACCCGCGGTCATAGAGTCTCAAAACTCCAGACCGTCGCGTTAGCCACTAGACCAGCTAGCCACAATAAGATTCATCCAACTAGGTATATTTCTACACCATAGGAAGGTTAGCACAGGCACCTCTGTGACCACAAATGCAAGTTTTTACAGTAAAAACTTGCCTTTGTGGTCACAGTGGTGCCTGTGCTAATCTTCCTATGGTGTAAAAATATACTTGGATGAGTACCAATAAACTTACTACCAATATGGACAAAACCTATTTCATGCTTTTTGGAAACAGAGTTTCAAATGTACAGCTAAATATTGATAACTGGTTCACCCGTTTCTAGACACAGAGGGCAAGTTTCTAGGTCTCCACCTTGACTGCAGTCTCAGAGTCAAGACCCACATCGCAAATATCCAAGTCTCCAAGTATCCAAGATACGGTACAATGTACCCCAAAGATACGGTACAATGTACCCCAAAGATACGGTACAATGTACCCCAAAGATACGGTACAATGTACCCCAAAGATACGGTACAATGTACCCCAAAGATACGGTACAATGTACCCCAAACGGCTCTTTTTGCTCTAGATAATTAAAAACCCATATGTACACCTGTTAACCCTTTTGGGACCTAGTTCCTAGGCCTTTTGTATATCCATATGCTCTTGCGCTACCCTCCACAGGATGGGTAGACTTTACCACTACGGTGGTAAAATCTAAAAAAAATCTAATCATTTACCCTATGGTATTTGTGCATGGGGGTCAACCACAGCAAATCACCTTAAATCTTTAATAACCTAAGAAAAAGGTGCAGTGTGACTGATTACCAACTTCTGCACAAGACATTACACTCCACTGGTTTTAAGAGCCTTAACTTACTTAATATACAAAACATCCACAGTTATTATTGTGTCTTCTACACACAACATTATACTCGAATATTAACCCTCCTTTCAAACTCCTTCTTGATAACTACAACAGAACACACAGGTATAACACCATACATAGCTTTAAGACGAGGTATGATAAAGCTCATGGAACAGGGAAAGAGAGGACCTAGTAGCGACCAGTGAAGAGGCGGGGCCAAGAGCTGAGTCTCGACCCCTGCAACCACAAATAGGTGAGTACACAAATCACTCTTCAATATCCCTCGTGCCCATCTCTCCCTATGTAAAAATGCTATGCACAAAAAGGCTCGAAGATCTGTAATTCACTGCCAGAACACACTATGGGGCCACTGCTGTCTGCAACTTAGTTTAAGGTCCAACTTAGAAATCACCTCATCATCAAAAATTAACCAGACAAACACTTAACTTAATACCTATCAGTTTAGTTTAATATGTTTATTATGCACCCCATACCCATCCTGTGGGCGGTAGTCAAAAGATTACAGAGGTACATAATGGGTCCAGGGACTGGGCCTCAAAGTTTTGATAGCTGAGCAAGTTACAGAGGTAATGAATTCACAATTTACAAAGGTAATGAACTCACAATTTACAAAGGTAATGAACTCCAGGTAGGTCTAGTCACAATCATGACAAGTTACAAAGGTATTTACAGATTACAGAGGTACACAATGGGTCCAGGGACCGGGCTCCAAAGTTTTGATGGCTGAACTAGGTACAAGGTAATGAACTCACAAGTTACAAAGGTAATGAACTCACAAGTTACAAAGGTAATGAATACTGTAAGAATGGTTACTTACGTTTATACATGGCTGCAATCATGAACAAATTTTAGAGTAATGAGCAATTCACACTTCCACACCCGGTCACAACTGTAGTGAGTTATTGGTGCAAATGTTGATTGCTGAGTCTCTCTCTCTCACACACACACACACACACACACATACAAATTCATACACACACACACACATAAACACACACACACACACACACACACACACACACACACACATAAACACACACACACACACACACACACACACACACACACACACACACACACACACACACACACACACACACACACAAACTCATACACACACACCCCACACACATACACACACACACACACACTCATACACACACACACTCATACACACACACACACACTCATACACACACACACACACTCATACTCCCCGCTCATGGAGCGGGGAGAGAGAGGGCCTAGTAGCAACCGGTGAAGAGGCGGGGCCAGGAGCTAGGACTCGACCCCTGCAACCACAAATAGGTGAGTACAAATAGGTGAGTACACACACACACACACACACACACACACACACACACACCACACACACACACACACACACACACACACACACACACACACACACGTGGTAATGCTTTATTTACAGCTAGCAAAGTCAGGGTATTTCTCCAGAATGGTCTGTAATATACCACTGTGGATAAAATACTTAGCCATTTCTTGAACACTTCTGAGTGAGTTGTTTCTAAATTCATTAATTTTATCAATTACTCAAAAAACTCGTAAATAATTTATGGACTACTCATCTATTTAATCATTTACTTTAAACTTAAAATTCTTTCAACTTCATTGTTTTAAATTGTGTTAAATCGTAGTACTGTATTTCTTATAAACTATATCAAAACTGTAATTATTCTCTACCTAACTTACTAAAGCCATATAGATTGAACTAATTGAATATTCAATCTTCTTGTATTCACTGTAACTCACCTAACGACCCCATGTATAAATTACAGCACTGTTACTGTTTTGTTTATCTTAAGTTACTTTTAAGTTCGTCCGAAATGCTTTGCATATAAAGGTACTTTTGGCATGTTCACCAAACTGTTGCACTCCTTTGTACAAACATGTATCATGCTAAAATAACTATTTATCATGTTAAAATTAACGGTGCCCCGTGGCCTGATGGCTTAACTCTCGCTTCACACGGCGAGGGTCTGGATTCTAATCCCGGCGAGGGTAGAAACATTGGGCATGTTTCTTTACACCGGGTGTCTATGTTCACCCTGGATGTTAGTGGACTGGTGTGGGTCGCATCCTGGGGACAAAACTGACCTAATTTGTGGGAAATGTTCAGCATAACAAGCGGCTTTCTACATTGTAGTATGTCATTGATGTCAGCTATGGTCTGTATACCTTGTACATGTACTGGTAATAAATAAAGATATTATATTTTTATTACTTGGTTAATATCCGCTTGGAGATTTGCAGTGTCCTCAATGGATGACATTATCATGAAGATTCTGGTATCATCAGCAAGGGAGGACACAGTGCTGTGGCTTAAATCTCTGTCTATGTCAGGAATAAGGATGAGGGTAAAGGATGGGAGAGAGTACTGCGCCTTGTGGAACAGAGCATTTCACTGGAGCCGCCTCTGACTTTGCTCTGTTTACTTTTTGTGTTCTGTTTGTTACGAAGTTATTGATGCATCTACCCACTTTTCCTGTTACTCCTTTATCACGCATTATGGTTGCTATAACACTGTGATCACACTTGTCTAAGGCTTTCACAGTCTGTGTATACTACATCTGTATTTTGTTTGTCCTCCAGTGCATCCAAGACCATGTCATAGTGTCCAATAGTTGTGAGAGGCAAAAGCTACTTGCTCTAAACCCGTGTTGCCCTGGGTTGTGCAACTGATGGGTATCTTAGTGGGTGGCAATCTTGCTGCTTAGAACCCTTTCAAAGATTTTTATGAAGTGGGATGTTAGTGCTATCGGTCTGTAATTCTTTGCAATTACTTTAATGTCACCTTTGTGAAGTGGGGCTATGTCTATTGTTTTTAGTGACTGTGGTAGGCAGTCACCAGCGGAAAAACCCACTAGTGTAGGTAGGTCATGCCTATAGGTTAGGCAAGCTTTGAAGAACTCCCTATGTCAAGATCTTGGGATCTTGATGAGGTCAGATCACTGTCAGTGACAAAGGCTACCTGTCAAACAGAAAATCGTCTGTGTTGTTCCAGGGACATAGAAGTGTAACTAAAGACTTTGAATTAGGAACCCCACAGGGAGGTGTGCTCAGTCCCACACTGTTCAATATTCTAATTAATGCATTACTTAATGCTATGCCTAGTCAGCCCCATCATTATGTGATTAGTTTTGCTGATGATATAATGATTCACACCACCGGATTCTCCAACACCCAAAACATTCTTAATCATGTACTAGCCTCGTGTCAGGACCTGGGGTTGATAATCTCTACTGATAAAACAAAGATACTCAATAGGCGTCCTCCTCAACAGAGAGGCACAGTTCGTCAGATCCAGTTGCATGATGGGTCTCTTCTAGAATATGTAAGCAGATACAGGTATCTAGGCTTTGAGGTTCCACTACTTGGACCTGTTGTAACAAGACTTTGTCGCCAATACAATGAAAGACTAAGAGCACCCTTTGAGTTGTGGCTGGGTTTCACCCCAGGTATGGTGCTAATGTTAAAATTGTGAAAATGAGGTATCTTGCTTATATTAGATCACTGGTTGATTATGCGGCGCCACTACTTGCTCTTGTGTCTGACTGGAAGCTTGGAGGGCTGGAAAAACTGCAGAACGAAGCAATGAGGATCATTTTAGGATGCCCTCGTACTGCCAAAATTTTAAATATGCAAAAAGAACTTGATATTCCAAGCATCAGAAATCGTGTTACTGAAAGAAATATCCTAATTGGGGTTAATATGCTCAGACAAGCTCATTCAAACCCCTGCACAGAAGCCCTCCAAACTTTCCTCAGCACTGGTGAACACTCCTCCAGATGGATCGAAAAAACTGGAACCGACCTCCGCATGAATCAGATACATGATCTACGTCAAGTAAGGCAACAGCGGCACTTCTCCGCTCCATGGAATATTACCCCATTCCAAACTACCATTCCTCCATTTCCCCCCAAACTACTTCTTAAATCACAACCAAAACTTCACCTTGAAGCCAAACATGAGGCCTTAAGCTGTATTGATAACTTAGTCACACAGCACACACTCTCGCAAATTATTTACGCTGATGGTTCAGTTCACCAATCCACTGGTCATGGAGTGCTGTGTTGTCGTACAGATGATGGGTCCTTAAAGAAATTTGGTGTTGCAACAAACACACCATATCTACCACTTAAAAGAAACATGAAGGACAGTTTGTTTAAAGTTCTCTGCTGACAAGTGATGAACATAAGTTAATGGAAAATAAGAAAACATTGCAATATGGGAAATGAAGTATCTTTGATCATGTATTGATGCAGAAGGGAAAAACGAAGTTCCTTGATTGTAAATTTGATGGATTTGTCAGCGCTGGACGGCGAGCATATGCCACTTAAAGACTAATCTGATCATGCTACAGTGCAAAATCTGTAATATTAACTGAATATTGACAAGTAACTGTTAATAATCAGCAGCTGGTTGAAAAATGTAAGAAAAGTCACAGTATTAAATACTTTAAAGATAAGTGATAAATGCCAAAAATTCACTTCATGTGCAGAGAGACATATCTAATGTGGTGTCCATCACAAGAAATGTAGCAACTATGGATCGTTTTGTAGAACATAGTGTAAACATGAGACTTATTGTCATGGCAGGTCCGCCAATTAAAGTTAGATTGTTGAACTATTCCTTCTGTAAGCATAATTTAATATTTTTAACTTTTCGCTTTTTTGGTAAGCCTGTGCGTGGGGAGCTTCCCCTTAACAAAGTGGAAAGGTGCCAATGGATAACATTGTGAAAATGTGTGATGGACTTATTGAAGGACTAGAGCAGCGTGCATTATAATATTAGAACCCAGAATCATGTCATGTATAAAATAAATAAGAAGGTGCTACCACAAACTCCATTGTATTGGAAGCAGATTGACACTGGAAGAAACATTAAAAAAACCATCCACACAGTGCGTCCTCATCCCATGAGCAATCCTCTTCCTGATCCCTCGGCTGCTTCTGATGTTCCTCCACAGAGGTGATTGCATTAATAATTTACTGGTCTCCCCTCAGGTTTTTGTTATGTATATATACATCAGTGTTATTATATTAAAGAATCATATTGTTTACTATATATCTTTGTAGTATACTGGAGAGGATTTCGGGGTCATTGTCCCCACGGCTGGTCTGTAACCAGGGCCTCCAGGTGATCGGGCCTGATCATCCAGGCTGTTACTGCTAGCCACACCCCCCCAATATATAGCTCTGTTTTATTAATGTGTATTTCACCTCTGATAAGTAGTTCATACAGAAAATTTATAGGGAAAACTTGTTTCAAACACAAATGGACCGCACTTGAACAGTTTCTGGAAAGAAATAAAGGTCGCATATGGAGGTCCACTGTACTTACTTATATAAGCATTCAGTATTAAATCTGTTTTATAAATGTCAGCACGCATTCAATAATTGGCCTCTACCCTCAGACAGAACTGTTTGCCATAGCTCCTAGCACTGAAATGCATCTATGTATCAAAGATTGACAGTTAATTGTAACTGATCTCTGTCCAACCTAAAATGCTCTCAACTCTTAAGCATAAATTGTGGCAATGCTTGTGTCAGAAGCCAACACAGGTATGGAAGGATTGTTTACAGTGGAGTCAAGAAGTGCACATGCTGGATTCATCTCACATTGGTCATTCAGATGCATGATAGAACATGATTAAATTGGCTATGCTGTGATGCTTTCAAGAGGGAGTAGATTAAAATCTTGCTTAGTAATTCTTGGCTTGTTCATGTAGTAGTTTGAGAACTATGAATACGAAAAGAACTCAACAGAATTTTATGGACTTAAGCTCAGGGAGATTGACACCAGTGAGCCATCTAGCATCATTCTATCATGCCAGAGAGCCCACATTTCTATGTGCAGTCCAACAAGGATAACAGTACTCTTGGATGGCACTAACTGCCCGGACTCTCGGCGGGTTACAAGTATCTTTTGGTAGTTAAATTCACCACCACCAGATTTAAGACCAAACGAAAGTAAACCTTTGCCAGATGGACTATTTCACACCTTGCCGTCATTAAGTACTGGAGTGTGATCAAATTAAAGAATTTAGAAACAACTCACATCAAAAATGTTCAAGAAATGAGCAAAGTATTTAACCACAGGTATATTTCAGACCCATTCTGGAAAATTATACCCTGACTTTGCTTAGCGTAAATAAAGCATACCACAGTGTGCTGTGTGTGTGTGTGTGTGTGTGTGTGGTGTGTGTGTGTGTGTGTGTGTGTGTTTGTGTGTGTGTGAGTGTGTGTGTGTTTGTGTGTGTGTTTGTGTGTGCGTGTGTATGTGTATGAGTGTGTGTGTGTGTGTGGTATGAGTGGGTTGTGTGTGTTGTGTGGTGTGTGTGTGTGTGTTGTGTGTGTGTGTGTGTGTGTGTTTGTGTGTGTGTTGTGTTGCGTGTGTAATGTGTATTGAGGTGTGTGTGTGTGTGTGTATGATGGTGTGTGTGTGTTGTTGTGTGTGTTGTGTGTGTTGTGTGTGTGGGGGGGTGGGGGGGGTTTTTTAGTGTGTCGCGTGTTGTTAATGTTATGAGTGTGTGTGTGTGTGTGTATGAAGTGGGTGTGTGAGTGTGTGTGCGTGTGTAGTGTATGAGTGTGAGTGTTGTGTGTGTATGATGGGTGTGTGTATGTGCTCACCTATTTGTACTCAACCTATTTGTGGTTTCAAGGGTCGAGTCTTTGCCTCCCTGGCCCCGCCTCTTCACCGGTTGCCTCTTCACCGTATGAGTGTGTCTGCGTGGTGGTGTTATGAGTTTGTGTAATTGTGTGTGTGTGTGTGTGAGTGTGTGTTGGGTGGAGGTGTGTTGTGTGTGGTGTGTGTTTATGTGTTTGTGTGTGTGTGTGTTGTGGTGTGTGTGTGTGTTGTGTGTGTGAATTGTGTTGTACTCACCTAGTTGTAGCTCACAAGTTGAGGTGCGGGCGAGTCCGGACTCCTGGCCCCGCCTCTTCACTGATCGCTACTAGGTCACTCTCCCTGAGCCGTGAGCTTTATCATAACAGCACCATTCAAGGCATGTGAAAATGCCGACCTAGAAAATGTACAGAAGAACTTTCAACGGCGCGCATAACGGAGATAAAACACCTCCAATTACGGGAGCGCTTGAGGTTTCCTAAACCTGTATTCCTGAGAAGCAGGAGGTAGAGATACATGATTATATACACCTGGAAAATCCTAAGGGACTAGTACCGAACTTGCACACGAAAATCACTCACTAACGAAAGCAAAAAGACTTGCAGACGAGCACTCATCCCCCCAATGAAAAGTCAGGTGTGTCACAAGCACTTAAGAGACAATACAATAAGTGAGTCAGGGCCGAGACATGTTCAACTGCCTCCCAGCACACCATACGGGGGATTACCAACAGACCCCTGGCATTCTTCAACTGGCACAGGACAAAGCAACCTAAAGTCAGTTACCTGATCAGCCACGCACCGGCTGTGCTCACGTTGGTTTGCGTGCAGCCAGCAGCAACAAGCCTGGTAGATCAGGGCGCTGATCCACCAGAGGCCTGGTCACAGACCGGACGCGGGGGCGTTGACCCCCGCAACTCTCTCCAGGTAAACTCCAGGTAAACCTCCTGCTTAAAGCTATGTATGGATCCTGCCGTCCAATCGATCACTTCGCCAAACTGGTTCCACTTACTGAACCCCGCCTAAGAAACTCTGTGGCGAAGGACATACGTTCCTAACATCCCTGTGATTCATCTGTATGTTCTTCATCTACAACTGTGTCCCCTTTTTACTGTGTCCAATTTCTCACCTGGGAACATCCTGTCGTTTGTCCACCTTTGGGGGTCAATTCCTCTCATTATTTTTTTATGACGTTATCATGTTCCCCCCTATCTCTCCTGTCCTCCAATGTCGTCAGTTGATTTTCCCTTAACCTCTCCTCGTAGGACATACCTTCTTAGCTCTGGACAAGTCCTTGTTGCAAACCAATGGCACTTTCTCTAGTTTCTTCACGAGCTTGGCTATGAGTGGGTTCCAAACAGTAGCCGCATACTCCAATAAGGCCTAACCTCCACGGGTACAGGTCCTGAATGAATCCTTATTAAGATGTCGGAATGCTGTTCTGAGGTTTGCTAGGCGCCCAAGCCTGCAGCAGTAAATTTGGTTGATGTTGCCTTCAGGCGATGTGCCTTGGTGTTCTACACACCCAAGATCTTTTTCCTTGAGTGAGGTTGTAGACTCTGGCCCCCTAGACTGTACTCCGTCTGTGCGTCTTCTTTGCCATTCCCCAATCTTCATGACTTTGCACTTGGAGTGGATTGAAACTCCAGGAGCCCAATTGCTGGACCAGGTCTGCAGCCCTGTCCAGATCCCTTTTGTAGTTCTGCCTGTGTCTTCGTTCGAGTGAATTCTTCTCACATCTACTTCCGACGTCATCTGCAAAACAGTGGACACCTCAGAGTCTATTCAGTCCGCCATGTCCGTTCAATAAATACCAGAAACAGCACTGGTCCTAAGACTGACCCCTGTGGGACCGCCGCTGGTCACAGGTGCCCACTCTGACACCTCGCAGCCCGTAACATGACTCTCTGCCTGTCTTCCTGTCAATATTCCCTGATTCCACTTGTAGTGCCTTTTCGCTGTTTCCCTGCTTGGTCCCTCCAGTTTTTTGCACCAATCTCTTGTGGGAACTGTGTCAAACGACCTCTTGCAGTCCAAGAAAATTGCAATCCACCCACCCCTCATCCTCTTGTCATACTGCTGTCACCATGTCATAGAAACTCCAGTACGTTTGTGACACAGGATTTTCCCGTCCCTGAAACCATGTTGTGCTGCTGTTTGTTTATGTGTGTTTTTTATGTGTGTGTGTGGTGTGGTTGAATTTGTATAATTGTGTGTGTGGTGTGTGTGTGGTGTGTGTGTGATGGTGTGTGACCTCAACAATCAATATTTGCACCAATAACTCACTACAGTTGTGATCCGGGTGTGGAAGTGTGAATTGCTTCATTACGACTATAATTTGTTTCATGATTGTAGCCATGAATAAACGTAAGTAACCTTCTGACAGCGAGTATTTCATTACCTTTGTAACTTGTGAGTTCATTACCTTGTACTAGTTCAGGCAGCCATCCAAACTTTGAGGGTCCCAGTCCCTGGGATTCCATTACGTACCTCTGTAATCTGTAAATACCTTTGTAACTTGTCATGATTGTGACTAGACCTACCCGGAGTTCATTACCTTTGTAATTTTAGTGAGTTTCAATACCTTTGTATAATTGGTGAATTCATTACTCTGTAACTTGCTCAGCTATCAAAACATTAAGGCCCAGACCGCTGACCAATTATGATACCTCTGTAAAACTTTTGGACTACCGCCCACAGTATTGGTATGGGCATACTAAACCTATTAAACTAAAACTGACAGAGAAATGCATACTATCTTCAACACTTATTTCCTCTTCGTTTTAATGCAGGAAGATACTTGAGAAATTCCAGAAATCATAAATTATGTAAGTCGGGACGAATATAAATTATGCATCATCAACGTCACTAGTTACATGATTCTCAGGCAAATGGATAGATTAAAACCAAACAAATCCCCGAGCACTGATGAACTGCTCCTAAGTCTTTTCAACATATCATTCCAAACTGGTATAGTGCAGGATAAGTGGATAATAACAAATGTGATACCTGTCTACAAAGCAGGAGACGGGTCCTAACCTACTTTGTGGGATAATTAATAGAATCAATAATTGCCGGCTTATCGAAGTCACCTTGAAAGACTAAATGATCAATGAATTTCAGCATGGTTTTACAAAGGGCCGTTGCTATCTTACGATTTTTTTTTTTTACTAAGGTATTTGAGGAGGTAGATCATGCATGAAGGAACATTAAGGGATATTGTGTATATTGGACTTCCGCAAAAAAAAGTTAAAAAAAGGTTTTTTTCCTTTTGAACAGCGTTCCACACCAGTGATTGTTGAGGAAAGTAAAGACACACGGAAGAGAAGAACTCTTTTCTGGATAGAGATGTGGTCGACTGTTAGGCAACAGAGAAATTTGCATAAATGTTGAGAAATCAGAGTGGGGACGCGTCTCAAGCGATGTCCCCAGGTATCAGTGTAGAATGAATAGTGACATAAGCAATTTTGTGATGATACTTAATAACAGCCGTCAGATTATTTCTAATGAGGGCACACCGATAGTGCTACAGGATGATCTGTATAGTGTGATGCAGTGGTCGGAGAAGTGTCAGACGTAGTGGTCGGAGAAGTGTCAGATGCAATGGTCGAGGAAGTGGCAGATGCAGTGGTCGGAGAAGTGGCAGATGCAGTGGTCGGAGAAGTGTCAGACGCAGTGGTCGGAGAAGTGTCAGATACAGTGGTCGGATAAGTGTCAGACGCAGTGGTCGGAGAAGTGTCAGACGCAGTGGTCGGAGAAGTATTTCAGATGCAGTGGTCCGGAGATGTGCCTTTTCACTGCAGTGGTTTACCTGGAGTTTACCTGGAGAGAGGTTTCGGGGTCAACGCCCCCGCGGCCCGGTCTGTGACCAGGCCTCCTGGTGGATCAGCGCCTGATCAACCAGGCTGTTGCTGCTGGCTGCACGCAAACCAACGTACGAGCCACAGCCCGGCTGATCAGGAACTGACTTTAGGTGCTTGTCCAGTGCCAGCTTGAAGACTGCCAGGGGTCTGTTTGGTAATCCCCCTAAGTGTTGCTGTGAGGCAGTTGAACAGTCCTCGAGTCCCCTGACACTTTTGTCTGGTCTCTTAACGTGCTAGTGACGACCCTTGCTTTTCATTGGGGGATGGTGCATCGTCTAGCAAGTCTTTGCTTTCGTAGCGAGTGATTTTCTGTGCAAGTTCGTATCATAGTCCCTCTAGATTTTCCAGGATTTAAATATAATCATGTAATCTCTCCCTCCTGCGTTCCAGGTGAAGTACAGGTTTTAGAAACCGCAAGCGCTCCCAGTAATTGGAGTGTTTTATCTCCGTTAAAGCCGCACGTGAAAAGTTCTCTGTACATTTTCTAGGTCGGCAATTTCAGCCTGCCTGAAAGGTGCTGTTAGAGTGCAGCAATATTTCAGCCTAGATAGAACAAGGTGACCTGAAGAGTGTCCAACATGGCTCGGCCTCCCTAGTTTATGAAGGTTCTCATTATCGCATACCTGTCATTTTTCTAGCAATGGTCTGATGATACAATGTATGGGCCTTGAAGGTGAGATCCTCCGCATAATCACTCCCAGGTCTTTGACGTTGGTGTTTCGCACTATTTTTTGTGGCCAGAATTGTTTTGGTACTCTGATGAAGATTTAATTTCCTCATGTTTACCATATCTGAGTAATTGAAATTTCTCATCGTTGAACTTCATATTGTTTTCTGCAGCCCACTGAAAGATTTGGTTGATGTCCGCCTGGAGCCTTGCAGTGTCTGCAATGGAAGAACACTTCCATGCAGATTCGGTGTCACTGCAAAGGAAAGACACGGGTGCTTGTGGCTGACATCCTTGTCTAGTCGGATATGAGGATGAGGAACAAGATGGGAGCTAGTACTGTGCCTTGTGTCAGATGCAGTGGTCGGAGAAGTGTCAGACGCAGTGGTCGGAGAAGCGTCAGATACAGTGGTTGGATAAGTGTCAGACGCAGTGGTCGGAGAAGTGTCAGACGCAGTGGTCGGAGAAGTGTCAGATGCAGTGGTCGGAGAAATGTCAGATGCAGTGGTCGGAGAAGTGGCAGATGCAGTGGTCGGAGAAGTGTCAGACGCAGTGGTCGGAGAAGTGTCAGACGCAGTGGTCGGAGAAGTGTTCAGATGCAGGTGGTCGGAGAAAGTGTCAGACGCAGTGTCGTAAGTGTCAAGCGCAGTGGTCGGTGAAGTGTCAGATGCGTGGTCGGAGAAGTGTCAGATGCAAGTGGTCGGGAGAAGTGGCAGATGCAGTGGTCGAGAAGTGTCGACGCAGTGGTCGGAGAAGTGGCAGATGCAGTGGTCGGAGAAGTGTCAGATGCAGTGGTCGGAGAAGTGTCAGATGCAGTGGTCGGAGAAGTGTCAGATGCAGTGGTCGGAGAAGTGTCAGGTGCAGTGTCGGAGAAGTGGCATGATGCATTGTCGGAGAATGGACAATATGGCGAGTGGTCGAGAAGTGTCAATGCAATGGTCGGAGAATTGTCAGGATGCAGTGTGGTCGAGAAGTTCAGATGCATTGGTCGAGAAGTGTCAGACCGCAGTGGTCGGAAAGGAAAAAAAAGGTGTCAACGCATGGTCCGGGGAGAAGTGTCAGACGCCAGTTGGACCCCCCCCTCGGAGAAGTGTCAGACGCAGTATAATATAGACAATGTAAAGTGGTAAAGCAAGAACACAGAATAACCCTGGCACTTAGAAAGTAAGATAAGATAAGATTTCGTTCGGATTTTTAACCCCGGAGGGTTAGCCACCCAGGATAACCCAAGAAAGTCATCGTCATCGAGGACTGTCTAACTTATTTCCATTGTGGTCCTTAATCTTGTCCCCCAGGATGCCACCCACACCAGTCGACTAACACCCAGGTACCTATTTGCTGCTAGGTGAACAGGACAACAGGTGTAAGGAAACGTGTCGAATGTTTCCACCCGCCGGGAATCGAACCCGTGCCACTCCGAGTGTGAAGCGGGAGGCTTTAGCCACCAGGCCACCGGCAAGTGCTGTGATGTGGATTAAGTTTTAGTTTCTGGTGGCAAAAAAAAAAACAAAAAAAAAAAAGAAGGAAAAAAATCTTTAAGCCAGGACATCAGTGAGGTCGATGATTTAGATAATCTACACTTGTGCAACATTTTTGGATCTGTGGAAAAGTTTCGCCAGAGTGGCTTCCTCAGTCCAATACGGAGAAGTCTGAGGTAATCAGTCCCTTAGCCTGGAGTCAGTGTCCGGCCCATCAACAGTGTATAAAACCTCGCATTAATGCTGATAGAATTCTTGGCTTCATATCGAGAAGTATAAATAACAGGAGTCCTGATATGATAAGAATGGTGGAGCACTGTTGCAGGCTTACTGGCCCATACTAGGAAGGTCGTTCTCGAGCCCAACCACTCCCATCTACATACTAATGAAGGAGGAATATAGATGGAGTATAGATGGTGGATAAATGGAAGACAGAAATAAATAATGGGGATATAAATAACATGATGAAAATATTTAACCAAGACAGGACTCAGTGGGTTAAAGTCAGAAAATTTAGATTTATATAGGATATAGGGAAGTTTGGTAATAGAGTAAACTCCAGGTAAACTCCAGGTAAACTCCAGGTAATGAGTGGAACAAACACTTTAAAAATAGCTTAGACAAGTACATGAGTGGGTGTGAGTTAGAATTGTCTAGTATGGGCCAATAGGCCTACAGGAGGGCTTTCAACATGAATGATGTATCGTGTAGAAAAAAAAACTTGTATTGTATTGTATTTTATTGTATTGTATTGTATGTTAAGAAGTTTTTGTTGGGGTGAATAATTACATACAATATGCCTTAAATCATTATTATATAATAACATTGGATTATCTCATGGGCCATTTCCGATAAAAAAAAAAGAATTTACGTATTACGCTACATTATAATTGTAAAACACTTCAAATATTATACAAGAAATGTTAAAAGGGACCATAGATAAAACCCGGGAACCCATCCCCACTGAATTCAACAATCAACCAGCCATTATTTAAGAAATTACAACAACACCCACTTTTCCTTTACTAAAATTTGGATACAGTAAATCATATTACGGAGAATGAGGTTGTGAGGAGTTAGTAAGAAAGGATAATAAGAGGGAGAGGGATCCTGGTGAGTGTGAGGGAGGGAGTGAGGGAGGTCAAGTCCATTTTAAGTTTGGTGTTGGTGTACTGTGTTACATCACGTACAATGAACGCTTTACAGTCTTACTCCAGCGATGATGAACCTACCAGCGACCCACCACTACATAAAGTATGTAACACCACCTGTGTATACCTGTCTTACTGGCGTGTGTACACTGTGTGTATGTTGTTAGTGATGTGTGTACACTGTTGATGTGTGTACCTTGGTGATGTGTTTACACTGTGTGTATGTTTTAGTGATAGTGTGTACACTGGTGATGGTGTTCCTTGGTGATGTGTGTACACTGTGTGTATGTTGTTAGTGATGTGTGTACACTGTGTATGTTGTTAGTGATGTGTGTACACTGAGTGTATTGACGATAGTGATGTTGTTAACACTTTGTATGTTGTTAGTGTATGTGGTGTACACTGTGTGTATGTTGTTAGTGATGTTGTGTACACTGTGTAATGTGTGTTCGTTATGTGTGTACCTTGGTGGATTGTGTGTACCTTGGTGATGTGTGTTCACAGGTGTGTACCTTGTTTGGTGATGTGTGTACCTTGTTGATGGTGTACCTTGGTGAGTGTGTAACCCTTGGTGAAGTGTGTACCTTGGTGATGTGTGGTACCGGACTCTTGTGAAGTGGTGTACCTTGGTGATGTTGTACCTTTGGGGGGTGATGTGTGACCCTGTGATGTAGTACATGTGGAACTCTTGTTGTGATGTGTGTACCTTGTTGCGTGATGTGAGTACCTTGGTGATGTGTGTACCTTGGTGATGTGTGGGGGGGGGGGGTACCCACTGGTGTGTACCTTGGTTGGTGATGTGTGTACCTTGTTGGTGATGTGTGTACCTTGTGATGAGTGTACCTTGGTGATGTGTGTACACTGTGTTACCTTGTTGGTGATTGTGTAACCGTTGTTGGTGGATGTGTGGTACCTTGAAGGTAGATGTGTGTACACTGTGTTGACCTTGTTGGTGATTTGTGTACCTAGGTGAAGTGTTTACACTGTGTGTACCATGTAGGTGCTTTGTGTACCTTTTTTGTGAAGTGTGTACACGTGTGTACCTTGTTAGTGGATGTGTTACCTTGTTAGTGATGTGGGTACCCTGAGAATGTTAGTGATGTGTACACTGTGTGTACCTTGTATAGTGATGTGTGTACCTTGTTGGTATGGTGTACACGTGTGATACCTTTTTGTGATGTGTGTACACTGTGTTGTACCGTTGCTTAATGTGTGTACACTGTGGGTAATGCTTGTTGGTGATGTGTTACACTGGTGGACCTTGTTGAATGTTTATACACTGAGTGTAACCTTGTTGATGTGTGTACACTGTGTGTACCTTGTTGATGTGTGTACACTGTGTACCTTGTTGATGTTGTGGTACACTGGTGTACCTTGTTGATTATTGTACACGTGTGTACTTTGTGATGTGTGTACACTGTGTACCTTGTGATGTGTTGTACACTGTGTTTGTAACCTTGTTGGTGAGGTGTGTACACTGTGTGTAATACCTTGTTGTGAAGCGTTGCACACTGAGTGTAACCTTGTTGGTGAATGTGTTACACTGGGTGTAACCTGTTAGTGATGTGTACACTGTGTACCTAAGTTGAGTGTGGAACACTTGATGGTACCTATTGGTGATGTGTATACACGTGTTAACCTTGTTAGTGATGTGGTACATCTGTGTACCTTGGTTGTGGTGGTGTACTACACTGTGTGTACCTTGTTGATGTGTGTACCTGTTAGTGATGTGTTTAACCTTTTGGTGTATGTGGTGTACACTGTGTGTACCTTGTTGGTTGATGTGTGTACACTGTGTGGTAGCCTTGTTGTGATGGTGTTTACACTGTGTGTATCCTTGTTGGTGATGTGTGTAACTTGTTGGTGTACACAGTGTGACCTTGTTGTGATTTGTGTACACTGTGTGTACCTGTGTTGGTGACGTGTGTACACTGGTGTACCTGTTGGGTGGAGTGGTGTACCTTTTGATGTGTGTACCTTGTTAGTGATGTGTTACACGATTGTGACCTTGTTTGATGTGTGTACAACTGTGTACCTTGTTGGTGATGTGTGTACACTGTGTATACCTTGTTGGTGATGTGTGTACACTGTGTGTACCTTGTTGATGTGTGTACACTGTGTGTACCTTGTTGATGTGTGTACACTGTGTACCTTGTTGGTGATGTGTGTACAGTGTGTACCTTGTTGGTGATGTGTGTACACTGTGTGTACCTTGTTGGTGATGTGTGTACACTGTGTGTACCTTGTTGATGTGTGTACCTTGTTAGTGATGTGTACACTGTGTACCTTGTTGATGATGTGTGTACCTTGTTAGTGATGTGTACACTGTGTACCTTGTTGATGTGTGTACACTGTGTGTACCTTGTTGGTGATGTGTGTACCTTGTTAGTGATGTGTGTACACTGTGTGTACCTTGTTGATGTGTGTACACTGTGTGTACCTTGTTAGTGATGTGTACACTGTGTACCTTGTTGATGTGTGTACACCGTGTGTACCTTGTTGGTGATGTGTGTACACCGTGTGTACCTTGTTGGTGATGTGTGTACCTTGTTGGTGATGTGTGTACACTGTGTGTACCTTGTTAGTGATGTGTACACTGTGTACCCTTGTTGGTGATGTGTGTAAACTGTGTGTACCTTGTTGGGTGAATGTGTGTACACCGTGTTGTACCAGTTGTGATGTGTGTACCTTTTGGTGATGTGTGTACTTGTTGGTGATGTGTGTACACTGTGTGGTACCTTTGTTGGTGATGCGTGTACACTGTGCGCACCTTGGTTGATGTGTGGTACACTGTGTAACTTTTTGGTGATGTGTGTACACTGTGTGTGTACCTTGTTGTGTGATGCGTGTACACTGTGTGTACCTTTTGGTGAATGTGAGTACATAGTTGATGTGTTACCATGTTGGTGAAGCGTGTACACTGTTTAGCAACCTTGTTTGAGGAGTGTACACTGTGCGTAGACGTTGTTTGTGGATTTGTTTACACTGTGTGAGCCCTTGTTGGTGATGGCGTGTACACTGTGTGTGCACCTTGTTGGATTATTGTACACTGTGTACCTTGTTGGTGATGTGTGTACACGTGTGTACCTTGTTGGTGTTTAGAGCGTGTACACCGTGTGTACCTTGTTGTGATTGTGTACCTTGTTGGATGTGTGTACCTTGTGGTGATGGCGTGTACACTGTGTGCACCTGTTGATTGTGTGTTACACAGTGTACCTTGTTGTGAATGTGTGTGCACTTGTGTACCTTGATGTGTATGCGTGTACACTGTGTGCACTTGTTGGAGATGTGGTGTGGACACTGAGTGCACCTTTTGTTTGGTGATGTGTGTACACTGTGTACCTTGTTGGTGATGCGTGTACACTGTGTGTACCTTGTTGGTGATGCGTGTACACTGTGTGTACCTTGTTGGTGATGTGTGTACCTTGTTGATAAGTGATGTACAACTGTGTTACCTTGTTGTGGATGTGTGTACACTGTGTACCTTGTTGGTGATGTGTGTACACTGTGTGTACCTTGTTGATGTGTGTACACTGTGTGTACCTTGTTGATGTGTGTACACTGTGTGTACCTTGTTGATGTGTGTACACTGTGTGTACCTTGTTGTGTGTACACTGTGTGTACCTTGTTGATGTGTGTACCTTGTTGGTGATGTGTGTACACTGTGTGTACCTTGTTGGTGATGTGTGTACACTGTGTGTACCTTGTTGATGTGTGTCCAACTATGTGTAGCTGTTAGTGAGTTGTACACTGTACCTTGTTAGTGAAGTTGTAAACTTACCTTTGATAAGGTAATGTGTACACTGTACCTTGTGTAGTGATGTTTACACTGTGTTAAGGGAGGGTACCTTGTTAGTAATGTGTACACTGTACCTTGTTAGTGATGTGTACACTGTGTGTACCTTGTTAGTAATGTGTACACTGTACCTTGTTAGTGATGTGTACACTGTGAGTACCTTGTTAGTAATATGAGTACACTGTGTGTACCTTGTTAGTGATGTGTGTACACTGTGTGTACCTTGTTAGTAATGTGTGTACACTGTGTGTACCTTGTTAGTAATGTGTGTACACTGTGTATGTTAGTGATGTGTGTACACTGTGTGTATGTTGTTAGTGGTGTGTGTACACTGTGTATGTTGTTAGTGATGTGTATACACTGTGTGTATGTTGTTAGTGACGTGTACACTGTGTGTACCTTTGTTAGTGACGTGTGTACACTGTGTATGTTGTTAGTGACGTGTACACTGTGTGTACCTTGTTAGTGACGTGTGCACACTGTGTATGTTGTTAGTGACGTGTACACTGTGTGTACCTTGTTAGTGATGTGTGTACACTGTGTGTACCTTGGTGACGTACACTGTGTGTACCTTGTTAGTGATGTGTGTACACTGTGTGTACCTTGTTGGTGACGTCTACACTGTGTGTACCTTGTTAGTGATGTGTGTGCACTATGTGTACCTTGTTGTAAACGTCTACACTGTGTACCTTGTTGATGTGTTAACACTGGTGGTTTAACCTTGTTTAGTGTACGTTGTACACTGTGAGTACCTTGTTAGTGAGTTTTACACTGTGTTATGTTTAGTGATGTTGGTACACTGTGTTACCTGTGTTGGTGATGTGTAGTACACTGTGAGTACCTTGTTGTGTGACTTGTAACACTGTGTACGCTTTGTTGGTAATGGTGTGTACACTGTGTGTACCATGTTGTTGACGTGTACACTGTGTGTATCTTGTTGGTAATGTGTGTACACTGTGTGTATATTAGTGATGTGTGTACACTGTGTACCTTGTTGGTGATGTGTGTACACTGTGTGTACCTTGTTGGTGACGTGTACACTGTGTGTATCTTGTTGGTAATGTGTGTACACTGTGTGTATGTTGTTAGTGACGTGTGTACACTGTGTGTACCTTGTTGGTGACGTGTACACTGTGAAACAAAAAAAATACCTTGTTGGTAATGTGTGTACACTGTGAGTATGTTGTTAGTGTACGTGTGTAACACCTGTGTGTACCTTGTTGTGACGTTGTACAACTGTGTGTACCTAGTTAGTGATGCGTGTGCTCCTGTGTAGCATTGTTTTTGTCCTGTGTGGTGTACATTGTTTTAATAATGATTGTACAATGTGTACATTTTCGTTATATATGTACCCTTGTTAGTGATATGTGAATTACATGTACATGTGTACATTGTGCTGTGTACACCTGTCCTCCCTGTTAATGGCATGTGCAGTGTGTACATCGTGTACGTTGTTCTCCTGTGTGTACCTGTCTTCTTTATTAGTGGTGTACATTGTGTACATCATGTTATGTACATTGTTAGTGGCTTGTACATCATGTACATTGTTGTGGCTTGTACATCATGTTATGTACATTGTTGTGGCTTGTACATCATGTTATGTACATTGTTGTGGCTTGGTACATCATGTTTCTTGTAATTGGCTTGTACATCATGTACATAATGTTGTGGCTTGTACATCATGTACAATTGTTGGTTGTGGCTTGTACATCATGTTAAGTACATTGTTGTGGCTTGTACATCATGTACATTGTTGTGGCTTGTACATCATGTACATTGTTGTTGTGGCTTGTACATCATGTTATGTACATTGTTGTGGCTTGTACATCATGTACATTGTTGTGGCTTGTACATCATGTACATTGTTGTGGCTTGTACATCATGTACATTGTTGTGGCTTGTACATCATTAAGCATTGTTGAGGCTTGTACATCAATGTACATTGTTGTGGCATGTACAACAGTACTTTGTTGTGGCTTGTCATCATTACATTTGTTGTGGCTTGTACATCATGTACATTTTGTAGGCTTGTACTCATGTACATTGTTTTTGGCTTGTACATCATGTACATTGTTGTTGTGGCTTGTACATCATGTACATTGTTGTGGCTTGTACATCATGTACATTGTTGTGGCTTGTACATCATGTACATTGTTGTGGCTTGTACATCATGTACATTGTTGTGGCTTGTACAGTCATTAACATTGTTGTGGCTGTACCTCGTTTACATTGTTGTTGTGGCTTGTACATCATGTAGCATTGGTTTGTTGTGGGGCTTGTAAATCAATACATTGTTGTATTGTGGGCTTGAATCATGTACAATTGTTGTGGCATGTACATCATTGTACATTGTTGTTGTGGACTTTACATCAGACATTGTTGTTGTGGCTTGTACATCATGTACATTTGTTGGTTGTGGCTTGTACATCATGTAAGGGACATTTTGTTGTGGCTTGTACATCATGTACATTGTTGTTGTGGCTTGTACATCATGTACATTGTTGTTGTGGCTTGTACATCATGTTATGTACATTGTTGTGGCGTGTACATCATGTATATGTACATTGTTGTGGCTTGTACATCATGTATGTGTTACATATAAGGTACAGTTATTAGAGCGTTGTACATCAATAAGTCAAGGTATACATCCGTTGTAGCATGAAGGGTATAAAATACCGACTATATCAGCAAATACCGATATTGCCGACCCATTTTGTGCACTGTGTGTGAAACATATTTGAAAAGTCAAAAAGGTCTATGGGTAATATGAAAAATGAGATGAAGGGGCAAGCATAATGTTTCTCTTTATTGCAGAAAGACAGTTGTTGAAAAACCTTGAGAGCGATGGAAGTTGGAATTGGCGTTGTGACAATTTGGTGTTGCAACAAACACACCATATCTACCACTTAAAAGAAACATGAAGGACAGTTTGTTTAAAGTTCTCTGCTGACAAGTGATGAACATAAGTTAATGGAAAATAAGAAAACATTGCAATATGGGAAATGAAGTATCTTTGATCATGTATTGATGCAGAAGGGAAAAACGAAGTTCCTTGATTGTAAATTTGATGGATTTGTCAGCGCTGGACGGCGAGCATATGCCACTTAAAGACTAATCTGATCATGCTACAGTGCAAAATCTGTAATATTAACTGAATATTGACAAGTAACTGTTAATAATCAGCAGCTGGTTGAAAAATGTAAGAAAAGTCACAGTATTAAATACTTTAAAGATAAGTGATAAATGCCAAAAATTCACTTCATGTGCAGGGACATACTAACTGTGGTGTCCATCACAAGAAATGTAGCAACTATGATTCGTTGTAGAACATAGTGTAAACATGAGACTTATTGTCATGGCAGGTCCGCCAATTAAAGTTAGATTGTTGAACTATTCTTCTGTAAGCTTAATTAATTTTTTTAACTTTTTCGCTTTTTTGGTAAGCCTGTGCGTGGGGAGCTCCCCTTTAACAAAGTGGAAAAGGTGCCAATGGATAACATTGTGAAAATGTGTGATGGACTTATTGAAGGACTAGAGCAGCGTGCATTCATAATATGTAGAACCAGAAATCATGTCAGTGTATAAAATAAAGAAGAGAGTGCTACCACAAACACCATTGTTATTGAAGCAGATGACACTGGAAGAAACATTAAAAAAACCATCCAGCACAGTGCTTCCTCATCCCTTGAGCATCCTCTTCCAGATCCCTCGGCTGCTTCTGATGTTCCTCCACAGAGTGATGGCATTAATAATGTACTGTCTCTCTCAGGTTTTGTTATGTATATATACATCAGTGTATTAATATTAAAAATCATTATTGTTACTATATATACTTGGATATACCTGGAGAGGATTTCGGGGGTCAATGTCCCCACGGCCTGGTCTGTAACCAGGCCTCCAGGTGGAGGTGGATCAGGGCCTGATCATCCAGGCTGTTACTGTTAGCCACACCCCCCCAACATATTAGCTCTGTTTTATATGTTGTATTTCACCTGGATAAGTATTTCATACAGAAAATTGATTGGGAAGAACTTGTTCGATACACAAATGGAGCCGCACTTGAACAGTTTCTGGAATGAATTAAGGTCGCATACGGAGGTTCCACTGTACTTACTTATATGATGCATTCAGTATTAAATCTGTTTTATATGTCATAGGGTTGGTCATACAGAATGGTTTCCCTTGTCTACAGGAAGAAGTGCACATATATGAAGACCACCACAACGCTGCAGTATCCTCTAGAGATGCATCACGAAGATGCAGTGAAACAGTAGAAGATACCTAAGACAACTTTGCAGAAGTGTTTTACTGGAAGGCTCAAATCACTGGAAAATTGGAAGGAAGATGATACTTCTTTGAAATGAAGAAATGGCATTACTGCCAAATGTAGCTTGGAATAGCTTTGTGTTGCAGAGTCGAGTTTGCCATCGATTGGGCATGTGGATTCCTGAAGATAGTAGAGAATTTGCTCTCAACTTATGTCTGTTAATGTATCTTCCTAAAGCATGCTATTGTTACAGAAAGGGATGTTTCTGCTTCCTTTGATTGCCTGGGCTAGACAGCTGGTGTACCTCTGGGTAACACCATCAGTTATGATGATCCAATTTAACTGACAATGCAGGAGACAAGTTGCAGATTTACTGGAAAGATACAGAGCATGATGAAAGGGTAACGAGTACCATAAGTTCTAAGTCCATCATGTTTGTTGTAACTGCTGCTGGTTAAATTCTAGACGAGGGTGAAAGGCTTCAAGACTCGAATAATGGGTGGACCAATAGGTGCACTGTACAACTGGATAAACTCTTGATGATTTGGTTCAGATGTACAGTGGTACCTCGGGATATGAACAGCTCAAAACGCGAACAGTTATGTAAGCCTAATTATGTAAGTGTTTTTGTAAGTGTATTTTTGGGGGTCTGAAACGGATTAATCTAATTTACATTATTCCTTATGGGAACAAATTCGTTCGGTATCTGTACTCAAACAGCCTTCTGGAACGAAATGTTTATATTCTGAGGCACCACTATACATGTATATGTTGATTAGTTTGAACGAGTAGTTCTCTGGTACTATCACCCTGCCTACTTAAAATATTATTGATGGAAGATAACCTAGCCTCTCCACAGCTACTACCACAGGACAGTAGTACCTCCCTGGGTGGTTACTGTCTACTGACCTACTACCTAGCTAGAGTCTTGTTATCAGTACTATTTTCTTAATTATAAATGCTAATATGTAGTACCAGTACTTTAAGTGTCCAAGAAGTACATGTAGTTAGTTTTTAATGTTTTACACGAACAACAGCCACGAGTTTTCCACCTAAAATTGAGTGGCTTCGACTACCCCACACCAGGAGTACTTGAGGTCAATTATTTTTTTGTAATTTAGCAGTATAACTGTGTAGCATCAGAAAGTAGAATTTAGTCGGTTTGTACATTCAGTATCCTTTTGTATTACTTTCTAAAATTAAAATTTGAAGAGAATACAGTGGAGCCCCGGTATACTGTTTCAGGCCCCTCTCTGAAACTGTCATTCTATGTCGCTCAATTTTTGAAAAAAAAAAAAATTATTTTTTCTTATGAAATGATAGAGAATCTTTTCCCGATGGTAATGACACCAAAAGTTCGAAATTTGGTCGAAAACTCGTGGAATTATGGTCCCGCGAAGTTAGCGGTCTCGGCGACATATGCGTATCGGCGATTTCGCCGACTTTGAGCCCAATTTTCAGCCAATTCCATTGTTCCAGTTGACCAAACTCATAGCTATTTCTTTAGAACTCCATTTTATTTATCAGCTTAGTACAAGAACCTCCATTTACTAATTTGGACTACCCAATATGGTGGTCAGAAATTGGCAATTTGGCCAATTTCACGCAAAATAAAAAAGATGCCAATTTCAAAATAGGGTCCAGAATAACAAGGTAGACATTCGTGGCACTAAAATAACATATGCTCTGTTCATTAGTCACATCTCTAGGCCCCTCTTATATTATTATTGCTTTCTATTTTGATTTTTTATTCATACAAAAAAATACAAAATTTACTGTTATGCAGACGACTGCATTATTGTAAAAATGGTATAAATAATATCAGTGCACTAGTGAAGAATATTAGACTCCCTAGTTGACGTGTATTGGACGGTGGTGTGATTTATTTACTCTTCAACATTGGTAAAAATCGAACATTTTCGCTACTTTGAGCTTAGTTTTCAAGGTCGTTTTCATCGTAAAAGTAATGAAAATCATCTCTATTTCTGTAATATGTTTTCCATTTTATCACCTAAGACCATGAAAACGCGAATACAACGATAAATACTATACGAAAATACACCTCAAAGTCGGCGTTTTATTCCAAAAAAACGATCAGTTTTTTTTTTCTCATTACGCAATGTGTGCTGCAGGATTTTTTTTATGTGGTGCACACTGACCACACAGACCCATTCTCTCACATGTGGGCCTACCAGCTTTCTCCCACTTGATTTGAAGCCGCTAGAATTATTGAGTATATATACGTCAGAAACATTGGCTCGTAAGACGTATTTATACGTCGAAAACAGTCAAAGGGTTAATCTGTTCCTGAGAGCTCATCGTATGCCAAAATTATCGGAAGGCGAATTAATTTCCCCCACAAGAAATAATGGAAATCAAATTAATCCGTGCAAGACACTCAAAAGAACTATGAAAAAAAAAAAGGTTTACCACATGAAATGTTAAGTTTAATGCACACAAACTGAAGAAGACTTGCACAGTTAGTAGTACTCTACTAACAATAGAATACATGACACTTACCTTTAATGAAGATCTGGTGATGATTGATGGGATGGGAGGAGGGGAGAGTGTCAAAGTTGTTAATGTTTAGAAGGGGAATCCCCTTCCATTAGGACTTGAGGTATCAAGTCCTTTTCCGGGGTTACTTCCCTTCTTCTTTTAATGCCACTAGGACCAGCTTGAGAGTCACTGGACCTCTGTCGCACAAATCTGTCCATAGAGGTCTGTACCTCCCGTTCCTTTAAGATCTGTCTAAAATGGGCCACAACATTGTCATTGTTATGGTCACCAGCACGGCTTGCAAAAGCTGTGTTAGGGTGATTTTCATCCATAAAGGTTTGCAGTTCAACCCACTTTGCACACATTTCCTTAACTTTTGAAGTAGGCACAATGGATTCCACAACTGGCATAGGCTTCTCAGGGTTAGCCCCAAACCCTTCAAAATCTTTCTTAATTTCCATACTAATTCTCACCCTTTTTACCACAGGGTTGACACAAGAAGCTTTCTTGGGGCCCATGGTGACTTATTTTGCAGAAACAAGCGCCAAAAGCACTGTGATAATATGGAATGTACCGAATGTATGCTTAGATGTGAGCACACTGGCTGGCTTGTAAACACTGGCACGCACGGGGCAGTTCAGGCCACATGTGGACGCGTCCCGGATGAATCACGTGTTGCGGGTTTTTTAACGAGTGGCGAGGCAAAATTTTTGCTTTAAAATGTATCGTATACCGGATTTAACGTATACCGATGCCATCGAATGCCGGGAGTCCACTGTACACTGAACTTTTTGTTTACCCTCTGAATAACTTAATATTTTTGGTCTCAATTGTTCTACTGGACAGTATAATGGTAAATAAGAATGTGGCTCAGGGACCAAGATTGTCCTACTGGACAGTATGATGGTAAGTAAGAACATGGCTCAGGGATGCCTGCAAGTCTGAACTTGTATTCATTGGAGTGGAGGAGAGAGAGGTACATGATAATATATGCCTGGAAGGTACTCGAGGGCTTGGTCCCAAATCTGCACACTACCATAACAACATACTGGAGTGAGAGATATGGGAGGAAGTGTAAAATAAACCCAGTGAGGAGCAGGGGTGCAGTGAGGACAATAAGGGAACACTGTATCAACATCCGGGGTCTCAGGGAAGTGTCCTAGGCCCTCTTCTCTTTCTCATATACATAAATGACCTACCAAATGCATCGCAACTACTCAAACCCACACTATTTGCAGATGATACTACATATGTCTACTCTCACCCGAGCCCAGTCATGCTAGCCAATACTGTAAATACCGAATTACAGAAAATATCTACCTGGATGAGTACTAACAAACTTACTCTAAATATTCACAAAACTTACTTCATTCAGTTTGGTAACAGAGCTACAGATGTCCCTCTTAACATAATGGTAAACGGATCACCTATCACAAAATTCACGGAGGGAAAATTTTTAGGAATCTACCTTGATAATAGACTCAAATTTCAAACACATATACAACAAATTTCCAAAAAAATTTCCAAGACCATAGGCATACTATTGAAGATACGGTGCTATGTTCCACAGTCAGCCCTCCTGGCCCAATATCACTCACTTATTTACCCCTATCCCGCTATGCAAAAACTCAATGCACATTAAAGGCCCTAAAATCTGGAATTCAAGTCTCTTCTCAAAAATCACTTACTCACCCACAACTAAATAAATACTGAATACATGTAATTGTATCTCATAAATGTTTCTCATTATTGTATCTCATAAATGTCTAACCTGTGACCCAATCAAACTTTATTTTTTAATTACATTACCTAACAGAATACTCCATTCTTCTGAATGCTCAGCAACACAGTAAATGACCATATGACCTGTCTTTGTAATACTCATTTGTGCTAAATTGTTATCTGTTTACAATAATGTTTTTACCACTGAATATATCATTGCTTAGTTAATCTTAAGTTAATTTAAGCCTGCCCATAATGCTCTGCATACAAGGGGCTTTGGCATGTTGCACTGAAATAACTGTATTCCTTTGTACTTCACTGTATTATGTTCAAATTAATAAAAAAAAAGAAAAAAAATCTTACCAGAAGATATCAGAAACACGGCTGGAACCAGTGCAGAAGCCTTAGAGGAAACTAGACAAGTATCTTCTCCAGGTGCCAGATCAACCAGGCTGTGATGGATATGTGGGGAAGCGGGCCTCCAGCAGCAACAGCCTGGTTGACCAGGCGAGCACCAGACGAGCCTGGCCTATGGCAGGGCTCAGAGAGTAGATAAATTCTTAATACTCTTTAAAGGTATATCAAAGGGACCAAGATTGTCCAACTGGACAGTATGATGGTAAATAAGAATGTGGTTCAGGGACCAAGATTTGATTCTGGCACTTACAAGTGTTGAACATTTTCCTTTACATCTTTTGCCCTTGTTCACCTAACATTAAGTAGGTACGTGGGTACTGACTGACTGTTGTGGTCGCACCCAAGAGAAGGTGTTAGTATACCTTTAGTAGGGCTTTGAAAAGACTTAAGGTAGGATGACAGCTCTAATATATACTATATGTATATATATTTCACCAGTTTAAAAAATATAAATGGTGGTGGTTTCACATTTGTATTCTATATTGGCAGTTACGAAGATTTCTTCTTTCTTTCAACGCACCGGCCGTATCCCACCAAAGCAGGGTGGCTCAAAAAGAAAACGTTTCTCTTTATAAATTTAGTAATGTATACAGGAGAAGGGGTTACTAGCCCCTTGTTCTTTGCATTTTACGACACGCATGGCTTCCGGAGGAAGAATTCTGCTCCACTTCCCTATGGAGATAAGAGGATATAAACAAGAACAAGAACTACTAAGAAAATATAAGATAAGCCAGAGAGGGGTGTATATATATGCTTGTACACCTACCATCCGACTTACGACCTGCTCGACTTACGACCACTCGACTTACGACCGTGTTTTTTATGCCAAATTTCTGGGAAATAAACAAGTGTTTGTGTTGTACACAGTGTTTATCCTAAACCTTACAGTATAAAATACAGTACTAACAACAAAAAGTAAAGTAAAACATGAAATACCAAAATAAAACAATAAAATAGTCATTACAAAAATGTTTTGTTGATATTCAGTAGTAAAGTTCAACTTACGACAATTTCGACTTACGACCGGTTTCTCGGAACTGAACTCGGTTGTAAGTCGGATGGTAGGTGTACATGCATATATAGTACAGTATGACTTTAGTAGTATATGTAGAAGCAGCAAGACGTACCTGAAATCTTGCATGTTTATGAGACAGAAAAAAAGACACCAGCAGTCCTAAAATGGTTAATTTGTAGGGATAGTTTTAATTTTGAGAGTGTGAAATTTATTAGGGCTTCTGTATTTCGCTTGGTTCATGTGTATATCATTCCCTCAAGCTCTGTAATATTTAAACATTCAATGTTTGTTGAATGCATTTCATTTTTTCCTTGCAGATACGCAAAAATGTTGACCCTGGCACTAACTATGACAACGTGGGAATGGACATAAGTGAGGTAGGATACTACAGGTTTGAATATCTTACTCAGCTATTTCTTTTATTTTACATGTAACATCATGGAGCTTTTATATTCTTTTTCTTTATGTTTGCTTGTGAAGCATTTTACATGGAAGAACTGATGTATTCTACCATTTAATAAGCATTTAAGGTTCAAAATCAAAGCTTTACTTAATGTATTGAAGGCCTTCCTGATAGTCGTCTCTCACCCTCGACTTGGAAGTTGTTTTGATAGGTTGATTAGGAGGAATGGTGAGAATTAAAAAAAAAAATAAAGTGCAGGCCATGACAAATTGATTATGTCATTTATGTAAATATTACTCGAGCTCACTCATAAAACCCACATTTTTAAACTGGACAGGCAAAACTGAATGTTTCCATCCCTACACTGGGATCTTCCTCCTGTCTTAAGGGGAGAATCCCACTGTAGGAATTGGAATATTCACCAAAAATAATACATGTATATATACAGTAGATCTTTTAGTAATGCACGAATATCATTCTTGATAATCATCCCTCTGTTCTTATTAATGTTATTCAGTGTGAAAAATATTTGGGCATAATTTTTTTTTTAAGTAAGCTAAAAAGAAAAAAAAAAACTTTATATCATCCTAAGTTCTGGTTCTTGATGTGCATGTGTGAAGAGTTGATGTGTTCCCCATAGAAGTTATATATAAACCTGAAGCAGCCACCACCACCTACCATTTCTTAGGCTTGGTGGAACCTGGTTACTGACTCGGCTGTGTGTGTGTACCACTGAATTATACACCCCCTCTTGTTCACCCCAACAACAGCAGCAGTTGCACAATAGTAAACATAATTTCACTACACAACTTTCTCGTTTGATAAGTTTTCAGACTATTATCACTCGCCAACATATTCATTGATTGTTTAACTACAGCTAGGGGAGGTAAATGGCACAAGAATATGTAATTAAATTGTAGTTATGTTTCAGTTTCACACTTGATTTTCATTTTTGGTACCTTTAGCTTCACTAGTATTTCCTTTCTGGTGCCGTGGTTAATATCTAGAGATAAGGTGGGGAGGGGGTAACGATAAGATCCAAACTCGTGCAATGTCCTCACTGGGTCTGTCTTTCCACGCTTCCTTTGGCAAGACAGCACTTCTATAATGCAAGGTAGATGTTTCTGAAACTTGGCACTTTATGGGAAAATATTATGTTCCAGATTTATCTGAACTTGCAAATGCATTTTTTTATTAAGTATAAATTATTACAGTATAATTTATCTCACATAGGGGGGAGGGGGATTAATGTGAGCCTGTTATGTTGTGTTGGATGTTGTGAGGTTTTTCAGGTGACACACTCAGTGCATCTTGCCTGTATCTAACCAATATCAAAATAAATAAAAGCCACATTTTCTTACTGAATTGTCCCACTCAGCTAGGAACTCGTCACAAAAACGTTTTAAAAAATAACTACATTTGCAGACGTTTATAATAACCAAGAAAATAAGAGTAATACAGCCTCTCCTCACTTAACAACGGAGTTCCGTTCCTAAGACCATGTCAGTAAACGAATTCGTCACTAAGCAAGGAGTATACAGTGGACCCCCGCATAGCGACTTTAATCCGTGCAAGAGGGCTCATTGTTATGTGAAATGATCGGTATGCGAATGAATTTTCCCCATAAGAAATAATGGAAATCAAATTAATCCGTGCAAGACACCCAAAAGTATGAAAAAAAAATTTTACCACATGAAATATACATTTTCCTACACACAAAGAGAAGGATACATGCACAATAGTAGAGTAGTACATGCACAATATATATTGTGCATGTACTACTCTACTAAATGAAGAATAAATGACACTTACCTTTATTGAAGATGCAGCAATGACTGATGAACACTGTGTCCTGGGAGTGCCTTTTCCTCCTGAGTACTGTAGGTCCTGTTTGGCATTTTCTTCCAGAACAGCCTTATCACACTGTGTATGTCACTACGATTCTTAAATCTCTCAAACCAACCTTTGCTGGCTTTAAATTCACCAATATGAGCACTAGTTTCCAGGCATTTTTCCCTGTTCACCTGGGTGTTAGTCGACTGGTGTGGGTTGCATCCTGGGAGACAAGATTAAGGACCCCAATGGAAATAAGTTAGACAGTCTTCGATGACACTGACTTTTTTGGGTTATCCTGGGTGGAAAATCCTCTGGGGTTAATTGTTTCTTGGTATTCTCAATAAGCCACACCAACAACGGTGCTACAGCAGCAGCAGCAGCTGACAGTGCTACAGCAGCAGCAGACGATGCTACAGCAGCAGCAGACGGTACTACAGCAGCAGCTGACGGTGGTACAGCAGCAGCAGATGATGCTACAGCAGCAGCAGACGGTACTACAGCAGCAGCTGATGGTGGTACAGCAGCAGCAGCAGCTGACAGTGCAGCAGCAGCAGCAGCAGCAGCTGACGGTGGTACAGCAGCAGCAGACGGTACTACAGCAGCAGCTGACAGTGCTACAGCAGCAGCAGACGATGCTACAGCAGCAGCAGACGGTACTACAGCAGCAGCTGACGGTGGTACAGCAGCAGCAGCAGCTGTACCACCAATAGCGATGGTTGATTGGGGTTTATTATACAACCTGGCCAGCTCGGAGACACGTACTCCACTTTCATACTTATCAATGATCTTTTTCTTCATCTCTATAGTAATTCTCACCCTTATTGCTGTAGGGTTGGCACTAGAAGCTTTCTTGGGGCCCATGGTCACTTATTTTGCAGATAAAATCACCAAAAACACTGTAATAATACGAAATGTTCCGATTGTATGCTTGGATGTTACTGCGGAGGCTGGCTGGTAAACAATGCCACCGGCGGCACATGTGAGGCTGGCTAAGGGCACACATTGGACGCGTCTCGGACGAAGAGTGGTGAGCAGGTTTTTGAGCGGTATGCGAGGCAAAATTTTTGCGATAAAAGCGAGCGGTATGCGGATTGAACGTTATGCGATGCGTACGGTATGCGGGGGTCCACTGTACAGTGGTACTCCGAGTTTTGTACAGCTCCCAACAATTATGTAAGTGTATTGTAAGTGTATTTTTGGGATCTGAAACAGACTAATCTAATTTACATTATTCCTTATGGGAAGAAATTCGTTTGGTAATGGCACTCGAACAACCTTCTGGAACAAATTATGGCTGAAACTCTAGGTACCACTGTACGTACTATAATGGTAGTGGGTTTGTGTCGGCCATCTTTGATATTGTTTTAATGTCCCCTTTGCACCATTTATAACATTTTTAATATACTTTTAAATGTTTATACAAAGTGTATTGTATATTGTAATAAACAGAATAGAGGAAATCAGCTCTAATATATATTATTTAGGTATACATACTGGTCAGAGAGCCTGTCGTAAGTCTGAAAGTAAACACTTCAAGGTCAACAATGTCATAAATTGAGTTTTAAAAAAATGTGAACTTCATTCGGACAAGTGCAAAAACACCATGAATTTAGAACATATTGAGGAGCTGGAGCTTGAAGAAAAGTTAAATGACCTTTTGTCGGTAAATGAGTACGTCCCTAAGTGAGGAGAAGCTGTACTGTATTTTCATGCAGTGTTGTGTGAGGCTGTGTCTGGGATATGTGCAGAGCACCGCCAATTCTGGCTTTGGCTTCCAGCAATTTTGCAACATGGCAAATTTTTATGTCTAACTCTTCAGTACAAATCTGAAGTGCTTTTATAATTTTTATTATGTATGATTTATGAGTGAAAGAGAAAGTATGTACTGTAATTTACCTGTCACACCACATATTTTGGCCAAACTAAAGCCAGAGTGAGCAGGGGAAATAGCACTCACTATTACTGCTTTGCTGATCCACCATCTCAGGCTATCACTGCTCTATTGATCCACCATCTCTCTGACTATTACTGCTCTGTTGATCCACTCTCTCTCTGACTATCATTGCTCTATTGATGATATATCAAGAGTCAGCAGGTAGCAGGATACCTGCCCATACACCTTCCATCATTTTATGTCTTCTCTAGCAACAAGGTTTTGGTAATCATGAGAATGTGAAAGACATGTTTGAGCAGTGACTAGGGCACAGCTTCACTCATTGTATAGTGCATCTCAAGTGCAACTTTTCAATTGAAATACTTGTTCACACTATCACTCACCATCATGTGGAATAATTGCAGATGTACAAGTAGTAGATGTAGCACTTTTAAAGCCATGAGAATGTGTACACTTGAATTTGTGTAATTGTAATAATATACGATAAACTTTTGTGAATTCTCGATAATGTGTTCCCCTCATTTCTTATTTGGCGTTAAGTTATTAATTTATGAATGCTTAATTTATGTAATTTTGGGAAATGTTTGTTAATGAGAAATGTGTAATGGATATACGAGTTTATTTCAGCACGATGCATTGTCTTTACGGAAATGTGTGACACTTGAGAGCATGTTGAAAGACCAGTCATGAGACTGGAGAGCATCACTTCTTGCCTTCCAAGCAGATGACCAATCATATCTATCATATCTACTGAGGATACAATCCAAATTTTGCTCATTATTATTATTATTATTATTATTATTATTATTATTATTTTTTTTTTTTTTTTTTTTTTTTTTTTTTTTTTTTTAGATTCACGACATGTATTTTAGAAGGTATTTTGCACACTATGCAGTTTTTGATGCATTGTTTCCAATTCCATTCACATTAAATTGCACTGTAGCATTGCTTTATAAGAGGATTTACTGTATACATATAAAGTGTGAATGTGTTGATCCCTACACTGGACTGTTGCTCAGCACAGGAGGAAGGTTCCAGTGTTGGGATCAAAATAGTCACAAACTACCATTTCTTGTCTATTTACAAAATGTGGGATTTGCGAGCGATTTAGAAGTGTGACATCTTTACATTTTTATCTGTTAATTACTCGAGCTTTTTGACTGCATGATTAAAGCAAGATGAAGCCACAAGAGGTGCTACAAAAATAAACAGCAAGCACTATAATGAAGTCTCTGAATTTCGTTTGATATTAACACGTTCTGTTGATATACTATACACAAGTCGGTGGAGACTTCTGCGACTTTAGGGAACGTTGGTTGGTTGGAGCTCAACACCTGGTAGCTGGAAGACCCTAAACCTTATAAAGATGAGGTGTAAGCTCACATTGTGAGCCCAGGTGAGTAGCGTAAGTATCTTTGAGTTTAGGAGTAGTAACATTAAGATTGAAGCTTGTTATAAATCTTGTGCATCACTTGTGATGGGATCATAGGGCTTCAATATGTACACGTTTCCTTGATTTTGTACTGTATTGTATTTTGTGAATACAGTATTATGTTCTAATACAGTACAGTGCAATGGATTTTCTTATGGGAGTACAGGATTGGGTTAAAAATTTGTTCCCAGGGTCGAGTTCAGCCTCGTATGTGTGGCCCTCGGGTGTTAGGTCACTTGGAGGGAGGGGGGAGTGCTTTGATGTTGGTGAAGATGTCTTGATTCAGGGAACTGGGGTCTATCCTCTTCTTTGAATCAAACTTGATTACCTGCTATTCCCCAGGCACTGTGTGACCCCTACGAGTTTAGCACTTCCCACGATTATAATTCCAATCTAATGTTTGTCAGCTACTGCTGTCACTTAACAACCAAATTAGAAAGTAGCATTTGGAGAATGTTGAAAAGAAGGGCCACTAATATAACTAGCATCCACTAATAAGGTAAAATACCCTTCAGTATGGCTATCTTCATGCCAATGAAGGGTTCTTGATACAGGTTATTAGAGCCATGCCTTTCTGATAAAACCTGATCACCTCCCATGAATACAAGTTAAAACGTAATGTGGTGTAAGTGTTGAATAATTTAATTCAGTAATAAGATAGGTGCTGTAGCTTAGTGTGTGTGGCTGTCTTGATGCTGCTGTTCCTCTGACCGTGAAAATTATATTTTTTTTCTTAGGAAACATACATAGAAGTTACATTGGATAAGTTCACAGTATGTTTGATTAGTTTTGATAGTTATGATACAAATACAATTTGATACAATTGTCTGTTCAGAAGAGAGCCTTTTATGTATATCATTTTGGACAGACAAATGCTAAATCTTATGTACTACTTAATTCAAGCTCTAGCATATAATTTTAGGCAGCATTGTGTATCAGTAAGAAAACTAGATGGTGAAGAGAAATTTGTGCTGAGTATGTTGGTGAATATTTCTGCCATTATATCCCTGGAGAGAGAGAGAAGTGGGGGGGAGGTCTTTTGATCAAAGGAATTGGGTTCGCTTTCCTTAGATGAAAGCATATTACCCCCCCCTCTCCCAGGCTGTGACCTGTGGTTCTCTTACAAATTCTTCCCATCAGAATGATTGTCCTGAGGTTCTCTTACAAATTCTTCCCATCAGAATTTTTGTAAAGTAAAAGGACACAAGTGCAACTAATGTGACATTTTTATTGTGGCAACGTTTTGCTCTCCAGGAGCTTTATCAAGCTGTTCCAAACATTTCATGGACACAGAGGGTTTTTTTTTTTTTATTCGCCGGTATTCTCCCGGCCCGGGTCTTTTCCAAGTAGTGGTGACCCGGCCTTGGCTCCCTATCTGGGGAGTGTCTCGAGACCTAAGTCTCCCATGGGAGGAGGTACAAGTACCCCCTCATCTTTGGGACCAAGTGTCCCCAGGCCTAGCCACATTCCCCGCCCTCACGGAGCTCGTAGGGAGAAGCTAGGCCTCTGGTCTGCCATCTGCCCCGCCCCAAAGGAGGGGCTCGTGGAGATGGCAGTCTTATGAGCTGCAGATGGTAGCAAGCTCAGTCCTCTGCAGAGGGTATATATAGGCTCAGTGTGAGGTGCAGTACTAGTGGTGGTAGTAGTAATACAATTGTTCTACCATATTGTATTACTACTACTACAACTTATATCACTACTACTACTAGTATTGTATTACTACTACTACAACTTATATCACTACTACTACTACCACTAGTATTGCACCTCACTCTTAGCCTATATATACCCTCTGTGTCCATGTACTGTTTGTAACAGCTTGACAAAGCTCCTGTCACATTAATGTCACATTAGTTGCACTTGTGTCCTTTTACTTTACATATTGTCGGTAATTCTACCAACATTATCACTTCAGAATTTTTGTCCTGCGGTTCTCTTACAAATGTTTTAGTCTTCATTAAGAAACTCATGTGGTTTAAAGTTTTTTGTTTATATAATTCTTTAGACATCATGGCTGCCAATATTATTCCACCATATGTTCTGTATCTTAATGAAAAAGTATTAGATCTCCTCCCTTGGATCAGACATAATTACATCCCATTTCCCAGGAACTGTACAACTCCCATGAATTTTGTGCTTTAAATGATTATTAATCCACCTTCATTCAAGGAGATGGCTTTTGATCCAAGGGTTTGGAGCTACCCTTCCTTTAGTTCAAACCTGATACCCTGACTTGCCCCAGGTGCTGCCTACTCCTATGGGTTTAGTGCCTCCCCATTAATATAATTTGGAATTTAAGTCCAGTTCACTTACTGCAGCTGTACTTATTATACACAGTCTATAATGAAAAGTTACAGTGTATGTTGTACTTTGTCAACTTTTCTTGTCATGTTTCAAGCTTTTTTTTTTTTTTTTCCAGCTCTGGGAAAATGCTCTGGGGTAGAGTGTACCATACATGCTGAATTGAATACCCTACATGCACATCCTCCCCCCCCCACACGCACACTCTGTATTGACATATAATTTTACAGTGTATAAATGCAGGTTTATATGTATGTTAACCTGACATAGATCATTAATCCAGAAAAAGTACTACTAGTGGAAAGGAGGATCAGCACATCAGAGGAAATTGCACACACGTATTAGAGAAGAATTCGTATCGTAACTTATTATTGCAGTGTACCCTGAGAATTTAGTGTTTTCTTACACGTCATTGATTTATTGTTGCAGTGTACCTGGGTTCTTAGTATTTTCATGCCTATCGTTCACCCTGATGGCAGGTCCTTTACGTTTGGGGGAGGGATTAGTCTTTGTTATGATGGCTGTACTGGGTAGGCTTCGGCTCCCTCAGGCTGGCCTTGGCATGTAGAGAACTAGGCAAACACTGTCCTGTGTGTTTGTTGTGTATGGTGACCAGTAAATTCCTTGTTTTCTTTTGCCTGAAAGTTAAGTAGACTGATGGTCTGCAGTTTGCAGGAGGAAACATGCCTCTTTGGTAAGAGGACAGAAGTTGGACAGGAGGTTCAGTTCTGGCTCCACTGAATCAGTCATCTGATCTAGCATTGATCTCCCCTGTTTGGTGGGGTCATGTATTGGTTAGGGTTGTCAAACGAGCATCTGTAAGTGGGCATCACTTTGGTCCTGAGAACCATTCACATGAATGGACCTTCCTGGATTTCCTACTGTATTTCTGCAGCACTGCAAGCTCCTAATGTGTTGATTGCAGGATGAAAGGCCTAGAGCTATCATTCAATTCCCCCCTGTGGTTGTTTTGCATACTGTGTCACTCGTTCACAATTATTGCATAGTATATAAATGTATAATTTGTTATACGTATATCGCTTAGAGGGGTACAGGTGTGTGTGTGTTTTCGTACTGCCTTGGTTCTATTAAGACTTTATTATGTGTATTGCTTTGCTTTAGAAGCAGTTCTCCAGGTTTAATGCTAGCCATCAAGGATGCATCTCTGTCTTGGTGCCTTTCAATTGTCCCCAGTTGAAAGCCATTATGTAGAATGTTTCTTCCTTGCAGGACTGTTGGACTACCTGCTGTCTATACTTTTTTGTTCACTTTCATGACTTCAGTAATTGTGCAAGCTATTGTTTGATCACTGACATTAGTCGCACCAACACTTTCCACCATTGTCCTTCTTTTTCTTTTCCCTTTAACCTTAGTCTTCAGGCCTTAATTACTTCTCTCGATCTGCCTCTATTTTATGTTCACAGAGATCATTTCTCTTCTATTCCTCCTCGGGTTGTACCGATGATTCAAGTATTCCCCACCTCTCCATTTCCAAAATCTTAAACTACAGTTACGAATATGTTCTCCATCTTTTTCGACCATTTTTCAGTTGCACAGGCAAGCTACTGCAGTGTACACAGACTATTTAGTCTCATGGTGTAGGATATGCATTTTTTTTTTTTTTTTAGGTATAATACAGATATACTTTCTAGCTTGTCTACTTTTATAGCAGAGGTGTATGGACTTCTTGCAGCCATCATCTGCATTACCTCTCTTTATATCTCTTTTGATGTAGTCAGACTCAGGGAGTGCATAGCAAGCTATTCAGAATTTTGACACCTCACATCCGGACTTGAGTCCTGGAAATGGGAAGTACAATGCCTGCACTCTAAAGGAGGGGTTCGGAATATTGACGGTTTGGAGGGATATGTTGTGTATCTTTATACGTATATGCTTCTAAGCTGTTGTGTTCTGAGCACCTCTGCAAAAAACAGTGATTATGTGTGAGTGAGGTGATAGAGTTGAATGATGAAAGTATTTTCTTTTTGGGGATTTTCTTTCTTTTTGGGTCACCCTGCCTCGGTGGGAGACGGCCGACTTGTTAAAAAAAAAAAAATCCCTTCAGCCTTAGCCTTCAATGCTGGCTGTGTCACCTCTTCAGCAAACAAAAAGACAGTTCGTCCACATTTGTGTATTGGTGATACTAACACATTAGAGAGGTGCTCTCTACTTCTGTGTACATAGTCAAGTTTCATTAACAGTTGAACACCTTTTGCTTCATTGTCCTATTTACCGAAGAGTGCATTGGGATTAAAGTATGTTTTGTCTGCTGGTGACAAGGTTATGTGCAGTCTTAATAATCCAAATATAGTCAGTAGGCTTTAAATTGCATTAACCAACCAGTTACGGCAGTAATTAGTTGTGGGTCGTTTAACAAATTCCTCCTCAACCCCATGTGAGAATTACAAAACATCCATGAAAGTGAATTAGCTTTTAATTTATGTATCCAGATGTGTTTTTATGCAGGTATTAGTGTGTCCTCACTTGGACATAAAAGGATACATGTATCAGTTCTCAATACTTTTTCAAATATTGACATTGATATGAGGTGTGCCAGAGTATGGGCAGCAGTGGGTATTGGAAAGTTTGATGGTGTAAGTAGTGGTAGGGGCTGTGGAATTTATTGTTGCTGGGTATCAAATAATTTTAATGGGACTGGTATTGCCAGGTGTTGGATAATTTTGATGATACTGGTATTGCTGGGTATCAAATAATTTTAACGGCATTGGTATTGCTGGGTATCAGATAATTTTAATGGTACTGGTATTGCTGGGTATCACATAACTTTGATGGTACTGGTATTGATGGGTAGCACGTAACTTTGATGGTGGTCTACTGACTGTTATTGGTGGGCGTCAGATAATTTTGATAATATCAGTATCGGCAGAAATTTTTGTATCGTTTTGTCGCTAGTATTGTGTAAAATTGCTGTGTACCATTTCAGTTGAGACTTAATTCTCAACTGAATTATTAACACAAATTGCCTTCATGTGTAGGCACCCTCATGCTGGTGAAGAGCTCTTGATCCAAGGAATTGTAAAATGAAACTTAAGTAAAGTTTGATCATGCTAGTGCCACTTGGCACTATGTACAGCATCACATGGCACTAACCTCTCAATGTCATCACGGTGTTGCTCTATAAAGGTCCCCCTCTGTGTGAATTCGCTAATATGTCATGTCTTATTTCTGTTGGTAGTTCCATATTTGTAGTTTTTGTGTGCGATTGGCTCGACGATCCTTCTTGGTATGACGTAACTGGTTTAAAAAAACGACAGGTTGAAGAGCAAAACGCTTGCAGCATTTTGGAATCTTTATTGTGGAAGCATTTTACCAGCATTGCTTCTTCAGTCCAGTACAGAGATGAACGATGGAAGATGAGGAGGAATTTGAGGTAATCGGTCCCTCAACCTGGAGCTGATGTGTTCATTTGATCAATCTTGAGGGACTGATTACATCAAACTCCTCATCTTCCACCGTTCATCTCTGTATTAGACTGAAGAAGCCACTGGTTGGTGAAATGTTTCCACAATAAAGGTTCTCAAATGTTATACAAGTGTCTCGCTCTTCTTTCTTCCTTGTATTGAAGATTATGTTACTTAAGCATTCAAAATATCATGCTTCAGATTCCTAAGAGTTAGAGTATATATGTGTCAAATATGTCAAAGTATAACATCCTAATAACCTAGCATATTAGTCTTATTGTCTGTTAATTCTAAGTTAATTTTAAGGCTGCCTGAAATGCTCTACATAACAAGAGGCTTTCTAGAAAGAACTGTATAGTTTCTATATGTCAGTTGTATACTCTAGTCCCCCTTTTTATTGTTGTCCCACCAACTACTCTCCCTACTTTACATTGCCACTGCTTCCACTACCTGACTTACAATTACCACTGCTACGACTACCACCTCTCTTGTCCCGTCCCTGCCAACTGGCCTATATACTGGCTCCTCCTCTTTTCTCTTAGTGAGACTTTGTAAATGGTCCAAGTTGGACCAAAACATCGTCATAAGCCGCTGCTCTCCTATGTGCAGGTTATTTGTGTATTCTGGTCACAGTATTGTGCCTTTTTGTTCTTTGTACTCTAGTCCATTTTATAGAAATAGTTGTTTTTATTTTGTTTATGGCATGATAGAAAGGTTACTACAGATGGCAGTGACCTAGAAGACAGGCACAGCATACAGCCAAGGGCACCTTTGTGTGCACTCCTTACAGACTTGTAGGTTCACATTAGACTTAGATACAGGGAAGGTCATCCACTATATTTATTTGCCCTGGGGTTTACCAGTCTCATTATATCTTACCATTGGTAATACACAGCAGATGTATGTGATATACAACTATTTTCACTGGAAAACAAAACTAGCCCAGATTTGTTGTGCAGGCTTTAATGGTTGTATACATGTATTAGTTTCTAGTTTCATGGCCCTCTAGCTTATCGTTCCTCCCACACATGAATTACTGTTGTCTCATGGCACTGCTTGTACTGACTTGATGAAGCTCTGCTTTAAGAAAATCAGCCTCTATAATAGTGCTGTACAAGCCACTATAATAGTGCTGTACAAGCCACTATAATAGTGCTGTACAAGCCACTATAATAGTGCTGTACAAGCCACTATAATAGTGCTGTACAAGCCACTATAATAGTGCTGTACAAGCCTCTATAATAGTGCTGTGCAAGCCACTATAATAGTGCTGTACAAGCCACTATAATAGTGCTGTACAAGCCACTATAATAGTGCTGTACAAGTCTATAATAGTGCTGTACAAGCCACTATAATAGTGCTGTACAAGCAACTGTAATAGTGCTGTACAAGCAACTGTAATAGTGCTGTACAAGCCACTATAATAGTGCTATACAAGCAACTATAATAGTGCTGTACAAGCAACTATAGTAGTGCTGTACAAGCAACTATAATAGTGCTGTACAAGCAACTATAATAGCACTGTACAAGCAACTATAATAGTGCTGTACAAGCAACTATAATAGTGCTGTACAAGCCACTATAATAGTGCTGTACAAGCAACTATAATAGTGCTGTACAAGCAACTATAATAGTGCTGTACAAGCAACTATAATAGTGCTGTACAAGCAACTATAATAGTGCTGTACAAGCAACTATAATAGTGCTGTAAAAGGACACTATAATATGCTATACAAGCAACTATAATAGTGCTGTACAAGCAACTATAGTAGTGCTGTACAAGCAACTATAATAGTGCTGTACAAGCAACTATAATAGTGCTGTACAGGACACTATAATAGTGCTATACAAGCAACTATAATAGTGCTGTACAAGCAACTGTAATAGTGCTGTACAGGACAATAATAGTGTTGTACAAGCAACTGTAATAGTGCTGTACAAGCCACTATAATAGTGCTGTACAAGCAACTATAATAGTGCTGTACAAGCAACTATAATAGTGCTGTACAAGCCACTATAATAGTGCTATACAAGCAACTATAATAGTGCTGTACAACACTATAATAGTGCTGAACAGGACACTAATATATAGTGCTGTACAAGCAAACTGTAATAGTGCTGTACAAGCCACGTAATAGTGGTGACTAATGTACAAGCAACTTAATAGTGCTGTACAAGCAAATATAATAGTGCTGTACAAGCACTATAATAGTGCTTACAAGCAACTATAATAGTGCTGTACAGCCACTATAATAGTGCTGTACAAGCCCAAATATAATAGTGCTGTACAAGTCAACTATATAGTGCTGTACAAGCATCTATAATAGTGCTGTACAAGCCACTATAATAATGCTGTACAAGCCTTTATAATAGTGTTGTACAAGTCTAATAGTGCTGTACTTGCCTCTATAATAGTGCTGTACAAGCCTCTGTAATAGTACTGTACTTGCCTCTATAATAGTGCTGTACTTGCCTCTATAATAGTGCTGTACAAGCCTCTATAGTAGTGCTGTATAAGCCTCTATAATAGTGCTGTACAAGCCACTATAATAATGCTGTACAAGCCTTTATAATAGTGTTGTACAAGTCTCTAATAGTGCTGTACTTGCCTCTATAATAGTGCTGTACTTGCCTCTATAATGCTGTACAAGCCTCTATAATTGTGCTGTACGAGCCTCTATAATAGTGCTGTACAAGCCTCTATAATGCTGTACAAGCCTCTATAATAGTGTCTTGCCCTTCAACATATAAGAAAATGTTGCCACACTCACCTTCCTTGGATCAAACCTGTTTACCTGCTATTGCCCAGGTGCTGTATTATCCCTACAGGTTTAGCACTTCCCCATTTATGTAATAATTAAAGTCCCATGTTAATGGTGTATTCTCAGCTGTTCTAATTTCACTCAAGTTAAATCTTTCAAGAACTTGAATGTTCTTTTAAATTTCTCAGTCTGTGGCTGTACGGGGAGCCGTTAAACTCGTCGGGGAGGCGTTTTTCAAATGAGCGTCTGGCGTAGTCAGTATGTGGTTAGGAGAGTAAATGTTGCTGTGTGGGAACCGATGATATTACATATGCATGTTTTTAATGTGAAGTTATGAGGCAGTGTTGCTGAGTTATACATTTCACAAGTGTGCTGTATATTGTGATTACCCAGTGTAAACTACAGTGTATACACTGCTGTACAGTGTACGTACAGGATAGACGTATACATGACGAAGCGGCTTGTCGTGAACGCTTGTCACTGCTCTGGTGAGACTTTCATGCAGACCAGGACAGGTTAAAATTGATCTGAATATTTTGATTTTAGTCTGAGATTGTTGATAATCAGTCTGAGATTAAAATAAAGAAATCAACTTTTATTCTGGCTGTCTTCACGTCTGTCGCATCATTCCATACATAAAATCTACCTGCATTTGTTCTTTGTAGCCAGACCTTGCTGACGTCTCCTCAGTTGTTTCTGCAACAACAGCAAAAATCAGTCAGAATGTCACAAATGTTGTTCTGACCCATCAACATTAGTTTGGCTGCAAAGATATCAAAACAGTTATCTTAACCCTTAAACTGTCCAAACGTAGATCTACGTTCATGTGCGTAGCGCTCCGAACTTGATTTACCCCATTTGAAAGCACATAAAAAAACAAATACAGATCCGTGTTCGGAGCCCCCCGCATGTGGACGTAGATCTACGTTTGAACAGTTTAAGGGTTAAAAAAGAAAAATTTACTTTTTTTTTGTGACTGCTCTGGCTAAAAAGTGCAACATTTTCATGCCATGCATATACTCGCCACATGTTCAGACCTACATACATGTATGTACCCCCACACACATACATACCTCCATGTGTACATACACACATTTATATACTTCCACACATGTACATTGACATGCATCCACATATGTATGTATAAAAATGTACACAGCTATACACGTACATAGCCCATGGCTCGACAATGAATGCAGAGGCACCAAGGGAAGTAATTAGAGTGCTGGGAAGAAATTAAAAGTGAATCAAACTGCAAGCAGCCAGGAATGAAGCTGCAGAGTCTGAAAGAAATTCATAAGAATATGAAGGGAAAGACTTTCAAAATCTGTAGCACCAGAGACCAAAACAGTTACTTATTCCACAGCCACACAAGACAACTGAGAAAGAGCAAGACTGAATGGAGGAGGAGAAGGAACGTTGATGGTAAAGTATGTGACGAGATCAGCAGAGGACTTCATTCAGGTCTCAGCTGTGGTCAGTTGAGAGCAATACCTACTAAAAAAGTATCAGCACAAAAGTGATGAGACTACTAAATGAGCTTAATGGAACAGAAGCAATAAACCCAGATAACATTCATTCTCTCTCTCTCTCTCTCTCTCTCTCTCTCTCTCTCTCTCTCTCTCTCTCTCTCTCTCTCTCTCTCTCTTCTCTCTCTCTCTTCTTTTCTCTCTCTCTCTTTTCTCCTCTCTCTCTTCTCTTTTCCTCTCTCTCTCTTTCTTTCTCTCTTCTCTCTCTTCTTCTCTCTTTCTCTCTCTTCTCTCTCTTTCTTTCTCTCTCTCTTTTCTTCTTTCTTTTTCTCTCTCTCTTTCTCTCTTCTTTCTCTCTTCTTTCTCTCTCTCTCCTCTCTCTTCTCTCTCCTTTTCTCTCTCTTCTCTTTTTTCTCTTTCTTTCTCTCTCTCTTCTCTCTCTTCTCTCTCTCTCTTCTCTCTTTCTTCTCTCTTTCTCTTTTTCTCTTCTTTCTCTCTTCCTTCTCTCTCTCTCTTTCTCTCTCTCTCTTTCTCTTTCTTTCTCTTCTCTCTCTCTTTCTCTCCTCTTTCTTTCTCTCTTTCTCTCTCTCTCTCTCTCTCCTCTCTCTCTCTCTCTCTTTCTTTCTCTTCTTTCTCTTTTTCCCTCTTTTTCTCTTTCTTTCTCTCTCTCTCTCTCTCTCCTCTCTCTTCTCTCTCTCCTCTTTCTCTCTCTCTCTTCTCTTTCTTTCTCTTTCTCTCTTTCTCTCTCTTTCTTTCTTTCTTTCTTTTATTTTGCACAGGGTTTGACAAGGTTGAGGATCCCTAGCTTTATTGACAAGCTATTTACAGGTTAAGGATTCCTAACTTTATTGGTAAGCTAAGAGCTGTTACCTACATCAGCTCATTTGAAAGCATTTTTATTGTTATGAGACATACAAGTAGGGAACAGGATGAACTTGGAGCCATCTGTGGGCCAGCATTTTCATTTGATCAACTGACTTTATCTCGTTGACATCATTATGCTGTACGAATGTGTTTCATACTCAAGTCATCCTGGGTATATAGGATCTCAGATGGAGTGAAGTTCTGGAGAAGGGTACAGCCAGAATGAAGTTGCTGCTTTCTGCCCGTCTTGTGGCATAAAAGCTTGTTTCACGCTGTCCTCGAAGTGGATCCAAGTGTGGTACTTTGACAATATTGGCCTTGTACATAACAGTAAGGCCACCCACATCCCTCCTATGTTGAAGGCTCTGCTGAAATGACAGATCTATCCAGGATGGATCCAGGCGAGAGATGAGACGTCTTGCTCTGTTCTCTACTCTGTCAAGCAGTCGCAGATGAGAGGGGGGGGGGCAGGCAAACCAAGAAAGTGGAGCATACTCAAGGTGCGAGCGTACTTGTGCCTCGTACAGAATCTTGCACCCCCTACTGTCAAGTAGATGCGAGATACGGAAAAGTGCTGAAAGCTTCCGGGCTGCCTTTTTTGCAAGATTTTACAACAGGGGTTTTTTCATGGTTAGTTTGAAGTCAAATTTCCCCAAAGGGAATCAACTTCTCTCCAGGTCCCAGCACCCTCCCTTCACCTAACTCACCAGCTTACCTTCGGTCCTAAACGATCATCATTTGCATTTCTCGGGTGCAAATGTTACTTGCCATCTTTTTCCCAAGCTGATATAGCTCTCAGTGATGATTGATTAGCTTGGGTCGCTGGCATTTTTTCTTGGTAAGCGAATTTTCAGGTACAGTCATCTGCATATTCTGTTTTTCTGAATGAGATGAAGAAGGTGGTTGAATAGACATCCATAACAAGGGCCCCCAGCTTGCCCCTTTGTGGAACACTTCTCCAAAGATTTTTTGCAATTCCGTTCCTTTGAAACACACTTAGAGACACCTGAAGGTAATCACTGAGGAAAAAGCAAGCCTGAAATTTCCCAGTGTTTGAAGTTTTGCAAAGGGGCCCGGTGCCCCACCCGTCAAAAGCACCAGAATGTCCAGTTTTACCACACACACTTTGGATTCACCCAGGATGGTCCACTTATGGAGAGGTTTAACAACAATCACAAAGGTAACCTTTCCCTGAAGCCATTTTGACGATCAAAAAGTAGTGATGGTAGTCAAAAAACTGTCTTTGTTTTGAGAGTTTGTCAAAAGATCTTACCAGTGATTGCAGGGGGACATGGTCTGTTTGCTGATTTCTGCTTGCTCTTTTGTGAACAGGGGCTACATTTGCCTCTTTCCATAAGGGGCCATTTTTCACTGATAGGCATGCTGAAAGATGCGAGTTAGAGGTGCGACGGTTGCCATCTTCTCAAAAATTTTGGGTCAAATTCTGGGCCCAGACTTTTTTGGTCAAGCGATTTTGAAGGAAAAAGCACCTCCTCCTGCCTTTTTGTCACCCCTTTACGTTTGACACAGTTCTTGCAGCAGCCCAAGAGGGTCCCTTGTGGATCAGGAAATTGCATTTTGGGTAGCAAAAAGGTTCCCCAAAGAGGTCCCCCCTTCTCTTGACGCAGTAGAGGTGGCCATCCCGTCATTTAGAGGTGGAAAGAGCCATCAGGCAGAAACCTTGTCTGTCCTTTACCAAGGGCCACCAGGTTTTTTGGGGCCCACCCCTACCTGATGAAAACTTTCTTTTTGTGTCCACCTCCCATTTTACAATGGGGCCCCCTTTTTGAACTACCCAATTCCTACAGGGTTTCGGGGCAAGTTCCTGTTTTAAAGGTGTAGGAGGTCCTTATACCTTCACCAGCTTTGTATTAGAGAGCACCCCTCTCTACAACGAAAGCCAAACCAAGGCTGTCGGGGGTTTTTGTCACATTTTCGTGAGGAATGTGTTCTTGTTGTAGATTAAGATGTGTCCATGAAGGCTTTCACTTGGTTGTCAACATCCCTTGGAGAAGAGCACCCAAATCGGTGGTGGCGAGCTCAGAGCGAAGGGCTGGCCAATTACCTCTTTCCCATAGCCAGGTTGTGCGTGTGGACTCCTCACCTCGTTCTGTTGGATCTTAATGTCGTAAAAAAAAAACCTTGTGGTCAGACGATCCAATGTAGCAAAGGGGTTGACAAGTGACAAATGCCTTCTGCCAAAATCACTCACTACTGGGTCAAGGGAGGAGCCAGAGATTGAGTAGGGAAATCAACAAAATTTTGCATGTCAAACACTGCAAGAAGGTCATCAAAGTCCCTCTGTATAAGGTGCTGGTTGAGGTCACCAACAATTATAATATGTTGACAGTTGTTGTTGTAGCAGAAGGGAGTTCAGTATTTTCCATTAGGAAGTTATGGGGTCTGCATGTTGCCACTGAGGTCTGTACATTGCACATGCTAGTACAGAGGTACTAGTGTTTATACAGAGCTTGAAGAACATCATTTCAAGATGGTAGGGTGGCAACATCAATGTGCTGGGCATGAACACTTTTAGAGAAGCACACAGCAAAAACCTCCTCCTTGCCCTGCCTGTCTCTTCTCATCCATGAGGTGTAGCCAGCAATTCTTGCAAAATTTTCTGGAGTCCTGTCATCCAAAAATGTTTCAACAACAGCTATCATGTCGGGACGTCGAGTGTTCACAAAACTATGTGTGAGCTCTCCAACATTAGTAATGAAACCTCTAATGTTGGCCGACAGGATGCTGATAGACTGGCTCCCATGATGAAGTGGTCAGCTTGAGGTGGTGGTGTGTAGGGAATGTAATGTGCCTGCCCTTTAGAGAGGTAGGGTACTGAGGCAGCTGCAGGGATGTAGGTCTGTGGTCTTGTATAAGGCACAATACCACCTGCTGGGCTGGGATAGGAGTAGCTAAGTGGGTGACGTGTGAGTGTGTTCACCAATTCCCGAGATCCTGCTGGTTTGTTCTGAGAACAGGTCTCTAAACAGGGTGCCCTGTCTGTCAAGTTCCTTTTTCTTCCGGGCACTGGTCCTCCTGATGTCCTTTCTTTTAGCAGTAAAATTTCACCTGGTAATCTCGAGGCAGTTGTTGGCAGTGTGCCCCTTCCGGTGACTGCGAGAGCACAGCCTAGGTGCCGGGGTGGGGCTAGGGTTTGTTTCACCTTCCGTTTTGCAGATTTGCCCAATTCTCCTTTCCTCTCTCCTCTCTCTTTTCCCCCCCCCCCCCCCCCCCCCTTCCCCCCCCCCCCCCCCCCCCCGTCTTTTGTCTTTTCTCTTTTCTCTCTCTCTCCTCTTCTCTCTTTCTCCTCTCTCTCTTTCTTTTTCCTTCTTCTTTTCTCTCCTCTCTCTCTCTCTCCCTCTCTCTTCTCTCTTTCCTTTTTTTTCCTCTCTTTCCCCTCTTCCCCCTTTCCTTTCTCTCTCTCCTCCCCCATCTTTTCTCTCTCTCTCTTCTCTTCTCCTCTCTCTTTCTCTCTCTCTCCTCTCTCCCCTCCTTTCTCTTTCCTCTTTTTCTTTTTCTTCTCCTCTTCTCTTCTCCCTTCTCTTCTTCTATCCTTTTTCTCTCTCTATCTCTTTTCTATCTCCTTTTTTTTTCTTCTTCTCCTCCTCTCTCTCCCTTTTCCTCTCTCTCTCTCTTCTTCCTCTCTCTATTATTTATTTTTTTTTTTTTTTTTTATTTTTTTCTATTTTTTCTCTCTCTTTCTTATTCTCTCTCTCTATTCTCTATCTCTCTCCTTTTTATTAAATTTTATTTTTTTTTTTCTCTCTCTTTCTCCCCCCTATTTTCTCTCTCTAATCTCTATTTTCCCCCCCCCTTTTTCTTCTGTTCTTTTCTAATATATTTTATATTATTCCCCTATTATCTCCTTATATTTTTATATTTCTCCTTATTATCTCTAAATCTCTCTCTCTATTTAAACTCTCTTTTTCTCTAATCTCCTCTTTTCCTTTTTTCTCTTTCTCTCTACCCCCTTATCTCCCTATCCTCCTTTTTATCTCTTTATCCCTTATTTTCTTTTTTCTCTCTATCTCTCTTTTCCTCTCTCTCATCTCCCCTCTCTCTCTCTCCTCTCTTCTCCTTCCCCCCCCTCCTCTCTTTCCCCCCCTCTCTCTCTCTCTCTTCTAAAACCTCTCCCAATCTTTAAAACCCTTTAACAATTCCAAAATTAAAGAAAAACCCAAAACCTCACTTAAAATTACACTCCCCTTTTTGTTATCAGAAAATTGAAAAGATTGGGGGAAACAACCCAAAAGACAGAATATGGTCACAATAACATGAACTCCAAAAGGTTTTTGGAGAAGGTAAAATGGGGAAAAACCGAGAAACAAGTCTTTACAGGAAATCAGTACAGAATTATGGATTGAAAATACTGTACCACACCAGAGATGATATTTAATGCTGTACCACACCAGAGATGATATTTAATGCTGTACCACACCAGAGATGATATTTAATGCTGTACCACACCAGAGATAAATTCAGAATGTAGAGGAACACGAAGAGTTCTCAGGAAGTACCTCAATGATATAAAGCAGAATAACAGTAAGGGATGAAACAGAATGGGAGAGTAACAAATGGAGTTCTGCAAGTGTAAATACCGAGACTATTACTGTTTTTAATATATGTGAACAACAAACCAGAGGGATTGAGTTCTGTTTGGTCCTTTAGCAGATTATTTAAAATTGAGATGATGAATGTGAAGAGGAAGGAATAATAAACTTGAGGGAGATCTCTACAGAGGTGATCAAACAAGTAGCTATAGAGTTCAATCCCAGTAAATAATCATGCAAACTGGATGGAGGTGCTGATGGTAAATGGCTTGTATGAACATTTAAGAACATTCAATACCCACTTGGACTCGCGTGCACTCGTGAACACGAATGCACACACATACACACTCATGAACACACATGCTCACACGAACACAAACAGGAACACACAACAACCCCAAGGCAACTGAACAATCTAAGCCAACAATCACACACTGATCCCTCTGTCCCCACCCCCACACCACAAACCCCAACCCTACAGCAACCCCCTATGGGAACTCTGCCCCACCACAACCCCCCCAAAGGCCCCTGCCAGGGCTCCTGCTCTCCCAACCCCAATATCCTCCCAGGACCACAGTTTTGGAACAAGTCGAAGGTTTGGTACACGAATGTGGATGGAATAACGAACAAATATGAAAGGTGGCATGAAAGAATCAATGAGAAGTCCCCAGACATCATAGCAGTCACAGAAACAAAACTCATTGAGACAGTAACAGATGCAATCCTCCCCCCAGGATATCAGATCCTGAGGAAAGACAGAAGCAGCAGAGGGGGAGGAGGGGTTGCACTGCTCGTAAAACACCAATGGAAATTTGAGGAAATGGGAGGCATGGACGAGATTAGAGAAAGAGAATACATAGTAGGTACACTTCAGTCTGGGGAACACAAGGTAGTCATTGCAGTGATGTACAATCCACCACAGAGCTGCTGGAGGCCAAGAGAGGAATATGAAGAGAGTAACAGAGCAATGGTGGACACACTGGCTGAGGTGGCAAGAAGAGCTCACTCGAGCAGAGCAAAGTTACTGGTTATAGGCAATTTCAGTCACAGGGAGATCGATTGGGAAAACCTGGAGCCACACGGGGGTCCCGAAACATGGAGAAACAAGATGATGGATGTGGTAGTGGAGAACCTCATACATCAACATGTTAAAGATACTACCAGAGAGATAGAAAGAGAGGGGGGGGGGAGGATGAACCAGCAAGACTGGACCTTGTGTTCACCCTGAGCAGTTCAGACATTGAGGACATCACATATGAGAGGCCCCTAGGAGCTAGTGACCACATGGTTCTGTGCTTTGAATACATAGTAGAGTTACAAGTGGAGAGGGTAACAGGAGTTGAATGGGAAAAGCCAGACTATAAACGGGGGGACTACATAGGTTGAGGAACTTGCTGCAAGAGGTTCAATGGGACAGAGAACTGGTAGGAAAGTCGGTAAATGAAATGATAGAATATGTAACAAAGGAGGCAGAGGAAAGGTTTGTTCCCAAGGCAACAGAAATAATGGGAAGACCAGAATGAGTCCTTGGTTTACCCAGTGGTGTAAGGAGGCAAAAACCAAGTGCAATAGAGAATGAAAAAAGTACAGAAGGCGAAGAACACAGGAAAATAAGGAGATTAGTCGAAGAGCCAGGAACAAGTATGCACAAGTAAGGAGGGAGGCCCAGCAACAGTATGAAAATAACATAGCATCTAAAGTCAAGTCTGACCCAAAACTGCAGTACAGCCACATCAGGAGGAAGACAACAGTCAAAGACCAGGTGATCAGGCTGGGGAAAGAAGGTGGGGAACTCACAAGTAACGATCACGAGGTATGCGAGGAGCTTAACATGAGATTTAAGGAAGTATTTACAGTAGAGACAGGAATGGCTCCAAGAAGACAGCACAGAGGGTAACACCAACAGGGAATATACCAACAGGTGCTGGATGACATACAAACAACAGAGGAGGAGGTGCAGAAGCTGCTAAGTGACCTCGATACCTCAAAGGCGAGGGGTCCGGGCAACATCTTCCCGTGGGTCCTTAGAGAAGGAGCAGAGATGCTGTGTGTGCCACTAACCACAATCTTCAACACATCCCTTGAAACTGGGCAACTACCTGAGGTATGGAAGACGGCAACGGCAATTGTAGCCCCCATTTTTAAGAAAGGAGACAGAAACGAGGCACTGAACTACAGACCTGTGTGTCTGATGTGTATAGTGTTAAAGTCATGGAGAAGATTATCAGGAGGAGAGTAGTGGCGCACCTGGAACGAAACAAGATTATAAACAACATCCAGCACGGATTCATGGAAGGCAAATCCTCTGTCACAAACCTTCTGGAGTTTTATGGCAAGGTAACAGAAGCAAGACACGAGAGAGAGGGGTGGGTTGATTGCATTTTCCTGGAGTACAGGAAGGCCTTCAACACAGTTCCTCACAGGTTAGTGCAGAAGCTGGAGGAACAGGTGTGTATAACAGGAAGGGCACTGCAGTGGATCAGAGAATACCTGACTGGGAGGCAACAACAGGTCATGGTACGTGATGAGGTATCACAGTGGGCGCCTGTGACGAGCGGGGTCCTACAGGGGCCAGCCCTAGGACCAGTGCTATTTTTGATATATGTGAATGACATAGTGGAAGGGATAGACTCTGAAGTGTCCCTGTTCGCAAATGATGTGAAGCTAATGAGAAGGATTAAATTGGATGAGGATCAGGCAGGACTAAAAGAGACCTGGACAGGCTGTACATGTGGTCCAGTAACTGGCTTCTCGAATTCAACCCTTCCAAGTGCAAAGTCATGAAGATTGGGGAAGGGCAAAGAAGACCACAGACAGAGTATAGGCTAGGTGGACAAAGGCTGCAAACCTCACTCAAGGAGAAAGATCTTGGGGTGACCATAACACCAAGCACGTCTCCAGAGGCACACATGAACCAGATAACTGCTGCAGCATGTGGGCGCCTGGCAAACCTGAGAATAGCGTTCCGATACCTTAGTAAGGAATTGCTCAAGACACTGTACACTGTGTACGTCAGGCCCATACTGGAGTATGCAACACCAGTTTGGAACCCACACCTAGTCAAGCACGTCAAGAAATTAGAGAAAGTACAAAGGGTTGCAACAATGCTAGTTCTGGAGCTCAGGGGAATGTCCTACGAAGAAAGGTGGGAAATCGGACTGCCAACACTGGAGGACAGGAGGGTCAGGGGAGACATGATAACAACATACAAAATAACGTGTGGAATAGACAAGGTGGTCAGAGACAGGATGTTCCCGAGAAGGGACACAGAAACAAGGGGTCACAATTGGAAGCTGAAGACTCAGACGAGTCACAGGGATGTTAGGAAGTACTTCTTCAGTCACAGAATTGTCAGGAAGTGGAATAGCCTAGCAAGTGATGTAGTGGAGGCAGGAACCATACATAGCTTTAAGATGAGGTATGACAAAGCTCAGGAAGCAGAGAGAGGACCTAGTAGCGATCAGTGAAGAGGCGGGGCCAGGAGCTGAGTCTCGACCCCTGCAACCACAATTAGGTGAGTACAATTAGGCGAGTACATGCTCTCACAATACAAGCACACATGCTAACATGAATACATCAACACACGTACTCATAAACAATGCATTCACACATATCCATGTACTAAAATGAACACATGCACATACTACATTCTATTATGTATGCATATATGTACTTGTCAACATGTATACACAGATATACACAGTTATCATAGGTAAACTAGATATTAAGTATAGCTTCCATAACACATAAGATTATACTTTGCTCCTTAATGTTACTTTTATTATTTATGTAAAATCTTAAATTCTGACTGATGGCTATTCAATTTTAATTGATAATTTGATTAAATTATAAAGATACTTTTTTTTAGTATCATAGTTATTGTTTGGAATGCAGAGTGTAAGTGTTATGTGTTAGTGGAAGTTGTTTGTTCTATTTGTTCACATTAGTGTAGGTGTCTGAGCCAGACAACTAACTTCTCTTCTTATGCGTTGACCCAGCACCTCCCTACAGGACTCGGACGATGACCAGCCGCCCCAGCAACACCATCACCACCACCACAACCACCACAAAGACAAAGGGAGAGCAGCAACCACGAGTTGTGGTGGGCGGCCCCCAGGAGCCTCGTCTCTACCCTCTCCGGCACCCTCGCCGCTCTCTGCCACTGCCACTAATGAGACACACAAGTTGCACACTGAAGCCAAAGATGGTCCTCGCTCCAGGTAATTATATAACACTCACTTTAACACCATCAAAGGCACTTCTCAGTGCCAACAACAACATAACTATCTTTAACTACAATATCAGATCTTTAAGCAAGCATTACGATGACCTCATAGCATTACTAAATTCCTTACATGCCAATATGTCCATCATTACACTAACTGAAACCTGGCTAAAGCCTGATACTACAGATGTCTATACCATTCCTGGTTACACAGCCATACACAACTGTAGGCCAGACCAACAAGGGGGTGGCACAGCCATATACTACTCAGACCAACTAGAATGTATCACTAATACTTGCACAAGAGATGAACATGGGGAATATATAATAGCCAAATTCAAATCCAAATACCTACAAAAACCTCTCACATTGATAAACATCTACAGAGTTCCACAGTCAAACATTAGCCAATTTAGTCAAACCTAGGAAGTATGATAACTGATGCACGCATGAACAAAGATCACTTACTACTCTCAGGTGACTTCAATATAAATCTCCTGCAAGACCAGGACCCACACGTTACTGAATTCACAAACACAATGAGTAACTGTATGTTGCTACCAACAGTAACAAAACCTACAAGAGTTACAGAGACTAGTGTTTCCCTACTTGACCACATCTGGACCAACACCATATCCCTTTAAAATCAGGCATAATTACAGATAATACCACAGACCACTACCCTACTTTCCTCATAACAACTCTTGGTAAATTACCCCAAGACACTACTAAAGTCACCTTCAGACTTCACAATGAGGCAGCCATTAATAACTTCACAACAGCATAGCAAACATTGATTGGCCACTGAGCTAGAAATCAATACAGATATTGACGAATGTATTAATAATTTTCTAAAAAAGACTCAATACCTCTATAACAAGCACTGCCCTAAAAAAACTAAGCAGATGACAGCTAAGAGACTGAACAGTCCCTGGCTAACACCCAGCATTCTCAAATCCATAAATACAAAACACCAATATGAAAAACAGTACAGAATGGGTCACATAACCAGAGACCAAACAAAACGTTACTCGTCAATCCTAACCAGCCTGATAAGAAGGGCAAAAAAATTGTATTATGAGAACAGATTATCCAACTTACGAGGTGATAAAAAAAGACCTGGAAAACCCTATCAGAAATTCTGGGAACAAAAAAAGATATCACGAAATAGCGAATAAATTAGCAAAATCAGATGAACCCCAACTCCCACCACAGAAACAGCAAACAGACTCAATGATTTCTCTCCACTATAGGACAAAACCTTGCCAATAAAATCCAAGCTCAGATACCCCACCAAATGACTACCTCACCGGCAACTACCCGAACACACTGTTCCTAGCTCCGACTAACCCATACGAAGTCTCCTTATTATCAACGCACTAAAAAACAAGACAGGAGATTTAAATACCTTACCACCCTTTATATACAAAAAAGTGTCACAAGTGCTATCACCAATCATTGCAACACTCTTTAACAAATCCATTGAATCCTCCACCTTCCCTACAGTACTCAAAATAGCAAAGGGTCACCCCGATCCACAAAGGAGGAGACCAAACAGAGTTGAATAACTATAGGCCAATATCCAACTTACACCCTCTCTCAAAAATCTTCGAAAAATTAATTCATAAACGAAATCTATCTCCTACCTTATCTCCCAAAACATACTCAACCCCTGCCAATTTGGATTCAGGCCTAATAAAAATACTAATGATGCTATTATACACATGCTAGAACATATATACACTGCAATAGAGAAAAAAGAAGTCCCACTGGGGATCTTCATTGACTTACGTAAAGCTTTTGATACAGTGACCATGACTTGCTCCACGTAAAATTATCACACTATGGTATAAGAGGGCACTCCCTCAACTACCTCAAGTCATACCTCAGCAACAGAAGCCAATATGTGTACGCAAAGGGGCAAACTCTTCTGCACAACCAATTACAGTTGGTGTCCCACAGGGAAGTGTCCTTGGCCTCTTCTCTTTCTCCTATACATAAATGACCTACCAAATGCTTCTCAATTACTCAAACCCACACTATTTGCTGATGACACAACATACGTTCTTCTCCCACCCGAGCCCAGTCAAGCTAGCCAATACTGTAAATACCGAATTACAGAAAATATCTACCTGGATGAGTACTAACAAACTTACACTAAACATTGACAAAACCTACTTCATTCAGTTTGGTAACAGAGCTACAGATGTCCCTCTTAACATAATGATAAACGGATCACCTATCACAAAGCTAAACAGAGGGAAAATTCTTAGGAATCCACCTTGATAATAGACTCAAATTTCATACACATATACAACAAATTTCTAAGAAAATTTCCAAGACTGTAGGCATACTATCGAAGATACGGTACTATGCTCCACAGTCAGCCCTCCTGCCCTATATCACTCTCTTATTTACCCCTATCTCACCTATGGAATTTGTGCATGGGGCTCAACAACAAGTAACCATCTCAGACCACTAATTACCAACAAAAGGCTGCAGTTAGAATGATAACAAATTTCTCACTACAGCAGCACACTCCACCAATATTCAATACACTCAACCTACTCACCATACAAAACATCCATACTTATTACTGCACCTATTACATACATAGAACACTCAACTCTGATATTAACCTCCCCTCAAACATCTCCTTGCCAACCTCAACAGAACACATGACCATAACACAAGGCACAGATCACTCTTGATATTCCTCGTGTCCATCTCACGCTATGCAAAAACTCAATGCACATAAAAGGCCCTAAAATCTGGAATTCATTACCTGTTAATATAAAAGAAACACTACCTGTTTATAAATTCAAGTCTCTTCTCAAAGATCACTTACTCACCCAAAACCAAATAAATACTGAATAACTGAACCTTATAAATTGTATATCTAAATGTTTCTCACAATTATATCACATAAATGTTAAACCTAAAACCCAATCTAACTTTATTATTTTTTAAATTCACTACCTAACAGAATACTCCATTCTACTGAATTTACAAACAATGCATGCAACCATATGACCTGTCTTTGTAATACTCACTTGTGCTTTATAGTAATTCAGTTTACATTAATGTTTTTCACTGATTTCATCATTGCTTAGTTAATCTTAAGTTAATTTTAAGCCAGCCCGTAATGCTATGCATAGTATAAGTGGCTTTGGCATGCTGCTCTTATCTGTATTTTTTTTTGTACCTCTGTAAGTGTGCTCAAATTATAAATAAAAATAAAAAAAAAAAAAAAAAAAAATCTTGTACTCTCACAACTCGAGTACATGCTGCTGAAGGGCTCTTGATCCAGAGAACTGGAGCTCCTTTCCCCTTGTATCAAACCTCATTACCTACCACACACTGGAAAAAGACACTTATTAAAGGAAATATTTCATCACAAGTTGCTTATCTCGGTCTGTTCAGTGCTTTTATTATCCTTGTGGGTTTACTGCTTAGTTTTGATTATAATCTTCAGTGTATTACGATTGAAGAAGCCACTCAGGGTGCAGTGTTTCCTCTAATAAATGTCCTGAACTGTACATAAATGTGCCTTTTCCATGTGTCAGTATCACCATTTTTCTATCATACAATGTATGACCCCTAACATTTTTAGCACTTCCCAGTTAATATAATTATGGAAAGCCTTAGTTATGGTTTTGAATAATTTGCAGACTTGTTAGTTAATGGGGGAATTAGTCTTGAGCATAGTGGGTTACCTGCAGGCCCGCTGTGTGTATGACTTTGTGGGTTACCTGCGGACCCACGTGTGATATGCCTTGGGGGGTTACCTCAGGCCCCATGTGTGAATACTCTTAGGGGGTTACCTGCAGGACCACTGTGTGATATAAATCTTAGGGGGTTTACTGCAGACCCACGGTGATATGACTTTTATGGGTTACCGCGGACCCCTGGTGATATACTCTTAGTGGTTCCCTGCGGGACCACTGTGTGAATGCCCTTTTTGGGGTTTCCCCGCAGGACCCCTGTGTGATTGACTCTTGGGGTTCCCTGCGGGACCCACGTGGATATGACTCTTAGTTTACCCGGGAAACCCAGGTATTGACTTTTAGGGGGTTTCCCTGCAGGACCCACTGTGTGATATGACTCTTAGGGGGTTACCTCAGGCCCACTGTGTGATAGACCTTAGGGGTTTTTATGCAGGACCCCGTGTGAAGACTCTTAGGGGTTACCGCGGCCACTGTGTGATATGACCTTAGGGGGTTACCTGCGGGGCCCCCACTGTGTATATGTTTTTAGGGGGTTTACCTGCAGGCCCCCACTTGTATATGACTCTTAGTGGGTTACCTGCAGGCCCACTGTGTGATATGACTCTTGTGGGCCCCTGCGGACCCACGTTGATATGCCCTTTTGTTCTCTTGTTTCTCTCTAAAGGTTTATTCAATGGTCTAAGTTGGGAACAAGTGTATTCGTGTACCTTTTTTTTTTAGCACATACCCAACCTAAAAAGGGTAGGAGACTCCAAAAATAAACACATTAAAAATTAGGGTAGTGATGTGAAATGACGGAGAAAGCATTCACTCCACTGCTCTGACACCCCACCACCACCACCACCCTCTACACTACTGTAACACCACCAATGCTGCTAAACCACCGTGCTACACTACTTGTGGTTTTTAAAAATGGATAGGGGGAAGTGCATCAGGGTGTGGTCTTGTATCACAGAGTGCTGTAACTAAACCCCTTTACACTGCTTTTAAACAAAATTTTCAAAATACGTAACTTCATCCCATCTATTTATCTTTTAAATTTTTTCCCAAACCTCCGGGACACTAAAATCCCTACAATGTGAGGTCCCACTTGGGCCAAATTTTAATTATAGCTACTACTAGTAGTAAGTCATATTTTAAAAAGTCCATTACTCTGTATATCAAAAAATTAATTTTTCTTAATCTGTGAGATATCTTAAGTAATTCTCTTTTAGTGATTCTATTTCTGTTGGTAATTTAGCTAAAATTTAATTTTAATGTGTGTTGTATTTTTACAGTGCTTGTTAAGATTCATTCGGGGGTATTAGTGTTAGTACTTTTACCCCGCTTGTACTTCACTAGGTTCACCAATTTTGGGGCCCCTCTGACCATTACATTGTTCCGGGCTGCCACCTCCTGCCCAGGTTAGGGGAGAACAGGGGGGCAGATTGGCAAGGCTACGATATGAAAGGGCTAACCCACCTTTTTCCGTCTTTAAATCCCATTGCAGACCATGTATTTTGTATCACTGCTACCATCTAAGCGTTTTGAACCCAACTCAACATTAAGCATTGATGACCCTTTTTAGTACATGTTGCACACTTCATTTTGTACGCTGCGAAATTTTGTGTAGTTCTTTTTCCTGAAAGGGTTTCCCTTTCCCAGGTCAAATGGTATGAAACTAGGTTGGGGGCTTGTTATCCCACCAACCATTAACACAAAAAATTGACCCACACTGTCAGGAAGTTTGAAAAAAACTGCGTTTTTTAGTCGAAGTCAGGGCCCTGAGATGCCCCGGACGATAAAAAAATTACTATAAAGGTAAAGATGCTATGCCGAAAGATTTTTATCATATTTTTGGGTCAGGGTTAAACTTAAAGTTTTAGGGAGGATTTTTTTTCATATTTTGTACTCTGAGATTAGAGAAAAAAATAGTTTTTAAGCAGTAAGATTGGGCAGTACAACACTGTAGCTGTCAGGGGTGCATTGTTGATTTGATTTGTTGTGCATTGCAGGTTGGGGGGGGGGTTTCCCGGTAAGATTTGTGTAAATACTTACAAGTGAAGGCAAACCCGCTTTGTTCAATGGGGGGGTTCCCTTGCCTGATGATCCCTGGGCTGTTCAAAATGTTGTGAATGAATCCCTGTGCTGTTCAATGTGGGCTGTTGAACTGATGATCCCGGGGGCTGTTCAAATGTCTGTTTAACTATGATCCCCGGTGCTATTCAATGTGTCTATTGAACTGATGACCCTGGTGCTGTTTAATGTGTCGTTGAACTGATGATCCCTGGGGGCTATTCAATAGGTCTATTAACGATGACCCTGGTGCTGTTCAATGTTCTGTTTAACTGAGATCCCTGGTGGTTCAATGGTTTTTGTTGAACGTGATCCCTGGTGCTGTTCAATATGTCGTTGAACGATGATCCCCGGTGCTGTTCATAGTGTCTGTTGAACTGATGATCCCCGGTGCTGTTCAATAGTGTCTTTGAACTGAGACCTGGGGGCTGTTCAAAAAGTTCTGTTGAAATGATATCCCCGTGCTGTTCGTAGTGTTGTTAGCTGATGATAATTATTTCCAAGCCGTTGTTAGGACTGCCACCCCCCACTATCAAGCTGAGGGACCGATCCCCTACTATCCTTTTTTAAAAATAAGTTTTGGGATGGTTTCCCTATCATGAAGCTGCATGTTTTTCCTGATAAAACCCCGCCTGCTTGTTGAATCGGGGAAATGTACTGGCGTTTTCCCCAAATTTTGGGATTAAAATTTCTGATATTTCGGGGCTGTATTTTTTACACACCTGTATTGGAATGGGAGATAATCATCCTGTGCTGTTGTTGTGTGTGTGTGTTTTTTGGTGGGGTGGGTGTGTTGTTGGGGGTGTGTGTGTGTGTTGTGTTGGTTTTACTCACCTCACCCAGTTGTACTCACCTAGTTTAGGTTGCGGGGGTCGAGTCCGAGCTCCCGGCCCTGCCTCTTTAAGATCGCTATAGGTCACTCTCCCGAGCCGTGAGCTTTTTATACCTCTGCTTTTAAACTATGTATGGGTCCTGCCCCCACTACATCGCTTCCCAAATATTCACTTACTGATACTCTGTGGTGTGTGTGTGTGTGGTGTGTGTGTGGGTTTGTGTGTGGTGTGTGTGTGTGTGTGTGGTGTGTGTGTGTGGTGTGCAGGTCTGGTAATGTGGTTAATTTTTTTACTTAGATCCTAGTACTCGTTTGCAAGCCACTGTTGGTGCTGTGTATTATGCCCCCAATTTAACAGCTTAAAAAACTAGTGGAGAAAAAATGAGACCCACAGTGGGGTTTGTCTGCAGGGCAGTGTGCCAAATAAACAAAAACCCGCAGCATGCAGTGCATAATGAGAAAAAAAACCTTGCCTTGTTTTTGGGGGTTAAAAAAAAAAAGTTTTGAATTTGAGGGGTATTTTTACTATAGTTTTTAGGGTTTTATTCTCATTTTCTTGGGCTCATTTGATAGAATGGAAGATATATTACAGAAAAAAGAGATGATTTGATTGGTTTTACAATGAAAAAATACCTTGAAATTGGCTCAAAGTGCAAAATGTTCATTTTTTTGGGTGTTTTCAAAAATAAAAACATGACATCACTGCCCAGTACGTGTCCACCTGGCCCGTCTAATGCACATCATCAAGGGTTTACATTATTTGTACAATTATTACAATAATGCAGTAGTCTGCATAACAGTAAAGCTTTATTTTTTGGTGTGAATAAAAATTCAAAATGGAAAGTAAGAGTAATATAAAAGGGCTCTGAGAAAGTGACAATGAAAAAGAGAAAATGCCCATTTTAGTGCCAGGAAAGTCTGCCATTTTATTTGGACAAAATTTTGAAATTGGACTTTTGAATTTGTATGAAAATTTGGGCCCCGTTGCCAATTTTGACCACTTTTTGGGGATTAAAAATTTATAAATGAGCTTTTCTTGTACTCAATCGATAGAAAAAATGCAGTTTAGTGAAATGCTATGAATTTGATCGACTGGAAAAAAATGGAATTGGCCAAAAATAAGGGTCACAGGGGCAAGATCGCGAAGTGGTATATCACTGAGACTCAATTCACGAGAGCGAATTCCATAAGTTTTTTCCCTCAAATTTTTACTTTTTTTTTTTCGTTACCATTGGGGAAAAAATTCTTTGTCATTTTATAAGATTTTTTTTTTTAAATTCTTTACACTGAGAGCAAGTTTTTGGGGCAGGAGTCTTGACAGTGAAAGGGTTTTTAAAAGCTTTTAGTAACAACTGCTATGTTGTTACCCCTTATTTCAGTGCATCAATAATAAGTCTTTCTGGGTGCTGCGGTAAGAAAAGGGTTGCTGACCCATCACTGGAAGGGACCATATTTATAGATGGGGTTGTAAAAAAAATAAATGCAAAGGTTGGGGAAAAGGGGGGAGGATTAAAAAATTGGGGGAATGAAATACAAAATGTCAGTTATTCTTTGCTGATGATACTGTGCTTTTGGGAGATTCTGAAAGAATAGTTGCAAAGATTAGTGGACAAGCTTGGCAGGGTGTGTAAAGGAAGAAAGTTGAAAGTGATCATAGATAAGAGTAAGGTGATGAGGGTATCAAACAATTTAAATAAAGATAATTTGGATATCACATTGGAGAGAGCATGGAAGAAGTGAAGGTGTTCAGATATTTGGGAGTTGACTTATCAGCAGATGGGTTTATGATGGACGAGGTTAACCAAAGAATTGACAATGGAAAAAAAGGTGAGTGGTGCTTTGAGGTATCTGTCTAGACAAAAAATATAATCCATGGAGGCAAAGAAGGGAGTGCACAAGAGTATAGTGGTACCAACACACTTACGTGGTTGTGAAGCATGGGTTGTAAATTCTGCAGCAAGGAGGAGGATGGAGGCAGTGGAGATGTGATGTCTAACGGCAATGTGTGGTGTAAATATTATGCAGAGAATTCATAGTGTGGAAATTAGGAGGTGTGGAGTTATTAAAAATATTAGTCAGAGATTTGAAGAGGGGTTGTTGAGGTGGTTTGGTCATTTAGAGAGAAATGGAACAAAGTAGAATGACGTAGAGAGCATATAAATCTGTAGGGGAAGGAAGGCAGGGTAGGGGTCATCCTAGGAAAGGTTGGAGGGACGGGGTAAAGGTGGTTTTGTGGGTGAGGGGCTTGGACTAACAGCAAATGTGCATGAGGATGTTAGATAGGAGTGCATGGAGATGAATGGTTTTTGGGACTTGACGAGCTGTTCGAGTGTGAGCAGGGTAATATTTTGTGAAGGGATTCAAGGAAACTAGCTAGCTGGACTTAAGTCCTGAAAGTGGGAAGTACAATGCCTGCACTTTAAAGGAGGGGTTTGAAGGGACTTCTAAACTGTCGTCTTTGAGCACCAGTGTTGGTTCCGTATTACTATGCCAAAAGTCTAGTGGTTTCCAGTCTTGCGGGAGAAAGCTGGTAGACCTACATGTGAGAGAATGGGTCTGAGTGGTCAGTGTGCACAGTATAAAAATAATCCTGCAGCATGTAGTGCATAATGAGAAAAAAAACATTCCAACATTGGTTTAAAACAAGTTTTGCGGTGTATTTTCATATGGTATTTATGGTTGTATTCTCGTTTTCATGGTCACATTTGACAGACTGGAAGATATAATACAGAAATAGAGATGATTTTCAATGGTTTACAGAATAAAAGTACCTTGAAATTGAGTTCGATGTAACAGAAATGATTGATTTTTGCCGATGTTCAAGAGTAAACAGATCACGTCACGCATGATTTTTGCCGATGTTCAAGAGTAAACAGATCACGTCACGCATCCAATATACATCAACTGGTGGATCTAATGTGCTTTTACAAATGCACTGATATTGATACCATTTTTACAACAATACAGTAAATCTTCTATTTTTTGTATGTATAAAACTTCAAGAGTGTATCAGTCTGTAGTGGAAGGAAGGCGGGGTGGGGGCCCCGGGCCGGGGTTTGGGAAGGGAGGGGGAAAAAAGGATTTTTCAAACTTTGATTAAAGGAGGTGGTGATTTTTTTTGGGAAAAAGTTGAAGGGGCCCAAATGGTTTTTTAAAAAACTTAAGGGGGTTTTTGGGGGGAAAAAAAAAGAACTTTTATAAGGGGTTGGGAAAAGGGGGGCCCGTTCCGAGTCCCTGGAAATAAAATCAAAAATCCTTTTTTTTGGGGGAAGGGGGGGGGTTAATGTTTGCTTTTAAAAATGTATTTTGTTAAAGCACCCTCGGGCCCCGGACATGAGGTGGTGTTGGGTGAAATTTTTCTTTTCGGCCATCCTGTTTTGTGGGGGGCCCCAGTTTTGTTTTAATTAAAAAAATTTCTGGAAAAAATCGTTATGGGGCCCCGGGAAGACGTCTTGGGCGGTGAAATTTTAGTTTCCCAAGGTTTTTTTTGGGGGCTTGGTTAAATTTGGAAAAACCAAAAAAACTTTCCCCAAGGATTTTGCCAAAAAACCCAAAAAAGTCATGTTGAAGCTGAATTTTTAAAAGGGGGGTTTTTCTTGTCCCCCAACGGATGCAAAAATTCAGCAAAACCAGGTTTGGCAGGAAAAGGGGAATTGGCCAAAAAATTTGGGGGCCCCAAAAAGGGTTGGGAAAATTTTGCCAATGCATAATTTGGAAAGGGGCCGCTAAAAATCCAAAAGGTAATACCGTAAAAACCTAAAATTTTGTTTTTTTGGTTTCATTCCAAAAAAAAAGGGATTTTTTTCCATTTATAAGTAAAAAATAAATTTTTTTTTTTAAACCCTTTTGGGTTTGGCCGGGTTACTTGGGGTTTTTTTTTTTCCCCATTTTTGGGGGTTTTTTGAAAAGGGAAAAATTTAACCCCAAAATTTTAGGGGGAAAAAGCGGGAGGAAAAAATTTTGAAAGGAAGGGTCTTGGGTCATTTGTTGGGGGCCCATTAAAAAAAAAACCCGCAGCACACAGTGAAAGATGAAAAAAAAAAAAAAAATTTTTGGGCCGGGGTTTTTTGGATTAAAACAGCGCCCTTTCCCAATTTGCTTTTTTGTATGGTTTTTATTATTGAATTTTTTTTTTTCCCCTGGTCCCCATTTCAAAAATTTGGAAGACTTTTTAACAAAAAAATTAGATTTTTTGACTGGATTTAAAATGAAAAGTACCGGGAAAATTTGACTCAAAGTAGCAGAAATGTTCGATTTTTTCCCAAAGTTCAAAAAGGAAAACAAATCACCAAGCGTCCAAAAACCCGTCAACTGGTGGTCAAAATATTTTTTTCCAAAAGTGTGCTGATTTTATTTATACCATTTCTAAAAAAAAATGCAGTAGTCTCTAACAGTAAATCTTCTTTTTTTTTTAAAATAAAAAGTCAAAGGGGAAAGCCAAAAAAATTTAAAAGGGGGGCCCGGGATGTGACTAAACAACGAAACCTTGTTATTTTAGGGGCCAGGAACCTCATTCGGGTTTTTTCTGGACCCTATTCGGAATTGGCATCTTTTGAAGTTTGGGGAAAGGGGGTCAAAATTGCAAAAACCCTTCCCCACTTTTTTGGATAGTTAAAATCGGTAAATGGGGGTTTCTTGTCCCAAATTAAATGGGAAAAAAATGAAGTTCTAGCGAAAATTTTATGATTTTTTTTGGACTAGTACACGGGAAATTGGCAAAAATAGAGCTCAAAGGGGGCAAAATCACAATGTTTAAAAAATTGTTGAACCGCAACCTTCGCAGAGCAAAAATTTCCGTAATTTTTCCCATAAAATTTTCATATTTTTGGTGTCTTTTGAGGGGAAAAATTCTTTATCTTTTAAAAAATTTTTTTTTTTTTTTTTAAATTTGGGCCTCCAAAGAACAAGTCTCGGAGAGGGCCTGGGACCCTGAAAGGGTTAAATTTTTTAACAAAGAGAGAAAGTTTGTAGCGGGGATCCGACATTGAAAAAATTAAGAAACTTGCTTTTTCCTAAAAACCTTGAATGAGTTTGATTTTTTCCCAGTCAACTTTTAAAAAATTTGAAAACCATTGTTCATTTAGCTCCCTTTATTGTACAGAATTAACGCAAAATAAATCCAAAACAAAAATAATCTGCCTTATTCTTAATTTTGCCTAAAAAGCATTGCATATTAGGGGCTTTTTTTTGGGTGAATAACAATTTTATATTACATGGGGGAATAAGTCTGTTGAGTTAAACCGGTAAAATTTATGGGGGAAGTTATATTGAAAGAATTAAAGTAAACGGAGAAAGGATAGAAAGAACAAGGGGGGCTTTAGGACAGGTAAAGGGGGGGTTTTGGGCCCCGGTTTTTAACAGTGAAACATATAAGGGGAACATATTTAGATAAGGCTAAAGAGGGCATTTGGCCCTTTATGGTTGGAAAAAGGGGGAAAGAAAAGGGGGATGGGGGCAAAGTGGCAGATGGGTTTGGGAGGGGTTTTTGGGTAAGGGGGTAGGGTTTTTCTGAAAGCAGTGAAGATTTTTTTTCGGAAAGGAGGCTCCCAAATTTTGAGTATGTAGGAAAGAGGGAAATTAAATTTTTATAAAAAGAAAGGGCCCTTTAAAAAGGATTTTTTAATGTCCCCGGTTTGTTTAATATATTTATATAGGGTTGTAAGAAAGTAAAAGCGGGGTCTTGGCCAAAAGGGGGAGTTAAAAAAAAAAGAAACACACATAAAAATGGGGGTTGTCACAGTTTTTCTCTTTGCTATGACACGTGCTCTTGGGAGATTTCCCGAAGAGAAAATTTCCCAAAAATTGGGGTGAATTTTGGGAGGGGGGTGGGAAAAGAAGAAAATTAAAAGTTAATAAAAGGAAAAAAGTAAGGTTAAAGAGGTTTAAAAAAAAGAAAAGGTGATGAAAGATTTTGGGTATCAATTGGAGGGGGAGAGCATGGAGGGGGTGAATGTATTCAGATATTTTGGGGGTGGACCCGGGCAGCGGGTGGGTCTTGAAAAAAAAGAGGTAAACATAGAAAATTTATGAGGGGAAAAAAGGGGGAGTGGGGGCACTCCCGGAAATCTGTGGGGACAAAGAAAAATTGTTTCCCTTGGGGAAAGAGGGGGAAATTTTGAGAGTAAAAGTTTTTTGCCAACCTCTTAAATGGGTTTGAAGCATGGGTGAAAGAAAATTTTCAGCGAGGAGAACTGGGGGCAGTGGAGATGTCATGTCTGAGGCAAAAAGTGGGGTGAAAATAAAGCAGAAAATTTGTAGTTTGGAAATAGGAGGGGGTGCCGGGGGTTTCCAAAAAATTTTGTCCCCAAAGGGCTGAGGAAGGGTTTTGAGTTTTTTTCGGAAAATTAGAAAAGAAAGGGCGGGAAAAAGAAAAGACCTTTTAAGAGTGTAACATTTTTTTAGTGGAAGGAAGGGGGTAGGGGGTCACCCCCAGGAAAGGTTGGAGGAAAAGGGGGAAAGGGGGGTTTTTGTGCAAGGGGGTTGGGCTTTCCCGCAGGCATGCGTGAGCGTGTTTGAAAGGAATGAATGGAGGAAAAAATTTGGTTTTTACTTACATGGGCCCGTTGGAGTGTGTACCCCCAAAGAAAATTTATGAAGGGGTTCAGGGAAACCCCCGGGAGGGGCCCAAAATTGAGGTCCGGGATTGGGGAAATTTCAGTGGGTTTCACTCTGAAGGAGGGGTGTTTAAAGTTTCAGTTTAAAAACTGTAGTGGGAAAGCACCCTTTTTGGGAAGAAAAGTTAGGAGGGGAATGGGTGGTGAAAATTTTTTTTTTTCGGCCCCCTGCCTTGGGGGAATCGGCCCATTTTGTTTAAAAATTTAAAAAAAAAAAGAAAAATTCATTATATTTGTACAGTATAAGAAAAATATAAATTTGATTTTGAAGGATCAAGAGAATTAAGATGGTTGCTGAGGTTTTGAAGGATCAAGAGAATTAAGATGGTTGCTGAGGTTTTGAAGGATCAAGAGAACTAAGATGGTTGCTGAGGTTTTGAAGGATCAAGAGAATTAAGATGGTTGCTGAGGTTCACAAGATTGAATCTTTAGGTGTGATACAAGGATGTCCACGTAGTGTAGCAAGGTAATGGGTGATGGTTGGTAGGATTTAGGAGAGATGCTGTCTGAGCCTCTATATGGAGGTTTGCAAGCGTTGTCATGCCAAAATTGTCTCTGTAACAGATGGTAAGATAAATATAGTATTGTAGAAGTAGTTTGTGCAGAGGTTGGTGAGGTCTAAACCAGCCATGATGTACGGTCTACATCAAAGATGTAAATATAAGATTCATGTGAGACTAATAACATTTGGTGTTGGTAGTGGATCACATAGCATAGCATGTACTCAAGCTGAACCCATGTCCACACTGCTGGGCACCTCAGTAGTACTCACCCTCAACATTCTTGTGACATGCTCACCCATGTCCACACTGCTGGGCACCTCAGTGGTACTCACCTTCAACATTCTTGTGACATGCTCACCCATGTCCACACTGCTGGGCACCTCAGTAATACTCACCTTCAGCATTCTTGTGACATGCTCACCTATGTCCACACTGCTGGGCACCTTAGTAGTACTCACCCTCAACATACTTGTGACATGCTCACCCATGTCCACACTGCTGGGCACCTCAGTAGTACTCACCTTCAGCATTCTTGTGACATGCTCACCCATGTCCACACTGCTGGGCACCTCAGTAGTACTCACCCTCAACATTCTTGTGACATGCTCACCCATGTCCACACTGCTGGGCACCTCAGTGGTACTCACCTTCAGCATTCTTGTGACATGCTCACCTATGTCCACACTGCTGGGCACCTCAGTAGTACTTACTCTCAACATTCTTGTGACATACTAAGCAGGGTTAAAAACATTATAAGAAACAAGAAGAATGTCTTCCTTGATATCACATCACTGTAAGTTTTCCCCCAGAAGAGACAACAGATTTACTCTCAGAGGAAATTAAGACCAGATAAGAATCTTGCCTTACTGTGTCTAGCATTTTTAAGATGTGAATAAATTTCCACTATAGTACAGTGGACCCCCACCTTACGATCAGCTCCCAACTCGACCAATTATGTAAGTGTATTTTTGTAAGTGCTTTTGTACGTGTATTTTTGGGGGGTCTGAAAATGACTAATCTAATTCACAATATTCCTTACGGGAACAAATTCGGTCTATAGCGGCACCCGAACAGACCTCTGGAATGAAATAATATCGTAAGGCGGGGGTCCACTGTACTTGCAACATCTGCCACATTGCTTCCCTATCCACTCTATCATATGCCTTTTCTAAATCCATAAATGCAATAAAAACTTCCGTACCTTTATCTAAATACTGTTCACATATATGCCTCAATGTAAACACTTGATCTACACATCCCCTACCCACTCTGAAGCCTCCTTGCTCATCTGCAATCCTACATTCTGTCTTACCTCTAATTCTTTCAATAATAACCCTACCGTACACTTTTCCTGGTATACTCAGTAAACTAATTACTCTATAATTTTTACAATCTCTTTTGTCCCCTTTCCCTTTATATAAAGGGACTATACATGCTCTCTGCCAATCCCTAGGTACCTTCCCCTCTTTCATACATTTATTAAACAAAAATACCAACCACTCCAACACTATATCCCCCCCTGCTTTTAACATTTCTGTCTTGATCCCGTCAGTTCCAGCTGCTTTACCCCCTTTCATTCTACGTAATGCTTCACGCACCTCTCCCACACTTACATCCTGCTCTTCTTCACTCCTAAAAGATGGTATACTTCCCTGGCCAGTGCATGAGATAACCACCTCCCTTTCTTCGTCGACATTTAAAAGTTCCTCAAAGTATTCTCGCCATCTACCTAATACCTCCATCTCCCCATCTACTAACTCTCCTACTCTGTTTTTAACTGACAAATCCATTTGTTCCCTAGGTTTTCTTAACTTGTTTAACTCACTCCAAATTTTTTTCTTATTTTCATTAAAATTTCTTGACAGTGCCTCTCCCACTCTATCATCTTCTCTTCTTTTGCACTCTCTCACCACTCTCTTCACCTTTCTTTTACTCTCCATATACTCTACTCTTCTTATAACACTTCTGCTTTGTAAAAACCTCTCATAAGCTAACTTTTTCTTTTATCACACCCTTTACTTTCATCATTCCACCAATCACTCCTCTTTCCTCCTGCACCCACCCTCTTATAACCACAAACTTCTGCCCCACATTCTACTACAGCATTTTTAAAACTATTCCAACCCTCTTCAACCCCCCCACTACTCATACTTGCACCAGCCCACCTTTCTGCCAATAGTTGCTTATATCTCACCTGAACTTCCTCCTCCCTTAGTTTATACACTTTCACCTCCCTCTTACTTGTTGCCCTTTTCCTCTTGTCCCATCCACCTCTTACTCTAACTGTAGCTACAACTAGATAATGATCCAATATATCAGTTGCCCCTCTATATACGTGTACATCCCGAAGCCTACCCACCAACCTTTTATCCACCAATACATAATCTAACAAATTACTTTCATTATGTGCTATATCATACCTTGTATATTTATTTATCCTCTTTTTCATAAAATATGTATTACTTATTACCAAACTTCTTTCTACACATAGCTCAATTAAAGGCTCCCCATTTTCATTTACCCCTGGCACCCCAAATTTACTTACTGCTCCCCCCACAACATTTTTTACCCACTTTAGCATTGAAATCCCCAACTACAAGTACTCTCACACTTGGTTCAAAACTCCCCACGCATTCACTCAACATTTCCCAAAATCTCTCTCTCTCTCTCTACACTCTCTCTTCTCCAGGTGCATATATACTTACTATAACCCACTTTTCACATCCAACCTTTATTTTACTCCACATAATCCTTGAATTAAACCCTTTGACTGTCGAAGGGCCCAATCCTGAAGTTGCTCCTGTGTCGCAAAATATTCGAAAAAAAAAAAATTATTTTTCTTATGAAATGATAGAGAATCTTTTCCCGATTGTAAAGACACCAAAAAACGAACGAATTTGATGAAAACTGACGGAATTACGCTCTCTGCGAAGTTAGCGACTTCGGCGATATTTAAAAATCGGCAATTTCGCCCACTTTGAGCCCTATTTTCGGCTAATTCCCGTTATTCCAGTCAACCAAACTCATAACTATTTCTTCAGAACTCTATTTTTTTCTATCGATGAGCACAAGAAACTGCCCATTTAACCGATTTCAACTACCCAATAACATGGTCAGAAATTTGCAATTGGCCAATTTTCACGAAAATTAAAAAATACGACAATTTCAAAATAAGGTCCAGAATGAACAATGCAGACATTCCTGGCTCTAAAATAAGATTTTCTTTGTTCATCATCATGTCTCCAGGTCCCTGTGATATTACTCTTGCTTTTATTTTGAAATTTTATTCAAACAAAAATAGAAGATTTACTGTTATGCAGACTACTGCAATACTGTAATAATTGTAAAAATTACATCAACCCATTCATGACTGCGTATTAGAATGGCTATTTGGACATTTATTGGACAATGACATCATTTGTTTACTTTTGAACATCGGCAAAAATCAAACATTTCCTGTACTTTGTGCTCCATTTCCAGTTCTTTTTATAGTAAAATTAATCAAAATCACCTCCATTTCTATAATATAGTTTCCATTCTATCAAATGAGACCATGAAAACGAGAATACAACCACAAATACTATACGAAAATAGACCACAAAGTCGGCTTTTTAATTAAAAAAAACGGTGGGAGTTTTTTTTTTCTCATTATGCACGCGTGCTCCAGGTTTTTTTTTTATGTGGTGCACACTGACCACACAGACCCACTCCACATGTGGGCCTATTAGTTTTCTCCTCCCCATTTGAACCCTAGAATTTATAGTAATTACGCAAACACGGTCCCCTCACAAACGATAAATAGGGGGAGCGAAGCAAAGGGGTTAATCTTTTTATAGTCCCTCTTTTCCTGCCAAAAACTTATCCTTCAACTTTATTGCACTCCTTCTTAGCTCTAACTCTCTTTAAAACCCCCCCGACCTAATCCCTTTTATTTTCTCCACTGAAACTCTCCCCCCCCCCTTCGCTTTTGTTTCACTTAAACCCCAGGCATCCAGCTTCTTCTCATTCATAACATCCACAATACTCTTTTTATCATTTCCAAAACCTCCACGCACATTCAGACATCCCACTTTGAAATTTTCTTATTTTTTTTAGAAATTTTTCGGGAAAAAGGGGTTACAGCCCATTTTTCCCAGCATTTATTTAACTTTTTAAAACACGCAGGCTTACGGAGGAAAGATTTTTAATTCCCTTCCCCATGGATATAAAAGGAAGAGAATAAAAACAAAACTAGAAAGAAAAAATCAAAGAAAACTCAGATGATGTGTATAAAAAATGTTACATGTTTTTTGTGACCTAATGTAAGTAAAGTAGCAAGAATGCCTAAAAATTTTGCATTTTTTTATGAAAAAAAAAGACACCACAATCCTCCCATCATGTAAAATAATTACGGCTTCGTTTTACACTCACTTGGCAGGACAGTAGAACCTCCCTGGGCGGTTGCTGCTCCCAAAACCACTATTTTTAATCTTTAAAAAAAGTATTTTTTTTTAATATTTTTGGGCTGTCTGAAACAGTTAATTGATTTCCAATTTCTTTTGGGAAAATTTTAAATTTGGGAAAAAGGGTAATTTTGACTAGGATAGCTCCTGAAAAGGATAAAAGCCTTGGTTGAGGGGCCACTGATATTACAGAAATAGAGATGATTTTTGATTGGGAACAATGAAAAGAGGAAATGTTAGTTTTTGTGCCAGGGAAGCCTCATTGTTTATTCTGGGCCCTATTTTGAAAATTTGGGAAAACGATTTTTGACTTTTTTAAATTGGTGAAAATTACCAATTTTTTCCCCATCATTTTTGGATAGTTGAAACAGTTGACTGGGGATTTTGTTGTGCTCAATCGTAAAAAAAGAAATAATCTATGAAATATAATTTTTTTCAACTGGGAAAAATTTATTTGGCCAAAAAAGGAGTCAGTCAGCAAAATTGCCGATGCATAAAAATCTCTGAGCTTCAAAAATTTGTGGATGTAAATTTTTTCATTTTTCCACCAATTTTTTCTTTTTTTTTTGTTCCTTTTTGAAAAAATTCTCAAACCCTTTCATAAAAGAAAATACAAAAAAAATTTTTTTAAAAATTTTGGGCCCGGGGCACTCTTTGAGATTTGGCTCCCGGGCCCCCAAAGGTTATGGTGCAGATGACTTTTACTGCCTCCTGATTCACCCTATTTTTAAAATAATTGAATCGCAACATAAAGGCACCCTAAGTCAAATTATTGTAAGTTTTTCCATCGAAAGCAGGGAGCACTGTAAAGGAAGAATCACAATTAACACCAGATTTGGGAACGCCAGTAACTTGTAGGGCTTGAAGTAAAACAAGTGTTTCAAACCATTGGGAAAAAGCAGCACTCTTAAGCCCTGAAAGACGTCAAATTTATTTAACCCTTTTCAGGTCCTCAGAACTTGTTCTCAGGGGCCCCCCCAAATTTAAAAAAAAAAAGTTTTTTTAAGAAAAATAAGAATATTTTCCCGATCGTAATGAACCAAAAATAGAAATTTTTTGGGGGAAAACAACGGAATTTGCCTTGCAAGTTACGGGCTTGACGATGTTTTTCGCAAACACAATTTTGGCCACTTTGAGGCCTATTTTTTGGGCCCAAATTTCCCGTGTACAGTTGCAAAAAACATACCTATTTCATTAGAACTCCATTTTTTCTATCAAATGAGTACAAGAAACCACTCATTTACCAATTTCAACTATCCAATGTAGTGGTCAGAATTTAGCAATTTTGCCAATTTCACACAAATTTCAAAAGATGCCAATTTCCAAATAGGGTCCAGAATAAGCAAGAAAGACATTCCTGGCACTAAAATAACATTTCCTCTGGTCATTAGTCACGTCCCCATGCCCCTCTTACATTCTTTTGCTTTCCATTTTGGATTTTTCTCACAAAAAATAGATGATTTACTGTTATGCAGACTACTGCATTAGTGTAGATATGGTATAAATAATATCGGCGCACTTGTGAAAGAATATTAGACTCGCCAGTTGACGTGTATTGGACGCTTAGCATGATTTATGTACTTTTGAACTTTGGTAAAAATTGAACATTTCTGCTGCTTTGAGCTCAATTTCAAGGTACTTTTCATTGTAAAACCAGTCAAAATCATCTTAATTTCTGTAATATGTCTTCCATTCTATCAAATGAGACCAGGAAAACTAGAATACAACAATAAATATCATACGAAAATACACTGCAAAGTCGCTATTTTAATCCAAAAACACTGTCAAAGATTTTTTTTTCTCATTACGCACTGTGTGCTGCAGGATTTTTTTTATACTGTGCACACTGACCACATAGACCCATTCTTTCATATGTAGGCCTATCAGCTTTCACTAGATTTGAAGGCACTAGAATTTGAGTACTAGTACGTCAAGGACCCTGGCATGTAAGCTGTACTAGTACAGCCGAAACCCTGAAAGGGTTAAAGGGGATGGATCCCAGTGATGTTGCTTGGACTCGGCTCTGAAGACACCATTGAACAGAATGAAGGTACCATCAGTCTAGCAAAATCTTTCGTACACACTATAAGAAAAAATGTGTCCCTTAGTCCAAGGAGAGGTCTTACCTGAAAACTCGACCAGTAGGTCGAGTGCAGTGCTCCGCTACCCTCAACAACGCCTGATGCAAGATTACAGTCTTCACTTTGCTGTTCCTGAGTGTATGCAAAAAAAAAAAAAAAAAAAAAAAAAAAAAAAAAAAAAAAAGTGTATATTCAGGAGGGTCGCAGATATGCAGCACTTATTTTCGGTGTTCCACGTTTTCATTGGCTTTCATCTGAGCCATTTTTCCACCCACCAGTAACAATTGCCAGTGGAAGGGATGGGAGGTGTTGTCATGCAGTATCACTACTACTAGCCACACTGAGGCTAGTCTTGGATGTGGTGGGAATGTATGGTCCTTTTTTTTTATTTTTTTTTTATTTTTCTTCCTCAGAGCTGCCCTCCTCATTTTAACACCCCCCCCCCCCCTTTTTTTTTTAGAAAAGGAAAATTAAGACCTTAACCATGAATGCTCTGTGTTGTGTTTTTCTGCCTCCTGGGCCCCTCCTTAACCCTGCTCATGCTTAACTGACTCCGGCACTCCCATGGATCTTCCTTTGAACTTGGTACTGCTTTTGGGCAACACCTGTTACCCAACTCCAGTCCTGAAGTTTAGGCTGACAGTTTTGATTCCTCTGACCTTTGCCTTTGGCCATGATCCTGGCTTTACCCACGATGATGTATTGGTTTCCGGATCATTTGCACATCACAAGACTAATTGGCTTGAGGCCTCCTTCCCTTCTTCTTCTTCTTCTTATGACCAGAGCTTTGGTAAGATGGGTAAGGAAGAAGGATGGGTAAGGATAGAAATATTGGAAAAGGGTGGGAGGGGGGAGAGAGGTAGGATATAAAAGATAAGTGGCCAAACCACTTTGGTGTAATTTAAAAAGTGTATGTGAGATAATAAGATATTCTTGAAGGGGTATAATACTAACCTATCGAGTCACATAGATATAACAGATATACAAGTACATGACTCTGAATTGGTAGTAAATATACAAGTTGCAATTTCCAATGACCTTAACCCATATTTGATGATCCTGTCACTGTCACTTATTGCTCCTACCCTAAAAAACAAGCTGTGTGAAAACTCTTTCCCCTTCAAACTGTATTTCAAGAACAACCATGGACAAAACTCTTTTTCTCTTTAGCCAGCCAATGATGCCTACTGATTACCTCACCAACCATAGCATTAACAAAGCACTCTTGAGGCATGTTTGGCAACAAGTTTCCTTTCATTCCCAAAAGAATGGCATGCACAATCTCTGAAGAATTTTGAGTTAGCTGGCAATCTCTCCCATTTTTACTCTAATGATGACACCAGTTACTCTACACAGACACTCTTCTCTCAGTTTTATCTGTGGTACTACTCCTCGTCCCACATACTACAGTGGAACTTCAGTTGTCAACTGCATTACTTGCCATATAAATCTGTTTTCGAACAAGGAATTTGGGAAAAAATGTCCTGGTTTTTGTACGTTCTTTTGGTTGTCGACCGACGTGCGACCAGTTGGGTCACGTGCTCACAGAATGCGCTCTGGACGATGTTTATCATTCCAAACATCCACGAGTTTTTAAGAACAGTGTTATGAAAAACAAATTGACTGTAATGTGGAGGGCCAACACAAAAGCTTGGGTAACAAGACAATTTTTTTATTGAGCAGGCTCTTGAGGTCTTTGCTCCCACTGTCAAAAAGTACTTCATTTAAAAACAATTATCACTCAGGGTCCTTTTACTTCTTTCCTCCTAACACCACTCATCTCATTCAGCCCATGAACCAGCAGGTCATTTCTAACTGCAAGAAACTACACCAAAGCACTTTTTGAAAAGTACATTGAAATCACTTCAGAAACATATTTAACCCTCAGGGAGTTCTGGAAGGACCATTTCAATATCCTCACCTGCTTGAGGCTTACATAGACATAGCCTGGGGGACTGTGTCTTCTTGAACCATGCAGTCAGCATGGAAGAAATTGTGTCCTGACTTGTGGCAGCCAGGGATTTTGAAGGCTTTGAAGATGAGCCTGAGCTGGTAGAGAATATTGTGTCCCTGAGGGAGACCTTCGGCCTAGAAGTGACTGAAGATGTTGTGGAGGAGTTGGTGGAGAAGCATAGAACAACTCACCACAGAAGAACTTGTAGATCTACAGGAGCAGCAGCAACAGATTGCAGCGGAGGAGCTGTCATCAGAGGAAGAGGAGGGAAGAGATGATGTGTCCATTGTACTTGTTAAGGAAATGTGTGCTAAATGGCATGAAGTGCAGGAGTTTGCCAAAAAATATCATTCAGACACAGCTGTGACCATCTGTCTCTAATATATACAATGACAATGTAATGTCTCATTTCAGACAAACCTCATTAGACAGGTTTTTAGTGAGACAAAGAACCACTGAGCCAGAACAAGTTGTTCGTGGTGAAAAGAGACAAGAGAAACAACACCAGGACAGTTGCCTGATATATTAGTAGAAGGTGACTCTCCTTCCAAGCAGTAATATACCTCCTCTCCTCCACCTCCTGCTTCCAGTATGCCATTAGCTCTCCTCTGACAGGTAAGAAGCAGTTAACCCTTTGACTGTCTTGGTCGTATAAATACGTCTTACGAGCCAGTGTTTTTGACGTATTAATATGCCAAAATTCTAGCGGCTTCAAATCAAGCGGGAAAAAGCTGGTAGGCCCACATGTGAGAAAATGGGTCTGTGTAGTCAGTGTGCACAGTATAAAAAATATCCTGCAGCACGCAGTGCACAATGAGAAAAAAAAAACTCTGACCATGTTTTTGGATTAAAATGCCGACTTTGAGTTGTATTTTTGTATAGTATTTATGGTTGTAGAGTGGACCCTCGACCAACGATATTAATCCATTCCGAAGGGCTTATCTTTAGGCGAATTTATCGTTAGTCAAATTAATTTTCCCCATAAGAAATAATGGAAATCCAATTAATCTGTTCCAGACACCCAAAAGTATGAAAAAAAAAAAATTTCACATGAAATATGTATACATTTTCCTACACAGAAAAAGAAGGATACATGCACAATAAATACTGTACTAAATGAAGAATAAATGACACTTTTATTGAAGATGTAGTGATGAGTGATGAGATGGGAGGAGAGGCAATGGAGGTGTATTATTGTTTGGAAGGGGAATCCCCTTCCATAAGGACTTAAGGTGTCAATTTCTATTCCGGGGCTACTTCCCTTCTTTTTTTAATGCCACTGGGAACAACTTGAGTCTCACTGGACCTCAGTCACACCAAAAATCTGTCCATAGAGCTCTGTACCTCGCGTTTCTTTAAGATTTTACTGAAATGGGCCACAACATTGTCATTGTAAAAGTCACCAGCACGGCTTGCAATAGCTGTGTCAGGGTAATTTTTCATCCATAAAGGTTTGCATGTCAACCCACTTTGCACAAATTTCCTTAATCTTTGAAGAAGGCAACTTCCTCCATCTCTCTCTTCCCTCCTCTGAAGCAGTTTCTTCAGTTGTGGCCTCTTGCTGTTGCGGATGCTCTTGCAGCTCATCAGTGGTTAGTTCTTCATCGTCGTCCTCCACCAACTCTTCCACATCCTCCCCACTAACCTCCAACCCCATGGACTTCCCCAATGCCACAATAGATTCTACAACTGGCATAGGTTCCTGAGGGTTAGCCCCAAACCCTTCAAAATCCCTCTTGTACACATTCTGGCCACAGTTTCCTCCAAGCAGAGTTCAAGATCCTGTTAGTCACTCCCTACCAAGCCTTGCCTATAAGGTTTATGCAATTGAGGATACTAGAGTGATCTTTCCCAAAGCGTCTTAGGGTCAATTGAGTGTCTGAGGTCACTTTAAAGCACTTTTGAAACATTGCTTTAGTGTACAGTTTTGAAATTTGAAATGACCTGCTGGTCCATGGGCTGGAGGAGAGGAGTGGTGTTAGGAGGCAAAAACTTGACTTAGATAAAACTCAAGTACCCTGAAATTCACTCTGGCAAGTCTGATGGATGAGCAGGAGCATTGTCTAATACCAGGAGGCACTTGAGGTCCAATTTATTTTCCAGGAGGTAATTTTTCACAGTGGGGCCAAACACATGATAAAACCAATCATAGAAAATGTCCCTAGTGACCCATGCCTTACTGTTTGCCCTCAACATCACACGCTAATTAGCCTTGACAACATTGTTTTTTTTTTTAAAACACTAAGAGTTTGAGTGATACATAAGTAGAGGCTTCACTTTACAATCCCCACTAACATTACTACACAACATGAGAGTTATCCTTTCTTTCATAGGCTTGTGTCCTGGCAGTGCTTTTTCCTCCTGTGTAATGTAGGTCCTATTTGGCATTTTCTTCCAAAACAGACCTGTTTTGTCACAATTAAACACTTGTTGGGGTTTTAGTCAATCTCCTCTATGTACTCCTTGAATTCCTGCACATATTTTTCAGTCTTTTTTGGTCCAAACTGGCAGCCTCGCCATACCTTACCACACTGTGTATGCCACTATGATTCTTAAATCTCTCAAACCAACCTTTGCTGGCCTTAAATTCAATAACATCACTAGTTGCAGGCATTTTTTTAATTAAATCGTCATGCAACTGCCCTACCTTTTCACGTATGATTGATTGAGAGATAGTATCTCCTGATATCTGTTTTTCGTTTATCCACAACAACAACAGTCTCTCAACATCGAGTACTTGCGATCTCTGTTTTGAAAACATACTTGCACTTTTCACAACAACAGCTTCCTTGATTGCCTTTCTGTTGGCCAAGATAGTAGTGATGGTTGGTTAGGGTTTGTTATACAACCTGGCCAGCTCTGAGACATGCACTCCACTTTCATACTTTGTAATTATCTCTGAATTCTTCTTCTATTGTAATTCTCGCCCTTTTTACCACAGGGCCCATGGTGGCTTATTTAGTAGGTACAAGCACTAAAAACACTGGAATAATACAAAATGTACCGAATGTATGGGTGGAAGCGACCGCACTGGCTTGTAAACACTGGCACACTAACTGAAGGCAGGGCAGCTAAGGCACGCTCAGGCCAGACGGACACGTGGACGCATTCGGGACAAATGTTGTTAGTCAAGTTTTTCATCATTTGTCAGGCCAAAATTTTTACGCTAAAACGCTTTGTTAGGCAATTTTATTGTTAGAAGATGCCTTCGTTGGTCGGGGGTCCACTGTATTCTCATTTTCTTGGTCTCATTTGATAGAATGGATGAAATATTACAGAAATAAAGATGATTTTGATTGGTTTCACGATGAAAAGGACCTGGAAATTGAGTTCAGAGTAGCAGAAATGTTCTATTTTTCGGCAATGTTCAAGAGTAAACAAATGACGTCACCATCCAATACATGTTCAACTGGCCAGTCTAATACACAGTCACGAATGGGTTGACATTATTTATACAATTATTGCAATAATACATTAGTCTGCATAACATTTAATCTATTTTTTTGTGTGAAAAAAATTCAAAATAGAAAGCAAGAGTAATATAAGAGGGATACACAAATAACCCGCACATAAAAGAGAGAAGCTTACGACGACGTTTCGATCCGACTTGGACCATTGACAAAGTCACACTAACAGAGGTGGAGCAGGACGGCTATATATAGGCAGGAAGAGGTGGAGGTAGTAGGGTGTTGTGCATGTGTCATTTCATCCTGTCGGTATTATATACAATTCTTGTACTACTACTACCACTACTACTACTACCTCCACCTCTTCCTGCCTATATATAACCGTCCTGCTCCACCTCTGTTAGTGTGACTTTGTCAATGGTCCAAGTCGGACCGAAACGTCGTCGTAAGCTTCTCTCTTTTATGTGCGGGTTATTTGTGTATCGTTCCAGTCACGGTATTGTGCCTTTTTGTTATTTATAATATAAGAGGGACCTTGGTGACGTGACTGATGAACAGAGAAAAATGTTATTTTAGTGCCAGGAATGTCTGTATTGTTTATTCTGGACCCCAGTTTGAAATTGGCATCTTTTTAAATTTGCATGATATTGGCCAAATTGCCAATTTCTGACCACTTTATTGAGTAGTTGAAATTGGTAAATGGGCGGTTTCTTGTACCTAATCGATAGAACAAATGGAGTTCTAAAGAAACAGCTATGAGTTTAGTTGACTGGAACAATGAAATTGGCCGAAAATAAGGCTCAAAGTAGGCGAAATCGCCAATGTATATATAGTGCCGAGATTGCTAACTTCGCGAGAATGTAATTCCGTAAGTTTTCATCAGATTACGTACTTTTGGTGTCATTACCATTGGGAAAAATTTTTCTATCATTTCATAAAGAATTTTTTTTTTTTTAATCGCGACACAGACACACACTTTAGGATTAGGGGTCGTGACAGTCAAAGGGTTAAATTTTCATTTACTGTACAGTATTTCAGTTAGTTTCTTTAAGTACAGTGGACCCCAAAATTTTGTGATTAATCCGTTCCAGAGAGTCTGCCGAAAGTCAAAATTCACTAATTTTTGAAACCATTTTCCCCATAAGAAATAATGTAAATCTAGTTAATCCGTTCCAGACACCCAAAAGTATTAACAAAAATTATTTGTTTTAAAGATTAAATATAGATTTACATACAGAAAAGAATGAAAAATAAAGTACATTTAAAACAATAATAACATCACACTTACCTCTGTTGAAGACTCTTGTTGGTGTATGGAAGACGGGAGGAGGGGAGAGGATGGAGAAGTTACACTGTTGTTTGGAAGGGGAATCCCCTTCCATAGAGACTTTAGGTTCCAAGTCCTTATCCGGGATTACTTCCCTTCTTTGTTTTTTAACCCTTTGACTGTTTACGACGTATAAATACGTCTTACAAGCCAATGTTTCTGACATATTTATACGCACAAATTCTAGCGGCTTCAAATCAAGCGGGAAAGGCCTGGTAGGCCTACATGAGAGAGAATGGGTCTCAGTGGTCAGTGTGCACCCTGTGATAAAAATCTGGGACCCAGCGGGGCATTGTGGGAACGCCATCTTGTTAGTCCATTTTCACCATGCCTCTCGGTAAGAAATTCCTCACTCCTCGGCGGATTGGAGGTCTTTTGTTCCCAAGTGATAGCTCTAACAGCGATGAAAATGTCAGTGACAGTGAATTCCAGGGTTTTGAAGTGAGTGTTACCGGAAAAAGTGCCCAGGATAACGTAATTAGTGATGAAAACCCAGATGACCCACAACCTTCCACCTCTGGTGCTGGGCCGGCTTGTTCACGTTCACGTTCACGTTCGCCTGTACCAGGACAAAAGAGGAAACTATTTGGTTGTGTACAACACCCAGATGTTAGCAGAGAATGTGATAGTGATAGTGATTTCAAGGTCATTGAAAGCAGTTCTAGTGACAGTGAGGGTGAATATTCCCCAGTGAAGCGGCAGTATGTATGACGTAGCATGCGGTCTGGTAGTGTTTCATATGTTATTCCAAGGGGAAGGAGAAACTCGGGGAGCACATCCTGTGGCCCTACACCACGACCTGATAGTGAAGATGATGATATTGTAACGATGGGTATGAATGATGTGAGTGAGGGAGCAGGCAGTGGTGGTGATAGTGAGGGTGGCACGGCCCATGTGGCACCATCAGCGGGCCATGCTACTACCCACGCTGCTGACTCTGCACAACAACCAGCCTCACCCGACCCCACACTCCCACAACCTGCACAACCACAACCACGGTACAATATCCAGACCCCACCAGCAGACCGCATCTGGGATTGGCAGGATGGTGACGAGTTTGTTCCCAGTCCCCATGACTTTGATGAAACACAAAGTGGAATAAAGCCATCATGTCCACTTGGGAACAATGCCAGTGAACTGGACTGCTTTGAGTTATTCTTCGATGAACCCCTGATGGGCATCAAATTGTCAGGGAAACAAACACATACTGTGATTACACCATGCAAATACAATTCTCTCACCAAAATCACGGCTACACAAGTGGAAGGAGACAACTGTGGCAGAGATGTACCTGTTTTTTGCCACAATAATGCTTATGCCACATGTGTATAAGCACACTGTTACCACATACTGGGCAACAGAACCCCTGATTTCAACTCCAGGTTTTAGTGACATTATAGGTGTCAATCGTTTCCTGATACTGTTACGTATGTTACACTTTTCAGACAAAACCAGGCCTGACAGAAGCGACAGGTTATATAAGATAAGAAATGTGTTTATGTACCTGAAACAAAAGTGCTGCATGTATTTTTATCCCTTCAGGAAGCTTGTTATTGACGAGTCCTTTATTTTATTCAAAGGAAGACTCTCGTTCAAGCAATATACCAAGCAAGAGGAAACGCTTTGGTATAAAGCTATTTGTACTGTGTGATTGCAGAAGTGGTCTAGTTTTGGATATCATTGTGTACACTGGCAGTAATACTTTGAGAGATACCATGAAGTTATTGGGTATCTCTGGTGATGTGGTTCGAACAATGATGGAATCATATCTTGGTAAGGGGCATATGTTATTTACTGATAACTGGTACACAAGCCCCTTACTCAGTGATTTCTTGCAAGTGAACTTGACAGACGTGTGTGGCACAGTGCGTCGTAATCGTAAACATATGCCAAGGTTCGACGCTGGCACTCGCAGAGGTGAGGTGCAAGCCTTTGCTGCCAATGACATCATGGCATTTCGGTGGCATGACAAACATGATGTCACATTGACATCAGTTCACCGAAACGAAATGGTACACAGTGGCAGGCACAACAGAGAGACCAATGAACCCATTCTAAAGCCTGCAGCTGTCATGGACTACAACCTCAATATGCGCTTAGTGGACAAATGTGACATGCAGATTGGGTTTGCAGACTGTGTACGCAAGAGTTATAAATGGTACATAAAACTTTTTTTCCATCTTGTTGATATCTCTATGCTAAATGCTTATAACATATACAAGTTGAAGACCAACAAAACACCAAAATATGGTGAATTTTGCTTGTCAGTAATCAGACAAATAATTGCAAAGTACCAAGGAGCAACACCTGCAATAGACCAGCGCCCACGAAATTACCAACACACGTCATCTCGTTTCAGGCCTGGTGATCACTACCCCATACAACTGCCTCCTACTACTGCCAAGAAAAATGCTCAGAAGAGGTGTTATGTATATATGCATACCACAAAACGCCCACAAACACGCAGAGACACTTGTTTTATGTGTGAGGAGTGTGAAGTGCCCCTCTGCATATACCCATGTTTCAAAGAGTTCCACAAGCTGCAGCAGTTCTAGGAACGTGTTCAGTGACTGTACATATGTATATATATTATGGAACAATAGTAATAAACATTGTTTTGTATTGTTTGTTTGTGTAAACAAAGTGTATACACAAACTAATAGTGATAAAGTTTGTTCTGTTATTGTGTTGTAAACAATGAGTGTATATTTGAACAATGCACCTTACACTGGTCTCACAGGCCACATAAGTTACCTGGAAAAGAAAAATATTGAAAAATGCAAGAAACCTTTGAATTAGAGTAAATAAAAGAATACAGGGAGTAGGTTGGTAGACAGCAACCACCCAGGGAGGTACTACCGACCTGCCAAGTGAGTGTAAAACGAAAGCCTGTAATTGTTTTACATGATGGTAGGATTGCTGGTGTCTTTTGTCTGTCTCATAAATATGCAAGATTACAGGCATGTCTTGCTACTTCTACTTACACTTAGGTCACACTACACACACATGTACACATTTATTTATACACACTCATCTGAGTTTTCTTTGATTTTATCTTAATAGTTCTTGGTCTTATTACTTTTCCTTTTATATCCATGGGGAAGTGGAATAAGAATCTTTCCTCCGTAAGCCATGCGTGTTGTAAAAGTCAACTAAAATGCCGGGAACAATGGGCTAGTAACCCCTTTTCCTGTAAAGATTACTAAAAAGAATAAGAAGAAGAAAATTGTCAAAGTGGGAAGTCTGAATGTGCGTGGATGTTGTGCAAATGATAAGAGATGATTTGTGCATGTTATGAATGAGAAGAAACTGGATGTCCTGGCTTTAAGTGAAACAAAGCTGAAGGGGGTGGGAGAGTTTCAATGGAGAGGAATAAATGGGATTAGGTCAGGGGTTTCAAATAGAGTTAGAGCTAAAGAAGGAGTAGCAGTAATGTTGAAGGATAAGCTATGGCAGGAAAAGAGGGACTACAAATGTATAAATTCAAGGATTATGTGGAGTAAAATAAAGATTGGATGTGAAAAATGGGTTATAGTAAGCGTGTATGCACCTGGAGAAGAGAGGGATGTAGAGGAGAGAGAGAGATTCTGGGAAATGTTGAGTGAATGCGTGGGGGGTTTTGAATCAAGTGTGAGAGTAATGGTGGCTGGGGATTTTAATGCTAAAGTGGGTAAAAATGTTATAGAGGAGTAGTAGGAAATTTGGGATGCCAGGGGTAAATGTAAATGGGGAGCCTTTAATTGAGCTATGTGTAGAAAGAAATTTGGTAATAAGTAATACATAAATTTTTTGAAAAAGAGGATAAATAAATATACAAGATATGATGTAGCACATAATGAAAGTAGTTTGTTCAGATTATGTTTGGTGGATAAAAGGTTGATGGGTAGGCTCCAGGATGTACAAGTTTATAGAGGGGCAACTGATATATCGGATCATTATTTAGTTGTAGCTACAGTTAGAGTAAGAGGTAGATGGAAAAGAGGAAGGGGCAACAACAAGTAAGAGGGAGGTGAAAGTGTATAAACTAAAGGGGGGAGGAAGTTCGGGCGAGATATAAGCGACTATTGGCAGAAAGGGTGGCTAGTGCAAAGATGAGTAGTGGGGGGGTTGAAGAGGGTTGGAAAAGTTTTAAAAATGCAGTATTAGAATGTGGGGCAGAAGTTTGTGGTTATAGGAGGGTGGGGGCAGGGAAAGAGGAGTGATTGGTGGAATGATGAAGTAAAGGGTGTGATAAAAGAGAAAAAGGTAGCTTACGAGAGGTTTTTACAAAACAGAAGTGTTATAAGAAGAGCAGAGTATATGGAGAGTAAAAGAAAGGTGAAGAGAGTGGTGAGAGAGTGCAAAAGGAGAGCAGATGAAAGAGTGGGAGAGGCACTGTCAAGAAATTTTAATGAAAATAAGAAAAAAAATTTTTGGAGTGAGTTTAAACAAGTTAAGAAAGCCTAGGGAAAGTATGGATTTGTCAGTTAAAAACAGAGTAGGGGAGTTAGTAGATGGGGAGAGGGAGGTATTAGGTAGATGGTGAGAATATTTGAGGGAAATTTTAAATGTTAAGAAAGGGAGGCAGGGAATTTCATGCACTGGCCAGGGAGGTATACCATCTTTTAGGAGTGAAGAAGAGCAGAATGTAAGTGTGGTGGAGGTACGGGGGGAGCATTACGTAGAATGAAAGGGGGTAAAGCAGCTGGAACTGATGGGATCATGACAGAAATGTTAAAAGCAGGGGGATATAGTGTTGGAGTGGTTGGTACTTTTGTTTAATAAATGTATGAAAGAGGGGAAGGTACCTAGGGATTGGCAGAGAGCATTGTTTTTAAAAAGGGAAAGGGGACAAAAGAGATTGTAAAAATTATAGAGGAATAAGTTCACTGAGTATACCAGGAAAAGTATACGGTAGGGTTATAATTGAAAGAATTAGAGGTAAGACAGAATGTAGAATTGCGGATGAACAAGGGAGGTTTCAGAGTGGGTAGGGAATGTGTAGATCAAGTGTTTACATTGAAGCATATATGTGAACAGTATTTAGATAAAGGTAGGGAAATTTTTATTGCATTTATGGATTTAGAAAAGGCATATGATAGAGTGGATAGAGGAGCAATGTGGCAGATGTTGCAAGTATATGGAATAGGTGGTAAGTTATTAAATGCTGTAAAGAGTTTTTATGAGGATAGTGAGGCTCAGGTTAGGGTGTGTAGAAGAGAGGGAGAATACTTCCCGGTAAAAGTAGGTCTTAGACAGGGATGTGTAATGTCACCATGTTGTTTAATATATTTATAGATGGGGTTGTAAAAGAAGTAAATGCTAGGGTGTTTGGGAGAGGGTGGGATTAAATTATGGGGAATCAAATTCAAAATGGGAATTGACACAGTTACATTTTGCTGATGATACTGTGCTTATGGGAGATTCTAAAGAAAAATTGCAAAGGTTAGTGGATGAGTTTGGGAATGTGTGTAAAGGTAGAAAGTTGTAAGTGAACATAGAAAAGAGTAAGGTGATGAGGGTATCAAATGATTTAGATAAAGAAAAATTGGATATCAAATTGGGGAGGAGGAGTATGGAAGAAGTGAAATGTTTTCAGATACTTGGGAGTTGCGTGTCGGCGGATGGATTTATGAAGGATGAGGTTAATCATAGAATTGATGAGGGAAAAAAGGTGAGTGGTGCGTTGAGGTATATGTGGAGTCAAAAAACGTTATCTATGGAGGCAAAGAAGGGAATGTATGAAAGTATGTAGTACCAACACTCTTATATGGATGTGAAGCTTGGGTGATAAATGCAGCAGCAAGGAGACGGTTGGAGGCAGTGGAGATGTCCTGTCTAAGGGCAATGTGTGGTGTAAATATTATGCAGAAAATTCGGAGTGTGGAAATTAGGAGAAGGTGTGGAGTTAATAAAAGCATTAGTCAGAGGGCAGAAGAGGGGTTGTTGAGGTGGTTTGGTCATTTAGAGAGAATGGATAAAAGTAGAATGACATGGAAAGCATATAAATCTATAGGGGAAGGAAGGAGGGGTAGGGGTCGTCCTCGAAAGGGTTCGAAAAAGGGGGTAAAGGAGGTTTTGTGGGCTAGGGGCTTGGACTTCCAGCAAGCGTGCATGAGCGTGTTAGATAGGAGTGAATGGAGGTGAATGATACTTGGGACCTGACGATCTGTTGGAGTGTGAGCAGGGTAATATTTAGTGAAGGGATTCAGGGAAACCGGTTATGTTCATATAGTCGGACTTGAGTCCTGGAAATGGGAAGTACAATGCCTGCACTTTAAAGGAGGGGTTTGGGATATTGGCAGTTTGGAGGGATATGTTGTGTATCTTCATACGTATATGCTTCTCAGCTGTTGTATTCTGAGCACCTCTGCAAAAGCAGTGATAATGTGCGAGTGTGGTGAAAGTGTTGAATGATGATGAAAGTATTTTCTTTTGGGGATTTTCTTTCTTTTTTGGGTCACCCTGCCTCGGTGGGAGACGGCCGACTTGTTAAAAAAAAAAAAAAAAAAAAAGAATACCGGGTGGGCGGCAGTCGCCGCTGTTGCCGTATGCACGTCACTTTCTGCAAACTTTGCGGCTCTATATCTCGGTAAGTACTGATGGCAAAATTTTTTTTAGGCTTAAAACACTCAGATAAATATTCCTAACATTTTCATAAGAAAAAATAATTTTTTTTTTCGAATATTTGGCGACATAGAATGACAGTTTCAGAGAGGGGCCTAAAACAGTCAAAGGGTTAATGCCACTAGAACCAGCTTGAGTCACTGGACCCCTGTAACACAAATGTCCAGAGAGCTCTTACAGCTCTATCCTCTTCCACAACCACTACCACCCTCTACCATCATCACTACCACCCTCTACCACCATCACTACCACCCTCTACCACCATCACAACCACCCCCCCCCTACCCCAAACCCCCTACCACCCCCTACCACCTAAACTACCACCCTCTACCACCATCCCCCTACCCACCCTCTACCCCCAAACCCACTACCACCCTCTACCACCATCATACCACCCCCCTCCACCACCCACTACCCCCCACCCTACCCCACCCACTACCACCCCCCTACCCCCATCACAACCACTCCCCCCCACCTCACTTACCACCACCCTCCCCCCTTTACCTACCACCCCCCTACCCCCCATCACCCCCAAACCCCCCCTCTACCACCATCACTCCCACCCTCTACCACCATCACACCACCCTCTACCCCATCACTACCCCCCTCTACCCCCATCACAACCCCCCCTTACCACCATCACTACCACCCTCTACCACCATAAACTACCCCCCCTACCACCATCACTCCCACCCTCTACCCCCATCACTACCACCCTCTACCACCCAATCACTACCACCCTCTACCCCATCACTCCCATCCTTACCCCCATCCCCCTTAACCCACCCCTACCACCATCACAAACCACCCCCCTACCCCCCAAATCATCCCCCCCTTACCCCCCCAACCCACTACCACCCTCTACCCCCTCACTACCCCCCTTTTCAACCACCTTACACCACCCCCTACCACCATCATTTCCCCCATCACTACCCCCCCTCTACCACCATCAAAACCCACCCTCTACCCCCATCACTACCACCCTTTTCCAACATTTTCCACCCTCTCCCAAATTCTCCCCCATCCCCAAACCACCATCACTACCCCCCTCTAAAAATATCACTACCACCCCCTCCACCCCTTCCAAACCCCATCCTCTACCACCATCACTACCCCCTTCCCACCACACTCCCAACCTCTTCCCAACATCACCCCCCCTTTTTACCAATCACTACCACCCCCTAACACCCCAATCACTCCCACCCTCTACCCCCCCATCCCCCTACCCACCCTCAAACCACCAACCACACCACTCTACCCCCCTTCCCCATTCCCACCCTCTACCACCATCCCCTACCACCATAAAACCCTACCACCCCCACCACCATAAAACCCTCCCCCACCCCTCCCCACCATCATTAACCATTTACCACCATCTTTACCACCCCACCACTTCCACTACCCCCATCATTCCACCCCCTCTTACCCAACCCCCATCCCTTTTACCACCTTTCCCCTACCACCATCCAAATCCCACCTCATTACCATCCCCCCAACATCCCCCTTTACCCCCCCAATACCACTTCTACACCTTTCCTACCCCCCCCTCCACCATTCAACCCCCCTCACCCCCTTTACCACCCTCACCACCATCATTTACCCCCATACCCCAACCCCCCCTTCCTTCCCACCACACTACCCCCCTTCAAACCACCATCCTACCCCCCCTTTCAAACCCCCACCACATACCACCCCTTTAAAAACCATCAAAACCACCTCCCCCACCATCCACAAAAAAAACCTTTTTACCACAAAAAACCACCCTCTACCACCACACTCCCCCCTTTCCCCGCCAAAACACTACCCTCAAAACCACCCCACCCCCCCAACCCCCTACCACCCCCTCCACCCCCACCCCCCCCATACTACCCACCCTTACCACCATCCCTTTCCCACCCTTCCCTACCACCATTTTCCCCCCCCACTTACCACCCCCCACTTTCCATACCCCCCTTTCCCTACCACCATCTTTACCACCCCTCTACCACCATCACTACCACCCCCCCAACCCAAACCCCTACCCCCACTCCCTCCACCATAAAACCCTACCCCCCCCTTCCCCAACCATAAATCCCAAACCCCCTTCCCCATCCCCTACCACCCTCTACCACCATCACTACCACCCTCTACCCCCACCTACCACCCTTACCACCTTATACCACCCTTACCACCATCACTACCCCCCCCAAACCCCCCTCTACCCCCCAATCACTACCCCCTCTACCACCTCACTCCCACCCCTCCCAAACCAAATCCCAACCCCTACCACCATCACCCCAAACCCCCCAACACAACCACCCTCTCCCAAACATACTACCACCCCTTTACCACCATCACAAACCTCCCTCCCCCAATACTACCCCCCTTTTCTCCCCCCCTCCTACCACCCCCCTACCAAAAATTCACTCCCACCCTCTCCCAACCCCACTCCCACCCCCCTCCACCATCAACCACCCCTACCACCATCCTCCCACCCTCCCCACCATCACTACCACCCTCTACCCCCATAACAAACCACCCTCAAACCCCTTCATTCCCAAACCCTCCCCCTTTTTTCAATCCCCCTAACCACATCACTCCACCCCTCCCCAACCATCACTACCCCCCAACTACCACCATCATTTACCACCTTCCTCCCAACTCCTACCCCCTCCCACCATCACTACCACCCTTTTACCTTTTTTTAAACTACCCCCTTTCCAATCCTCCCCCCTTCCACCATCACTACCCCCCTCTCCCAATCACTACCCCCCTCTCTACCACAATCTACCTCTCACTACCACCCTTTTCCCCTCATTTAACCACCCTCAACCCCTTCACTACCCCCTTTTCCCCCCTCCCCCCTCCCCAATACCCCCATCACTACCCCCCTCTACCACCATCACACCACCCTCTACCCCATCACTACCCCCTCTACCCCAAACACTCCCCTCCCCCTTACCACCATCACAAACCACCCCCCCCTACCCCACCATCACTCCACCCCCCTACCACCACCCAACCCCATCCTCTCCACCATAACTACCACCTTCCCCCTCACACCACACACCCAAACCATCACTCCCCACCCCTACCCCCATCCCCCTACCCCCCCCCTACCCCAAATCACTCCCCACCCTCTACCCCCCATCACTAACCACCCCCCTACCACCACCCACTACCACCCTTCCCCCCATCACTACCACCCCCCTACCACCATCACCCCAAACCCTCTCCCCACCACCCACTCCCCCCTCTCCCAAATCACAACCCCCCTTACCACCTCACTCCCACCCTCAAACCCATCACAACCCCCTCTACCACCATCACTACCCCCCTCTACCCCCATCACCCCACCCTTTACCACCATCACTACCCCCCTTTAAACCATCACACCACCCTACCACCATCCCCCCTTAACCACCCTCTACCCCCATCACTACCACCCCCCCCCCTCCCCACCATCACTACCACCCTCTACCCCATCACTACCACCCCCTCCCACCACATACCCCCCTCTACCCCCCTCACTACCCCCCTTCTACCCCCACCCACTCCCACCATCACTACCCCCCTCAAAAACCCCCCTTCCTACCCCCCATCCTTCCAACCCCCCCCACGGGGCCCACCCTCTACCACCATCACTAAAACCCTCAAACCACCTCACTACCCCATCACTACCCCCCTCACCCCCCCTTCTACCACACCCTCCCACCATCACACCCCCCCTCTACCACCTCATTTACCACCCTCTACCCCATCACTACCCCCAAATCCTCCCCACCCCCCTACCACCCCATTTTCCCCACCCTCTACCCAAACACTCCCAAACCCCCCTACCATCATCCCTACCACCCTTACCACCCCCCTCCACCCTCTACCCCATAAATCCCACCCTCTACCACCATCCTACCCCCCCCTTTTTCCCTCACCACCTTTCCGCTACCCCTTCAAACACCACCCTAACCCTCCACCACCATCCCTACCACCCTTACCACCATTTTAACCATACCACCACAAAAACCATACCCCCCTCAAAACCCACACCACCATCTTTAACCACTACCACCATCATTCCCCATTTACCACCATCATTACCAAAACCACCATCATTACCCCCCCCTACCACCCATCATTCCCAACTACCACCAAAAATCCTTTTTCCCAACCTTCTTCCCCTTTTCCCAACACTACCATTTTTCCCCCCTACCCCCCTTTCTACCCCCATTGCTCCCACCCCCCTACCACCATTGCCCCAAACCTCACCATTTCCCTACCCCCTTTCTACCCCCCTTTCACACCCCCCTTTACCACCATCACAAACCCCCTTCTACCCCCACCCACTCCCACCTTCAACCCCCAAAGCTCCCACCCTCTACCCCTGTACAAAAAGTACACCATCATAACCACTCCCATTCAAAACCCCATCCACCTCATCCCCCACTACCACCATCTTTTCCACCAGCCTACCACCCCCTCCCCACCATCACTACCCCCCTTCCCACGCCCACAACACTACCACCATCATAACCACTACCCCCTTTCACCCACCATCACTACCCCCCTTTTCCCCACCATAAATCCCACCCTCTACCAAAACACTACCCCTTAAAACCCATTTCCCCCCATAAACCACTCCCACCACCCTTTTCCAAACTACCACCACCCTTAAACCACTACCCCCATCATTACCATTTAACCCATCCAATTTCCACTACCCCCTCTACCCCCTCACTCCCACCCCCCTACACTTCCCCAACGCTCCCCCTCAAAACCCACACCAACAATACCATCCCCACCACCAAATACCACTACTGCCATCATTACCTACCACCCTCTACCATCATCACTACCACCCTCTACCACCATCACTACCACCCTCTACCACCTCCTACCACCACGCTACCACCATCACTACCACTACTACCACCATCACTACCACCCCTACCACTGTCACAACACTACACCCATCATAACCACTACCACCCTCTACCACCATCACTACCACCCATTTACACTGTCACAACAGCTACCACCATCATAACCACTACCACCAACATTACCACTACCACCATCAACCACTACAGCCATCTAACCACACCCACCCACTACACTCACAACACTACCACCATCTAATCACTACCACCCTCTACCACTGTCACAACAGCTACCACCATCATAACCACTACCACCCCTACCACCATCACTACCACCCACTACCACTGTCACAACAGTACCACCATCATAACCACTACCACCATCATTACCACTACCACCATCACCACTATCCCCCTCACCACCATCACTACCACCCACTACCACCACCAGCTACCACATCATAACACTACCACCATCATAATCACTACCACCCCTACAACCACCACTTTGACCAAAAATCTTTAAACCCGACAGTCCAACCCAAACCAGGTGTCTCCGAGTCGACTAATCCCATTATCCACAAATATATATACACCCTTTAAAAACCAGGTGTAGGAACAGCAACCGCCCAATACTACCGTCCTCCTGAGTAACACCAAGTTTTGAAATTTTTTTACATGATTTATTCTTTCCCTTTTCTGTCTCAACCATCAAATTCAGGTACGTCTGCTATTCGTACTAACTTTAAAAAAAAAAAAAAAAAAAATACCTCTGGTTTATATATATATATATATTATAGTTTATTTTCTTGTTTAATCTCTTATCTATGGAATATAAAATTATCTCTAAGCATATATTAAGGGAACTAAAATAAATATAACTCTTCTCTGTATATATATATAAATTAAAGGAGAAATTATCGTTTTCTTTACATATATATGTATAAAGAAAGATATATAAAATATATATAAATATATATATATATATATATTTATATTCTTATAAATGATAGAGAATCTTTTCCTGATTGTAATGACACCAAACAAACAAAATTTAATGGAAAACCAATGGAATTACGCTCTCCTGAAATCCGTGATTTCGTCCACTTTGAGCCCTATTTTCGGCTAATTCCATTGCTCGAGTCGACCAAACTCATAGCTATTTCTTTAGAACTCCATTTTTTCTATCGATCAACTACAAGAAACTGCCCATATACCGATTTCAACTACCCAATAACGTGGTCAGAAATTTTCAATTTGGCCAATTTCATGAAAATTAAAAAATATGACAATTTCAAAATAGGGTCCAGAATGAACAATGCAGACACATCTCCAGGCCCCTCTGATAGTACTCTTGCTTTTTATTTTGAATTTTTATTCAAACAAAAAATAGAAGATTTACTGTTATGCAGACTACTGCAATTTTGTAATAATTGTATAAATAACATCAACCCATTCATGACTGCATATTAGAATGGCTAGTTGGACATTTATTGGACAATGACATCATTTGTATACTTTTGAACATCGGAAAAAATCAAACATTTCCCCTACTTTGAACTCCATTTCCAGGCTCTTTTCATAGTAAAATCAATCAAAATCACCTCTATTTCTATAATATGGTTTCCATTCTATCGAATGAGATCAAGAAAACAAGAATACAACCATAAATACTGTAGGAAAATAGACCACAAAGTTGGCATTTTAATTAAAACGGTCGTAGTTTTTTTTCTCTCATTATGCACTGTGTGCTGCAGGATTTTTTTATGTGGTGCACACTCACCACACAGGCCCATTCTCTCACATGTGGGCCTACCAGTTTTCTTCTGCTTGATTTGAAGCCGCTAGACTTTGAGTATATATACGTCAAACACGGTGGCTCGTAAGACGTATATATACGACCAAAACAGTCAAAGGGTTAATTTTGTTGTTTCTCACCTTCTTTACCAAAGGGCTGGCACTAGAAGTTTTCTTGGGGCCCATGGTGGCTTATTTAGCAGCTGCAAGCACAGAAAGGAATGGATTACACTGTATTACAAAATGTATTGTATGAACGCATAGGGTGATGGTCACTCGTCCAGAAACAGTGCCACACTGACTGTGAATGGTGTGTGGGAACTTTTGTGTGCGCGCGGCAGCTGGGAGGTCACTCGGACGTGTTCCATACTCAAATTTTGAGGTAAATCACGAAACTTGATGCTATATTTTGACGATAAAGGTTGCCGATACTCGAAATTCACGAAACGTGAGAATCACTAAATTTGCGGGTCCACTGTATTCATTTTTACAGTTTTATATAGTGGTACATTTTTAATAAATTATTATACAGTGGAACCTCGGTTTTCATAATTAATGTGTTCCAGAAAGTCTGACAAAAACCAAATTCAACGAAAACTGAAGCAATATTTCCCATAAGAAATAATGTAAATCCAATTAATCCGTTCCAGACACCCAAAAGTATTAACAAAAAATACATTTTATGGAGAATATCTATAGTTTTACATACAGAAAACAATGAGAAATAAATATAAAGGACTAACAAAATGGATAAATAAGCATTTAATATCACTTTTACTCTTATTGAAGACTTGTTGGTGTATGGAAGACTCGAGGAGGAGAGAGGGAGGAGAGAGGGAGGAGGAAGGAGGAGGAGGAAGGAGGAGGAGGAAGGAGAGAAGGAGGAGGAAGGAGGAGGAGGAAGGAGGAGGAGGAAGGAGGAGGAGGAAGGAGGAGGAGGAAGGAGGAGGAGGAGGAAGGAGGAGGAGGAAGGAGAAGGAGGAGGAGGAGGGAGGAGGAGGAGGAGGAGGAGGCGGTTGTTGTTGTTTGCAAGGGGAATCCCCCTCCATAAGTACTTCAGGTATCAAGTACCTATCCGGGGGTTACTTCCCTTCTGTCTTTTACTGGCACTGTACCCCTGTTGCACAAAAAGTCTGTCCAGAGAGGTCTGTTTCTGGCACCTCTTTCTAAGATATGCCTAAAATACGACATGGCATTGTCATTGAATATGTTGCAGACACGGCTTGCAACAGCTTTGTTAGGGTGATATTTCTCCACAAAACTTTGCAACTCACTCCACTTTGCAAACGTCCTTTATCACTGAAGAAGGCACTGATCATTGATGAAGACTTCCCGTACAACCTGGCAAGATCGACCACATGTACGCCACTTTCGACCTTTGCTACAATTTCTTTCTTGAATTCTATAGTGTTTCTCGCCTTCTTTATCAAAGGGCTGGCACTTGGAACTTTCTTTGGCCCTGTGGTGGCTTCTGTAGCAGTCACACTCAATAAACAAGCACAAAAAAAATGGATTATTACAAAATGCTTCGAATGAATGCACAGGATAATGCTCACTTGGCGAGAAGCAAAGCCAAACTGACTCAGAACACGTTGGATGCTTTGTGTGGGCACAGGAAGGCAGATATTCGGTACGGCAGCAGCGGCAGTGGAACCAGCTGCAGTAGCGGTGGCTGCAGTGGAACCAGCTGCAGTAGCAGCAGTGGCAGTGGAACCAGCTGCAGTAACAGCAGTGGCGGTGGAACCAGCTGCAGTAGCACTAGTGGCGGTGGAACCAGCTGCAGTAACAGCAGCAGCAGTGGAAACCAGCTGTGGCAGCAGTGGTGGTGTAACCAGCTGTGGTAACATAAGTGGTGATGGAACCAGCTGCTGTAGCAGCAGCGGTGGTGGAACCAGCTTCTGTAGCAGCGGTGTTGAAACCAGCTGCGGTAGCAGCAGCAGTGGTGGAACCAGCTGTGAGTAGCAGCAGTGGTGGAACCAGCTGCTGTAGCAGCAGCGGTGGTGGAACCAACTGTGGTAGCAACGGTGGTGGAACCAGCTGCTGTAGCAGCAGCGGTGGTGGAACCAGCTGCGGTAGCAGCAACGGTGGTGGAACCAGCTGCTGTAGCAGCAGCAGTGATGGAACCAGCTGCTGTAGCAGCAGCGGTGATGGAAACCAGCAGCTGTAGCCAGCCTGAGCGAGTGGTGGAACCAGCTGCTGTAGCAGCAGCGGTGGTGGAACCAACTGCTGTAGCAATGGTGGTGGAACCAGCTGCTGTAGCAGCAGCGGTGGTGGAACCAGCTGCGGTAGCAGCAACGGTGGTGGAACCAGCTGCTGTAGCAGCAGCAATAATGGAACCAGCTGCTGTAGCAGCAGCGGTGGTGGAACCAGCTGCTGCAGCAGCAGCGGTGGTGGAACCAGCTGCTGCAGCAGCAGCGGTGGTGGAACCAGTTGTGGTAATAGTGGCAGTGGAACCAGCTGCAGTAGTGGTAGTGGAACCAGCTGCGGTAGCAACAGCGGTGGAACCAGCTGCGGTAATGACAGTGGCAATAGCTGCAGTATCAGCAGCACCGGTGGCAGTATCAGCAGCACCGGTGGCAGTAGCTGCAGTATCAGCAGCACCAGTGGCAGTAGCTGCAGGGAAGTGGCAGCTGTAGTAGCAGCAGCCACCAATGGAAACAGCAATGGAGTGGCACCAGCTGTAGTAGCAGTGACAGCAGCTACTACAGCTGGTGCATTACAAGCATCAGCTGTAGCATCATCTGCAGCAGCTACATTTTTTGTAATACATATATGTTATATTAGTATCTTAATTTATAGTATGTTATGTGTGTTGTGTGGTTAGAGTAAACAGGTAATTCAAAGAATGGAGGAATGTGGGGTTGGGTGCTGTGAAGCTTATAGTTACATACTTTTTTTATGCTGCTATTACCTCTAGTTACTCGTGCATAAAACTATACATGTGTGCACACAGGCCAGGAGCTATGACTCGACCCCTGCAACCACAACTAGGTGAGTACACACAGACACACACACATACATACGAATTGATTTGTTAAAGAAAGGCACAATAATGTGACTGGAATAATACACAAATAACCCGCACATAGTGACTAGCTAATGGTCCAAGTCGGAGTGAAACATTGTTGTAATTTACATTTCCTATGTGGGGTTTTTTGGAATTCATTCTTTCACAATCCAATTTTGGCTGAAGTAGAACGTTTTTTTCCCTGCCACTCAACCCCATTATATTGTAACATTTTTTTTTTATGTATGCTGATGAAACAAAGAATTTAAATACAGCCTCTTTTTCCTTTAGCTGTGTACTGTTTAAATGACGACTCAATTTAATGCTCTCTTGACCGTATGCATACCTAATAATGTATATTAGAGCTATTTCCTCTATTGTTTACTTTTTTAAATATGAAAATTAACACATGTGCAACCTTGGGTTATTTTTTATTGAGGAAAGTTTGCCACCAGTGGCTTCTCATCCAACAAAGGACAACGGGGAAAAAAGGGAAAGTTTGAGTAATCAGCCCCTCACCTTGAGTCAATGGCATCCACAAGATTGAGGATGACCACACGACTCAAGGGGGGGGATGTTACCTCAAACCTCCTGTTCTTCCCCCGTTCCCCTTTTAGGATTGATGAACCCACGTGCGGCGAAAGTTCCCGTAAAAAACCCCAAGTTTTGCACATTTTTAATTTACCCTTGTCGGTTCTCTACCCATATTACTATTACAATAACAGTAAAGCCCTGTATAAATTTTTTTAAACATATACCAGAAATTTTAAAAAATTTTGCAGGGGTGACTTTTAAAGCAATTAAAGAGGTGACACAAACCCACTCCATTATAGTATGGCTCCACTCACGACAAATTCTTTACCGTGTGGTTTTAGGAACGGAACTCCTTTTAAGGAAAGGGGCCGTACACTATTGATCTATTTTTTTAAATATTAGTAGAGATAATGAAGTGCAAGATAATGTAACTTAACCCTTATAGTGTTTATTTGATAGTCTTCAGGAACGCTTGTTGGGTTTAGCTAGTGGTGGAACACAGCGGTCCTCACAAGATGACCGGGGTGCACCCAGGGAGAGAAGAGACAGGTAAGCTGGTGTCTATCTTGTCTTTATTACACTAAACTCTCCATATAACACTCCTTCGTACAACACATACTTAATACAATGGACACTATCCTTTATTTTCAATGTTTATTGCAGTATAACTATAATTTGTCTACACTACTGTATTAGGTATTGAAAATCTAAGTCCTTTTTTCTTTTTTTAACATTTTTCATTTTTTTAATTTGGGACACCCCCTTTGTTGGGTGTTAATTGAGGTTTACTGTATTTAGATGTTCATACAAGTTTCTTTGTCTTTGTAATTTTACCGAGTGTCCTGCTTTTTGAAAGGTTTTGAACACAGTGCGTATAATAGTATACCTTTAGGATTTACAAATGTTTGCATTACACAAGGGGTTTTCCCCGGGTTATGAAGGGTTTTTTTTCCAGGTTTCCCCACCAAATTGTTGTAGTCAAATTTGCTATCCTATAGCCTTTATTACACCATGGAAAAACTTTGAAGAGAGTGGGTGGGTGTGTTGTCCAGCATAGCCTGGGTGATTGTTCATACAACTGTTTTTGTTCACTTTTTTATTGCCTTTTGGGTGTTTACTATAGACCCCCCAGTTATAAAATACCATTGTGGGGCAAAGATAATTAAAAAGTACAGTACAAAAAAAGTAATGCGTTTAAGGTACATAGTAAGTATCTTAGAAATGACCTACTTTTTTGGGAAAAACTTTTGGTTATTGCTGGAGGGTTTGTTAATCTCAAGTTGATTTTAAGGTTAACCAAGATTTTTTCCTTTTTTTTGTCTCTAAAATGTGAGAATTATTAATCATATTTATTGTACATTTTGCAGTTCTGCCCAAACAGTAGGTCTGAAAATATTAAGAATGTTTTTTGGTAGTCACCAAAGTACATCTTTAAGCCCCCTTAGCTGTTTTGAGGAATTTGGATATGAATGGGAGGGGATATTGTTGTATCGCAAGGGTGAGAACACTGCCTGACACCCTTTTTTGTAGGTAAGTTAAAAACCTTGGGATCTGCTTTTAAAGGGTTGACTTGAAGTATGCAAAAGTATACCTCGTTCCCCCATAATTTTTTAGCTTTGATGCAGGATTTGTCTACATTAAAAAAATCTTTCCAAAATTTTTTTTTAGGGGTCTTTGTATATTTAATATCCTCGGACTGCTTCACTAAATTTACATTTTTATAACTGAAGTTTTCCCGGTCTGAAACAAACTAGCAAAGGTTAAATATATTGTGGGCATAGGGAAAAGTATTGTTTAGAATTAGGTTTGAACCTTAATAACAAAGCAAGTTAGATATTTGGGCCATAGTTTTTGGGTTAATTTGGGGTTTCCCATAGTTGGGGGGGAACCCCCTTTCTATCTTAGTATTTTATGAAAAAATTTTTACTCCTTATTATTTTTTGAATGTTTTTTGCTTGAGTGAGGCCCCGAGTCTTTTCTTGACATTAGTGGTGCTAAATTAGCCAAGTTTCTGCTTTGTTTTTCATTAATTTTTGAAGTGACACATAGGATTGTTTTTTACTAGATTTAAGAATTTGGAAAAAAACCGTAAGGGAGTAACTTGGGGGTTTAGCTGGGTTTGGGTTGATCATACAGTAAGAAGAAACTTTAATAGTACTTTTGGGGGGTGCTCTAACGAATGTAATTGGTTCTAGAAAACCCGTTCATTATGGCGTTCATTTGTTATAGGGGTATCTGTTCCAAGCCACCACTACCTTACAAAGTACCTATATTTCCCTGATAAATTTCCCCCCATTTTTTTTTTCTTAGCTTTTCTAGTTATTGTTTGTTTTTTTTATATTTCCCTATTTTCCCTTTGTTGAGTAGCTTTGGCCCAAACACACAAAATTTATACAAAACTAAGAATTAAATGAAAACGATTCCATGAGGGGAAAAAAAACTCTTTTTGTGAACAAAAGTAAATGTCCATAAAATTTTAAACTGTATTGAAAAAAAAAAATATTAAAGGTATAAACATACTGTAATGAAGACTGTATTTATTAGGTTTAACACTGTAAATACAGCCCTTTCCCCACTTAGGACGTACTCGTTTACCAAAGACCGGGCTTACTAGGGCTCTCTGACCATAAGCATACCTAAAAATGTATTTTAGAGCTGATTTCCTCTATTTTGTTTATTTTAAATTTTAAATCATCTGTATAAACATTAAAAATAACCAGAAAATGTTATAAATGGTCAAAGGTGACATTTTAAACAATATCAAAAAAGTTGACAAAAACCCCTACCTTAATAGTCCTCCTTTTTGACGAATTCGTTTTTGATGTGATAGGAACAAAATTGTCATTTAAATGAGGAGAGGCTGTATTTTTTAGCCTACAGTTTATTTTATTAATTTTCCTGTAGGCATTTTGTTTTGGGGGAAGGCACTTTTTTTAAACTAAAATTATTCATAACTTGTGTGGAACTCTTAAAACTCCCCCCCCCCCCCCCCCCCCACACACACCCACACCAAAAAAAAAAAAAAAAAAAATAAAAATTTAAAAGAATACGTATAGTGAAAAGCTACTTTAAAAAATTTAAAGGGGGGAACAAGCTTTACAGTTTTAAGAGCAAACTTTTCACAGTGTTTTAAGAGCAAGCTTTCACAGTGTTGTAAAGCAAGCTTTTCACTGTTGTAAGAGCAACTTTCACAAATGTTGAAAAAGCAAGCTTTTCACAGTGTTGTAAGAGCAAGCTTTACACAGTGTTGTAAGAGCAAGCTTTCACAGTGTTGTAGACAAGCTTTACACAGTTTGTAAACAAGCTTTACCAATGTCTGCCCCTTTTGCACCATTATCGGGAGGACTCTCACTGTCATAAGTTAACTTTAAAGGGAAAGTTGTATAGTATTAACCTCTTTTTTTGTAGAATTTTATCCTTGTAGATCTAGTATCAGTGTACAGTAGAAAGATATGGAAATTTTTTTAAAATTTTAGTAAAAAGTTTTTTTGTTTACAGTAAACACATCCAGCAAAAGGGCAGGGAGGCCAAACAAAATAAACTCATATCTTTTTATATAAACTTTGTGGGGGAAAGTAACCCCCCAATTACAAATTTTGACAATGAATTTAACATACCACCCCAACTTCAAAAGGGAGGCACCTACTTTCTCCTTTAGGGCCAGTCTGGCAAAATGGTTTCCGAACCCCTCAGAAATATAATCCTCCTCATCTCCAAATAAGCACAACTTTAAAACCCACTTTACACTCTGTAAAACTAGCATGTCTCACCCCCGGCCCCCCAAATTTAACTAACCTCTATATCATTACAGGAAGGCCTCATTTTTACAGCAGGAAGGCCTCACTTAAAGCGGAAGGGCCCCACTTATACAGCAGGAACCTCACTTATCGCAGGGAAAGGGCCTCACTTATCAAGGTTAGGTTCCCCGGCTATGCTGAAAAATTAAGGAAGGCCTCACTTATACAGCGGGGTTTGGTTTTTTTTTTTTTCCCCTATCCTGTAAATTTCAGGAAGGCCCCTTTTACTTCAAATATGCAAGTTGATAACAATTTACAATATCATATTTTAAAGTGAGGATAGTGAGGCTCAATTTGAGTATGTAAAAGGGAAATTTTTCCCATAAAAGTAGCCTTAGACAAGGATGTGTGATGTCACGTGTTTTTTAATATATTTATAGAGGGGGTTGAAAGGGAAAGGTAAATGCGGGGGTCTTGGCAAGAGGCGTGGAGTTAAAAGATAAAGAATCACACACAAAGTGGGAGTTGTCACAGCTGCTTTTTGCTATGACACTGTGCCTGGGAGTTTCTAAGAGAAGTTCAGAGTTTGGTGGATGAAATTTGGTAGGGGAAAAGTAAAAGAAAAAAATTGAAAGGAAACAGGAAAAAGAGTAATTTTTTAGAGGATAAAAAAAAGATTAGGGATGAAAGATTGAATATAAATTTGGGGGGAGAGATTTGGGAGGGGTGAATTTTTCCCCGATATTTGGGAGTGGATTGGGCGGAGGGGTTATGAAAGATGAGGTGAATCATGAATTGTGAGGGGAAAAGAGGATGGTGCACTTAGGGTCGTGGAGACAAAGAACTTTGCCTTGGGGGAAAAGAGGGGAATGTTAGGTTAGTTTTCCCAACGCTCTTATATGGGTTGAACCGGGGGATGAATTTTGCAGCGAGGAGAAGGCGGAGGCAGTAAAATTCATTCGAGGGCAATGGTGGTGTAATATAATGCGGGAAAAATTCGTAGTTTGGAATTTAGAGGAGGTGCGGGTTTAACCAAAACGTTGTCCAAGGGTGAGGGGGTTGTTAGGGGTTCGGACATGTAGAGGAATGGGGCAAACAGAATGCTTCAAAGTGTATCAGTTGTAGAAAGGAAGGCGGGGTAGGGGTCGGCCTAGGAAAGGTTGGGGAAGGGGTAAAGGGGTTTGGTTTGAGGGGCTTGGGCTTCCAGCGCATCGTGAGCGTGTTTATAGGGGAATGGAGACAAATGGTTTTTTTTAAAACTTGACTGCTTTTGGGGGTGAGCAAAATAACATTTATGAAGGGGGTTTAGGGGAAACGGGAGGCCGGGTTGATCCTGGAGATGGGAAGTACAGTGCCTGCACTCTGAAGGAGGGGTGTTAATGTTGCAGTTTAAAAACTGTAGTGTAAAGCACCCTTCTGGCAAGACAGTGATGGAGTGAATGATGGCGAAAGTTTTTCTTTTTCGGGCCACCCTGCCTCGGTGGGAATCGGCCAGTGTGATAATAAAAAAATATTAAGTGAGAAATGTAGTTTGGACTTTGAACATTATTTACTTTAAAATATTTTCATCCTTACCTTAGTGAGTGAAAAATATATTTATTTTAGGAATAAAAAAAGGCACAATACCGTGACTGGAATGATACACAAATAACCCGCACATAGAAGAGAGGAGCTTACGACGACGTTTCGAAAGTCTGAATAAATGAAGAATGGATATAATTAAAAACTGCTGTATTAGAGAAATGCTGTAAAGCGAAGTTCTGTAAAACATGGACGGCCTGAACTTCCACTTCAGCATTTAGGTTCCTACAACAATTATTTCCTTGTTAATATATGAAATGGTAATATGTACTGACAGTACAATCATACCTCACTTTGTCATTGCAACCTACGTCAGATTTGCCTTTATGCCACTTTTCTTGAGTAAACTTCAGTTCAGCGAACGTCACTACGTCTGACTTTGCTTCACTTAGCATCATCACCTACGTGTTCATTATTCTTTAGTAAATACGACTAAAATGTGTTTTTAATGTTCTTTAAGGTTTAGCAATAGTTATGTTCTCTTGCGAGCTATTTTCACTAGTTTTACAGTGTTTGTCGTCATTTTAAGGCATTATGTCTGGTTTACGTCAGAACCAGGTTACATCATGGTTCTTGGAACCAATTAGTGACGTAGGGCAAGGTATGACTGTGCAGTGATAATGACTTATACAGTGGACCCTCGACCAACGATATTAATCCGTTCCTGAGAGCTCATTGTTAATCGAAATTATCGTTAGTCGAGTTAATTTTCCCCATAAGAAATAATGGAAATCAAATTAATTTGTGCAAGACACCCAAAAGTATTGAAAAAAAAAAATTACCACATGATGAACTAAAGGGTGTGATAAAAGAGAAAAAGGTAGCTTATGAGAGGTTTTTACACAGCAGAAGTGTTATAAGAAGAGCAGAGTATATGGAGAGTAAAAGAAAGGTAAAGAGAGTGGTGAGAGAGTGCAAAAGGAGAGCAGATGATAGAGTGGGAGAGGCACTGTCAAGAACTTTTAATGAAAATAAGAAAAAAATTTGGAGTGAGTTAAACAAGTTAAGAAAGCCTAGGGAAAGTATGGATTTGTCAGTTAAAAACAGAGTAGGGGAGTTAGTAGATGGGAGATGGAGGTATTAGGTAGATGGCGAGAATATTTTGAGGAACTTTTAAATGTTAAGGAAGAAAGAGAGGCAGTAATTTCATGCACTGGTCAGGGAGGTATAACCATCTTTTAGGATGAAGAAGAGCAGAATGTAAGTGTGGGGGAGTACGTGAGGCATACGTAGAATGAAAGGGGGTAAAGCAGCTGAACTGATGGAATCATGACAGAAATGTTAAAAGCAGGGGGGATATAGTGGTTGGAGTGGTTGGTACTTTTGTTTAATAAATGTATGAAAGAGGGGAAGGTACCTAGGGATTGGCGGAGAGCATGTATAGTCCCTTTATATAAAGGGAAAGGGGACAAAAGAACTGTAAAAATTATAGAGGAATAAGTTTACTGAGTATACCAGAAAAGTGTATGGTAGGGTTATAATTGAAAGAATTAGAGGTAAGACGGAATGTAGGATTGCGATGAGCAAGGAGATTTCAGAGTGGTAGGGGATGTGTAGATCAAGTGTTTACATTGAAGCATATATGTGAACAGTATTTAGATAAAGGTAGGGAAGTATTTATTGCATTTATGGATTTAGAAAAGGCATATATAGAGTGGATAGAGAGCAATGTGGCAGATGTTGCAAGTATATGGAATAGGTGGTAAGTTATTAAATGCTGTAAAGAGGATAGTGAGGCCGGTTAGGGTGTGTAGAAAGAGAGGGAGACAACTTCCCAGCAAAAGTAGGTCTTAGACTGGGAGGGTTAATGTGACCATGGTTGTTTAATATATTTATAGATGGTGTTGTAAAGGAAGTAAATGCTAGGGTGTTTGGAGAGGGTGGGATTAAATTTTGGGGAATAAATTCAAAATGGAATTTGCACGTTACTTTTGCTGATGATAACTGATGCTTATGGGAAAAAATTGCAAAGGTTAGTAGATGAGTTTGGGAATGTGTGAAAGGTAGAAATTTGAAAGTGACAATAGCAAAAAGATTTAACGTGATGAGGGTACTAAAATGATTTAGATAAAGAAAATTGGATATCAAATAGGTGGAGAGGAGTATGGAAGAAGTGAATGTTTTCAGATACTTGGGAGTTGACGTGCGGCGGATGGATTTAATGAAGGATGAGGTAATCATAGAATTGATGAGGGAAAAAAGGTGAGTGGTACGTTGAGGTATATGTGAACTCAAAAAACGTTATCTATTGAGGCAAAGAAGGAATGTATGAAAGTATAGTAGTACAACACTCTTATATGGGTGGAAGCTTGGTGGTAAATCGCAGCGAGGAGACGGTTGGAGCAGTGGAGATGTCCGGGTTAAGGGCAGTGTGTGGTGTAAATATTATGCAGAAATTCGGAGTGTGGAAATTAGGAGAAGGTGTGGAGTTAATAAAAGTATTAGTCAGAGGGCAGAAGGGGGGTTGTTGAGGTGGTTTGGTCATTTAGAGAGAATGGATCAAAGTAGAATGACATGGAAAGCATATAAATCTATAGGGGAAGGAAGGCGGGGTAGGGTCGTCCTCGAAAGGGTTGGAGAGAGGGTGTAAAGGAGGTTTTGTGGGCAAGGGGCTTGGACTTCCAGCAAGCGTGCGTGAGCGTGTTAGGAGTGAATGGAGACGAATGGTACTTGGGACCTGACGATCTGTTGGAGTGTGAGCAGGATAATATTTAGTGAAGGGATTCAGGGAAAACCGGTTATTTTCATTATAGTTGGACTTGAGTCCTGGAAATGGGAAGTACAATGCCTGCACTTTAAAGGAGGGGTTTGGGATATTGGCAGTTTGGAGGGATATGTTGTGTATCTTTATATGTGTATGCTTCTAAACTGTTGTATTCTGAGCACCTCTGCAAAAATAGTGATAATGTGTGAGTGTGGTGAAAGTGTTGAATGATGATGAAAGTATTTTCTTTTTGGGGATTTTCTTTTTTTTTTTGAGTCACCCTGCCTCAGTGGGAGACGGCCAACTTGTTGGAGAAAAAAAAAACAAACAAAACTGAAGAAGACGTGCACAATTACATGACACTTACCTTTATTGAAGATCTGGTGATGATTGATGGGATAGGAGGAGGGGAGAGTGTGGATGGTGTTAGTGTTTAGAAGGGGAATCCCCTCCCATTAGGAATTGAGGTGTCAAGTCCTTTTCCGGGGTTACTTCTCTTCTTCTTTTAATGCCCCTAGGACCAGTTTGAGAGTCAGTGGACCTCTGTCGCACAACATATCTGTCCATAGAGGCCTGTACCTCCCGTTCCTTTATGACATTCCTAAAGTGTTTCACAACATTGTCAGTGTCACAATTAAACACTTGTTCAGTTTTCAATTCTTCACTGTCTATGTACTCCTTGAATTCCTGCACATATTTTTCTGCTGCTTTTTGGTCCGAACTGGCAGCCTCACCATGCCTTATCACACTATGTATGCCACTACGATTCTTAAATCCCTCAAGCCAGCCTTTGCTGGCCTTAAATTCACTCGCATCACCACTAGTTGCAGGCATTTTTCTAATTAAATCATCATGCAACTTGCTAGCCTTTTCACATATGATCGCTTGAGAGATGCTATCTGTTTTTCGTTGATCCACACCAATAACAGTCTCTCAACATCTTCTATCACTTGCGATCTCAGTTTTGAAAACATAGTTGCACCTTTGGCAAGAACAGCTTCCTTGATTGCCGTTTTCTTGGCCACAATAGTAGCGATGGTTGATTGGGGTTTTGTGTACAACCTGGCTAGCTCGGAGACATGCACTCCACTTTCATACTTAGCAATGATCTCTTTCTTCATATCCATAGTAATTCTCATCCTTTTTGCTGTAGAGTTGGCACTAGAAGCTTTCTTGGGGCCCATAGTGACTTATTTTGTGCAATCACTAAAAACGCTGTGATAATATGAAATGTTCCGATTGTATGTTTGGATAGGACCGCGGTGGCTGGCTGGGTTGTAAACACTGGCCACAAGTGGACGCGCCTCGAACGGAACGAATTGTGTTGGTCGAGTTTTTTAGCTCTAGTCGAGGCAAAATTTTTGCGTTAAAATGGATTGCTAGTCGGATTTAACGATGCCTTCGTTGGTTGAGGGTCCACTGTATTTTGTCATTAACTATTCCGTCACTTAGATCGGAACTCCTGTAACATTTGCTTAAATCTTTCACTGTCCAGCCCCCTGAAATTAATATTGCTCTCAGTGTCTACTTCAAAAAAAAAGAAAATCTGAAATAGTAGAGAAACTTTTCAGAAGGTAACGATACTAAAAGTAGGAAATTTGATAAACATACGGAATTACGCAGGCACAAAGTTAAGATTTTGGTGCGGTTTGCACACCATTGATTTTGCCTACTTTGAGTCCTATTTTAGGTCACTTCCATTGTTCCAGGTGACCAAATTCTTAACTATTTCACTACTGGGGGTTGCCGTGGGCTTTAACCCTCCTCAGGAATATCGACAAATATTGAATATTTCCGCTTCTTTGAGTCCAGTTTCAAGCTACTTCCAGCCTGAATCCAAGCAAAATCATCTACTTTTTAGTAAGATGTTTTCCATTCTATCAAATGATGCCAAGAAACTGTGAAAAAAAATCTGAAAATGCACCACAGAGTTGGTATTTTCAAGCATACACAGTCAATTCCCCCCCCCCTCCCCATCAGGCACTGCATGGGGCAGGATTTTTTTAATGTGGTGCACACTCACCACAAAGACTTATTCTGTTATATGTAAGGTTACCAGCTGTCTCTCTAAATTTGAAGCCATTAGAATTTATGAGTAATATTATGGCACACACACCCCGAAAGGTATAAATACATATCGTCACAATGCAGACATTCCTGGCACTAAAATATTTCCTCTGTTCATTATTCATATCTTCAGGCCTCTCCTATATTACACTTGCTTTCCATTTTGAATCCTTATTCACACAATAGAAGATTTTCTCTACTTCTCGGATTAATAAAAAATAACCAAGATAGATTGATCATGGTTTATAGCATCTCAATAATTGAATCAGAGCAATTATTTACCTATAAAACAGTTTGGGAATTTTAGGAGGGCCTTACCTGTCCTCTGGAATATTGGCAAAACTCAGATCATCATTATTCAACAAACTGGCCGTATCCCACCGAAGTAAGGTGGCCCAAAAAGAAAAACAAAAGTTTCTCTTCTTAACTTTAATAATGTATACAGGAGAAGGAGTTACTACCCATTTGCTCCCAGTATTTTAGTCACCTCTTACGACATGCATGACTTACGGAGGAAGAATTCTGTTTCACTTCCCCACTCAAATATTTATGCTATGTTGAGCTCATTTTCAAGCTACTGTTGTCCAGAGGGCTGAGGAAGGGTTGTTGAGGTGGTTCGGACATGTAGAGAGAATGGAGCGAAACAGAATAACTTCAAGAGTGTATCAGTCTGTAGTGGAAGGAAGGCGGGGTAGGGGTCGGCCTAGGAAAGGTTGGAGGGAGGGGGTAAAGGAGGTTTTGTGCGCGAGGGGCTTGGACTTCCAGCAGGCATGCGTGAGCATGTTTGATAGGAGTGAATGGAGACAAATGGTTTTTAATCCTTGACGTGCTGTTGGAGTGTGAGCAAAGTAACATTTATGAAGGGGTTCAGGGAAACCGGCAGGCCGGACTTGAGTCCTGGAGATGGGAAGTACAGTGCCTGCACTCTGAAGGAGGGGTGTTAATGTTGCAGTTTAAAAACTGTAGTGTAAAACACCCTTCTGGCAAGACAGTGATGGAGTGAATGATGGTGAAAGTTTTTCTTTTTCGGGCCACCCTGCCTTGGTGGGAACCGGCCAGTGTGTTAATATAAATAAAATAATTTCAGTCCTGAAACCAATGAAAATCATCTCTAATTTCAGTAATATGTCTTCCTTTCTATCAGATGATAAAAAGAAGCAGCCAATATAACTATAAAACTATCTGAAAAAACACTGCAAAAGTTGCTGCTTTAAGCCTTTCACACTGTCAGTTTGTTTTTCTCATCATGCACTTCGTGGGGTAGGATTTTTTTTTATATGCGGTGCGCGCACACTGCACAAACCCATCATATCTAGGCCAAATTTTACCACTCACAGCTTATCTAAGTGTGCAGAGTTCATGACGTAGAACTGCCCCAGGGACCCTTACCTCAGTGACATAATTCTACATGATAGACAGTAAAAGGGTTACGTGACTCACGAAATTGTAATAACACAGTTGCAAACAACTCAGGGAATGGGCGGGACTTGAACCCATGGCAAGCAAGTCATAAAGCTCACAGGCCAGTGAGCTAACCTCTTGGCCAGCTGGCTCAAATGAGATTCACCCAACAAGGGAGGTTAGCTTGGGCCCCACTGTGACCAGCTGATGTGGGATTCATCTGTAAAAAACCCACATTTGTGGTAACTGGTGGTCCATGCTAACTTCCCTATTGTGTATAAAAATATACGTAGTTGGATGAATGTTATTGGAGCCAGCTAGCCAAGTGGTTAATGCACTGGCCTATGAGTTTTAAGACACGCTTGCCATGGATTTAAACCCCACCCGTTTTGTGATTTGCTTAAAACTTGGTAAATTCATTCTGTCACTCTCTCTAGCTTGTTCTCTCTAGCTTTTACTCACTCCCTCCTCCCCTTCTCTGCCCCTTCCTCCCCCACTCCTCACCCCCACAGGTGCATAAACATGATAATTTACTTATTGCAGGAGGGGGTGAAAGAGGTTTTGAGTGCAAGGGGCCTGGACATGCAGCAGGCATGTGTGAGTGTGTTAGATAGGAGTGAATGGAGATGAATGGTTTTTGGGATCTGACGAACTGTTGGAGTGTGAGCAGGGTAATATTTTGTGAAGGGATTCAGGGAAACTGGTTAGCTGGTCTTGGAAGTGGGAAGTACAATGTTTAGAGTGGCTGTTTAGAGTGACATCTAAACTGTCATATCTGGGCACCTCTGAAAAGACAGTGATTATGTGTGAATGATGGTGAAAATATTTTTCTTTTTTGAGTCACCCTGCCTCGGTAGGAGATGGCTGACTTGTTGAAAAAAAAAATTCCTTAATTTAAACACTTCGTCATTTCCTTGCCACAGATGATCATTTGATATCACCACTACTTTCACTAGTGTTTTATAGATACACCTACTTAAACCTCGTTGAACTTTACCCTTTGTTTTCAACTTTGTTTTACTCAGTTTTACTCAGTTTTTCTTATCTGCTACATCCATGCACAGCCAACCAAGCTTAATTTTTTTTTTTTTCATAAATTGATGGGGAAGAAGAGACTACTATCCCCTTGCATATTAGTCACCCTTTACGACACATTGCGTACTACATGTTAAACGTTAAAGCTCATTTCTTCATGGCAGTAAAAGGAAACAGTACAAGAACAAGCACTGGTAAGGAGTCGAGAATTTATTTCTGAGTTTCCCTCTCCTTCTCTCCTCCCCTTCATTGTGTTCCTCTTTTGGCTAATAATTATTTGTGTGAGGTTTTACATTGATTGGGTTTTATTCAGAAGTTCCCCAGTGACACCAAATTTTAACCTCTTCATAACAGGAATTCCCATTAGTTTATTATTGTTATTTTTCAACATACTGGCCATTTTCCACCAAGGCAGGGTGACCCTTATTATTATTATTGTTATTATTCCACCATTTTGTTACACTACTACTGCTGACCAAAAGATCGATTTTAGTTGCCTTTTACCACATTTTGCCTTAGAGAAAATGGGAGTTCTCATTTTATGTTAGGTAAAAGTTTAAGAATGTTGGGACACCACAACATTCTTGACACTTGATGTGGAATCTTTCACTTGAGAGTGGAACATAACTATGGAGTGGGACATTCTTGACACTCAGTGTGGAATGTTTCACTTCAGTGGGACACAATGGAGTGAAACGCCAAACTTTGATCTTCATGGATCTTCCTAGTGCATGTGTGTGTACGCACTCACACTACGCCTGAGTCACGCACATGTAGTTTATGGTGGATATAAGTAGTAGTTGCCAGACTTTATATTTGCCATGTATGAAAAAATGCTGTGTATGATGTACTCTGATATATAATGAAGTTGCAATATCATGGTTGGAATGATTAACAAGTAACCTACATTACCATGGCTGGAACAATTCACAAGTAACCTAAATTCCCATGGTTGGAACAGTTTACAACGTACAATATCATGGAACAATTCATAAGTATGATGTAAATGGTCCAGAAATTGACAAGTTGAAGAATGAGAGACTTATGCAACATTTGGGAATTTTTATTAAGGAAACGTTTCGCCAGCCATTTGGCTTCTTCAGTCCAATACAGAGAAGAATGGTGGAAGATGGGGAGTTGGAAGTAGTCAGTCCCTGGGCTTGGTGCTGACATGCCTGTACACTGTGCACACTTCACTTATGGTCATCTTGTGGAGTGGCATCCAGTACCACTTTGCTGCCTGTATTGTCAGGTTGTTCAGAAAGTTCAGTTATTCTTGATTGTCCCAGTCACTTGAAGTTCAGTAATTCTTGGCTGTCCCAGTCACTAGAAGTTCAGTAATTCTTGGCTGTCCCAGTCATAGAGTTCAGAATTCTGTTCCAGTCTTAGAATCCATATCTTGGCTGTCCCAGTCACTAGAAGTCCAGTATCATGCTGTCCATCCTAGAGTCCATATTCTGGCTGTCCCAGTCATTAGAAGTCCAGTAATTCTTGGCTGTCCCAGTCACTAGAAGTTCAGTAATTCTTGGCTGTCCCAGTCACTAGAAGTTCAGTAATTCTTGGCTGTCCCAGTCACTAGAAGTTCAGTAATTCTTGGCTGTCCCAGTCACTAGAAGTCAGTAATTCTTGGCTGTCCCAGTCATTAGAAGTTCAGTAATTCTTGGCTGTCCCAGTCATTAGAAGTTCAGTAATTCTTGGCTGTCCCAGTCACTAGAAGTTCAGTAATTCTTGGCTGTCCCAGTCATTAGAAGTTCTGTAATTCTTGGCTGTCCCAGTCATTAGAAGTTCAGTAATTCTTGGCTGTCCCAGTCACTAGAAGTTCAGTAATTCTTGGCTGTCCCAGTCATTAGAAGTTCAGTAATTCTTGGCTGTCCCAGTCACTAGAAGTTCAGTAATTCTTGGTTGGCCCATTCTTGAAAGACTTGCACTAGGATATGTTAAATCAGTATTGTAATTTGAGGTATCACCTGTGACCCTTCCCTCTCTTTCTACTGATATAAATTTTTCACACCACGATACTGTAACATTTATTGTGTGTTGTGAATTGTTCCAGCCACAATACTGTTAATAATAATATAATAATAATATGTAATTATAACTTCTACAAGTACATGTACAAGGTATACAACCCTAGCTGACATCAATGACATACTACTACATACAAAACCGCTTGTTATGCAGAGTATTTCGGGCAAATTAGGTCAGTTTTGTCCCAGGATGTGACCCACACCAGTCCACTAACACCCAGATACCTATTTTACTGCTGGGTGAACATGGACAGCAGGTATCTTAAGAAATGTTGTGAATTGTTCCAGCCACAATATTCTTAGTTTTATTCATTAATTTGATGAAGCACAGACATAACATTGTTCCTGTCTCTGTGATTAAGTAATCACAAAATATGTAATGGAATTTAGTCGTTAGTGTTGATGCTTCTCATATATTTATTAAGATGTCATTATATTCTGGGCATCTTGCTAAGGTAGTATTACCTGTTCACCTTTCTACTCTTAATAGTAAATAAGTTTTAAGTATTTTTTGTATTTTTTTAATATTTTATTTTGTACATAGTGAGAAATGTATGTTTGTATTGTAGATAAATGGTTCAGATAACTGACAAGTTGATAAATTAGACACATATGCAACACTTGGGTATCTTTATTGTGGAAGAGTTTCACCACACAGTGGCTTCATCAGTCTTGTGTAAAGAAGAATGGTTAAGATCAGAAGGAATTCGAGATAATCAGTTCTTCATCCTGGATTTTTTTTTTTTTTTTTTAGCTTGATGGACTGATTACATTGAATCCAGGCTGAGGGACTGATTACATCAAACTCCTCCAGATCTTCACCATTCTTCTTCTTTGTATAGGACTGATGAAGCCACTGTGTGACAAAACATATCCACACTATAGATACCCAAATGTTGCACATGTCATGTATGTATTGTAATGGTGGTAGTGATAAGTATGTCTGGTGTCCTTACCTCTTCCTAACCCAAGATATTCCAATAACAGTCGCACAAGTCCCTCACAAGACAGGGAAGGCCACTCCCGCAGAAAATCTAAGTCCCCAAACCTTAAGTCACCCAAGTCTCCGAGGCCTCGGTCACCTGCTGGAGGCAGCAACAAACATAGGACAAGGTAAGTTATTCATCTTTAAAATCCATTTTACAACTTAAAACCAACTCACACTAGAAACGACCTAAAGGAGAAAAAGAAGTCACAAGATCATGGCAGCAACAGTTCTCACACAACCTGCACTTGGGAGACAACCTTTATAAGGAACAAAAAGGCACAATACTGAGACTGGAACAATACACAAATAACCCACACATAGGAGAAAGAAACTTATGATGAAATTTCGATCTGACTTGGACCATTTACAAGTCACTTCTTATTGGTCCAAGTTGGACCAAAATGTCATCTTAAGTTTCTCTCTCCTACTTGTGAGTTATTTGTGTATAGACAGCCTTTATGACAATGTTTTGGTTTATTCTGGACCAGTCGAGTCATGATGATCAAGTCAATTGTGACTTAACAATGGTCCAGGATCAACTTTGTCATCATAAGGTTTAAATCAGGATTATTTCTCAAGTATAAACAACACCTCGACTCCACACCAAACACTTCCAGTTTCCTCTGTGTAAGTGAGGCTTTGTTGTGGCTTGTTCCAGACAATATTGTTCCAGCCACAGTTGTGGCTTTCCTTTGTGGCTTATTCTAGCCAAAGTGTTGTGGCAAAATTTTCTTCATGGCTTGTTCCAGCCACAGTGTAGTGGCTTTTCTTCATGGCTTGTTCCAGCCACAGTGTAGTGGCTTTACTTCATGGCTTGTTCCAGCCACAGTGTAGTGGCTTTCCTTCATGGCTTGTTCCAGCCACAGTGTTGTGGCTTCTCTTCATGGCTTGCTCCAGCCACAGTGTAGTGGCTTTTCTTTATGGCTTGTTCCAGCCACAGTGTAGTGGCTTACCTTCATGGCTTGTTCCAGCCAGAGTGTAGTGGCTTTACTTCATGGCTTGTTCCAGCCAGAGTGTAGTGGCTTTACTTCATGGCTTGTTCCAGCCACAGTGTAGTGGCTTTACTTCATGGCTTGTTCCAGCCACAGTGTAGTGGCTTTACTTCATGACTTGTTCCAGCCACAGTGTAGTGGCTTTACTTCATGGCTTGTTCCAGCCACAGTGTAGTGGCTTACCTTCATGGCTTGTTCCAGCCACAGTGTAGTGGCTTTCCTTCATGGCTTGTTCCAGCCACAGTGTAGTGGCTTTCCTTCATGGCTTGTTCCAGCCACAGTGCAGTGGCTTTCCTTCATGGCTTGTTCCAGCCACAGTGTAGTAGCTTTCCTTCATGGCTTGTTCCAGCCAGTGTAGTGGCTTTCCTTCATGGCTTGTTCCAGCCACAGTGTAGTGGCTTTTCTTCATGGTTTGTTCCAGCCACAGTGTAGTGGCTTACCTTCATGGCTTGTTCCAGCCACAGTGTAGTGGCTTTCCTTCATGGCTTGTTCCAGCCACAGTGTAGTGGCTTTCCTTCATGGCTTGTTCCAGCCACAGTGTAGTGGCTTTCCTTAATGGCTTGTTCCAGCCAGTGTAGTGGCTTTCCTTTATGGCTTGTTCCAGCCACAGTGTAGTGGCTTTTATTCATGGCTTGTTCCAGACAATATTGTCTTGTTCCAGCCACAGTTGTGGCTTTCCTTTGTGGCTTATTCTAGCCAGTGTTGTTCCACAATTTTTCTTCATGGCTTGTTCCAGCCACAGTGTATGGCTTTTCTTTCCATGGTGGCTTGTTTCCAGCCACAGTGTAGTGGCTTTACTTCATGGCTTGTTCCAGCCACAGTGTAGTGGCTTTACTTCATGGCTTGTTCCAGCCACAGTGTAGTGGCTTCTCTTCATGGCTTGTTCCAGCCACAGTGTTGTGGCTTCTCTTCATGGCTTGTTCCAGCCACAGTGTTGTGGCTTTTCTTCATGGCTTGTTCCAGCCACAGTGTTGTGGCTTCTCTTCATGGCTTGTTCCAGCCACAGTGTAGTGGCTTTTCTTATGGCTTGTTCCAGCCACAGTGTATGGCTTTACCTTCATGGCTTGTTCCAGCCACAGTGTAGTGGCTTTCTTCATGGCTTGTTCCAGCCAAGTGTAGTGGCTTTCTTCATGGCTTGTTTCCAGCCACAGTGTAGTGGCTTTACTTCATGGCTTGTTCCAGCCAGAGTGTAGTGGCTTTACTTCATGGCTTGTTCTAGCCACAGTGTAGTGGCTTTACTTCATGGCTTGTTCCAGCCACAGTGTAGTGGCTTTTCTTTATGGCTTGTTCCAGCCACAGTGTAGTGGCTTTCCTTCATGGCTTGTTCCAGCCACAGTGTAGTGGCTTACCTTCATGGCTTGTTCCAGCCACAGTGTAGTGGCTTTCCTTCATGGCTTGTTCCAGCCACAGTGTAGTGGCTTTCCTTCATGGCTTGTTCCAGCCACAGTGTAGTGGCTTTCCTTCATGGCTTGTTCCAGCCACATGTAGTGCTTTCCTTCATGGCTTGTTCCAGCCACAGTGCAGTGGCTTTCCTTCATGGCTTGTTCCAGCCACATTGTAGTAGCTTTCCTTCATGGCTTGTTCCAGCCAGTGTAGTGGCTTTCCTTCATGGCTTGTTCCAGCCACAGTGTAGTGGCTTTCCTTCATGTTTGTTCCAGCCACAGTGTAGTGGCTTTTTATTTTTCCAGCAGTGTTGTTTCCATGCCCACAGTGTAGTGGCTTTCTTCATGGCTTGTTCCAGCCACAGTGTAGTGGCTTTCCTTCATGGCTTGTTCCAGCCACAGTGTAGTGGCTTTCCTTCATGGCTTGTTCCAGCCACAGTGTAGTGGCTTTCCTTCATGGCTTGTTCCAGCCACAGTGTAGTGGCTTTCCTTATGGCTTGTTCCAGCACAGTGTAGTTCATGGCTTTTCCCATTTATGGCTATGTTTCCAGCCACAGTGTAGTGGCTTTTATTCATGGCTTGTTCCAGCCACAGTGTAGTGGTTTATCTTCATTACTTGTTCCAGCCACAGTGTAGTGGCTTACCTTCATTGCTTGTTCCAGCCACAGTGTAGTGGCTTTCCTTCATTACTTGTTCCAGCCACAGTGTAGTGGCTTTCCTTCCTGGCTTATTCCTGCAACAGTTGTGGCTTTCATGGTTTGTTCCAGCCACAGTTTTGACTTATGGTTTCTTCACTACTCTCTGCTGTATGTTGTACTTCACTGTTGTCTGCTGTATGTGTTGTACTTCACTGTTGTCTGCTGTATGTTGTTGTACTTCACTGTTGTCTGCTGTATGTTGTTGTACTTCACTGTTGTCTGCTGTATGTTGTTGTACTTCACTGTTGTCTGCTGTATGTTGTTGTACTTCACTGTTGTCTGCTGTATGTTATTGTACTTCACTGTTGTCTGCTGTATGTTGTTGTACTCTTCCAATCACTGTTGTCTGCTGTATGTTGTTGTACTTCACTGTTGTCTGCTGTATGTTGTTGTACTTCACTGTTGTCTGCTGTATGTTGTTGTACTTCACTGTTGTCTGCTGTATGTTGTTGTACTTCACTGTTGTCTGCTGTATGTTGTTGTACTTCACTGTTGTCTGCTGTATGTTGTACTTCACTGTTGTCTGCTGTATGTTGTTATTCACTGTTGTCTGCTGTATGTTGCTGTACTTCACTGTTGTCTGCTGTATGTTGCTGTACTTCACTGTTGTCCTGTGTATAGTTCTGTTACTTCACTGTTGTCTACTGTATGTTGTACTTCACTGTTGTCTACTGTATGCTGTATTTCACTGTTGTCTGCTGTATGTTGTACTTCACTGTTGTCTGCTGTATGTTGCTGTACTTCACTACTCTGCTCTCTGTTGTTGTACTTCATTGCTGTTCTGTGTTGCTGTCCTTCACTATCTGCTGTATGTCGTAACTCGTTACTGTCTGCTGTGTTGGTGCTTCCTGTATATACAGTGCCTACAAAATAATGTGGACCTCACCCTTATTATGAAAATTATTAAAAAGCAACAATGTAAACATTACAGAACAAAAACTGTAATACACCTACCATCCGACTTACGACCTGCTCTTCTTACGACCACTCGACTTACGACCGTGTTTTTTATGCCAAATTTCTGGGAAATAAACAACTATTTGTGTTGTACACAGTGTTTATCCTAAACCTTACAGTATAAAATACAGTATTAACAACATAAAAAGTAAAGTAAAACATGAAATACCAAAATAAAACAATAAAATAAAGTCATTAACAAAAATGTTTTGTTGATATTCAGTAGTAAAGTTCGGCTTACGACCGGTTTCTCGGAACCGAACTCGGTCGTAAGTCGGATGGTAGGTGTACTTAGTTTATTTATTTATTTATTATTAATTTGGACATGATACATAGATGTACAAAGAAATACAGAGGTTCAGTGTAACATGCCAAAAGCCCCTTGTATGCAGAGCCTTTTTTGCAGCCTGAAAATTAACTTAAGATGAACTAAGCAATGATATACTGTTCAGTGGTAAAAATTATAGTAAACAAGTAACAATTAAGAACAAATGAGTATTTCAAAGACAGGTCATATGGTCATTTACTGAGTTACTGAGCATTCAGTAGAATGGAGTATTCTGTTAGGTAATGTAATTAAAAATAACAAAGTTTGATAGGGTCACAGGTTATACATTTATGAGATACAGTTATTTAGTATTTATTTAGTTGTGGGTGAGTGAGTTTTAAGAAGAGACTTGAATTTATAAACAGTAGTGTTTCTTTTATATTCACAGGTAATGAATTCCAGATTTTTGGGCCTTTTATGTGAATTGAGTTTTTACATAGTGTGAGATGGACACGAAGAACATCAAAGCGTGATCTCTGCCTTGTGTTATGGTCATGTGTTCTGTTGAGGTTGGTAAGGAGACGTTTGAGGGGAGGGTTTATATCCGAGTTAAGTGTTCTATGTACAGTGGTCCCTCAATAATCGTCAGGCCTGAAAGTCGTCCATTTCGGAAATGTCCCGTTATTTCGTCTAAAAATTTGGCTCACAAATAACTCGCTAATCGTCCTTCGTCCGGGACACGTACTCACGCTCTGAGTCTGCCTGGGCCTGCATTCCCAGACAGTGTGCCATTGTTTACTAGTGAGCGACGGTCCCCTCACTTGCTCCTACAAAATATTTCATAATATTCCATTGATTTTAGTGCTTGCAAATGCTGAATAAGCTACCATGGCTCCAAAGAAAGCTTCTAGTGCCAGCCCTTTGGTAAAGAATGTGAGAAACACATATAATTTATGAAAAAGTTTGTAGAAAAATACAAAGGTGGTGGTGGTAGAGTGGAAGCAGTTGTGATAGTGGTTGATGGTGGTAGTGATGGTGGTAGAAGGTAGTAGTGATGGTGGTAACAGTTGTAATAGTGGTAGAAGATAGTAGTGATGGTGGTAAAGGGTTCCTTCTTTAGTGATTCAGCAATTCTACCAACTCCTCCAATGTTGTTGGAGTTATATAGGGCTACAGAAAACACCACCGCCTCAGCTGCTGCTTCACCACCATTATGGACGGCTTACTCTCAGTAGCCCTTATATACCCAACAACACAACAGGACACCTCTCGTGACATACGTAATGACTTATTTTATTCATTCTAGAGTATATTCCATGTTTCTATGTTATTAATATTGTTTATTATGTCATATTAGTTGAATTGTGATAGATAAATAAGCCGTAGAGTTGATATTAGTGTCATATTCTCCAACTATAAACTTGCCATCCCTCCCTCACACAAACAAGTCTCCAATAAGAACATAAGAAAGGAGGAACACTGCAGTAGGCCTGCTGGCCCATACTAGGCCGGTCCTTCACAAATCCCACCCACTAACAAAACAAATGCTACCCAAGCAATAAGCTCAGGTGCAAGTCCAACTCAAATCCAACCCCTTTCACTCGTGTATTTATCCAACCTAAATTTGAAACTACCCAATGGATCACCCTACTAGGCAGACTGTTCCACTCATCAACTACCTCTATTACCAATGTTCATTTATACATTTTATTAGTGCTTTACATTTATTTGGCATTTTTTTCTGCATGTAAATCTATATTTATGCTAGGGAAGTGGCCCTGAAGTGACCTAGAGTCCTTATGGAGGGGGATTCCCCTTCCAAACAATAACCTCTCTTCCCTCTCTCCTCCTCCCTGTCTTCCATTCATCAACAACAGCCTTCAATAAAGTCAACTGTCATGTTGAATGTTCATTCTTTTGTGCATGTAAATCTATCTTTTAGGTTAAAAAAAAAAATTGTTGTTGATGCTTCTGGGTGTCTGGAACGAATTAATTGGATTTACATTATTTCTTATGGGGAAAATTGATTCGAAAATCGTCTATTTCAATAATAGTCCCACTTCCAGGAACTGATTAAGGATGATAATTGAGGGACCATTGTATGTAGTAGGTACAATAATAAGTATGGATGTTTTGTATGGTGAGTAGGTTTAGAGTTTTGAATATTGGTGGAGTTTGCAGCCTGTAGTGGGAATTTATCATCATTCTGACTGCAGCCTTTTGTTGGGTAATTAATGGTCTGAGATGGTTTATTGTTGTTGAGCCCCATGCACAAATTCCATAGGTGAGATAGGGGTAAATGAGTGAGTGATATAGGGCCAGGAGGGCTGACTGTGAAACATAGTACTGTATCTTCGATAGTATGCCTATGGTCTTGGAAATTTTCTTGGAAATTTGTTGTATATGTGTTTGAAATTTGAGTCTATTATCAAGGTGGATTCCTAAGAATTTTCCCTCTGTGAGCTTTGTGATAGGTGATCCGTTTATCATTATTTTAAGAGGGACATCTGTAGCTCTGTTTCTAAACTGAATGAAGTAGGTTTTGTCAATGTTGAGAGTAAGTTTGTTAGTCATCATCCAGGTAGATATTTTCTGTAATTCAGTATTTACAGTATTGGCTACCATGACTGGGCTTGGGTGAGAGAAGACGTATGTAGTGTCATCTGCAAATAGTGTGGATTTGAGTAGTTGCGATGCATTTGGTAGGTCGTTTATGTAAACGAGAAAGAGAAGAGGGGCAAGGACACTTCCCTGTGGGATGCCAACTGTAATTGGTTGTGTGGAAGAGTTTGCTCCATTTGTGTTCACATATTGGCTTCTGTTGCTGAGGTATGACTTTAGGTAGTTGAGGGAGTGCCGTCTTATACCATAGTGTGACAATTTTATGTGGAGCAAGTCGTGGTCAACTGTATCAAAAGCTTTACGTAAATCAATGAAGATCCCCAGTGGGACTTCTTTTTTGTCTAGTGCAGTGTATATTTGTTCTAGCATGTGTATAATAGCATCATTCATATTTTTATTAGGCCTGAACCCAAACTGACAGGGGTTGAGTATGTTGTGGGAGTTGAGGTAGGAATAGATTTACTTTTGAATCATTTTTTCGAAGATTTTAGATAGAGGGTGTAAGTTGGATATTGGCCTATAGTTATTAAAGTCTGTTTGGTCTCCTCCTTTATGTATCGGGGTGACCCTCGCTATTTTGAGAACTGTAGGGAAGGTAGAGGATTCGATGGATTTGTTAGTGTTGCAATGATTGGTGACAGCACTTGCGACGCTTTTTTGTACATAAAGGGTGGTAAGGTATTTAAATCTCCTGTCTTGTTTTTTAGTGTGTTGATAATAAGGGAGACTTCTGTTGGGTTAGTTGGAGCTAGGAACAGTGTGTTTGGGTAGTTGCCAGTGAGGTAGTCATTGGGTGGGGGTATTTGAGCTTAGGATTTTATTAGCAAGATTTTTTCCTATGGCGGAGAAGAAATCATTGAGTCTGCTGTTTCAGTTGGTGGGAGTTGGGGTTCATTTGGTTTTGTTAGTTCAATTGCACTATTTCCTGATATCTTTTTTGTTCCTAGAATTTCTGATAGGGTTTTCCAGGTCTTTTTTTATATCATCTTAAGTTGGATAATCTCTTCTCATAATAGTTTTTTTTAGTTCTTCTTATCAGGCTGGTTAGGATTGACGAGTAACGTTTTGTTTGGTCTCTGGTTATGTGACCCATTCTGTACTGTTTTTCTTATAGGTGCTTTGTATCTAAGGATTTGAGGATGCTGGGTGTTAGCCAGGGACTGTTCAGTCTCTTAGCTGTCATCTGTTTAGTTTTTTTTAGGGCAGTGCTTGTTATAGAGGTATTGAGTCTTTTTTAGAAAATTATTAATACATTCGTCAATATCTGTATAGATTTCTAGGTCAGTGTGCCAGTTGATGTTTGTCATTGCTGTTGTGAAGTTATTAATGGCTGTCTCATTATGAAGTCTGAAAGTGACTTTAGTAGTGTCTTGGGGTAATTTGCCTAGATTAGTTATGAGGAAGGTAGGGTAGTGGTCTGTGGTATTATCTGTGATTATGCCTAATTTTAAAGGGGATATGGTGTTGGTCCAGATGTGGTCTAGTAGGGAACCACTAGTCCCTGTAATTCTTGCAGGTTTTGTTACTGTTGGTAGCAACAAGCAGTTACTCAAAGTGTTTGTGAATTCAGTAATGTGTGGGTCCTGGTCTTGCAGGAGATTTATATTGAAGTCACCTGAGAGTAGTAAGTGATCTTTATTCATGCGTGCATCAGTTATCATACTTCCTAGGTTTTCACTAAAATGGCTGATGTTTGACTGTGGTTTTTGTAGGTACGTATTTGGATTTGAATTTAGCAATTATATATTCCCCATGTTCATCCCTTGTGCAAGTATTATTTGTACATTCTAGATGGTCTGAGTAGTATATAGCTGTGCCGCCCCCTTGTTGATCTGGCCTACAGTTGTGTATGGCTGTGTAACCAGGAATGGCATAGACATCTGTAGTATTAGGCTTTAGCCAGCTTTCAGTGAGAGTATTTATGGACATACTGACATGCAGGGAATTTAGTAATGCTGTGAGGTCATCGTAATGTTTACTTAACCCTCTTTGGGTCCAGAGGCCAAATTTTAGTGTGCAAGGGTCCAAGAATTTTCAAAAAATAATTTTGTTATTTTTTTATGAAGTGGTAGAGAATCTTTTTCCGAAGGCAATAAAACAAAAAGTAAAGAAATTTGATGGAAAATTGACTAAATTATGCTCTCACAAATTTTGATGTGTCAGCGATATTTACACGTCGGCGATTTTGTGGACTTTGACTCCCATTTTAGGCCAATTATATTATTCCACTCGACCAAATTCTTAGCTATTTCACTAGTATTACTTCTATCGATTGAGCACAAGAATTCGCCAAGTCAACTGTTTCAACTACAAAATAAAGTGATCGGAAATTGGTAATTGGGCCAATTTAATGCAAAGTTCAAAGTACTCCAATTTCAAAATAGGGTCCAGAATAAACAGTGCAGGCATTCCTGGCACTAAACTAACATTTCCACTGTTCATTAGTTATGTTTTCAGGCCTTACTAATGAATTCCATTTTGATTTTTTATTCACAGTGAATTTTTATTCAAACCAAAAAATAGAAGATTTACCTTTATGCAATATTGTAATAATTGTATAAATAATATCAGCACATTTGTGAATGTATATTAGACCCGTCAGCTGGCGTGTATTAGACATGTGAGGTCATTTGTTTACTCTTAAACATAAGCAAAAATTTAACATTTCTGCTTCTTTGAGCTCAGTTTCAAGCCATTTTCAGTACTAAAACCAATCAAATCATCTCTATTTCTGTAATATATCTTCCATTCTACCAAATGAGACCAAGAAATCGCAAATACAACTATAAAAAACCTACGAAAAAACACTGCAAAGTCGCCATTTTAATCGAAAATTACAGTCTCGGATTTTTTTCTCTCATTATGCACTGTGTGCTGCAGGATTTGTTTTATGTGGTGCACACATACCACATAGATGTATTCTCTCATATCAAGGCCAAAATTTACTGCTCACAGCTTATCAGAGTGAGCCGAGCTCATGACGTAGATCTACGGTTTGACCGGTTGACCCTCAAGGGGTAAAAGATCTGACATTGTAGTTGAAGACAGTTATGTTGTTGTTGGCTCTGAGGAGTGTCTTTGATTGTTCTGCTGTGTAGTAATTAATTTCTGTTTGATTCATTTAAGTCATTCAGTAAGAGGTTGGTATCAGGATCAATGCTTGTAATCACAAGATTTATAGTGGATCTATAGTTAGAATTAAGTATAAGACAAAGTAAATATTCTAAAGCTAAAAAATAGCACCTGAATTATTTTAACAAATGTAAATATATGAACTAAGGTAGTTCTTTAAAGTTAAAATAAAGGAGACAATATAAAAGGGACTAAAATAATTTGTGGTGAACAAATAAAGTGATGATCAAATAATGGAGCTTGGAATATAATAGTAAAATAATGAATGTATTACACTTTAGCAACTGAGAATAGCACCTTCATTATTTTAACAATTGTGAATATATGAACTTAGGTAGTTATTCAAAGCTAAAATAAAGGTGAAAATATATAAGGGACTAAACTAAGTAATGGTAAACAAAGTTAAATGGACAGATAGTCACTATGATATAATATTGATTTGGGAGTAAGATCTGACCTGTGATATATAATAAGTTGAGCAGTTAACTCCACTATAAAAAGTAAATAAAAAAAATATGAGGTAGTTGGTACTAGCTAGCAAATGATAGTTTTGGGAATTGCACAATAATGTAATTGGAGTATACACTAATTGCACACACAATATAAAAGGGACTAAAATAAGTAGTGGTAAACATAATTAAATGGGCAAGTACAGTGGACCCCCGCATAACGATCAGCTCCCAACTCGACCAGTTATGTAAGTGTATTTTTTATTTTTGTAAGTGCTTTTGTAGGTGTATTTTTGGGGGTCTGAAACGGACTAATCTAATTCACAATATCTCTTATGGGAACAAATTCAGTCTATAACGCACTCAAACAGACTTCTGGATTGAAATAATATCGTTATGCAAGGGTCCACTGTACTTACATAAATATTTTGTCATCTGTCTTGGCCTTGATGACCATCAGAAGTTTGGTCAAGCTTTCACTGAGTCCTGAAGTAATCACTGGATAACTGGTTGAGCCATGTCCTTGATCTACTGCTGCAAGCTGTACATCAACGACATGGATGAATTGTGGCAGGATTCCATTTTTTAAATGATATTCCAGATATTCTGAGTAGGATGGAGGTTTGGCTCTTTCTTGGCTACTGTAAAATTTCAATATTTTTCTCAGTAAGCCACTTGGGTACTTTTGTGACTTTGTGACGGGGGCACTGTTGTGCATGAAGATGGCACAGCCTCCATTATAATCAGTAAAAATTCACATTGCATATTTGGTGTTATACATCAGGTCCTTGAATGACATCTCTTTCAACATCGTTTCATTCTAACATTGATGAGAAAAAAAATGGAATGAATACATTACAAATTGCTGTAAAATAAAAATTTATATAGTATATGATAATCATTTTCTTTAAATTAAAGTCAGTTTCCAAAAACCTATCAATGATGTTAAGTGAAGACTCTCAGTACTTCATCTGAATGTTTCCTGGAGATATCTGTCAACTCTTGAGTTAATATAAGAGACTGCAGTGTGCATCACCTCTCAGTGTGCCTGTATATGGCAGTGAGATAAGGTGTTCCTGTTGCATTGCTGTAGCAAGTGCCCAGGATTTGGAGATGTATTTATTTCCATGTAATTTTTGTGCCAAGTAGATAAATATGAGTTGTTGAAAGATGAATAGTGAAGAAAAAGCCTGTACAGTATATTGGGTTGGGGAAGCGACAATGTCACCATAAAGGAACTTTGTTAGTGTACTGGATGAGCAAAGTTCAGCATAATAGTGTTACTTGCTGCTGTCTGTGGCTTCCCACTGGACATCATCCCCACTAGAAAACCTAATACTGGGCAGCCAAAGAAAACACCTGATCATGCAGATAACATTCTATGCAGAGAACCATATGCAATCCTTATTTGACTGCATCACAGCTGAAAGAATTTCATCCTTAACTGCTGAGGGACCTCTTGATTCAGTGTATCCTTCAGCACCTGCAAAAGAACTTCAACCTGCAAAGTTGTCGTGCTGCAACTAAACTCCTACTCTCACCCTGTTTGAAGAAGGAACACTTGCAGTTTGCCAGGAAATGTGTGCACTGAAGTGTTCATGATGGGAAAAAGTTGAGTGGTCAGATGAATCCACATTTCAGTGTATTAAAGGTCGTGAGAGCAAGGTGAGGCACCCCTCCTCCATCAGCAGGTATGACCCAGCATATATAGTGAGCAGCGTAAAGCGTAAACAATCCGTTATTTGATGAATGGTTCAGAGATCTGACAAGTTGATAAATTAGACACATGTGCAACACTTGGGTATCTTTAATGAGGAAACATTTCGGCACACAGTGGCTTCATCAGTCGGTTCTCTGAACCATTCATCTACATTCCTGTCAGACACAGCAATATCTTGGGATCTTAATACAGGGAATTCTTCACTTGCCTAACCTTCAGGCGTGACCTACTTCCACATTTGGATTTGTCAAATGTGCACCTCACCTGCCTACAGTATATAAGCCACTTCTTTGCACATATGCTGTATTCTTTTCAAGATTGATGGACTGATGAAGCCACTGTGTGGCAAAAAGTTTCCTTATTAAAGATACCCAAGTGTTGCACATGTGTCTAATTTATCAGTCCATCATTGTTTGGGGTTGCTTAGTGATTTGCTCTGTCATGGGCATTTGTATTTCCTTTTTAAGATGTTTCAAAGAGTTTTGACCGCTACATCAATTTCGAGGACCACTTGCAGAATATTTTCAAAATTCACGGCTTTACCACCTTAATGCATGAGAGCGCTCCCTGTCACAAGGTCAAAAAAGTAACCAAGTGGCTTGCTGAGAAAAATATTGAGGTTTCAGAGTAGCCAGGAAATATTTTAGACCTCCATCCTATTGAGAATGCTTGGAAGATCATGAAAAAGATGCAATCCTGCCACATTTTAGCTGTCCTTGATCTACTGCTGCCAGCAATAGATCAGTTACATGGGTCTACTAATTATCCATTGATTACTTATGAGTGAAAGCTTGTCCAAACAACTTTAAATGGTCATCAAGGCCAAGAGGGAGATGACAAAATATTAATGCAAGCACCAAGTTTTACAGTTTTTGTTCTGTAATTTTTTGCATTGTTGCTTTTTAACTATTTTCTTAATAATAATAAAGGGGAAGTCAGTCAATATTTATTTCCATGTGATACATCATTTATACAAAGTTGGATAGCATTATATCAGTCACATGGAAAGTCCCTTAGTTATACAGAGAATTTCTAGCAAGGTTGAACCTAACTTATTTCTAGATAACCAATTGCCAGCACACTCAACTCACACTGAGGTCTATGGTTCGATCCCCAGTATGGGTGTAAACATTAGGACATGTTTCTTTAAGATACCTGCTGTCCCTGTTCACCCATCAGTAAAATGGGTACCTGGGTGTTAGTTGACTGGTGAGGTTCACATCCTGGGACAAAATTGACCTAATTTACTAAAATGCTCTGCATAACAAAGGGCTTTCTATATAGCAGTATGTCATTGATATCAGCTATGGTTTGTATACCTTGCACGTGTAGAAATAAAGATTATTATTATATTTATATAAGACTTGATAGGAGTGAATGGAGACAAATGGTTTTTAATACTTGACGTGCTGTTGGAGTGTAAGCAAGGTAACATTTATGAAGGGATTCAGGGAAACCGGCAGGCCGGACTTGAGTCCTGGAGATGGGAAGTACAGTGCCTGCACTCTGAAGGAGGGGTGTTAATGTTGCAGTTTAAAAACTGTAGTGTAAATCACCCTTCTGGCAAGACAGTGATGGAGTGAATGATGGTGAAAGTTTTTCTTTTTCGGGCCACCCTGCCTTGGTGGGAATCGGCCAGTGTGATAATAATAAAAAAATAAAAAAAAAGACTTGATTGATATTCACAGTAACATAGATTAAATAGATATGTTTCAAATGTATACAAAGCAGATAAAATCTTAGAAAGGTACAAGAGAAGAAGAATATTTAGTTATGTTATATTAAAAGTATTCAGTAATGCACAGTAAAATTGTGATAAAATTTGCAATAAAGATGAAGCTCGTAACTTGAATTGACACAAAATGTGAAGAGATATTATATCCATATTTAGTAATAAATGAGAATTAAAGTAAGGATGGAACGATAGTAGATGAAAGACAATGTTCAGCATTTGTTTGAATGATGACGAAAGTGTTTTTTCTCTCTTGGGTCGCCCTGCCTTGTGGGAAATGGCACAGTGTTAATAACAAAAATGGTTTTCAGGAACATCTTAAGGTAATTAGGTGCTGTTTAACAGTAGCTGTGAAGTGGTTGGCAGACAGGGAATCTCTGGAATCTTCTGGCAAGGAGTTCTAGATTGTAATTCTTCTTGTACTCTTGTGTTTTAACACAGGTTGAGTCTGACACTGGGGATATCACAGGTGTTTTAATACAGGTTGAGTCTGACACTGGGGATATCACCTGTGTTTTAACACAGGTTTAGTCTGACACTGGGGATATCATGGGTGTTTTAACACAGGTTGATCTGACACTGGGGATATCACCTGTGTTTTAACACAGGTTGAGTCTGACACTGGGGATATCACGGGTGTTTTAACACAGGTTGAGTCTGACACTGGAGATATCACCTGTGTTTTAACACAGTTTGAATCAGACACTGGGGATATCACAGGTGTTTTGTGTCTAGTATTATGCCTGTGAGCTCTGTTGTAGCTTAAGGGAGGTGTCAGGGCAGGAGTGATATTATTAGTGCAGCCACTGTGTACTGTTGTTGTTGTTGCTTCCTCTATATATACTGTTGTTGCTTCCTCTATATATACTGTTGTTGCTTCCTGTATACTGCAAGTTGTTACATTTGATTATTAAAGTTGTAATGTGTTTAGTAAGCAAGCACCTGAAGCAACGAGTGACACAAACACTCATACACACCCATGTTACATGTGTTTTATCCCAAGTGTTAATTTGTCATTACTAATTCTAATACTCTTAACCCTTAAACGGTCCAAACGTATATATACGTTTCCTTTGTCATTCAACATTGGCACGATAAAAGCCTGAGTCTCCTAGACATGAGAGAATGGGTGTGCGCACTCACTGCGCACCATATGAAAAAAATTGGGGATGCCTGGGTACCATATGCTCTATTTTCGTATTAAAAAAAAAAAATTCTCAAAAAATTTGGGGTGCTACGCGAGAGAACGTATATATACGTTTGGACCATTTAAGAATTAAGCATCATGTATTGTGTGTATCACCATTATTTTTCAAGCCAGGGTTCGCCTGTTTAATTGTCTTTATTAGTGAATTTAAAAAAAAAAAAAAAAAGTGTCTTGTATTAAAAAATAAAAGACTGGAGCAATGCACAAATAACCTGCATATAGGAGAATGAAACCTATGATGATGTTTCAGTCTGATTTAGACCATTAACTAGTGACTATTTAATAGTCCAAGTCAGACTGGAACATAGTCATAGATTTCATTCTCCCATGTGTGAATTATTTGTATCTCGGATTAAGAAGGGATTGGTTGCTGTGTGAGTGAAGTTGTAATATACTACTTATAAGTTATCATTGTAGATCACGGTCCAAGTCACGAGAGAGGGAGAGCCGGCCATCTCAGCAGGGACGAGACCACTCTGGCAGGAGTCATGGAGGCAGAGATCAAGTTAGTCAAGGTAATGTGCACAATGTAATACAATCACAAACGTTACAGAATAAGCCAAATAGGGATGAAAATCTTTAGCTCTAGATCTTTTGCATGCTCGTGTATCATCAGGGGCTAAACAATGTTGCAAGAGAGCAACAGATAGGAGGGGAAATTTTCTAAGGCAAAGCAGACAGTATCAGTGGCAGCCCATGACAGTGTATGTGGACAGTCCCCCATAGTGATGTGTTTAATTCTTGGCACTATGTTCTTATTAGTTGACTTCATGTTTTTCTAATTAGTCTTATTACTAATTAAAGCCAAAGACAAAGAGATATATTTTTTTGGCTGTCACAGTTCTATAATGCAAGAAACAAAACCTAATATAAACCTTGGACTCTCCATGGGAAAATGGAGAAGAATTCTTCCTCCCTAAGCTATGCATGTCGTAAGAGGCAACTAAAATGCTGGGAGCAAGGGGCTAGTAACCCCTTCTCCTATATAAATTATTAAATTTAAAAAGAAATACTTTTGTTTTTCTTTTTGGTTACCCCGGCTCAGTGGGATACTGCCAGTGTGTTGAAACAAGCTTAAATCTTTGACATGTATTCTAACCAATTGTTTGAAAATAACACTTGAACAAATGCTAGGACACATTTGTTAGGAAACCTATCATTCCTGGGACTTAGATGACTTCTAGCACACAGAGGTCAAGACTAATAATAATATACGTATTTAAGCTGAGAGAGAGAGGTAATGACCTGATGACTGAGAGTGAAGTTTTAAGATGGTACAAGGCTGCCTGTGCAGTCACATGATTACTGTGTCGTGAGGAATATAATTTATGCCAGTGTTGCTGACATTTTGTAGCGTCCTGTATTATATTCCACGGTGTTAGTGACTGTGTGAAGTTGAATGTATGAGTGACTGTAAAGTTGAAGGTACGAGTGACTGTGTCAAGTGGAAGGTACAAGTGACCATGTCAAGTGGGAGATACAAGTGAATACGTCCAGTGGAAGGTATGAGTGACTGTAAAGTCGAAGGTATGAGTGACTGTGTAAAGTTGAAGGTACGAGTGACTGTAAAGTGGAAAGTATGAGAGATAAGTTGCTACTTCTCTCTCGCCTCACTGTTGTTCTTGACCTTTGTTTATTAGAAGTGATCAACATATTAGGACTGTAAACGTCTTAGTTTTGTTCATGTGTGTTTTTAAACCAAGTCAGTTATTACATTTTACATACAGCAAGTGTGTATGAGCCTGTTCGGTAAGAGTGAGCGGAGCCAAACAGTTTTTGGGACTCTGTGAGCTGTTGGAGTATAAGCATTGTAACATTTTGTGAAGGGATTCAGGGAAATCAGTTAGCCAAACTTGAGTCCTTCAGGTGGGAAGTACAGTGCCTGCACTCTGAAGGAGTGGTGAGGATATTTTGGAGTTAGGAGAGGCATCTGAACTGTAGTATCTGTGTGCCTCTGTCAAGACAGTGAGTGAATGATGGTGACATTGTTTCTTTTTTGTTTCACCCTGCCTTGGTGAAATTAATCAGTGTGTTCGTTTTTTCAATGAATCAGCCATATCCCACCAAGGCAGGGTGACCTTAACCCTTTCAGGGTCCAAGGCCCAAATCTGGAGTCACGCACCAGTGTCCAAGAATTTTCAAAAAAAAAATTTGTTATTTTTTCTTGTGAAATCGTAGAGAATCTTTTTGTGAAGGTAATAAAACAAAAAGTACAAAATTTGGTGGAAAATTGACGAAATTATGCTCTCGCGAATTTTGATGTGTCAGCGATATTTACGAATCGGCGATTTTGCCGACTTTGACTCCCATTTTAGGCCAATTACATTATTCCAATCAACCAAATTCTTAGCTATTTCACTAGTATTACTTCTATTCTATCGATTGAGCACAAGAAATCGTCAAGTCAACTGTTTCAACTACAAAATAAAGTGATCGGAAATTGTTAATTTGGCCAATTTAACACAAAGTTCAAAATATTCCAATTTCAAAATAGGGTCCAGAATGAACAATGTAGGCATTCCTGGCACTAAACTAACATTTCCTCTGTTCATTAGTTATGTTTTGAGGCTTTACAAATAAATTCCATTTTGATTTTTTATTCACATAATGAATTTTTATTCACACCAAAAAATAGAAGATTTACTGTTATGCAATACTGTAATAATTGTATAAATATCATCACCATATTTGTGAATGTATATTAGACCCACCAGCTGACGTGTATTAGACGTGTGAGGTCGTTTGTTTACTCTTGAATATCGGCAAAAATTTAACATTTCCGCTACTTTGAGCTCAGTTTCAAGCCATTTCCAATGCTAAAACCAATCAAAATCATCTCTATTTCTGTAATATGTCTTCCATTCTATCAAATGAGACCAAGAAATCGCAAATACAACTATAAAAAACATACGAAAAAACACTGCAAAGTTGCTGTTTTAATCGAAAAATCATGATTTCATTTTTTTTCTCTCATTATACACAGTGTGCTGCAGGATCTGTTTTATGTGGTGCACACATACCACATAGATGTATTCTCTCATATCTAGGCCCAAATGTACCACTCACAGTTTATCAGAGTGAGCTGAGCTCATGGCGTAGATCTACGGTTTGGACCCTGAACGTAAAGCCGTAGATCTACGGGACGGACCCTGAAAGGGTTAAAAAGAAAAATGAAAGATTTTCTTTTTAAATTTAGTAATGTATACAGAAGAGGTAACTAGCCCCTTGATCCTTGCATTTTAGTCGTCTCTTACGACACGCATGGCTTACGGAGTAAGAATTCTGTTTCATTTTCCAATTGTTTATGTAGTCTCTATGCAGTAGGGCCCCGCATTATGGCATTCCGCTAATACGGACATTTCAAATTATAACCAAAACTCACTATACAGCTCCACCTACCAATTTGTTAACATTTTCCTTGAGCTCCGTGTCTCTCCATTATGTCTGGAAACTTTCAAAAATTTCAAGTGTTTTAAAGTTATTTCATGTTTTATATATCCGTATTTTTTTTTTTTAACATTGGCTGTTTCCCACCATTTCCACATTTGTGTACCTGTACCAAAATAAACTTAAACACTGTGCTGGCTTGCAGGTACACATTAAAATCACTAAAAATGTCTTATTAGTCTTGAGGACACCATATTAATAATGATGATAATTTTTTTGTTTTTTCAACAAGTCGGCCGTCTCCCACCGAGGCAGGGTGACCCAAAAAGAAAGAAAATCCCCAAAAAGAAAATACTTTCATCATCATTCAACACTTTCACCTCACTCACACATAATCACTGTTTTTGCAGAGGTGCTTAGAACACAACAGCTTAGAAGTGTATACGTATAAAGATATGTGGTGAGGGTCTCTTGATCTAGGGAATTGGATCTGTGCTCCAGGTCCCTAAATTAATAATAATGATACAGACTTATATACTAATAATAATGATAATACATAATAATAATTATATGTAATATAATAATAATACAGTGGTCCCTCGCTTTTCGTAGTTCTCGGCAATCGTAAATTTCGCCAGTCATAGGGATATTTTCGTATAAACATGGGCTCGCTTTTCATAGGTTGACTCACGAGTCGTAGTTCGTCCGGGACGCGTACCCACGGCGTGAGCCGTGGCGGCAGCCAGTCTGGCATTGTTTACCAGTGAGCGAAGGTCCCCTCACGTGCTCCAGCAAAATATTTCATAATATTCCATTTATTTTAGTGCTTGCAAGTATTAAATAAGCTACCATGGCTCTAAAGAAAGCTCCTAGTGCCAAGCCTGTGGTAAAGAAGGTGAGAAATACGATTGAATTTAAGAAAACCATCACTGAACAATATGAAAGTGGTACAAGTGTGGCCGAACTGGCCAGGATGTATGAGAAACCCTACACAACCTTATGTTCCATAGTGGCCAAGAAAAAGGAAATCAAGGATGCTGTTGTTGCAAAGGAAGTAACTATGCTGACAAAAATGAGATCACCAGTACTGGAAGAGGTTGAGAAGTTATTATTGGTGTGGATAAATGAGAAACAATTAGCAGGAGATACTCTTATGACTTTGATTATTTGTGAAAAGGCTAGGCAGTTGCGTGACGATTTGGTAAAGAAGTTGGCTGCAACTAGTGGTGATGTGAGCGAATTTAAGGCCAGCAAAGGCTGGTTTGAGAGATTTAAGAACCGTACTGGCATACACAGTGTGGTAAGGCATGGTGAGGCTGCCAGTTCGGACCACAAGGCAGCTGAAAAATATGTGCATGAATTCCAGGAGTACATAGAGGCTGAAGGACTGAAACCTGAACAAGTGTTCAATTGTGACGAAACAGGCCTCTTTTGGAAGAAAATGCCAAAGAGGAAAAGGCAATGCCAGGACACAAGCCTATGAAAGACAGGCTGATGCTAATGTTCTGTGCTAATGCTAGTGGGGATTTCAAAGTGAAGCCATTACTAGTGTAACATTCAGAAAATCCCAGAGTGTTCAGGAAAAACAATGTTATGAAGAGTAAATTGTGTGTGTTTTGGAAATCTGATAGTAAGGCATGGGTCACGAGGGAAATTTTCGTCGAGTGGTTCAATGAAGTGTTTGGCCCTAGTGTGAAGGAGTATCTCCTGGAAAAGAAATTGGATTTCAAGTGCCTGCTAGTAATGGACAATGCACCTGCTCATCCTCCAAACTTGGATGACCTAATTTTCGAGGAGTTTGGGTTCATCACAGTAAAGTTCTTGCCCCCGAATACCACTCCTCTCCTCCAGCCCATGGACCAGCAGGTCACTGCAAACTTTAAAAAACTCTACACAAAAGCAATGTTTCACAGGTGCTTGACTGTGACCACAGACACTCACTTGACCCTAAGGGAATTTTGGAGAGAACACTTCAGCATCCTCCATTGCATAACCCTTATAGGTATGGCTTGGGAGGTAGTGACTACCAGGACTTCAAACTCTGCCTGGAGAAAATTGTGGCCAGATTGTGTCGACAAGAGGGATTTTGAAGGGTTTGGGACTGACCCTGATGAGCCTATGTCTGTTGTAAAATCAATTGTGGCACTGGGGAGTTCCATGGGGTTGGATGTGAGTTTGGAGGATGTGGAAGAATTGGTGGAAGACCACAATGAAGAACTCACCACTGGGGAGCTGCAAGAGCTTCAGCAGGAAGAGCAACAGATAGCAGCTCAGAATCTTGCTGCAGAGGAGGAGGAAGAGAGATGGAAGAAGGTGCCTTCTTCAGAAATTAAGGAGATTTTTTGCAATGTGGGGTAAGATGGAAAGATTTATGGAGAAACATCACCCTAACAAGGTTGTTGCAAGGCATGTTGGCAACATGTACAGTGACAAAGTCTTGGGCCATTTTAGGGAAGTGTTAAAGAGACGCCAGAAACAGAGCTCTCTCCACAGTTGTTTTGCGAGACAGGACTTCAGTGACTCTCAAGGTGGTCCTAGTGGCATTAAGAAACAGAGAAGAGAAGCAACCCCAGAAAAGCAATTGGTACCTGAGGTGTTGCTGGAAGGGGATTCCCCTTCCAAACTATAAACAATCCACTCTCTCTCCTCCTCCAGTCTCCCATACACTAAGAAGAATCTCCAATAAAAGTAAATGTTATGCTGTTAATGTTTCATTCATCATTTCCCATTGTATTGTTTATGTACTACATGCATATTTCATGTAAAAAAAATTTTTGTTTTAATACTTCTGGGTGTCAGGAACGGATTAATTGTATTTACATTATTTCTTATGGGGAAAATTGATTCGCAAATCGTAAATTTTGTTTATAGTAGCTCCTCCAGGAACGGATTAATTACGAAAAACGGGGGACCACTGTATAATACTATGTAATACTATTCTCCTTGTATCCCATCTACCTTTTACTCTCAGTGTAGCTACAACTAGAAAGTGATCTGATATATCTGTGGCCCCTCTATAAACATGTACATCCTGAAGTCTACTCAATAGTCTTTTATCTACCAATACATAATCCAACAAACTACTGTCATTTTGTCCTACATCATATCTTGTATACTTATTTATCCTCTTTTTCTTAAAATATGTATTACCTATAACTAAACCCCTTTCTATACAAAGTTCAATCAAAGGGCTCCCATTATCATTTACACCTGGCACCCCAAACTTACCTACCACACCCTCTCTAAAAGTTTCTCCTACTTTAGCATTCAGGTCCCCTACCACAATTACTCTCTCACTTGGTTCAAAGGCTCCTGTACATTCACTTAACATCTCCCAAAATCTCTCTCTCTCCTCTGCATTCCTCTCTTCTCCAGGTGCATACACGCTTATTATGACCCACTTCTCGCATCCAACCTTTACTTTAATCCACATAATTCTTGAATTTACACATTCATATTCTCTTTTCTCCTTCCATAACTGATCATTCAACATTACTGCTACCCCTTCCTTTGCTCTAACTCTCTCAGATACTCCAGATTTAATCCCATTTATTTCCCCCCACTGAAACTCCCCTACCCCCTTCAGCTTTGTTTCGCTTAGGGCCAGGACATCCAACTTCTTTTCATTCATAACATCAGCAATCATCTGTTTCTTGTCATCCGCACTACATCCACACACATTCAAGCATCCCAGTTTTATATAGTTTTTCTTCTTCTCTTTTTAGTAAATGTCTACAGGAGAAGGGGTTACTAGCCCATTGCTCCCGGCATTTTAGTCGCCTCATACGACACGCATGGCTTACGGAGGAAAGATTCTTTTCCACTTCCCCATGGACAATAGAAGAAATAAAGAAGAACAAGAGCTATTTAGAAAAAGGAGAAAAACCTAGATGTATGTATATATATATATGCATGTGCGTGTCTGTGAAGTGTGACCAAAGTGTAAGTAGGAGTAGCAAGATATCCCTGTTATCTAGCGTGTTTATGAGACAGAAAAAGAAACCAGCAATCCTACCATCATGCAAAACAGTTACAGGTTTCTGTTTCACAGTCATCTGGCAGGACGGTAGTACTTCCCTGGGTGGTTGCTGTCTACCAACCTACTACCTATACCAACCTACTACCTACTACACTTTATTATTTAGAAAATTTAAAATATAAAACACTTAAATATGAAATATTAATCCTACCTTAAAGAAAATGAAAAATATAAATGATATCTGAATTCAACGCTAATATATATATATATAAAACTTGGGTGTCTGGTGTTGGTGACACTGCGTGTTGTTGAAATCGTAGCCGTTGCCGATGATTGGGGGGGGTCTCAGGTGTTGATGACAACCCACCGGCTCGTTCTTCACAGATTTTCTAGCCGTCAATAATCCGTTCAGATGACAGGAAAGCAGGTTTTTTTTCCACTGCAATGATGAGGGGTTATATCCTGCTACTTGCATACACAAACAGGTAAGTGGATCAGAATTTGGGACGTCTCAGAACGTTAGTCCGTCTCCTTCAATTCTACTCGTTGATTAGCAGGTGACCCTCTCTGTCCTTTCAAGGTGTAAAGAGAGACAGATTACCCACTGCTTAAGAAATCACTCTCCATGATAAGTACAATACCTAAAAGATGTGGTGATTATTAAAACATTTTAATCTATCAAGACTGAAAGGACTAAGTTAATTATTGGTCAAAAGTGAAGCTTTCAACCAATAAGTCCACTAGAATATGAGCAGGCATGTACTTACAGTAGTGTTGGGAGCTGTGAGTCGAGTGATTTACTGTTTGACCGGAGCCCCACATGTCACCTTTCGGGGGGGGGGGGAGAGGTAGGGGAAGGGATAGCAGGAGCTAGACTGACCCTACCTTAACAAGCAGCTGGCAATCAAACTATCACTTTCGGGGAGGGGGAAAAAGGGGGGGGGAAATAGCGGGAGCTGGACTTACCCTACCTTAACAAGTAGCCGGCAATGAAACTATTGTTACTATATACTCCCTCGCTACTCCTGTCTATTGAACTTTTCCCTCACACTGATTTATATTGTAAAACACTAGTTTTACAGCTTTTTTCGAAGGACCTTGGCTCGTAGGTTATTTGTACACTGTAGTACAACATATTTGGACCACAGTGTGGCCTTTATCCGGTTCGAGCATGACCAAAATGTTGAGAAATGGCTTTACCAACTAAGATATAATTTATAATTTTTAAATATAGGGAACACTTAGCTGATGAAAGACAGCAAATCGTCTACACAGCCTCCCCTGCAGATGAGGTCTTGAAATGTTGTCATGATCATCTCTCAACGGGCTGGAATGAGTCATATTATGTAAACAATAAATTACCCCTAGGGGGTGTTATGTCAGCATATTTCATTCACTGATGGCTGACAAACTTACTTGTGTGGACTCAAAAGTCCGCACCTAACTGCCGACTATAGGTTGATTACAAACTCCTTGCGACTCAAGAACTGCGCAGTCCCCCGTACTACAAGAAATTCGTAACCTACCTTGCTCTTGTAGCGTGAGCTATGGTGTTCTTCACACCTTCGACAGGTATCGGTGACTTGATAGACGCTGAAGTGTCCTTGGATGTCCATGTCTTCCATAGTCTAGGAATACGCACACTGGTACACTATGTTCCACAAGATTTGTCTTTATTGTTCACAATCTTATCACTAAAGAAGCTGATCACACTTCTCTTAAGTGTTTATTGTTTTATGAGACACTTTGTTCACACTAACGCACAGATCATTCTTTGTTGGTTATCCTGGCGTCAGTGTCACTCTCAGTAGAGTCAAAAGTAATCTGAAGATGCCACAACGCCCCACGCCGTCACTGCCCCCAGCACAAAGGAAAAGCTGACCTAGTACTTTTGCTTCCTTGCCACTTCCTCGATGAAGCAAAGCAGAATGTTTGATTCTTGCTGTCTTAAGCGTAGACAACAATATACACTATCTCTACCATGGTAATAAAGTGGGAGCAGGATTTTCCTTAATTGTCCTGCTAAGGTAAGAGATGTACTGTCTCTTATTAAAATACACTCTGCAACACTGGACTGCAAGGAGCGGCGGTCGCTTGACCACGTCGCATACTCGTACTGCATCTGCGATCAGTTACTCGCTGTAGCAGTAAACAAGATATTTGCCCCTTCTGAGAGGGCTGGGCCCCTCAGGGCTGAAAGGGGCTGATACCCCCCTCCTGGAGAAAATTTCTCCACAGTTTGTTTACTTTTGAACATCGGCGAAAATCAAACATTTCCCCTACTTTGAGCTCCATTTCAAGGTTCTTTTTATAGTAAAACCAATCAAAATCACCTCTATTTGTATAATATGTTTTCCATTCTATCAAATGAGACCAAGAAAATGAGAATACAACCATAAATACATACTATACGAAAATAGACCACAAAGTCGGCATTTTAATTAAAAAAAACGGTCGTTTTTTTTCTTTTCTCATTATGCACTGCGTGCTCCAGGATTTTTTTTATATGGTGCACACTGAAAACACAGACCCATTCTCTCACATGCGAGCCTACCAGCTTTCTCTTGCTTGATTTGAAGCCGCTAGAATATGTGAGTATATATACAGTGGACCCCCGGTTTACGATATTTTTTCATTCCAGAAGTATGTTCAGGTGCCAGTACTGACCGAATTTGTTCCCCTAAGGAATATTGTGAATTAGATTAGTCCATTTCAGACCCCCAAACATACACGTACAAACGCACTTACATAAATACACTTACATAATTGGTCGCATTTGGAGGTGATCGTAAAGCGGGGGTCCACTGTACGTCAAACACGGTACCTCGTAACACGTATACTTTATACGACCAAAACAGTCAAAGGGTTAATGCCTAATTCTATTGCTAACTTAATATATGTTAGTGTAAACTTGTTAACTGACATTTATATGCATTTACAAGTGGAAAAAATGGTGTTCTGCTTTCCGGCAATGTCTCCTTTCCAGCAGTAGCCTGGAACCTAACCTGCCGTTCAAGTGGGGCCCTACTGTATTGTATGTTTATTCCTTGTATGTCCTAGAAATATTTTTACAATTATCTTTCTACCCTGATGACTCTTCCCTGGTCACTGTATGACCCTTACAGGTTTAACTCTTCCCTATCCTTATATTTACCTGGGAAGGACTAATTATGTATTGACAGCTTAGACTTTAATAAATGACATTGTTAAAACTTTATACTATTTTTTTCCCTTGAGGGAGAGATGGTGTTGTAGTGTTAATGATCCAAGAAATTTAAATCTGCACTCCCCTTCCTAGGATCAAACTTAGTTACCACATCAATATAATATGGGTCTCAAAAATATTACTCATTTCTTGTAAAAAAAAAATTGAGGGTACTCCTAGAGCGTTGTCACTTCTAGGAAGCTAATGACTAAATGATGGTGACTGTGTTTTCTTCTCTGAGTTGCCCTGCCTTGGCCAGAGATGGTCTTGTAGCTCAAGTGTTGGTGTACATCACATAATTTTGGCGCCGCAGGACACAGCGGTCGAGGTCGGGAGAGCAGAGAAGGTCGGAGAAGTCGCGACGACGACCGTAAGCGTCGGGATGAAGACCGGCGCAGCAGACGCTCTCGCTCTCGGTCCAGGTCACGAGAGAGACGCAGGTCACGCTCCAGGTCCAGAGACCGCAGGTAATGTCCCGAGGAAAGAGGCAGGTCATGCTTCAGGTTCAGAGACTTCAAATAAGGTCCAAAGAGAGAGAGAGAGAGACAGGTGACATTTCAGGTCCAGAGACTACAGGTAAGGTCCCAAGAAATGCAGGTCATGCTCCCAGTTCAGAGACAACAGGTAGGGCCAATAGAGAGAGGCAGGTCATGCTCCAGCAGGTCCAGAGACTACAGGTAAGGTCCCAAGAGTAGGGCAAGTCTAGAGACTACAAGTAAGGTCTCAAGAGTAAGGCAGGTCCAGAGACTACAGGTAAGGTCCCATGAGTAAGACAGGTCCAGAGACTACAGGTAAGGTCCCAAGAGTAAGACAGGTCCAGAGACTACAGGTAAGGTCCCAAGAATAAAGCAGGTCCAGAGACTACAGGTAAAGTCCCAAGACAGATGCAAGCCATGCTCCAGCAGGTCCAGAGATTACAGGTTAGTACGACTTGTTATGATAGTGACTGGCTCTTGATTCATGAAAGTAGTACACCTCTCCGTCCTTGGATTAAACCATGTTACCCCTGTGCAGTGCATTCCATTCCCCTTGGTGCCACAGGACTCTTATGGGTTTAGTGCTTTTTCGTGAATATAATTCCCTGCCTTGGTGGGAAATTGCCGATGTGTATATAAAATAAAAATAAAAAATACACAGAATTTATTGTGACTTTAAAAGAATTAATAGATCAGTGGAAAGAGAAGCGTTGAATTTGTTTATTGTTGGAAGAGCAGGTCAGCAGCAGGTTAACTGCAGGTCAATGGCAGGTCAGTAACTGCTGGTGATCTATCGGTACAGAAAAACTCATAACTGGTCACAGGTATATCTAGGCGTGTTATATACAGTAAAACCTCATTTAACATGTAGGTTATGTTGTGAATATCAACACTTAACTTTATATAACCTCACACTGAGTGAAGAACATATCTGAACAATAGTTGTGTTCATGGCACCTCCAGTAATGCCCCCCAAAAATTGTTTAATATTCTTTGTAAACATCACTACGGTAATGTTATTTAACATAATCATTAGTATCATTACAAGAGTGTTGGGAGTGTTGTAGTCCTAACGGGCTCATCCCTAAACCACTGCTGGTTTAGCACACTTTCTAATGGATGTAATTTTGCAGGTCAAGGTCGAGGTCACGGGACAGACGTCGACGCAGTCGCAGTCGTGAGAGAAAGAGACCAATGGACATCAGGAAAGGTGAGTGATAAATACATAACTCAAAATATCCATGGGAAAGTGGAGAAGAATTCTTCCTCCGTAAGCCATGCATGTTGTAAGAGGCGACTAAAATGCCGGGAGCAAGGGGCTAGTAACCCTTATTCCTGCATAAATTACTAAATGTAAAAAGAAGAAAAACTGTATAGTTTTCTTATTTGGGTCACCCTGCCTTGGTACGAAACAACCGATGTGTTAAAAAAACATCAGTTATGTTTTATCCATCATGCATTGTGTGGGGCAGGAGTTTTTTTTTATATAGTGCACACTTGCCATACAGATCCATTCTCTTATATCTAAACCAAAATTTACTTCTCAAAGCTTATCTGAGTGAGCTGAGCTCATAACATAGAATTATGTGATAGACCCTGACCTAAGTGACGTAGTTCTACGTGACAAACAGTGAAAGGGTTAACACAGGTATCCAGGGGATGTAGCTGTTATTTATTAACTTTCTCATTATTTTTATGTGATTCCAGTTCATATTTAGTTTGGAAATCAATATTGTATAGAAGAACGTGCTTTCAAAGCGCATAATTGTTTTTTTTAGCAAGGGGTTCATTCAAGTGGACAGATGTATATGCATGAATGCACACTTGTGAGCACATATGTGCTCTGTTCTTTATTTCTTTGGTTTACAAATTTTATAAGTTCCTCAGTCTTATTTGTGTATGGAACAGGAAATCTAGATTTTTTGATTTACACCAGTAATTTGGGTTTTAAAGCCATATAGTATGTCACACTTTTGGGCCAACTGAGTCTAATTAAGGGTCATCTGTTAATCTTTTCTCTAATTGGTGCATTCAGTTAGAGTGTTCAGTATTCTGTGATTGACTGTTTGTTGAATTCCACTAAATCTAACATGCATGACTACAGGATTTTATATTTTACGCCATGTTATTTTCTGGTAATGCGTATTGAGCTAGGTTTGTGTGTAACCAGCCGACAGCACCACAGTAACCTAACATAAACTAAACTCTTACATCTAGCAGTGTGAAACTTGTTAGTACTCGTGTTATTATTGCCACTCTCAGTTGGAGGATGATCTTCAGCCATAGTACTCTACCTAGCATGAAACTTGTTAGTACTCTAGTGTTAGTATTGCAAATCACTGGTCTCAGACTGGGCCATGGGGGTGTTGACCCCCCCCCAAACCCTCTCCAGGTATCTCCAGGTAAATGGTTCTTGATTGAATTCCTTTAAATTATTTAAATGTCTTCAACCACAAATGATTCTTCAAAACTTAGATAATAAATTATTAAAATAAATAAGTGTTCATGCGTAGTGAAAGTTGAGCAGACATTTTGACACAAAAGCGAAATTTATAAGAAATGAATGTATTTTGTTGTGGGAAATCCTCTTCATCGGATTCACACGATGAGAGACTAAAGTGAGGCCTCTGAAGAGCATAGGTGAGAGTGATTACCTCCAGGGTACTGTATGACCCCTTCAGAGGACCTGCACTCTGAAGTAGGGCTGGGGATAATTGTAGTTTTGAACTGTTGTACTAGTGTCCCTCTGGCAAGAGAATGATGGAGTGAGTGATGGTGAAAGTTTCTTCCTTTTTGGGTCACCCTGCCTTAGTGGGAGATGGCTGATGTGTTGAAAAAATGCTCTTACTTTTGCTTCATTTTTCTCTTATGATGTTTTTCACCTTTTGTCATTGTTCGCAACACAAGCATTCATTCATGTATTAGCCCTTTCCAAGTCCATGCCATAGTATTACGTGATGACCTCGTGGTCCGTGCCATAGTACTACATGACGAGCTCATTCAGATAAGCTGTGAGCTCACCTGAGTGAGCTGAGTGTGCACCATATATGGTGAGTGTGCACCTTCTAAAATATTCCTGCCCCACACAGTGCATGATGGGAAAAAAACTGTGACAGTGTATTTGGTTTAAAATAACTGGATTGCAGTGTATTTTCAGATGGCGTTGCAGTCTCAGTTTCTTGGTATCATTTGATACAATGGAAGATATCTTACAGAAATAGAGATGATTTTGAGTGGTTTCTGGATTGATATTGAGCTCAAAGTACAGGTCCGCCATCACAAATCCGGCAATCAGTTATTCGGTTCCTTCAGTTATTCGGCACTAATTTTGGCTAGCATAATTTCAAATTTCCAGGGTCGCCACACCAACCTGCTGGTACTGTTTGGTGGCGCTACTTGCTGCATAAGTCACTCCAATTTCTTTTCCCCATTTATTGTTATAACCTGCTTGCTTTTAGCCCTAGCCATGGTTCCAATGAATATAGAAATGCTTCTCATTATGTAAAGCACCTACACAGTACATTATCCATTAAAGATAAGGTGGTTTTGAAGCCACTGTTGGTTGAGCTCAGTATCATGATAGCAGGAGAATATGCTTTATTATTATGCTAATATCAACACTACAGCTTATTGCCTATCACAATTTATCTAATATGACATAATAAACAATATAAGTAACATAAAACATGTTAAATACTCCAGAATAAATAATATTTGGCATAACACCGAGCAGTTTGATGGAGGTATGAAGAAGATATGGTATACAAATACCATATCCTCTTCCTATCCCTGTCTTGGGGGCTTATCTTAGAGAAAACGGAGTATAGCACAGGGCTAACTGTGATATACACTCGTACTGCACCATAAACCTGAAGCAAAAAGTTATTTTCTCTATATAGATTATCACACATAGCAGCATGTGTGTAGAGAACCTAGGATAACCCAAAAAAGTCAACGTGGCTTATTTCTAGTACCTGGCTTGGGTTAGCCATACATGATTTTTGGTAAATATTCGTTGAAAATAAGAAAAAGTTTTGGAGTGAGATTAACAAGTTAAGGAAGCCTTTGGAACCCAAAAGGATTTTTTCAGTTAAAAAAAAGGGGAGGAAAATTTTTTAAATGGAGTTAGGAAAGGGATTGGGTTTATGGAGGGAATTTAAAATTTTGGAAAGGGAAATTTTTTAAAAGTTGATGAAAAATAGGGGAAACTGTGATTTTTGTGTATAGGGCAAGGGGAAAAAACATCTTTTAGGGTGAGGGAAAAAGCCAGTTTTAAGTGTGGGGGAAGTTCGTGAGGCAGTAGGGAAAATGGGGAAGGGGGGAAGGTTTGCCGGGAATTTATGGGGGTAAAGATAGAAATGTTAAAAAACAGGGGGGGGAAAAAAGTTTTTGGGGTGGGGGGTGCAATTTTTTAATAAAAGTTTGGAAAAAAGGGTAAGGTACCTAGGGATTGGGAGGGAGCATTTCATAGTTCCTTTGTATAAAAGGGAAAGGGGCCCAAAAAGGGTGCAAAAAATTTTAGGGGGGTAAATCGTTGGTATACCTGGTAAAGGTATGGTAGGTTATTTTTGAAAAAAAAATTTAAAAGGGAAGATGGGAAATAGGATTGCAGATTTTAACAAGGGGGCTTTTAGGAAAGGAGGGGGTTTTGTGGCCAGGTGTTTACAGTGAAACATATAAGTGAACAGTATTTAGATAAGGCTAAAGAGGTCTTTATGGCATTTATGGATTTGGAAAAGGTGTATGACAGAGTAAATGCAGCAGCGAGGAGACGGTTGGAGGCAGTGGAGATGTCCTGTCTAAAGGCAATGTGTGGTGTAAATATTATGCAGAAAATTCGGAGTGTGGAAATTAGGAGAAGGTGGTGGAGTTAATAAAAGCATTAGTCAGAGGGCAGAAGAGGGGTTGTTGAGGTGGTTTGGTCATTTAGAGAGAATGGATCAAAGTAGAATGACATGGAAAGCATATAAATCTATAGGGGAAGGAAAGAGGGGTAGGGGTCGTCCTCGAAAGGGTTGGAAAGAGGGGGTAAAGGAGGTTTTGTGGGTGAGGGGCTTGGACTTCCAGCAAGCGTGCATGAGCGTGTTAGATAGGAGTGAATGGAGACGAATGATACTTGGGACCTGACGATCTGTTGGAGTGTGAGCAGGATAATATTTAGTGAGTGAAGGGATTCAGGGAAACCGGTTATTTTCATATAGTCGGACTTGAGTCCTGGAAATGGGAAGTACAATGCCTGCACTTTAAAGGAGGGGTTTGGGATATTGGCAGTTTGGAGGGATATGTTGTGTATCTCTATACGTATATGCTTCTAAACTGTTGTATTCTGAGCACCTCTGCAAAAGCAGTGATAATGTGTGAGTGTGGTGAAAGTGTTGAATGATGATGAAAGTATTTTCTTTTTGGGGATTTTCTTTCTTTTTTTTTGGGTCACGCTCCCTCGGTGGGAGACGACCAACTTGTTGAAAAAAAAAAAAAAAAAAAAGTTTGACAGAGTGGAGAGGGGGGCAATGGGGCAGATGTTCCCGGTGTATGGGGTAGGGGGTAGTTACTGAAAGAAAGTAAAGAGTTTTTTAACGGGGATAGTGAGGCCCCAAGTTAGAGTATGAAGGAAAGGGGGGAAATTTTTTCCCCAGTAAAAGTGGGCCCCTTAAAAAGGGATGGTGATGTCACCGGGTTTTTTTTAATAAAAATTTTAAAGATGGGGTTGTAAAAAGAGTAAATGCAGGGTCTTGCAAAAAGGCCCTTTGGATTTAAAAAGAAAAGGGAAAATCACACTTTAAAGGGGGATTTTGTCACATTTGCTTTTTGCTGATGACACGTGCTCTTGGGGAATCCTGAAGAAAATTGCAGAGTTGGGGATAAAATTTGGGGTAGGGTGTGCAAAAAAGAAAAATTAAAAAGTGAATACAGGAAAGAGTAAGGATATGAGGATAAAAAAAAAGATTAGGCGATGAAAAATTGAATACAGATTGGAGGGGGAGAGTAGGAGGAAGGGGGGTTTTATTTAGATATTTTGGGGGTTTGGGCGTGTTTAGCGATGGGTCCCCATGAAAGATGAGGTAATCAAAAAAATTGATGAGGGGAAAAGGGTGAGTGGGGCAAATAGGGGTCTGTGGAGGCAAAGAATTTGTCCTTGGGGGCAAAGAGGGGGAAAGTATGAATAAGTTTTTAAAACCCAAAGCCTTTTTTTGAAATGTAAACATGGGTGGAAAGAATGTTGCAACAGGAGAAAAGGGTGGAGGCAGTGGAAAAATGTCCAAGTCTGAGGGCAATGTGGGGGTGTGAATATAATGCAGAGAATTTTTTAGTTTTTGGGAAATTTTGGAGGAGGGCGGGTTCCCAAAAATGTTTTTCCCCGGAGGGCTGAGGAAGGGTTGTTGAGGGGTTTGGACAAGGGAGAGAGAATGGAAACGAAACAGAGTGACTTCAAGGTGTATCACTGTAGTGGAAGGGAAGCGGGGAGGGGTCAAACCTGGGAAAAGGGGGGGGAGGGGGTAAAAAAGGTTTTTTTTTGGGGCGAGGGGCTTGGGCTTCCAGCAGGGAAAGCGCGAGTGGGGGTTTTTATAGGAGTGAATGGAGACAAAAAGGTTTTTTTAAAACTTACGTGCTGTTGGGGGGTGTCCAAAAGGAAAAAATTTATTAAGGGATTCAGCGGGGAAAACCGGGAGGCCGGAATTTAGTCCTGGAGTTTTGGGGAAATAAAAGTGCCTGCACTCTGAAGGAGGGTGTTAATGTTGCATTTAAAAACTGTAGTGAAAAGCACCCTTCTGGCAAGACATGATGGAGTGAATGAGGTGGAAAGCTTTTTCGGGCCACCCTGCCGGGGGGAAATCGGCCAGTGGTAAAAAAAAAAAAATTGATTCCACCGGGGGTAGAAACTTTGGGCGGTTTCTTACCACCTTTTTCTTTTTTTACCCATCATAAATGGTACCTGGGTTTAGCCGACTATGTGGGTGTTACCGGGGCACGACCAAATTTTTCTTAAAATACTCTGCATAAAAAATGGTTTTCTATAACAAGTAGAAGGGGGGTTGTTCTGGGCCCCTGTAACCTTTGTACTTGTATGGTGAAAATAAAAAGATTTATTATTATAAGTATTTTCTAAATTTGTTTGTTGGTTATCTTACGAAAACTTGGGCAATGATGAATGGAAAAGATACTTCTTAACGTACACCAAAAATGAAAGAAACAGACCATAAATAGGGAGTTCACTTCTGCCTAGGGGCCCCGCTTACCCGTATATTTTTTGTAGGGTTTTTTTATGTTGTATGGTTTTTTGTATGGTTTTTTTGTTTACCCTCATTTTTTCGGTCTCATTTTGATAAATGAAAAAAAATTTATTACAGAAATAAATGATTTTGATTGCTTTTCATGCGAAAAGGCCCCCCTTTAAATTGCCTCACAGTATAAAAAAATTTTCATTTTTTCCAGCCAAAGTAAACAAAGAGTCACCGCCAATACCTGTCCACTGCCAGTCCAAATTCCAATACGCGTCAAAAATGGGTGACATAAGAATGATAACAAATTCCCACTCCCGCCAGAAATACTCCCCCAATTTTTAAAAAGTATAATCTGCTCACCTTAAGAACTCCATATTATTCATGTCCTACTACATACAAGAAAAAAACATGCAAAACATAAACCCCCACTCAACTTCTCCTCACAAAACCAAAACGGACAATGACCAAAAACCCACGATCTGTAATGAACCCCTCGTCCAAAAAAAAATCACCTGTTTAAAAAAACCCTCTAAACAAAACCCCCAAAAATTTTTTTCCGTTTTTTTTTTTTTTTTTTTTTTTTTTTCTTTTTTTTTTTAAAAGACAAATCCCCTAAAAATAAAATCCATACACATTTACCCCACCTATGTACTCCCACATCATAACTTCAAAAATCACTTTGAATTTTTTTATCCATTGTTGACGGGAAAATATAATTGAATCAGTTTTTCAAAAAGCATTTTAAAATAAAAATACGTAAAATCTTTGTATTAACAAATTTTGATTCATTTATAATTAATATTCTCGTACAACTATGAAATAATTACTTTCCTACTTTCAACTGTGATATACTTTTTTAGTATTAATAAATGAAAACCAATAATGTTAATTTTCCCTTTAAACCCCGGGAAATAGAGGCTCTCTTTTCATTGCAAAAACCCCCTATTTTAAATTTCACAATCTCAGTGTACTGTTTGGAAGCATAAAAAAAAAAATAAAATAAAAAAAAACAATACAATTATTAAAATAATGCAGCAGTCTGCAAACCAAAAAATCTCTTTTTTTTTGTGAATAAAAATTTTTAAAGGAAAAGGGGCTTTGTAGCCGTGAAATGAAAAGGGGAAAATGTTATTTTAGTGCCAGGGAGGTCTGCATTGTTACTCTAGACCCATTTTGAAATTTCCCCCGTTTAAATTTGTGTGAAATTGGCCAAATTGCCAATTTTTAACCATACCCTGGGGGGGGATGAAACCCCGATCAGAGTCTCAAAACTCCAGATGTTGCGTTAGCCAATTCAAAAAAAAAAATTTTTGAGTCTTTGAGAAAGGGTTTTAAAACCGAAAAGTTTGAAGAGGACACTTTTGAAAATTATGGGAAACTTTATTCAGGAAATGTTTCGCCAACATTTGTTGATAAGTGTCTCAATCTTAACTTGTCGGTTTTTCAAACCCTTCATCACAACTGCAACACTGCGCATCATGGGGGTTTGTTACAAAGAATTCTTCAAAACTTTGTTTAACCTTTGGAAAAAGTCTACTTCGCAGTGGATGGGACCCCTATGACCCTACCCCCCTCCTGCTTCGCCTCACCTCACTACAGTATATAAGCCACGTCTACGGCCCTATGCTGTACATTCTACAAGATTGATGGACTGAACACATCGACTCCAGGCTGAGGGACTGATTACCTCAAACTCCTCCTCTCCTTACGCCTTTCTACTTTGTATTGGACTGATGAAGCCACTGTGTGGCGAAATGTTTCCTGAATAAAGATTCCCATATGTTGCATAAGTGTCTCAATCTTCTTCTTGAGTCTTGCCAATTTCTGACCACTTTATTGGGTAGTTGAAATAAGTGAATGGGCGGTTTCTTGTACTCAGTTGACAGACTGGAAGTAAATAAGTTTATTCAGGCATACACAAATACAGTTACATAGATTATCATACATAACAGTGTATGTATAGAGAACCTAGGATAACCCAAAAAAGTCAGTGACTTATTTCCAGTACCAGGCTTGGGCTTGCCATATATGATTTTTGGTAAATATTTTTTTTTCTCGATTGTTTGTTGGGCTGTCTCATTGAAACTTGGGCAGTGTATGATGGAAAGATGCTTCTTAACGTAGAACAAAAATAAAAAAGACGGATGATAAAAAGGGAGTTCACTTCTCAGACATTAGCCGCCTCTTTGCAGTATGCAGTGGGCCCCCGCTTAACGATCACCTCCCAATGCGACCAATTATGTAAGTGTATTTATGTAAGTGCGTTTGTACGTGTATGTTTGGGGGTCTGAAATGGACTAATCTACTTCACAATATTCCTTATGGGAACAAATTCGGTCAGTACTGGCACCTGAGCATACTTCTGGAATGAAAAAATATTGTTAACCGGGGGTCCACTGTATTTTCGTATGGTTTTTATGGTTGTATTCTCATTTTTTTGGACTCATTTGATAGAATGGAAGATATGTTACAGAAATATACATGATTTTGATTGTTTTCATGATGAAAAGTACCTTGAAATTGAGCTCAAAGTAACGGAAATGTTCGATTTTTGCCGATGTTCAATGAACTTTGTGTAAGTCAAGTTGGTTAATTTTATTAAGTGTATTCTAACCTAACCACTCTGTAATCCGACAAACTCAGTAATCCGCACACTACAGGTCCCAGTGATGCCGGATTTGTGATGGAGGACCTGTAGCAGAAATATTAGATTTTTGTCAATACTTCAGAAGACAAATCAGGTCACTTGTCCAATTCATGTTCAAATGGCTGGTCTACTTAGTATTCATAAATGCGCTGACATTTTTTATACAATTATTACAATAATGCAGTAGTCTGCATAACAGTAAATCTTCTATTTTTTTGTGTGGATAAAAATTCAAAATGGAAAACAAGTGTAATATAGGAGAGACCCGGGAATGTAACTAATGAACAGAGGAAATATTGTTTTAGTGCCAGGAATGTCTTCGCTCTTTATTCTGGACCCTATTTTTAAATTAGCAATTTTTTAATTTCATGTGAAATTGGCCAAATTACCAACTTTTGATCACTTTATTAGGTAATTGAAGTAGTTAAATGGGCAGTTTATTTTGCTTAATCAATAGAATGGAAGAAATACTAGCAAAACAACTAAGTTTAATTGACTGGAACAATGGAATTGGCCTAAAATAGAGCTCAAATTGGGCGAAATCACCAATGCGTAAATATTGCCAAGGCCACTAACTTTGTGAGAGCATATTGCCATAAGTTTTCCATCAAGTTTCATACCTTTGGTTTTATTACCTTAGGAAAATGATTCTCCATTTCATGGTTTTTTTTTTCTTCCAATTCTTGGACCCTTGGAGCAATTTTCAGATCTGGAGTCTGGTCCCTGAAAGTGTTAAAATATATAATATTTCCATTCCTGTATTACCATGTATACTGTTTCCATTAATGTATTACCATGTATACTGTTTCCATTAATGTATTACCATGTATACTGTTTCCATTAATGTATTACCATGTATACTGTTTCCATTAATGTATTACCATGTATACTGTTTCCATTCATGTATTACCATGTATACTGTTTCCATTCATGTATTACCATGTATACCAAAATGGTATACAATACCGACAGGTTGGTAGGTAAGACACATAGGCAATAGTTAGCCAACTTTATTCCGAAACGTTTCGCCTACACAGTAGGCTTCTTCAGTTGAATACAGAAAGTAGGCAGGAACAGTACAGATGTGAAGACAATGTAATCAGTCCATCACCCTTGAAGTCAACCTCAAATCTATGACTTCAAGGGTGATGGACTGATTACATCGTCTTCACATCTCTACTGTTCCTGCCTACTTTCTGTATTCGAATGAAGAAGCCTACTGTGTAGGCGAAACGTTTCGGAATAAAGTTGCCTAACTGTTGCCTATGTGTCTTACCTACCAACCATGTATACCGTTTCCATTCTTTATTTTTTCTTTTTTTTATTCGCTGTTACTCTCCCTGTCCGGGTCTTTTCCAAGAGTGGTGACCCGGCCTTGGCTCCCTATCTGGGGAGTGTCTCGAGACCTAAGTCTCCCATGGGAGGAGGTACAAATACCCCCTCATCTTTGGGACCAAGTGTCCCCCGGCCTAGCCACAGTCCCCGCCCTCATGGAGCTCGCAGGGAGAAGCTAGGCCTCTGGTCTGCCATCTGCCCCACCCCATTGGGGCTCGTGGGGATGGCAGTCTTGTGAGCTGCAAGTGGTAGCTAGCTCAGGCCTTTCCCCCTAATCCATTCATTTATTACCATGTATACTGTTTATATTTATGTATTATCATGTATACTGTTTTCATTCGTGTATTACCATGTACAGTGGAACCTCAAATTTTGAACATATCGCTTATCGAACTCTTCGAAAATAGAACTTGCCCCTATTTTCGAACCGCCGAGTACCAGACCTGTCCGGCAGCCCGCTCTGTCCGCGTCCCCACACAGGCACTGTGAGCCAGTCTGATTTTGTTGATGCTTGAGTGAACACTAACTTGAGCTCTCATTCAAACATTTTACGATTATTTCATATTGTTTAATGCTTGTGGGACTGTGAAATAAGCTACAATGGGCCCAAAGAAACTTGCTAGTGGTACCCCTGTGGTAAAGAAAGTGAGAAACACCATAGATGTGAAGAAGGAAATAATACAGAAGTGGAATGATGTCCAAATGTTTGTGGAGAAGTACCACCCTGACCAAGCTGAAACAAGCCATTTTTCCAACAAGTTCAGTGACAGAACAATGTCCCATTTTAAGGAAATCTTAGAGGCACCAGAAACAGAGGACTGTGGACAGTGATTTTGTGAGACAGGGGTCCAGTGACTCTCAAGCTGGTCGTAATGGCATTAAAAGACAGAGAAGGGAAGTAACCCCAGAGAGGGCTGTACCTGAAGTCCTCATGGAGGGGGATTCTCCTTCCAAACACTAACCCCAACTCCCTCTCTCCTCCTCCCTATCTTCCAAATGCCATCAACAATCTTCAGTAAAGGTAAGTAAAATGTTATTTTGTATTTTTATTTAAATTTATTAATACGTAATTGGACACTATATTTGTTGTGTGTATGTAAAACTATAATTAATCTCTATAAAATGTATTTTTTGGGTGAATATTTTTGAGTTTCTGGAATGGATTTATTGTATTTCCATTATTTCTTATGGGAAATATTGCTTCGCTTTTCAGACTTTTCAAATTTAGAACTAACTCCTGGAACATATTAAGTTTGATATTTGAGATTCCACTGTATACTGTTTCCATTAATGTATTACCATGTATACTGTTTCCATTAATGTATTACCATGTATACTGTTTCCATTAATGTATTACCATGTATACTGTTTCCATTAATGTATTACCATGTATACTGTTTATATTCCTGTATTACCATGCATGGTGTTTTTGACAGAGGCCCAGCAGAAGCTAGCACTGTTGAAGGCTGCCAACCCAGACTTGACAGCTGCCGAGCTGCTGAAGCGCAGCATGGAGGCCCAGATGGTAGAGGTACAGAAACAAACAGGTATCGCTCTTCCTTCCTATTATAACCCAGCAGCCATGAACCCCATGAAGTTTGCTGAACAAGAACGTAAGAAGAAACTTCTCTGGGGGAATAAAGTAAGTGAACTGTGGTTGTGCTGTGTAGTGTTACTGTGGTTGTGTTGCTGTGGGTGTGTTGTGTAGTGTGTTACTGTGGTTGTGTTTTGTCTAGTGTGTGACTGTGGTTGTGTTTTGTCTAGTGTGTGACTGTGGTTGTGTTGTGTACTGTGTTGATGTGGTTGTGTTGTGTAATGTGTTACTGTGGTTGTGTTGTGTACTGTGTTACTGTGGTTGTGTTGTGTACTGTGTTACTGTGGTTGTGTTGTGTACTGTGTTGCTGTGGTTGTGTTGTGTAGTGTGTTACTGTGGTTATGTTGTTTACTGTGTTGCTGTGGTTGTGTTGTGTAATGTGTTACTGTGGTTGTGTTGTGTACTGTGTTGCTGTGGTTGTGTTGTGTACTGTGTTGCTGTGGTTGTGTTGTGTACTGTGTTGCTGTGGTTGTGTTGTGTAGTGTGTTACTGTGGTTATGTTGTTTACTGTGTTGCTGTGGTTGTGTTGTGTAATGTGTTACTGTGGTTGTGTTGTGTAGTGTGTTACTGTGGTTGTGTTGTGTACTGTGTTGCTGTGGTTGTGTTGTGTACTGTGTTACTGTGGTTGTGTTGTGTACTGTGTTGCTGTGGTTGTGTTGTGTAATGTGTTACTGTGGTTGTGTTGTGTACTGTGTTGCTGTGGTTGTGTTGTGTAATGTGTTACTGTGGTTGTGTTGTGTACTGTGTTGCTGTGGTTGTGTTGTGTACTGTGTTGCTGTGGTTGTGTTGTGTACTGTGTTGCTGTGGTTGTGTTGTGTACTGTGTTGCTGTGGTTGTGTTGTGTACTGTGTTGCTGTGGTTGTGTTGTGTGTTGTGTAGAGTGTTGCTGTGGTTGTGTTGTGTAGTGTGTTACTGTGGTTGTGTTGTGTAGTGTGTTGCTGTGGTTGTGTTGTGTACTGTGTTGCTGTGGTTGTGTTGTGTGTTGTGTAGAGTGTTGCTGTGGTTGTGTTGTGTACTGTGTTGCTGTGGTTGTGTTGTGTAGAGTGTTGCTGTGGTTGTGTTGTGTAGAGTGTTGCTGTGGTTGTGTTGTGTAGAGTGTTACTGTGGTTGTGTTGTGTAGTGTTACTGTGGTTGTGTTGTGTAGAGTGTTACTGTGGTTGAATTGTGTAGAGTGTTACTGTGGTTGAATTGTGTAGAGTGTTACTGTGGTTGTGTTGTGTAGAGTGTTACTGTGGTTGTGTTGTGTAGAGTGTTACTGTGGTTGTGTTGTGTAGAGTGTTACTGTGGTTGAATTGTGTAGAGTGTTGCTGTGGTTGTGTTGTGTAGAGTGTTGCTGTGGTTGTGTTGTGTAGAGTGTTACTGTGGTTGTGTTGTGTAGAGTGTTACTGTGGTTGAATTGTGTAGAGTGTTACTGTGGTTGTGTTGTGTACTGTGTTACTGCAGTTGTGTAGTGTTGCTGTGGTTGTGTTGTGTAGAGTGTTGCTGTGGTTGTGTTGTGTACTGTGTTACTGTGGTTGTGTTGTGTAGTGTGTTGCTGTGGTTGTGTTGTGTAGTGTGTTGCTGTGGTTGTGTTGTGTAGTGTGTTACTGTGGTTGTGTTGTGTAGTGTGTTGCTGTGGTTGTGTTGTGTAGTGTGTTACTGTGGTTGTGTTGTGTAGTGTGTTGCTGTGGTTGTGTTGTGTACTGTGTTGCTGTGGTTGTGTTGTGTAATGTGTTACTGTGGTTGTGTTGTGTACTGTGTTACTGTGGTTGTGTTGCATGGTGTGTTGCTGTGGTTGTGTTGTGTAGTGTGTTGCTGTGGTTGTGTTGTGTAGTGTGTTACTGTGGTTGTGTTGTGTAGTGTGTTACTGTGGTTGTGTTGTGTACTGTGTTACTGTGGTTGTGTTGTTACTGTGTTACTGTGGTTGTGTTGTGTAGTGTGTTACTGTGGTTGTGTTGTGTAGTGTGTGTTGCTGTGGTTGTGTTGTGTAGTGTGTTACTGTGGTTGTGTTGTGTAATGTGTTACTGTGGTTGTGTTGTGTAGTGTGTTACTGTGGTTGTGTTGTGTACTGTGTTACTGTGGTTGTGTTGTGTACTGTGTTACTGTGGTTGTGTTGTGTAGTGTGTTGCTGTGGTTGTGTTGTGTACTGTGTTACTGTGGTTGTGTTGTGTACTGTGTTACTGTGGTTGTGTTGTGTACTGTGTTACTGTGGTTGTGTTGTGTACTGTGTTACTGTGGTTGTGTTGTGTACTGTGTTACTGTGGTTGTGTTGTGTACTGTGTTGCTGTGGTTGTGTTGTGTACTGTGTTACTGTGGTTGTGTTGTGTAGTGTGTTGCTGTGGTTGTGTTGTGTACTGTGTTACTGTGGTTGTGTTGCATGGTGTGTTACTGTGGTTGTGTTGTGTAGTGTGTTACTGTGGTTGTGTTGCATAGTGTGTTGCTGTGGTTGTGTTGTGTACTGTGTTACTGTGGTTGTGTTGTGTAGTGTGTTGCTGTGGTTGTGTTGTGTAGTGTGTTGCTGTGGTTGTGTTGTGTAGTGTGTTGCTGTGGTTGTGTTGTGTAGTGTGTTACTGTGGTTGTGTTGCATGGTGTGTTACTGTGGTTGTGTTGCATGGTGTGTTACTGTGGTTGTGTTGCATGGTGTGTTACTGTGGTTGTGTTGTGTAGTGTGTTGCTGTGGTTGTGTTGTGTAGTGTGTTACTGTGGTTTTGTTGTGTAGTGTTACTGTGGTTGTGTTGTGTCTGGTGTGTTGCTGTGGTTGTGTTGTGTAGTGTGTTGCTGTGGTTGTGTTGTGTAGTGTGTTACTGTGGTTTTGTTGTGTAGTGTGTTACTGTGGTTGTGTTGCATGGTGTGTTGCTGTGGTTGTGTTGTGTAGTGTTACTGTGGTTGTGTTGTGTAGTGTGTTACTGTGGTTGTGTTGTGTAGTGTTACTGTGGTTGTGTTGTGTAGTGTTACTGTGGTTGTGTTGTGTAGTGTGTTACTGTGGTTGTGTTGCATGGTGTGTTACTGTGGTTGTGTTGCATAGTGTGTTACTGTGGTTGTGTAGTGTTTACTGTGGTTGTGTAGTGTTACTGTGGTTGTCCTCACCTATATGTGGTTGGAGGGGTCGAGTCATAGCCCCTGGCCCTGCCTCTTTGCTGGTTGATATTAAGTCACTCTCTCCCTGCTCCATGAGCTTTATCACACCTCTTCTTAAAGTTATGTATGGAACTTGCCTCCACTACTTCACTCTCCAGATTATTCCTCTCTGAAATATTTTAGCCCTGTACACCTTGTCAATTTCTCTCAGTGTTTTATACGTCATTCCCAATCCCTCCTATTCTCTAGTGTCATCAGGTTGACTTCTAGGAGGAAGATTGAGACACTTATGCAACATATGGGAATCTGTATTGAAGAAACGTTTTGCCACAGTGGCTTCATCAGTCCAATACAAAGCTTTGTATTGGACTGATGAAGCCACTGTGTGGCAAAACGTTTCCTCAGTAAAGATTCCCATATGTTGCGTAAGTGTCTCAATCTTCTACTTGTCGGTTTTCAAAACCATTCATCACACACAGGTTGAGTTCCCTTAACCTTTTCTCGTAAGACGTACCCCTCAGCTCCGAGACTAATCTTGTTGCAAACTTTTGCACTTTCTCCAATTTCGTGACATGTTTGACTAGGTGTGGGTTCCATACTGGTGCTGCATACTCTAGTATAGGCCTGACATAAAAACTGTACAGTGTCATGAATGTCTCCTTACTCAGATGTCTAAATGCTATTCTCAGGTTTGCCAAGCCCCCATATGCTGCAGCAGTTATTTGATTGATGTGCGCCTCAGGGGACATGTTCATTATAATACTTACCCTAAGATCCTTTTCTTTAAGTGAAGTTTGCAGCCTTTGATCTCCTAACCTCTACTCCATTTGTGATCTTCATTGTCCTTCCCCAATCTTCATGACTTTGCGCTTGCTGGGGTTAAACTCCAGGAGCCATTTGTCAGACCAGACTTGTAGCCTGTCCTTATCCATTTGTAATCTTAGCTAATCCTCGCCAACTTGTATTCTCCTCATTAGTTTCACATCATCGAACAGCTACTCTACTGAATTTATTCCTTCCATCATGTTATTCACGTATACAAGAAACAGCACCTAGGACTGACTCTTGTGGAACCCCATTCGATACATGCACCCACTCTGACACTTCATCTCATACCAACACTCGTTGTTTCCTTCCTGTCAGGTATTCCCAGATCCATTGCAGTTTTTCCTTACTATTCCTGCCTACTCTTCTAATTTTTGAACCAGTCTCTTGTGTGGTACCATGTCAAAAATCTTCTTGCAGCCCAAAAAGATGCAATCTACCCATCCCTCTCTCTCCTGTCTTTTGTTACCATATCATAGAATTCAAGTAGATTTGTGACACAGGATTCCCCTTCCCTGAAGCCGTGCTGATTGTCATGTATGAGCCCAATCCTTTCTGTGTGCTCCATCACTCTTCTTCGGATGATGTTCTCCCTGGCATTACATACTATACATAACAGTGGCATAGGTCTGTAGTTTAATGCTGCCTGTCTGCCTTCTTTCTTAATGCTTTCGGTGTTGGTTCTGTTATATCATGGCTCTGAAGCCAGTGTTGGTCCCATAGTATCAGCTCACTCAGATAAGCTGTCAGTGGTAAATTTGGACCTAGATATGAGAGAATGGGTCTGTGCAGTAAATGGGATACGTTGTGTATCTTTATACGTATATGCTTCTAAACTGTTGTATTCTGAGCACCTCTGCAAAAACAGTAATAATGTGTGAGTGTGGTGAAAGTGTTGAATGATGATGAAAGTATTTTCTTTTTGGGGATTTTCTTTCTTTTTTGGGTCACCCTGCCTCGGTGGGAGACGGCCGACTTGTTGAAAAAAAAAAAATCCTGCAGCACGCAGTGCATGAGGAAGAAAAAAACTGACCATGTTTTTGGTTTAAAACAGCGACTTTGCAGTGCATTTTTGTATACTTTTTCAGGTTTTATTCTCTGTGTCTTGATCTCATTTGATAGAATGGAAGATATATTACAGAAATGGAGATTATTTAAATTAGTTTTGGGACTGAAAGTAGCTTAAAATTGAGCTGAAAGTTATTGAAATGTTTGATTTTTGCCAATATTGCGGAGTACACAAATGACATCGCTTGTACAATGTGTGTCCAGCTGGCCAGTCTAATATGCATTTAAGAATGCACTGACATGATTTATCCAGTTATTACAGCATTGCAGTAGTCTGCATAACTGTAAATCGTCTATTTTTTCTTTCCTTTTTTTTTGGGGGGGGGGGGGCACCCTGCCTTAATGGGAAATGGCTGATGAGGTTAAAAAAAAAATCAAAATGAAAAGAAAGCATAATGTATAAGAGGGGCCTGGAGAAGTGACTATGGAATAGAGGAAATGTTTACTTAGTGCCAGGTATGTCTACATCATTTATTCTGGACCCTGTTTTCAAATTGGCAGTTGTTGAATTTTATATGAAACTGGCCAAATTACCAATTTCTGATCACTCTCTTAGATAGTTGAAATGGGTAAATTGCTGATGCATAAATATCGCCAAGACCGCTGATTTGACGAGAGCAAAATTCTGTAAGTTTTCCATCAAATTTCGTACTTTTGGTTTCACTACCTTTGGAAAAAGATTCTCTTTTCATTTCATTAGATAAAATAAATTTTTTTTTCCTTAAATTCTTCGGCCCTGAGAGCATGTTTGTGAGTAGGGGTCGCGACACTGAAAAGCTTAAAAATTAGAACTACATTTGCTGTCTTCCACACCTCAGGCAATTTCCCTGTTTCGACAGATTTATTGAAGATTGCTGCTAGCGGCACACACAGTTCCTCTGCTCCCTCTCTCAGGACCCATGGAGAGAGGTTTTCTGGGCCCACCACCTTCGAGATATCTAGTTCACCTAACAGTTTCTTCACCACCACCTTGGTTATGTGCAGTGTGTCCAGCACTTGCTGGTGCACCCCACTGCCTCAGTTTGCTGGAAGCATTCTGTCTCCACTGTGAATACTTCTCTAAATCTTGTGTTAAGCTCTTCACATATTTCCTGGTCACTCTTCGTGAGCTCCCCTCCTTCCTTCCTCAACCTGATTACATGGTCCTTGACTGTTGTTTTCCTTTTGATGTGGCTGTATAACAACTTTGGGTCAGATTTGGCTTTTGATGCTGTCATTCTCATATTTCCACTGGGCCCCTCTCCTTATCCATGCATATTTGTTTCTAGTTCTTCTGCTCCACCCCTTGTTTTCTTAAGTCCTTTGCCTTCTATACCTTTTCCATGCTCTAGCACACTTAGCTTTGGCCTCTTTACACCTCCAGGTAAACCATGGGCTCACTCTGGACTTTCCATTTTTTCTGTTACCCCTTGGTATGAACTTCTCTGCCTTCCTGCACTTTTGTGGTCACTTGTTCCATCATTTCATTTACTGTCTCTCGCTCCAGTTCTCTTTCCCGCTGCACCTCATGCAAGAAACACCTCGTGCCTGTGTAGTCCCCTTTTTTGAAGGGTATTACACAGGTATAAGGCTGCTTCAGTCTCCACTGTTAAGTCTACAAGTTATTCAGATGTGCAGAATAGACAAGATGGACAAAGATAGGATGTTCCAGAGATGGGACACAGGAACAAGGGATCACAATTGGAAGTTGAAGACTTCTATGAGTTGAAGGGATGTTAGGAAGCATTTCTTCAGTCATAGAGTTGTCAGGCAGTGAAATACCCTAGAAAGTGATGTAGTGGAGGCAGTAACCATACGTAGTTTTAAGAAGTTTGGTAAAGCTCATGGAGCAGGGAGAGAGAGGACCTAGTAGCAATCAGCGAAGAGGCGGGGCCAGGATCTATGGCTCAACCCCTGCAACCACAAATAGATAAGTGCCAACTGCTGGAGAACTGACTATTTTGTTTTGTTTTTTTTCATTTCCAAATCGCTCATTAATGACTACAGTGGACCCTCGGTTTTCATGTTTAATCCGTTCCAGAGCCATCAGCCAAAACCGAAACCATTTTCCCCATAAGAAGTAATGTAAATGGAATTAATCCGTTCCAGACACCCAGAAGTATCAACAACAAAAATTTTTTTTTATCTTAAAGATAGTTACATGCACAAAAAAATGAACATTACACATGACACTTAGCTCTATTGAAGGCTGTTGTTGCTGGAAGGAAGACAGGGAGGAGGGGAGAGGGAAGATAGGTTATTATTTGGAAGAGGAATCCTCCTCTATTAGGACTAGGTACCAAGTCCTTATCTGGGGTCACTTCCCTCCTTTGTTCTTTACTGCCACTAGGACCAGCTTAAAAGTCACTGGACCCCTGTCGCACAAAATATCTGTCCAGTTAGCTCTGTTTCTGGCGTCTCTAAGATTTGCCTAAAATGGGATGTGGCATTGTCATTGTAAAAGTCACTAGTACGGATTGCAACAGATTTCTCAGGGTGATGTTCCTCCACAAATGAATGCACTCTAGTCCACATTGCACAAATCTCCTTAATCTTTGAAGGCGGCACCTTCTTCCATCTCTCTTCCTCCTCCTCTGAAGCAGTTTCCTAAACTGTGGTCTGTTGCTGTTGCAGATGAAGCTCTTGCAGCTCATCAGTGGTTAGCTCTTCATTGTGGTCCTCCCCAACTCTTCCACATCCTCCAAACTCGCATCCAACCCCATGGAATTCCCCAATGCCACAGTTGATTTCACAACAGGTGTAGGGTCGACAGAGTCAGCCTCAAACCCTTCAAAATCCTTCTTTTGGACACAATCTGGCCACAATTTTCTCCAAGCAGAGTTCATCATCCTGGAAGTCACTCCCTGCCAAGCCTTATCTATAAGGCCTATGCAGTGGAAGATATTAAAGTGATTCTTCCAGAACTCTCTTAGGGTCAATTCAGAGTCCATGGTTATGTCAAAGCACCTTTGAAACATTGCTTTGGTGTACAGTTTTTCGAAGTTTGCAATGATCTGTTGGTCCATGGGCTGGAGGAGAAGAGTGGTGTTACGAGGCAGGAACTTCACTGTTTCAAAATTGAATTCCTTAGACAATTGGGCTTCCAAGTCTGGAGGATGAGCAGGAGCATTGTCCATTAGCCCTTTCAGGGTTTCTGGCATACTAGTATTGCTTACGCACCAGGGTTATTGACGTACTAGTACGTCTAAATTCTAGCGTCCTCAAATCTAGCAAAAGAAAGCTGGTAGGCCTACATATGAAAGAATGGGTCTATGTGGTCAGCGTGTGCAGTATAAAAAAAATCCTGCAGCACACAGTGTGTAATGGTTTAAAACAGCGACTTTGCACTGTATTTTCGTATGGTATTTATGGTTGTATTCTAGTTTTCCTGGTCTCATTTTATAGAATGGAAGACATATTACAGAAATTGAGATGATTTTGATTGGTTTCACAATGAAAAGTACCTTGAAATTGAGCTCAAAGTAGCAGAAATGTTCGATTTTTTGCCAAAGTTCAAAAGTAAACAAATCATGCCAAGCGTCCAATACACATCAACTGGTGAGTCTAATATTCTTTCACAAGTGCGCTGATATTATTTATACCATTTCTACACTAATACAGTAGTCTGCATAAATGTAAATCTTCTATTTTTTGTGAGAATAAAAATTCAAAGTGGAAAGCTAAAGAAATGGAAGAGGGGTGTGGGGACGAGACTAATGAACAGAGGAAATGTTATTTTAGTGCCAGGAATGTCTTTCTTGTTTATTCTAGACCCTATTAGGAAATTGGCATCTTTTGAAATTTGTGTGAAATTGGCAAAATTGCTAATTTCTGACCACTTTATTGAATAGTTGAAATCGGTAAATGGATGGTTTCTTGTACTCATTCGATAGAAAAAATGGAGTTCTAGCGAAATAGCTATGATTTTTGTCGACTAGTACACTGGAATTGGATAAAAATAGGGCTCAAAGTGGGCAAAATCGCCGATGCGTAAACATCGTCGAGACCGCTAACTTCGCGAGAGCATAATTCCGTAAGTTTTCCATCAAATTTCATAATTTTGGTGTTATCATGATTGGGAAAAGATTCTCTATCTTTTCGTAAGTTTTTTTTTTTTTTTTTACCCGGAAAATTTTCGACCCTGAGAACAAGTTTCGGAGAGGGCCTGGTGACCCTGAAAGGGTTAACAGGAGGCACTGGAGTGGCAATTTATTATCCAGGAGGTATATCTTCACACTCGGGCCAAACACTTCATTGAACCATTTAAGGAAAATTTCCCTAGTGACCCATACCGTACTGTTAGCCTTCCACTTCACACACAATTTACTCTTGACAACACTGTTTTTCTTGAAAACACTAGGATTTTCAGAGTGATATGCCAGTAAAGGCTTCACTTTGAAATCCCCACTAGCATTACCACACAAGAGAGTTAGCCTGTCTTTCATAGGCTTGTGTCCTGGGAGTGCCTTTTCCTCCTGCATAATGTAGGTCCTATTTGGCATTTTCTTCCAAAACAGGCCTGTTTCATCACAATTGAACATTTCCTGGGGTTGGAATTTTTCATCCTCTACATAACACTTGAATTCCCGTACAAATTTTTCAGTTGCTTGTTTGCCTGAACCGGCACCCTCGCCGTGCCTTACAACACTGTGTATGCGACTTCGCTTGTTGAATTTTTCAAATCAGCCTTTGCTGGTCTTAAATTCACCTACATCAGCACTTGTTTCAGGCAGTTTCTTTAAGAGGTCGTCAGGTAACTGTCTTGCCTTTTCACAAATAATTGACTGCACAACACTGTCTCCTGCTAACTCTCTCTCTGATCCGCACCAACAACAGTTTCTCCACTTCTTCAGTTGTTTGGGATCTCTGTTTGATTTTCACATTCACCCCTTTCGCAACATCAGCTTCAATTATTTCTTTTCTTTTTGCCACAATGGAGCCGATTGTTGATGATGACTTCCTGTACATCATGCCAAGTTCATCAATGAGTATGCCACTATCATATTTTCTTAGGATTTCTTTTTTCAGTTCTACGGTGTTCTTCACTTTCTTTACCAAAGCACTGGCACTAGGAGCTTTCTTTGGGGTTATAGTTGCTTATTTAGCAGTCACACACAATAAACAAGTGGCAAAAACAATGGATTATTATGAAATGTTTTGTATGACCTGGCAGGATATGGTCACTCGCCGAGAAACAACGCTACACTGGCTGAGAATGGTGTGGGAGGTGGCTTTATGATCGATGAAAACAAGAGCCAAAAAATCAACGGAAAAAGTCGGCCAAAACCGATAACAGACATCGATGAAAACGGAGGGTCCACTATGTCACTGTACTACATCACTGATCAGATATTTGCCTTTTTTTTCTGATTACAGTCACAACCATGACCTGTTGCAATATCGTTTGTTGTGATGACTTTTATCAACACTTCCGCCAGTAGCACTGACCAGCTGCTCACTCCCCCTCGCTTAGCTTTTGTTAAAAAACTCCCACATTCAAATTTAAATTGTAATGTTTTTGACCATATCACCCTTTTCAGACTCTGGAAACCTTGCTATACCCATGTAGGTATGTTCACTGACTCTGTGGCACACAGTGACCTCTGACAATATCCTAGGACTGGACGAGAACGCTAAATGCTGGGAGCACCATTAACCCTTTGACTGTCGCAACCCCAAATCCTGAGGTGTCTCCTGGTGTCGCAAAATTTAAAAAAAAAAAATATTTTTTCTTATGAAATGATAGAGAAACTTTTCCCAATTGTAATGATACCAAAAGTATGAAATTTGATGGAAAGCTGAAGGAATTACACTCTTGTGAAGTTAGCGACCTCGGCGATATTTACGAATCGGCAATTTCGCCCACTTTGAGCCCTATTTTTGGCTAATTCCATTGCTCCAGTTGACCAAACTCATAGCTCTATCAATTGAGTACAAGAACTGCCCATTTACCGATTTCAACTACCCAATAACGTGGTCAGAAATTTGCAATTTGGCCATTTTCACGAAAATTAAAAAATATGACAATTTCAAAATAGGGTCCAGAATGAACAATGCAGACATTCCTGGCTCTAAAATAGCATTTTCTTTGTTCATCAGCCACATCTCCAGGCCCCTCCGACATTACTCTTGCTTTCTATTCTGAATTTTTATTCAAACAAAAAATAGAAGATTTACTGTTATGCAGACTACTGCAATATTGTAATAATTGTATAAATACAGTGGACCCCCGGTTAACGATATTTTTTTCACTCCAGAAGTATGTTCAGGTGCCAGTACTGACCGAATTTGTTCCCATAAGGAATATTGTGAAGTAGATTAGTCCATTTCAGACCCCCAAACATACACGTACAAACGCACTTACATAAATACACTTACATAATTGGTCGCATTCGGAGGTGATCGTTATGCGGGGGTCCACTGTAATGTCAACTCGTTCATGACTGCATATTAGAATGGCTAGTTGGACATTTATTGAACAATGACATCATTTGTTTACTTTTTGAACATCGGCAAAAATCAAACATTTCCCCTAATTTGAGCTCCATTTCAAGGTTCTTTTCATTTTAAAACCAGTCAAAATCACCTCTATTTCTATAATATGGTTTCCATTCTATCAAATGAGACCAAGAAAACGAGAATACAACCATAAATACTATACAAAAATAGACCACAAAGTCGGCATTTTAATTAAAAAAAAACGGTCGTAGTTTTTTTTTCTCATTATGCACTGTGTGCTGCAGGATTTTTCTTATATGGTGCACACTGACCACACAGACCCATTCTCTCACATGTGGGCCTACCAGCTTTCTCCTGCTTGATTTGAAGCCGCTAGAATTTATGAGTAAATATACGTCAAAAACGGTGGCTCGTAAGACGTATATATACGACTGAAACAGTCAAAGGGTTAAAGAATACTGCCTTGAGTGAGTGTGTGGGTGTGTGTATGTGCACACTCATACGTATGTGCACGCATGCATGCGCGCTTTGTGTGTATGTGCATATATGCACACACTTGTTGGTCATGGACAAACTGAGCAGCATTGAATGCTGTTTGGCAAGAAAATTTTCTTTCTTGCTACTCATACCATTGCTTCTCCAGCACTTTCCTATTCTAAAAATTCCCCTTTTTCATTCAGAATAAAGCAGCAGACACACCTGCTGGCAACAGTGCAGCAGAAGGAGCAGCAAGTAACACCCCAGCCTCTCTCAACCTCCACCCTGGTGGATCTGGAATGGGTGGAATGGGATCAGGAATGAACAGCTTACGTCCTAATTTGGGTGGAGAATGTGCAGCTTCAGCAGCTGCAGCAGCAACAGCAACAGCAACAGCAGGCAGCACTGGGGCCAGCAGCGGCCAAGCTGCACTCTGGGCCAACACTAGGTTCTCTAATGACAGAGACGGCAAGATGGCAGAGAAGTTTCGCAGACTCATGGGTGTTAAAAGTGCAGGTGAGTTTATATTCTCTCTATTCTTGCTTACCTTCCTTCCTTCCTTCCTTTCCTCAGTTTAAGTCCCATCCTGTCTTTCCTTCTTGCCTGCCTTTCTGTTTGCCTTTCTTCTCTTCCTACCACTCTTTTGCCCACCACCTTTCTTAAAGAATATAATAAGGCAAATGTCATGAAAGCCAGGAGTTCAACAAGGGAAATAATGAGAACATTCTGAACGAAGGAAATAATGCCATGATGACACTATTCAAATCACTTGCACTTTCTTGCTCAGAGTATTGTTCAGTGTTGATGCCTGCATTCAGGACAGGCACACAGTTGGGGCAGCTTCAGAGATCATTGATGGCCCACATAGAGCCAATAAAGCATTTAAATTACTGGAAATGTCTCTTAGTTGTAAATATGTACTCTTTCTTTCTTTCAACACACCGGCCATATCCCACCGAGGCGGGGTGGCCTAAAAGGAAAAACAAAAGTTTCTCCTTTTACATTTAGTAATATATACAGGAGAAGAGGTTACTAGCCCCTTGCTCCTGACATTTTAGTCGCCTCTTACAACACGCATGGCTTACGGAGGAAGAATTCTGTTCCACTTCCCCATGGAGGTAAGTGGAAATAAACAAGAACAAGAACTAGTAAGAAAAATGGAAGAAAGCCCAGAGGGGTGTGTATATACATACATGCTTGTACATGTATGTGTAATGTGACCTAAGTGTAAGTAGAAGTAGCAAGACGTACCTGAAACCTTGCATGTTTATGAGACAGAAAAATGGACACCAGCAATCCTACCATCATGTAAAACAATTACAGGTTTCCGTTTTACACTCACTTGGCAGGACGGTAGTACCTCCCTGGGTGGTTGCTGTCTACCAACCTACTACCTAGGAAATATGTACTCACTGTTGGAAAATACATGTATATAGATGGTATGTAAGGGCCTAGTCTCAAATCTACACTGCAATAACAACATACTGGAATGAGAGATAAGAGATGTAAAATAAACCCATTGAAAAACAGGGCCACTGTAGGCACAGTAAGGTAACATTATATCAACATCCATGGACCCAGACCCAGACTGTGAAAGTAGGAAAACTCAAAACCCATTAAAAGGTAAATTAAGAGTATTTTCCTTCTCACTATCCTCTTCCTTTTAACTTCCTTCTCCCTTTCTCCTCCCTCTTCCTATTTGGTGTCTTTCCTCATCCCTCTTCTTCATAGACTTCTTCCTCCACCTCCCTTCTCCCCTTCCACCTACTCTTCTTTTCTCATCCCTCTGTCCTATTGCCCTCATCTGTACTTATGTATCAATTAGAAGTGGTATGTATATTTGCAATAGCACATAAGTGTTCATGTATTGTATAATACACTTACTGTAATACCAGTAGTGTGTAGTCTGGCCAGGATGGATTTGGGTACAGGCTAACACTGCTGCTAGAATTTCCACCACCAGGATGCGCTGTGATATATTATAACACTGTCAAATAGGATCCTCCACTATTATTTTTGGGGGATTTTCTTTCTTTTTGGGTCACCCTGCCTTGGTGGGAGACGGCCAACTTGTTAAAAAAAAAAAAAATTACAGTGGCTTGTGCATTAAACTCTTCTGTGGTTCTGGTAGAGGCGTTGGTTGAGCATTTTTCTGTGTATCTCTGAAGCTAAAGTTTATATTCAATGTATTTAAGTCATCTTGTAAAGTTATACAATCAGATTTTCCTAAATCACCTCCATCTCTCCGGAATTCGAATGATAAAGTCTGTGTAGGGAAAACATTTTAGAATAAAGATACTTAACTGGTGCACATGTATCTTACTTATCAACTTGGTATTGTATACCAATACAGCGGACCCCCGGATAACGATATTATTTCAATCCAGAAGTCTGTTTGGGTGCCGTTATAGACCGAATTTGTTCCCATAAGAGATATTGTGAATTAGATTAGTCCGTTTCAGACCCCCACAAATACACCTACAAAAGCACTTACAAAAATACACTTACATAATTGGTCGAGTTGGGAGCTGATCGTTATGCGGGGGTCCACTGTATTATATTTACACTCCATGTTGGGGAATTCAAGTTTTCTGATTTGCTAATTTCTAGTTTTGTCTTGTGACTTTGTTTACACGAGTTTTAAAATTCGCCTGGAAGAATCTTAAAGTTTGTTTTCTGAAAGGAAATATTTGTATCTCTTCTGAACTGTGGCTTAGCAAATTTAAAAATGTAATTACTATACCTATGATATATGTTGCTGTAATTTTGTTACCTTTTTGTAGCTTCAGCTGCAGATCTGTTCTGCTGCTGCTGTATTATGACCCTACAGGTGTAACATACAGTTGTTTGTGTCATATCATGTTGGGCTACATGTTAGTTAATATAGCACTGAAGATTGTTCTGATGGAAGATGAGTAGATCTAGACCTGTCTTGGTATGTAATGTGTGATAGTTCTCCAGTTCTCCACTAATTCTCCTGAGCTTTCATTCAACTTTTCCCAGTTACTCTCCTTCATTTGTGTTCTCCAAGCTTGACCAGCTGACTTGTATCACTGCTCGAGAAACACACGCGAGCAAACACTACGACATGTTTATTAGAAAATGTTTGGGTACTGGCACAAGTAGAAGTTGAGAGTAACTCTATATATATATTTTTATATTGGCTGGAAGTGAGGCTTGAAAGACATGTCATGACATGATAAAAGTGCAAGCAAGTTTTTATTTTTTTATTTTTTATTTTTTTTAGATGGTGTCAGATAGACCATGAGAGGACATACCGGGTTTTGAAGTAGAAAGGGCTTAGCCTGGTTGCATATAATCTATACCAATGTTGAAATTTTTTAAATTGCATCATTATGTTCCATATTGTTGATGATTAGTGAGGCTTCTAGACACTTTTGACATCTTAAGATCATGTCAGTATCACTTACCAAGGTTTATGCCATTCTTTTGTATCAGTGTTAAGTATGAGGCTGGTTAATGTGTTGCAGTCTAGCAGGACTGTTGTTTATTGGGGCAAATCTTGTAAACTATTTAAATTCAGTACACACTGAACTTTACTTTCGTCAGTAGTTCTTAGTTCCATAGTTTTATGTAGTGGTGGTAATGTACCCAGTGAGGTTGACATCTGCTGCATCTGAGCTTAACATAATTTGTATTATTATTATTATATAATCAAGGGGGAAGCGCTAAACCCGGAGGATTATACAGCGCCTGGGGGGGGATGTGGAAGGCATTCAGGCTTAATTCGGGGAACTGGAGCAGATCCAATTCCCTAAATCAAGAGCCCCTCACCAACATCAAGGAACCTTCCTTGAGGGGAAACATAATTTGTAAATTAGCAAAGAAAGCTTTTTCACTGCTGATGCACCTTGGTTTTTGGCACACTACATGTAGTGTAATCAAGTTGCATCCCACCTACTGGTTGGAACCTCACACACACCTTTCTTTGGGTCACACAAACGGGCAGTGCTGTCTGGTGTATGTGTTTGAATTCCTGTTATGGTGAAGAATTTGTTGGCTGTGGGTTATGCAAGATAAGGATGTATGTTCTGTATGTGAGGTTAAAGTTGGAAAGAATGTCTTAACCCTTAAACGGTCCCAACGTATACATACGTCACTCGCGCAGCACCCCGAATATTTTGAAAAAGAAAATTACCTTTTTTTTATATAGAAAAAAAGAGCACCTATGGAGCTATGAGGGCGAGAAGTTAGCACTGGATGCTCATGTGACAGCAACATTGAGTCCTACCACTTGCAGAAGTGTTGCCGATATACCTTTTTTTCTATTTTTCATATTTTATGTAATTTTTATGTTCTGATAATTACAATTTGTAGTAGTTCTTGTCATTTTATAACCAATCCTTGTTCTGACACTAGTATTAGGTACTGAAATTGTACTCAAATTGTCACAAACACACTGACAGGTGGACATTTACACCTGCCTTAGCCATTTACTATTGTCTTGGAATATATACAAAGTATTTATATGTCCCAGCAATGTTTTGGATATATGGAAGTATATAATAACAATGAGGAGGAGGAGGAGTAGAAAGGCAAAGAGGAGGAGGAGGAGGAGGAAGGGGAGGAAGAGAAGGAGGAGGAGGAGGAGGAGGAGAAGAATAATACGTAATAATAATAATAGGAATAAATAAGAGGAATAAATGGGATTAGGTCAGGGGTTTCAAATAGAGTTAGAGCTAAAGGAATAGTAGCAATAATGTTGAAGGATAAGTTGTGGCAGGAAAAGAAGGACTACAAATGTATTAATTCAAGGATTATGTGGAGTAAAATAAAGGTTGGATGTGAAAAGTGGGTTATAATAAGCGTGTATGCACCTGGAGAAGAGAAAAGTGTAGAGGAGAGAGAGAGATTTTGGGAAATGTTGAGTGAATGCATGGGGAGTTTTGAACCAAGTGTGAGAGTAATGGTGGTTGGGGATTTCAATGCTAAAGTGGGCAAAAATGTTGTAGAGGGAGTAGTAGGTAATTTTGGGGTGCCAGGGGTAAATGAAAATGGGGAGCCTTTAATTGAGGTATGTGTAGAAAGAGGTTTGGTAATAAGTAATACATATTTTATGAAAAAGAGGATAAATAAATATACAAGGTATGATATAGCACGTAATGAAAGTAGTTTGTTAGATTATGTATTGGTGGATAAAAGATTGATGGGTAGGCTCCAGGATATACACGCTTATAGAGGGGCAACTGATATATCGGATCATTATTTAGTTGTAGCTTCAGTTAGAGTAAGAGGTAGGTGGGAAAAGAGGAAAATGGCAACAACAAGCAAGGAGGAGGTGAAAGTGTATAAACTAAGGGAGGAGGTAGTTCGGGTGAGATATAAGCAATTATTGGCAGAAAGGTGGGCTCGTGCAAGTATGAGTAGTGGGGGGGTTGAAGAGGGTTGGAATAGTTTTAAAAATGCAGTATTAGAATGTGGGGCATAAGTTTGTGGTTATAGGAGAGTGGGTGCAGGAGGAATGAGGAGTGATTGGTGGAATGATGAAGTAAAGGGTGTGATAAAAGAGAAGAAGTTAGCTTATGAGAGGTTTTTACAAAGCAGAAGTGTTATAAGAAGAGCAGAGTATATGGAGAGTAAAAGAAAGGTGAAGAGAGTGCAAAAGGAGAGCAGATGATAGAGTGGGAGAGGCACTGTCAAGGAATTTTAATGAAAATAAGAAAAAATTTTGGAGTGAGTTAAACAAGTTAAGAAACCCTAGAGAACGAATGGATTTGTCAGTTAAAAACAGAGTAGGGGAGTTAGTAGATGGGGACAGGTAGGTTTTGGGTAGATGGCGAGAATATTTTGAGGAACTTTTAAATATCGACGAAGAAAGGGAAGTGGTAATTTCATGCACTGGCCAGGGAGGTATACCATCTTTTAGGAGTGAAGAAGAGCAGAATGTAAGTGTGGTGGAGGTACGTGAGGCATTACGTAGAATGAAAGGGGGTAAAGCAGCTGGAACTGATGAGATCATGACAGAAATGTTAAAAGCAGGGGGGATATAGTGTTGGAGTGGTTGGTATTTTTGTTTAATAAATGTATGAAAGAGGGGAAGGTACCTAGGGATTGGCAGCAAGCATGTATAGTCCCTTTATATAAAGGGAAGGGGGACAAAAGAGATTGTAAAAATTATAGAGGAATAAGTTTACTGAGTATACCAGGAAAAGTGTACGGTAGGGTTATAATTGAAAGAATTAAGAGGTAAGACAGAATGTAGGATTGCGGATGAGCAAGGAGGTTTCAGAGTGGGTAGGGGATGTGTAGATCAAGTGTTTACATTGAAGCATATATGTGAACAGTATTTAGATAAAGGCAGGGAAGTTATTATTACATTTATGGATTTAGACAAGGCATATGATAGAGTGGATAGGGGAGCAATGTGGCAGATGTTGCAAGTACAGTGGACCCTCGCCTAACGCTATTAATCCGTTCCTGAGAGCTCAACGTTAGGCGAATTAATTTTCCCCATAAGAAATAATGGAAATCAAATTAATCCGTTCCTGACACCCCAAAGTATGAACAAAAAAAAATTTTACCACATGAAATATTAATTTTAATACAAACTGAAGAAGACATGCACAGTTACATGACACTTACCTTTATTGAAGATCTGGTGATGATTGATGGGATGGGAGGAGGGGAGACTGTGATTGGTGTTTAAAAGGGGAATCCCCTTCTAAAAGGACTTGCCACTTGAGGTGGCAAGTCCTTTTCCGGGGTTATTTCCCTTCTTCTTTTAATGCCACTAGGACCAGCTTGAGAGTCACTGGACCTCTGTCACACAACATATCTGTCCATAGAGGCCTGTACCTCCCATTCCTTTATGACATTCCTAAAGTGTTTCACAACATTGTCAGTGTAATAGTCACCAGCACAGCTTGCAATAGCTGTGTGAGGGTGATTTTCATCAAAAAAGGTTTGCACTTTAAGCCACATTGCACACATTTCCTTAATCTTTGAAGTAGGCAACTTCCTCAATTTCTTTATCCCCTCCTCCGGAGCAGTTTCCTCAGGTCTGGCCTCTTGCTGTTGAAGATGATCTAGCAGCTCATCAGTGGTTAGTTCTTCATTGCCCTCCTCCTCCAACTCTTCCACATCCTCACCACTAACCTCCAACCCCAAGGACTTCCCCAATGCCACAATGGATTCCTCAACTGGCATAGGATTCCCAGGGTTAGCCTCAAACCCTTCAAAATCCTTTTTGTCTACACAATCTGGCCACAGTTTTTTCCAAGCAGAGTTCAAGGTCCTCTTAGTCACTCCCTCCCAAGCCTTACCTATAATGTTTACACAATTGAGGATGCTAAAGTGATCTCTCCAAAACTCTCTTAGAGTCAATTGAGTTTCTGAGATCACTACAAAGCACCTTTCAAACATAGCTTTTGTGTACAGTTTCTTGAAGTTGGAAATGACCTGGTGGTCCATGGGCTGCAGGAGAGGAGTGGTATTAGGAGGCAAAAACTTGACGTTAATGAAGCTCATTTCCACAGAAAGTCGCTCTGCCACGTCTGAATGATGACCAGGAGCGTTGTCTAATACCAGGAGGCACTTAAGGTCTAATTTATTTTCACAGTGGGGGCAAATGCATGGTGTAACCAGTCATAGAAAAAGTCCCTAGTGACCCATGCCTTACTGTTTGCCCTCCACAGCACACACAAATTAGCCTTGAGGACATTGTTTTTCCTGAACTCTCGGGGAGTTTCAGAGTGATACACCAATAAAGGCTTCACTTTGCAATCACCACTAGCATTGGCACACATCAGCAGAGTAAGCCTGTCTTTCATAGGCTTATGTCCTGGGAGTGCCTTTTCCTCCTGAGTAATGTAGGTCCTGCTTGGCATTTTCTTCCAAAACAGGCCTGTTTCGTCACAATTAAACACTTGTTCAGGTTTCAGTCCTTCACTGTCTATGTACTCCTTGAATTCCTGCACATATTTTTCTGCCGCTTTGTGGTCCGAACTGGCAGCCTCACCATGCCTTATCACACTATGTATGCCACTACAATTCTTAAATTTCTCAAACCAACCTTTGCTGGCCTTAAATTCACTCATCACCACTAGTTGCAGGCATTTTTTTAATTAAATTGTCATGCAACTTCCTAACCTTTTCACATATGATCGCTTGAGAGATGCTATCTCCTGCTCTCTGTTTTTCCTTTATCCACACCAATAACAGTCTCTCAACATCATCTATCACTTGCGATCTCTGTTTCGAAAACAAAGTTGCACCTTTGGCAAGAACAGCTTCCTTGATTGCCGTTTTCCTGGCCACAATAGTAGCGATGGTTGATTGGGGTTTTGTGTACAACCTGGCCAGCTCGGAGACATGCACTCCACTTTCATACTTAGCAATGATCTCTTTCTTCATATCCATAGTAATTCTCACCCTTTTTGCTGTAGGGTTAGCACTAGAAGCTTTCTTGGAGCCCATGGTGACTTATTAGAGCTAAGGGGATTGTCCTACGAAGAAAGGTTGAGGGAAATTGGCCTGACGACACTGGAGGACCGGAGGGTCAGGGGAGACATGATAACGACATATAAAATACTGCGCGGAATAGACAAAGTGGACAAAGATGGGATGTTCCAGAGATGGGACACAGAAACAAGAGGTCACAATTGGAAGTTGAAGACTCAGATGAGTCAAAGGGATGTTAGGAAGTATATCTTCAGTCATAGAGTTGTCAGGCCGTGGAACAGTCTGGCAAGTGACGTAGTGGAGGCAGGGACCATATATAGTAATTTTAAGACAAGGTTTGATAAAACTCATGGAGCAGGGAGAGAGGACCTAGCAGCATTCAGTCCCTCAGCCTGGAGTCGATGCGTTCAGTCCATCAATCTTCAACTTGTCGGTCTTAAATCATTCATCACACAGGAAAAATATGAGGTGAATTATACAAACCAATACTTACACTCAGTATTTGCTCTTTACTTTCCTGTGTTTCTTGATAGTTCTTCCCAACATATTTTCTTTTCACTTTACCCTTTAATGCTCCACCTTGGAATTAATGAAGGAAATGGGAAGTACAATAGCTGCACTTTAAAGTAGGGGTTTGGGGTATTGGCAGTTTCCAGGGACATCTAAACTGTCGTATCTGAGCACCTCTGCAAAGACAGTCATTATATATGAGTGATGGTGAAAGTGTTGAATGATGATGAAAGTTTTTTTCTTTCATTTAGGGTCACCCTGCCTCTGTGGGAATCGGCCAACGTGTTTAAAAAAAAAAATGAATGTGATTCTAGTGTGGTGTAGACCGACCCTTCCAAGCCCTCCTGGCCCCACCCCGTTTTTAACTCCTGTGACTTCAGCCATAGTTTTCGTGCTTTATTTTTTAATTTTTGAAAGAGTCCATTCGTTATTATTTATTATGAATGATTGAGACCCACCATCTGCCAGGTCTAGACCTGTACTGCTTCACATCTTAGCTCTTCGCTCCCGCCAGAAAGGAGTTATGAGTCTGATAGGCTCTCTGAGGAAGACATTTGTGGTATTATTGACTAGACATGCCATTAGTTATTTCATGCTCCATAATAGGGCTCTAGAAATGCTTCAAACAGTAAGCATTATTCATGCTATGAGTGATATTTAAGTTGATTAGGTTTGAGAGCTTCACTAGTGATCATCCTGGGGAGTCATTAACACCTCTCATCTTTCTCCTTTCTCTTCCACATTTATAATACAGTGGACCCCCGGTTTACGATATTATTTCATTCCAGAAGTATGTTCAGGTGCCAGTACTGAATGAATTTGTTTCCATAAGGAATATTGTGAATTAGATTAGTCCATTTCAGACCCCCAAACATACACGTGCACACGCACTTACATAATTGGTCGCATTGGGAGGTGATCGTAAAGTGGGGGTCCACTGTATTTTATGCATCTGTTTTTCAAATATTTTCTTATACTTTTACTGCTTATTATTTTTCTCTATTTTTTTCTTGTAGTCATTTATTTTTATTTTAAAAAAATCCAATCAGATTTTTGTAATACATGTACCATACCCTGCTTTATAATTTGTTATTTTTAGTGGACTAAATAATTGTTTAAATTTCAGTTATTTGTTCTGTGCTTTAACTCTCACATTTAAGAAATATGTTAAAATTGTTTACTTAAAGCTAGACAAAATGATAATGTAGCACCTTGGTCTTGGTTGAGGCTGTGACACACTAACACTGCATCCTTCAACTATACCTCCGTTCATTCTCAAGGAAGGCCCTTGATCGTAGTAATCAGAGTGATCCTTCCCTTGGATTATACTTAATCACCTATTCCCTAGATACTGTATATCATCTTTGGGTATAGTGTTCCATCCTGTGTGCTAGGTATTGTGTCTGCTAGTATAGTGTTCCATCCTGTGTGCTAGGTATTGTGTCTGCTAGTATAGTGTTCCATCCTGTGTGCTAGGTATTGTGTCTGCTAGTATAGTGTTCCATCCTGTGTGCTAGGTATTGTGTCTGCTAGTATAGTGTTCCATCCTGTGTGCTAGGTATTGTCTGCTAGTATAGTGTTCCATCCTGTGTGCTAGGTATTGTGTCTGCTAGTATAGTGTTCCATCTTGTGTGCTAGGTATTGTGCTAGTATAGGGTTCCATCCTGTGTGCTAGGTATTGTGTCTGCTAGTATAGTGTTCCATCCTGTGTACTAGGTATTGTGTCTGCTAGTATAGTGTTCCATCCTGTGTGCTAGGTATTGTGTCTGCTAGTATAGTGTTCCATCCTGTGTGCTAGGTATTGTGTCTGCTAATATAGTGTTCCATCCTGTGTGCTAGGTATTGTGTCTGCTAGTATAGTGTTCCATCCTGTGTGCTAGGTATTGTGTCTGCTAATATAGTGTTCCATCCTGTGTGCTAGGTATTGTGTCTGCTAGTATAGTGTTCCATCCTGTGTGCTAGGTATTGTGTCTGCTAATATAGTGTTCCATCCTGTGTGCTAGGTATTGTGTCTGCTAGTATAGTGTTCCATCCTGTGTGCTAGGTATTGTGTCTGCTAATATAGTGTTCCATCCTGTGTGCTAGGTATTGTGTCTGCTAGTATAGTGTTCCATCCTGTGTGCTAGGTATTGTGTCTGCTAATATAGTGTTCCATCCTGTGTGCTAGGTATTGTGTCTGCTAATATAGTGTTCCATCCTGTGTGCTAGGTATTGTGTCTGCTAGTATAGTGTTCCATCCTGTGTGCTAGGTATTGTGTCTGCTAATATAGTGTTCCATCCTGTGTGCTAGGTATTGTGCTAGTATAGGGTTCCATCCTGTGTGCTAGGTATTGTGTCTGCTAGTATAGTGTTCCATCCTGTGTACTAGGTATTGTGTCTGCTAGTATAGTGTTCCATCCTGTGTGCTAGGTATTGTGTCTGCTAGTATAGTGTTCCATCCTGTGTACTAGGTATTGTCTGCTAGTATAGCATTCCATCCTGTATGCTAGGTATTGTCTGCTAGTATAGTGTTCCATCCTGTGTGCTAGGTGCTGTATGTCTGCTAGTATAGTGTTCCATCCTGTATGTTAGGTGCTGTATGTCTGCTAGTATAGTGATCCATCCTGTGTGTTAGGTGCTGTATGTCTGCTAGTATAGTGTTCCATCCTGTGTGCTAGGTACTGTGTCTGCTAGTATAGTGTTCCATCCTGTGTGCTAGGTATTGTGTCTGCTAGTATAGTGTTCCATCCTGTGTGCTAGGTATTGAGTCTGCTAGTATAGTGTTCCATCCTGTGTGCTAGGTGCTGTATGTCTGCTAGTATAGTGTTCCATCCTGTATGTTAGGTGCTGTATGTCTGCTAGTATAGTGTTCCATCCTGTGTTAGGTGCTATATGTCTTCTAGTATAGTGTTCCATCCTGTGTGTTAGGTGCTATGTCTGCTAGTATAGTGTTCTATCCTGTGTGTTAGGTGCTGTATGTCTGCTAGTATAGTGTTCCATCCTGTGTGTTAGGTGCTGTATGTCTGCTAGTATAGTGTTCCATCCTGTGTTAGGTGCTATATGTCTTCTAGTATAGTGTTCCATCCTGTGTTAGGTGCTATATGTCTGCTAGTATAGTGTTCCATCCTGTGTTAGGTGCTATGTCTGCTAGTATAGTGTTCTATCCTGTGTGTTAGGTGCTGTATGTCTGCTAGTATAGTGTTCCATCCTGTGTGTTAGGTGCTGTATGTCTGCTAGTATAGTGTTCCATCCTGTGTGTTAGGTGCTATATGTCTGCTTGTATAGTGATCCATCCTGGGTGTTAGGTGCTGTATGTCTACTAGTACAGGTTGACCATCACTAATCTGGCAATCAGTTATCCGGTTCCATCAGTAATCCGGCACTAATTTCGGCTAGCATAATATCAAATTTCATCATTATAATGACTCAGAAATTGTGCAGACGGTTGTAAATCCACAGCAACAAGCCAGTAGTGGAGAAAGCAGTGAGAAAATGAGGAAGATGTAGCAAAAAGAGTCTCTACTGATAGGTTAATTAAGTGTATTCTAACCTAACCACTCATTAATCCGGCACACTACAGGCCCCAATGATGTCGGATTAGTGATGGTCAACTTGTATAGTGCTCCACCCTGTGTGCTAGGTACTGTGTCTGCTAGTATAGTGCTCCATCCTGTGTGCTAGGTACTGTGTCTGCTAGTATAGTGTTCCATCCTGTGTGCTAGGTACTGTGTCTGCTAGTATAGTTCTCCACCCTGTGTGCTAGGTACTGTGTCTGCTAGTATAGTTCTCCACCCTGTGTGCTAGGTACTGTGTCTGCTAGTATAGTGCTCCATCCTGTGTGCTAGGTACTGTGCTAGTCTAGTGCTCCACCCTGTGTGCTAGGTACTGTGCTAGTCTAGTGCTCCACCCTGTATGCTAGGTACTGTGCTAGTCTAGTGCTCCACCCTGTGTGCTAGGTACTGTGCTAGTCTAGTGCTCCACCCTGTGTGCTTGGTACTGTGCTAGTCTAGTGCTCCACCCTGTATGCTAGGTACTGTGCTAGTCTAGTGCTCCACCCTGTGTGCTAGGTACTGTGCTAGTCTAGTGCTCCACCCTGTGTGCTAGGTACTGTGCTAGTATAGTGCTTCATCCTGTGTGCTAGGTACTGTGCTAGTCTAGTGCTCCACCCTGTGTGCTAGGTACTGTGCTAGTCTAGTGCTCCACCCTGTGTGCTAGGTACTGTGCTAGTCTAGTGCTCCTCCCTGTATGCTAGGAACTTCCCCATGGAAATCAATATTTTTTAGGTCTTGCACCCTGTGGGTTTACCACTTTCCCATGCTGATGAGATGCTACCCCTGGGTAGTGATACCCAGTGGTTTTAATGCTCCCAGCTGTTACTACCCCTGGGTATTACCTTTCCCAGCTGTTACTACCCCTGGGTGTTAACTTTCCAAGTTGTTAATACCCCTGGGTGTTACCTTTCCTATCTGTTACTACCCCTGGGTGTTGCTTTTCCCAGTTGTTACTACCCCTGGGTATTATCTTTCCCAGCTGTTATTATCCCTGGGTGTTACCTTTCCCAACTGTTACTACCCCTGGGTGTTACCTTTCCCAGCTGTTACTACCCCTGGGTGTTACCTTTCCCAGCTGTTACTACCCCTGGGTGTTACCTTTCCCAGCTGTTACTACCCCTGGGTGTTACCTTTCCCAGCTCTTACTACCCCTGGGTGTTACCTTTCCCAGCTATTACTACCCCTGGGTGTTACCTTTCCCAGCTATTACTACCCCTGGGTGTTACCTTTCCCAGCTGTTACTACCCCTGGGTGTTACCTCCTCCTCCCCCAGGTGTTACTTTTCCCTGATAAAAATGATCTTATTGATATGTGGTGAATTTTCCTTTTAGACACTGCAGTAGCAGCACCTTACATGTGCTCCCCACCTGCCTCCAGCAAGCTAGGTAAGCTCTCTTCCACTGCCTATACTCTCTTTCAAGAGAACATTTCATAAGTACTCTTCAGGTGCTCTGGATTCAAGGAATTGAATGCAGTCTTTTATTGTCTCCTGTCTTGTATCAGTATTGATTGCCTTCTGCTCCCCCAGGTGCTGTATGACCCATATGGGTTTAGCACTTCCACTATAAATCTAATAATGATTATAATTCTTTTATACCCTCAATTAAGTGTGTGTGTGCATGTGTGCACGTGTGTGTGTGTTGTGTGTGTGTGTGTGTGTGTGTGTGTGTTGTGTGTGTGTGTGTGTGTGTGTGTGTGTGTGTGTGTGTGTGTGTAGATAGAGTTTAAGAGGATAGTGAGGCTCAGGTTAGGGTGTGTAGGAGAAAGGGAGATTATTTTTCCAGTAAAAAGTAAGTCTTGCAGATGTATAGCATCACCATGGTTGTTTAACATATTTATAGATGGAGTTGTATAAGAAGTAAATGCTAGAGTGTTGGGGAGAAGGGTGGCATTTAATTATGGGAAATGAAATACAAAATGGGAGTTGTCACAATTACTTTTGGCTGATGATACTGTGCTTTTGGGAGATTCTAAAGAGAAGTTGCAAAGGTTAGTGGATGAGTTTGGGAGTGTGTGTAAAGGTAGAAAGTTGAAAGTGAACATAGATAAGAGTAAGGTGATGAGGGTATCAAACGAGTTAGGTAAAGAAAAATTTGATATCACTTTGGAGGAAGGGAGTATGGAAGAAGTGAATGTGTTCAGATATTTGAGAGTTGATTTGTCAGCAGATGGGCTTATGAAGGATGAGGTTAACCATAGAATCGATGAAGGAAAAAAGGTGAGTGGTGCATTGAGGTATCTGTGGAGACAAAAAAAAACGTTTTCACGGAGGCAAAGAAAGGAATGTATGAGAGTACAGTGGTACCAATACTTGTATGGGAGTGAAGCATGGGTTGTGAATGCTGCAGCAAAGAGGAGGCTGGAGGCAATAGAGATATCATGTCTAAAGGCAGTGTGTGGTGTAAATATTATACAGAGAATTCATAGTGTGGAAATTAGGAGGAGGTGTGGAGTTACAAACATATTATTCAAAGGACTGAAAAGGGGTTATTGAGGTTGTTTGGTCATTTATAGAGGATGGAGCAGAATAAAATTACTTGGAGGGTGTAGAAATCTGTAGTGGAGGGGAGGAGGGGTAGGGTATTGTCCTAAGAAAGGATGGAGGGGGAGGGGGTAAAAGGTTTTGTGTGCAAGGGGCCTGGACATGTAGCAGGCATGTATGAGTGTGTTAGATAGGAGTTAATGGAGACGAATGTTTTTTAGGACCTGATGATCTATTAGTGTGTGAGCAGGGTAATATTTTATGAAAGGATTCAGGGTAACCAGTTAGCCAGACTTGAGTTCTGGAGGTGGGAAGTACATTGCCTGGGCTCTGAAGGAAGGGTGTTGGTATGTTAGTTTTTAACTGTAATGTCAGCATGCCTCTGGCAAGACTGATAGTTAATGATCAAAGTGTTTCTTCTATTTTGAGTCACATTGCGTTGGTGGGCAATGGCCGATGTGTTAAAAAACTCTTGATTCTGGAATGAGACACTTGTGCAACATTTGGGAATCACATTACCTGTCCTGAATCTATTGTTCTTCAGTGGTTGTACACTTCCTGTCCTGGATCTATTGTTCTTCAGTGGTTGTACACTTCCTGTCCTGGATCTATCATGTTCTTCAGTGGTTGTAACACTTCCTGTCCTGGATCTATCATGTTCTTCAGTGGTTGTAACACTTCCTGTCCTGGATCTATTGTTCTTCAGTGGTTGTAACACTTCCTGTCCTGGATCTATCATGTTCTTCAGTGGTTGTACACTTCCTGTCCTGGATCTATCATGTTCTTCAGTGGTTGTAACACTTCCTGTCCTGGATCTATTGTTCTTCAGTGGTTGTAACACTTCCTGTCCTGGATCTATCATGTTCTTCAGTGGTTGTAACACTTCCTGTCCTGGATCTATCATGTTCTTCAGTGGTTGTACACTTCCTGTCCTGGATCTATCATGTTCTTCAGTGGTTGTAACACTTCCTGTCCTGGATCTATTGTTCTTCAGTGGTTGTAACACTTCCTGCCCTGGATCTATCATGTTCTTCAGTGGTTGTACACTTCCTGCCCTGGATCTATCATGTTCTTCAGTGGTTGTAACACTTCCTGTCCTGGATCTATCATGTTCTTCAGTGGTTGTAACACTTCCTGTCCTGGATCTATCATGTTCTTCAGTGGTTGTACACTTCCTGCCCTGGATCTATTGTTCTTCAGTGGTTGTAACACTTCCTGTCCTGGATCTATCATGTTCTTCAGTGGTTGTACACTTCCTGTCCTGGATCTATTGTTCTTCAGTGGTTGTACACTTCCTGTCCTGGATCTATTGTTCTTCAGTGGTTGTAACACTTCCTGTCCTGGATCTATCATGTTCTTCAGTGGTTGTACACTTCCTGTCCTGGATCTATCATGTTCTTCAGTGGTTGTAACACTTCCTGTCCTGGATCTATTGTTCTTCAGTGGTTGTAACACTTCCTGCCCTGGATCTATCATGTTCTTCAGTGGTTGTACACTTCCTGCCCTGGATCTATCATGTTCTTCAGTGGTTGTAACACTTCCTGTCCTGGATCTATCATGTTCTTCAGTGGTTGTAACACTTCCTGTCCTGGATCTATCATGTTCTTCAGTGGTTGTAACACTTCCTGTCCTGGATCTATCATGTTCTTCAGTGGTTGTAACACTTCCTGTCCTGGATCTATTGTTCTTCAGTGGTTGTAACACTTCCTGTCCTGGATCTATCATGTTCTTCAGTGGTTGTACACTTCCTGCCCTGGATCTATCATGTTCTTCAGTGGTTGTAACACTTCCTGCCCTGGATCTATCATGTTCTTCAGTGGTTGTACACTTCCTGCCCTGGATCTATCATGTTCTTCAGTGGTTGTAACACTTCCTGTCCTGGATCTATCATGTTCTTCAGTGGTTGTAACACTTCCTGTCCTGGATCTATCATGTTCTTCAGTGGTTGTAACACTTCCTGCCTGGATCTATCATGTTCTTCAGTGGTTGTACACTTCCTGCCCTGGATCTATCATGTTCTTCAGTGGTTGTAACACTTCCTGCCCTGGATCTATCATGTTCTTCAGTGGTTGTACACTTCCTGTCCTGGATCTATTGTTCTTCAGTGGTTGTACACTTCCTGTCCTGGATCTATTGTTCTTCAGTGGTTGTAACACTTCCTGTCCTGGATCTATCATGTTCTTCAGTGGTTGTACACTTCCTGTCCTGGATCTATCATGTTCTTCAGTGGTTGTAACACTTCCTGTCCTGGATCTATTGTTCTTCAGTGGTTACATTGCCTGGATCTATCATGTTCTGTTACACTTCCTGCTCCTGGATCTATCATGTTCTTCAGTGGTTGTACACTTCCTGTCCTGGATCTATCATGTTCTTCAGTGGTTGTAACACTTCCTGTCCTGGATCTATCATGTTCTTCAGTGGTTGTAACACTTCCTGTCCTGGATCTATCATGTTCTTCAGTGGTTGTAACACTTCCTGTCCTGGATCTATCATGTTCTTCAGTGGTTGTAACACTTCCTGTCCTGGATCTATCTGTTCTTCAGTGGTTGTAACACTTCCTGCCTGGATCTATCATGTTCTTCAGTGGTTGTACACTTCCTGCCCTGGATCTATCATGTTCTTCAGTGGTTGTAACACTTCCTGCCCTGGATCTATCATGTTCTTCAGTGGTTGTACACTTCCTGCCCTGGATCTATCATGTTCTTCAGTGGTTGTAACACTTCCTGTCCTGGATCTATCATGTTCTTCAGTGGTTGTAACACTTCCTGTCCTGGATCTATTGTTCTTCAGTGGTTGTAACACTTCCTGTCCTGGATCTATTGTTCTTCAGTGGTTGTAACACTTCCTGTCCTGGATCTATTGTTCTTCAGTGGTTGTACACTTCCTGCCCTGGATCTTTGTCAGTGTTCCTGAGGATAGGTAAGGGCTCCCTGGTTCAGTAATTGGAACGCCCTAAACAATGACCAGTCATTCCTGGTCATATTTTATTATCCGAGAAATGGGATTAATCTTTGCTTCTTTTTTTGTATAGTAAATTCCAAATGGAAGACAAGTGTAATATAGGAGAGGTCTGGCGATGTGATTATGGAACAGAGGAAATGTTTTAGGCCAGAATGTCTGCAATTTTTTTTTTTTAAATTGTGATTTTTTTAATTTTGTATAAAATTTGCCAAATTACTGACTTGTGTGCATTCAATAGGGTAGTTTTGATAGTTGAATTAGTGGTTTCTTGTGCTTAATCAGTTGAACAGAATTGGCTAAAAATTTAGTTGAAAATCAGCAAAATTGCTGATGCATTTATTGCAACCAGACCTTTAAGTTTTTCATTGAATTAGATTTTTTTTTTTGTTATTACCTACAGAAAAAAATTATCTCCTATTTCAAAAGAAGAATTGTTTTAATGTGGACATTGATCACTTAATTTCAGGGGTCTGGACAGTGAAAGAGTTAGTGTGTGTGCATGTGTGTGTGTACACTCGCCTAGTTGAGGTTGCAGGGGTCGAGTCCAAGCTCCTGGCCCCGCCTCTTCACTGGTCGCTACTAGGTCACTCTCCCTGAACCGTGAGCTTTATCATACCTCTGCTTAAAGCTATGTATGGATCCTGCCTCCACTACATCGTTTCCCAAACTATTCCATTTCCTGACTACTCTGTGGCTGAAGAAATACTTCCTAACATCCCTGTGATTCATCTGTGTCTTCAACTTCCAACTGTGTCCCCTTGTTACTGTGTCCAATCTCTGGAACATCCTGTCTCTGTCCACCTTGTCAATTCCTCTCAGTATTTTGTATGTTGTTATCATGTCCCCCCTATCTGTCCTCCAGTGTCGTCAGGTTGATTTCCCTTAACCTCTCCTCGTAGGACATACCTCTTAGCTCTGAGACTAGTCTTGTTGAAAACCTTTGCACTTTCTCTAGTTTCTTTACGTGCTTAGCTAGGTGTGGGTTCCAAACTGGTGCCACATACTCCAACATGGGCCTAACGTACACGGTGTACAGGGTCCTGAACGATTCCTTATTAAGATGTTGGAATGCTGTTCTGAGGTACAGCATTCCGTGTGTGTCTGTGTGTCTGTCTGTCTGTGTCTGTGTCTGTGTCTGCCTGTCTGCTTGCTTTTACTCAGCATCTGACCTATAATTTAAAGAGGAAAGTTTAGATGACATATTGGTCATTCCTGGACCATCATGAAGACACAGCTGGATACTGGTACAGGATGGAACAAGATGTTCTTTTGTTTCGTATCCAATTTGTGGGTTAGTTGTGAATTGTTCCAGCATTCTCTCTTCTGGTTTCACTCACATTATCCAGTTCATTCCACCTCTTTACTACTTTTTATATACCACCTGTCAGCAGATGGGTCTATGAAAGACAAGGTCAATCATAGAACTGACGGGGGGATAAAAAAGGCGAGTGGCACACTGAAGAGTCTGCGGAGACAAAGAACATTATCCATGGAAGCAAAGAGGGGAATGTATGAGAGTATAGTTATACCAACGCTCTTAGTGTAGTGTAGGTGTGCCTATGGCAGGACAGTGATGGAGTGAATGATGATGAAAGTGTTTCTTCTTTTTCGGGTCTCCCTGCCTTGGGGGGAAATGGCCTGTGTGTTAAAATAAAAAAATCCAGCACATGAGGTGCATGAGTATACAGTGGACCCCCGGTTAACGATTTTAATCCGTGCAAGAGGGGTAATCGTTATGCGAAATAATCGTTATGTGAATGAATTTTCCCCATAAGAAATAATGGAAATAAAATTAATCCGTGCAAGACACCCAAAAGTATGAAAAAAAAATTTTTTTACCACATGAAATGTTAATTTTAATACACACAAACTGAAAAAGGCATGCACACTTACATGACACTTACTTTTATTGAAGATCTGGTGATGATTGATGGGATGGGAGGAGGGGAGAGCATTATCTTCTTACTGTTTAGAAGGGGAATCCCCTTCCATTAGGACTTGAGGTAGCAAGTCCTTTTCCGGGGTTACTTCCCTTCTTCTTTTAATGCCACTAGGACCAGCTTGAGAGTCACTGGACCTCTGTCGCACAACAAATCTGTCCATAGAGCTCTGTACCTCCCGTTCCTTTACGATTTGTCTAAAATGGGCCACAACATTGTCATTGAAATAGTCACCAGCACGGCTTGCAACAGCTGTGTCAGGGTGATTTTCATCCATAAAGGTTTGCAGTTCAACCCACTGTGCACACATTTCCTTAATTTTTGAAGTAGGCACAATGGATTCCACAACTGGCATAGGCTTCTCAGGGTTAGCCCCAAACCCTTCAAAATCTTTCTTAATTTCCATACTAATTCTCACCCTTTTTACCACAGGGTTGGCACTAGAAGCTTTCTTGGGGCCCATGGTCACTTATTTTCCAGAAACAGCACCGAAAACACTGTAATAATACGAAATATTCCGATTGTATGCTTGGATGTTATTGCGGAGGCTGGCTGGTAAACAATGCCACCGGCGGAACATGTGAGCGTGGCTCAGGCCGCACATTGGAAGCGTCTCGGACGAAAATCGGTAAGTGGGTTTTTAAGCGGTATGCGAGGCAAAATTTTTGCAATTAAAGTAAGCGGTATGCGAAATAATCGCTATGTGATGCCATCGTTATGCGGGGGTCCACTGTATAAGACATTGTTTCCAAGCATTTAACATAACATTAGTAAATAGTTGCTAAAATATAACCCAAAGTCTACCATTGACCTGGATTATGAGCTTATAAGGTGCAGGGTGATTTTCCAAGAGTTTTTTGAGGTAAAAAAAAAGCTGCACCTTGTATGGTATGGTATGGTTTGCACCTTATATGCCGGAATATAAAGTATACAAACTGTACTCGAGATAAGCCAGACTGTAACAGCTACTGTATATGGACCAGTAATACTGACAGCCTGGTTGAATAGTCAATTTAACCCTTTCAGGGTTTCCGACGTACTAGTATGGCTTATCCACCAGGATTATTGACGTACAAGTACGCCTAAATTCTAGCGTCTTCAAATCTAGTGAGAGAAAGCTGGTAGGCCTACACATGAAAGAATGGGTCTATGTGGTCAGTGTGCACAGTATAAAAAAATCCTGCAGCACACAGTGCATAATGAGAAAAAAACTCCGACCGTGTTTTTGGTTTAAAACAGCGACTTTGCAGTGTATTTTTGTATGGTATTTATGGTTGTATTTTAGTTTTCCTGGTCTCATTTTATAGAATAGAAGACATATTATGGAAAAATGAGATGATTTTGATTGGGTTCATAAAGAAAATTACGTACCTTGAAATTGAGCTCAAAGTAGCAGAAATGTTCGATTTTTACCAAAGTTCAAAAGTAAACAAATCATGCCAAGCGTCCAATACACGTCAACTGGTGAGTCTAATATTCTTTCACAAGTGCACTGATATTATTTATACCATTTCTACACTAATGCAGTAGTCTACCTAACAGTAAATCTTCTATTTTTTGTGAGAATAAAAATTAAAAGTGGAAAGCAAAAGAGATGTAAGAGGGGCGTGGGGACGTGACTAATGAACAGAGAAAATGTTATTTTATTGCCAGGAATGTCTGTCTTGTTTATTCTGGATCCTATTTGGAAAGTGGCATCTTCTGAAATTTGTGTTAAATTGGCAAAATTACCAATTTCTGACCACTTTATTGAATAGTTGAAATTGGTAAATGGGTGGTTTCTTGTACTAATTCAATAGAATGAGTTCATTTGATAGAATGGAGTTCTAGTGAAAACGATATGATTTTTGTCGACTAGTACACTGGAATTGGCCAATAATAGGGTTCAAAGTGGGTGAAATCGCCAATGCGTAAACATCGTCGAGACCGCTAACTTCGCGAGAGCATAATTCCATAAGTTTTCCATCAAATTTCATACTTTTGGTGTCAATATGATCGGGAAAAGATTCTCTATCATTTCATAAGAATTTTTTTTTTTTTTTTTTTTTTTTTCCGAAAAATTTTCGACCCTGAGAACAAGTCTTGGAGAGGGCCTCTTGACCCTGAAAGGGTTAACAAGGAAGCTTGGCCTCAGGCTGTGAGGTGCAGTAAACAGTGAATGCAGTCAAATACCAGTTTACATCTCAAATTGCATGATCTTTGCTAAAAAATGTTGCTTGCTTTTTCATATTCCTTGTATATAGAATAAAAGGCACAATACCATGACTGGAACAATACACACAGATAACCTGAACATCATAATGTGTGGGTTATTTGTGTATTTCTTGTATAAGTCGACTTTATTTTTGATGACACTAGAGCATTTGAGAATTAGAGTATTGCAGCAAGTGTTGGTACAAGCACAACACCTGTTTACTGGCAATAGATTGTTTAACACCTCTTTTAGTCCAGACAGGAGTATGAGACTACTTTTTTGCCAGAATAGTTTAGTGGGCGACCACAGATTGTGTTGTATATAGTGTGTGCTCATTTGTGTTGTGTATATTGCATTTAATGGCGGTGATCTCTGATTTTGTGCAATTCTTAGCAGTTTTGCTTAAAATTAACCCTATCTATGACTAGGATTAATAGTTTTAGAAGTAAGAATGCATCATGGCAGTAGGCCTTTATCAGAAAATCCTGTGGCTTCAATCACTACAGATGTGTAATCTATAATGCTACTGAGCCATTATGTAGCAGTCAGCTATGCAACAGACAGTAATCCTGACAACCCTCAACTTCCAGACCTTTGTGATTAGCACTTCAGGTCCAGTAAAATTATAGAATTTACCTTTTTGGGGGTGATAATGCTGCAACATTCTTCGTTAGCAAATTAACATACCCATTTAATTTAGCACAGTAATTAATCAGTTTTTTTTTTTTTTTTTTAACACATCGGCCATTTTCCACCAACGCAGGGTGGCCTAAGAAAAACTTTCTTCTTGATGTTCCACGCTTTTGTTGGCTTCAGATTGAGCCATTGTTCATTATGTTCCACGTACCGGCGATTGACACTGGCAGGTGGAACAATTGTTCAGTTGAAACCCAACAAACATATTGAAAACCAAAAAGAGGTGGTGTATAAAGAACAAAAAAGGCACAATATCACGACTGGAACAATACACAAATAACCCGTACATAAAGAGATTACAACAACATTTCGGTCTGACTTGGACCAGTTACAAAGATCACCTCTCCTATGTGTGGGTTATTTGTGTAGAGGTGGTGTATATACAGGGCCTTCCTGTATTGCCAGTGGGTCAGTCAGGCCTAAGTTCTTGCTTGAAGCAAAACAAAAAATGAGAATAGTCTGTCTTCTAAGAGCTTAATAAACAAGCTCAGAAGTTGGCCTGGTCCTTGCTAGTTCTACCCACAACTATAATAGGCCTGGCTCTTGCTAGTTCTACCCACAACTATCATAGTAGGCCTGGCCCTTGCTAGTTCTACCCACAACTATCATAGTAAGCCTGGCTCTTGCTAGTTCTACCCACAACTATCATAGTAAGCCTGGTCCTTGCTAGTTCTACCCACAACTATCATAGTAAGCCTGGCTCTTGCTAGTTCTACCCACAACTATCATAGTAAGCCTGGCTCTTGCTAGTTCTACCCACAACTATCATAGTAAGCCTGGCTCTTGCTAGTTCTACCCACAACTATCATAGTAAGCCTGGTCCTTGCTAGTTCTACCCACAACTATCATAGTAAGCCTGGCCCTTGCTAGTTCTACCCACAACTATCATAGTAAGCCTGGTCCTTGCTAGTTCTACCCACAACTATCATAGTAAGCCTGGCCCTTGCTAGTTCTACCCACAACTATCATAGTAAGCCTGGCCCTTGCTAGTTCTACCCACAACTATCAGAGGCCTGGCTCTTGCTAGTTCTACCCACAACTATCATAGTAAGCCTGGTCCTTGCTAGTTCTACCCACAACTATCATAGTAAGCCTGGCCCTTGCTAGTTCTACCCACAACTATCATAGTAGGCCTGGCCCTTGCTAGTTCTACCCACAACTATCATAGTAAGCCTGGCCCTTGCTAGTTCTACCCACAACTATCATAGTAAGCCTGGTCCTTGCTAGTTCTACCCACAACTATCATAGTAAGCCTGGCCCTTGCTAGTTCTACCCACAACTATCATAGTAAGCCTGGCCCTTGCTAGTTCTACCCACAACTATCATAGGCCTGGCCCTTGCTAGTTCTACCCACAACTATCATAGTAGGCCTGGCCCTTGCTAGTTCTACCCACAACTATCATAGTTGGCCTGGCCCTTGCTAGTTCTACCCACAACTACCATAGTAAGCCTGGCCCTTGCTAGTTCTACCCACAACTATCATAGGCCTGGCCGTTGCTAGTTCTACCCACAGCTATCATAGGCCTGGCCCTTGCTAGTTCTACCCACAATTATCATAGTAAGCCTGGCCCTTGCTAGTTCTACCCACAACTACCATAGTAGGCCTGGTCCTTCCTAGTTCTACCCACAACTATCATAGGCCTGGTCCTTGCTAGTTCTACCCACAACTACCATAGTAAGCCTGGTCCTTGCTAGTTCTACCCACAACTATCATAGGCCTGGCCCTTGCTAGTTCTACCCACAACTACCATAGTAAGCCTGGCCCTTGCTAGTTCTACCCACAACTATCATAGTAGGCCTGGCCCTTGCTAGTTCTACCCACAACTACCATAGCCTGGTCCTTGCTAGTTCTACCCACAACTATCATAGTAGGCCTGGCCCTTGCTAGTTCTACCCACAACTACTATAGTAAGCCTGGTCCTTGCTAGTTCTACCCACAACTATCATAGGCCTGGTCCTTGCTAGTTCTACCCACAACTACCATAGTAAGCCTGGTCCTTGCTAGTTCTACCCACAACTATCATAGGCCTGACCCTTGCTAGTTCTACCCACAACTACCATAGTAAGTCTGGCCCTTGCTAGTTCTACCCACAAGTATCATAGGTCTGGCCCTTCCTAGTTCTACCCACAACTACCATAGTAAGCCTGGTCCTTGCTAGTCCTACCCACAACTATCATAGTAGGCCTGGCCCTTGCTAGTTCTACCCACAACTACCATAGTAGGCCTGGCCCTTGCTAGTTCTACCCACAACTACCATAGTAGGCCTGGCCCTTGCTAGTTCTACCCACAACTACCATAGGCCTGGTCCTTGCTAGTTCTACCCACAACTACCATAGTAAGCCTGGTCCTTGCTAGTTCTACCCACAACTACCATAGGCCTGGCCCTTGCTAGTTCTACCCACGACTACCATAGTAAGCCTGGCCCTTGCTAGTTCTACCTGCAACTATCATAGTAGGCCTGGAACTTGCTAGTTCTACCCACAACTATCATAGTAGGCCTGGCCGTTGCTAGTTCTACCCACAACTACCATAGTAAGCCTGGCCCTTGCTAGTTCTACCCACAAGTATCATAGTAGGTCTGGCCCTTGCTAGTTCTACCCACAACTACCATAGTAAGCCTGGTCCTTGCTAGTCCTACCCACAACAATCATAGGCCTGGCCCTTGCTAGTTCTACCCACAGCTACCATAGTAGGCCTGGCCCTTGCTAGTTCTACCCACAACTACCATAGTAGGCCTGGCCCTTGCTAGTTCTACCCACAACTACCATAGTAGGCCTGGCCCTTGCTAGTTATACCCACAACTACCATAGTAAGCCTGGCCCTTGCTAGTTCTGCCCACAACTATCATAGTAAGCCTGGCCCTTGCTAGTTCTACCCACAACTGCCATAATAGGCCTGGCCCTTGCTAGTTCTACCCACAACAACCATAGTTGGCCTGGCCCTTGCTAGTTCTACCCACAACTACCATAGTAAGCCTGGTCCTTGCTAGTTCTACCCACAACTACCATAGTAATCCTGGCCCTTGCTAATTCTACCCACAACTATCATTGTAAGCCTGGCCCTTGTTAGTTCTACCCACAACTATCATAGGCCTGGCCCTTGCTAGTTCTACCCACAACTATCATAGGCCTGGCCCTTGCTAGTTCTTCCCACAACAATCATAGGCCTGGTCCTTGCTAGTTCTACCCACAACTACCATAGTAAGCCTGGTCCTTGCTAGTTCTACCCACAACTATCATAGGCCTGGCCCTTGCTAGTTCTACCCACAACTACCATAGTAAGACTGGCCCTTGCTAGTTCTACCCACAACTACCATAGTAAGCCTGGCCCTTGCTAGTTCTACCCACAACTATCATAGTAAGCCTGGCCCTTGCTAGTTCTTCCCACAACAATCATAGGCCTGGTCCTTGCTAGTTCTACCCACAACTACCATAGTAAGCCTGGTCCTTGCTAGTTCTACCCACAACTATCATAGGCCTGGCCCTTGCTAGTTCTACCCACAACTACCATAGTAAGACTGGCCCTTGCTAGTTCTACCCACAACTACCATAGTAAGCCTGGCCCTTGCTAGTTCTACCCACAACTATCATTGTAAGCCTGGCCCTTGTTAGTTCTACCCACAACTATCATAGGCCTGGCCCTTGCTAGTTCTACCCACAACTATCATAGGCCTGGCCCTTGCTAGTTCTTCCCACAACAATCATAGGCCTGGTCCTTGCTAGTTCTACCCACAACTACCATAGTAAGCCTGGTCCTTGCTAGTTCTACCCACAACTATCATAGGCCTGGCCCTTGCTAGTTCTACCCACAACTATCATAGTAAGACTGGCCCTTGCTAGTTCTACCCACAACTACCATAGTAAGCCTGGCCCTTGCTAGTTCTACCCACAACTATCATAGTAAGCCTGGCCCTTGGTAGTTCTACCCACAACTATCATAGTAAGCCTGGCCCTTGCTAGTTCTACCCACAACTATCATAGGCCTGGCCCTTGCTAGTTCTACCCACAACTATCATAGGCCTGGCCGTTGCTAGTTCTACCCACAACTACCATAGTAAGCCTGGCCCTTGCTAGTTCTACCCACAGCTATCATAGGCCTGACCCTTGCTAGTTCTACCCACAACTACCATAGACCTGGCCCTTGCTAGTTCTACCCATAACTATCATAGTAGGCCTGGCCCTTGCTAGTTCTACCCACTACCATAGGCCTGGCCCTTGCTAGTTCTACCCACAACTACCATAGTAGGCCTGGCCCTTGCTAGTTTTACCCACAATTACCATAGGCCTGGCCCTTGCTAGTTCTACCCACAACTACCATAGTAGGCCTGGCCCTTGTTAGTTCTACCCAGAACTACCATAGTAGGCCTGGCCCTTGCTAGTTCTACCCACAACTACCATAGGCATGGCCCTTGTTAGTTCTACCCACAACTACCATAATAGGCCTGGCCCTTGTTTGTTCTACCCACAACTACCCTATCTACTGTCTTGTGGGTAGACCCTACCTAGCATCTACCATACCTACTGTCTTGCTAGGCAGGGTCTACACACATTTCCCATACCTACTGTCTTGCTAGGCAAGGTCTACCCATATCTACTGTACCTGCTGCCTTGCTAGGCAGGGTTTACCCACATCTTCTATACCTACTGTCTTGCTAGGGAGGGTTTACCCACATCTACTGTACCTATTGTCTTGTTAGGCAGAGTCTACCCACATCTATACCTACTGTCTTGCTAGGCAGGGTCTACGCACATCTACTGTACCTACTGTCTCGCTAGACAGGGTCTACCCACATTGACTGTACCTACTGTGTTGCTAGGCAGGGTCTGCCCACATCTACTGTACCTACTGTCTTGTTAGGCAGGGTCTACCCACATCTACTGTATGTACTGTCTTGCCAGGCAGAGTCTACCCACATCTACTGTACCTGCTGTCTTGTGAGTCTTAGGACTCACTCACCATGGGTTCAAACCCCATCCTTTCTGTGATTTGTTTGCACTCGTGTTGTTACAATTTCGTGAGTGGAGTCTGGGGTCTGTGAGAGATGTTACATAACTGCAGCAGAAGATTTCTGTGTTCTTCCCTTTGTTATATATATCTGTGTGCTGTCATAGAATATAATCTACACTTTAGACAGTAATTTGCATTTAGAAAACTCATGCTGACATTTTGGTAGGTCCTGGACCATTGTTAAGTCAGAGTAAATTGACAGTGGCCCAGGACCAACGAAGTGTTGTCATAACAACATAACTCCTAAGTGGGAGTTGCTTGTTCCAACTATAGTGTTGTGACGACTTGATTGTATATGGGAGAGGCAGTGATTGTATGTATTAAGGACCTGTGGTGACGTAGTACTGATGATGAGGTGCACCAGGGGCCATGGTAGCTTGTATGTCCTCTGACACTGGTAAGGACCAGAGGCACAACTCTCAGCACACCCCAGGGCACCAGTCTTGTGTGTTGCCAGGGTAGTGTGTTGGGTGCTCCACTTTCTCAGCTGTCTGGGTTATCTTCAGACCCTAAAGATGGGATGGGTGTGATGAAGCATTCACAGAAGCCTAAGGAGTGCCAGTCTTCTGGCCCACAAAAGGGAAAGTCAGCCAGTGCCTCTCAGAGGAAGCTGTCTGACAGCACTTGAAAGGATCTGGTTTCCAGGCCTGTAAAGTGGGGCCCCTTACTTTGAGAAAGAGGGACTGTTTCCCAGAGGACCTGCCCCCCAAACAGTTTGGGGTTTGTGACAATTTGTATTACTTAGCAAGATGTATCTACAATCAAGGGTTAGGACACAAAGATCAAGTATAGAGAGACTATTGGTAGCATCTCTGAATGTTGCCAGAATGCAGCTCATTAACCCTCCTTTGACCTTGTGTATTATGATGCAATGGAACCGTTAGGGCATTAGGCCCCATTCTGAAGTTATTAGCATCTTGTTTTGTGACTATAGCCTTTCAGTTATGTGTTTGCAGGAGACAACTTGGAATACGAGAGCTGTCCCTGTGTTGCACATTTGTGTTTTATACCTCTGTTCCTTCTCCTGGTACTGTTAGCAGGGTGTGACTGTCCTTCCATGTTGATGTTCACCACAGTGAGACTCAATTGTGCTCTAGCCTGCAGGTTGTGCTTATCTGGGTATTACAACCCAGGAATTCAAAGGCCTATTATCCTGGGTGTAAAGGGAGGAAAATAAACACAGCAGAAAAACTTATGACTCATATTATCCTTCAAGTAAGAACAGAATTATGTACACTATATACACTATGTACAACAATAGGTATTAGTGCACTCCACGGTATGCAAGGCAGAATAGAAACCACTAGAGAGCAGACCGTGCTTCAACCAGCTCTAGAATGGGAATGACAAGGGTAGACAGGTGTGTGGTACCCACAACACCTCTGCGATCGCCAAAACCATCTTCTCATTGGCTGGAACCTGGGTACTGATCGAACGATGGGGCCCCATCGTCAACCCTTAGCACCTGGTTCACTGGTTGGGGAAGATAGCCTTTCAATGAGGGTGTGTACATGCACCAAATAAAGCTTACGTACTCTTTGCATGCCACAGAAGAGGACCTGAAAGTGTGCTGCTTGTACCTCCCTTCATGTTAGGTTTTAGACTACTCTGCTCCTGCTGCCTTAATCTTTGAGCTACCTTGCGTATTTCTTCCTGGATAACTAATGCCCACTATCCTCTGTGGGATGTGGGTTCCTCTGTGTTGGATAAAAAGCCTCTTGTGCCATTTGACATTTGGATGTTGGCCCCTCTGGAATTGTGGCCTTGATGTGTCTGTGGTCAGAAAAATTCTCTCAGCCCTCCATTATTAGGAGTGGATGGGGTCTCCTAAGTGTTAGCCCTGGTGATGACCTTGGCCAATTTCTTGGAGCATGTTTGTGTTCATCCTTCAAGGATAAAGGTCTTCACTGAGGACGAGGGCAGTGTTGGCTTTACTGTACTTGCCAGTGAGGACTTTTATTGTGCTTGGTTACCAAGAGAGTCCTCTGTGTTCACTGTGGAGCTCTATACAATCCTCACTGTTCCTGTCCTGATAGCTGGCTTAGTTGGTTCTTGGTTCACTGTGTACTCAGATTCCCCATGTGCTCTATCTACCCTGCCCCAGTATGCTTGTGTCCACACTGTGATGCAAAACATCCAGGAGTGGTTGGCACATCATTGTGTATGGCACAAGGATGTGGAGTTGTGCTAATGCCTGGGGTCACAATTGAGCCCTGAGAAATGAACAGACAGATGCCTAGGCAAAGGGTGCTGTAGCTAGCCCTTTCTATAGCAGACTTTTGCTTCTCAGTGACTTCATGGGACATATCCAGAAACACATCCTTGGGGAGTGGAAGGCCTAGTGGGCTCTACACACTGGCAGCCAGTTGGAAAAAAGACACAAATGTGTCTTGACAGTGTTTTGCCACACAATAAGTTGTATCAAGTCAAACAGATGTGGGAGCAAGTTATTCAGGGTTCAGGATATGGGTGTTTGGCCTCCCCTTCTCTTTTTCCTCTTTCTCTTCTCTCCCCCTCCCTCCCTCCCCCCCCTCTTCCACCTCTTCTTCCCCCCTTCTCCTGGAATCGTCACTTAGAGATTTCTGGCAGCTGATTATTCAGTAAACATCTCATCCATACCTCCCTGTTCACGGGTGCTCATGTCTTCCTCTGTGCAGCTGACTGTGGGTTGTATTTTAACAGTTGTCACACAACTTACACTTTCTTGCCTTCATCATGATATTTATAATTACTGAGGTGCCTGTAGGGACCTCGGTGAACTTTTAAAAAAAATTTACTTTTTATATTGTTTGTAAATGATGTTATTTTAACTTGATATGATTGTATTTGTGTTGAGTGCTTATGTTCAGTTCTTTTATTGTGTGTTGATTCTATCCTTGGTTTTGTCTGTAATTCTTTGCTTGCTAGCACTGAGGTAGGTAGGTGTGTGTGTGTGTGTGTGTGTTTGCATGTGTGTGTTTTGTGTGTGTGTGTTTTGTGTGTGTGTCTGTTTGTGGTGTGTTGTTTGTGTGTGTGTGTGTTTGTGTGTGTGTGTTTGTGTGTGTGTTTGTGTGTGTTTGTGTGTGTTTGTGTGTGTTTGTGTGTGTTTGTTTGTGTGTGTTTGTGTGGTGTGTTTGGTTTGTGTGTTTGTGTGTGTTTGTGTGTGTGTGTGTTCACTTTTATTGTGTGTTGATTCTATCCTTGGTTTTGTCTGTAATTCTTTGCTTGCTAGCACTGAGGTAGGTAGGTGTGTGTGTGTGTTTGTGTTTGTGTGTGTTTGTGTGTGTGTGTGTGTGTTTGTGTTTGTGTGTGTGTGTGTGTTTGTGTGTGTGTGCGTGTGTTGTTGTGCGTGTGTGTGTACTCACCTAGTTGTACTTACCTAGTTGAGGTTGCGGGGGTCGAGTCCGAGCTCCTGGCCCCGCCTCTTCACTGATCGCTACTAGGTCACTCTCCCTGAGCCGTGAGCTTTATCATACCTCTGCTTAAAGCTATGTATGGATCCCGCCTCCACTACATCGCTTCCCAAACTATTCCACTTACTGACTACTCTGTGGCTGAAGAAATACTTCCTAACATCCCTGTGATTCATCTGTGTCTTCAGCTTCCAACTGTGTCCCCTTGTTACTGTGTCCAATCTCTGGAACATCCTGTCTTTGTCCACCTTGTCAATTCCTCTCAGTATTTTGTATGTCGTTATCATGTCCCCCCTATCTCTCCTGTCCTCCAGTGTCGTCAGGTTGATTTCCCTTAACCTCTCCTCGTAGGACATACCTCTTAGCTCTGGGACTAGTTCTTGTTGCAAACCTTTGCACTTTCTCTAGTTTCTTTACGTGCTTGGCTAGGTGTGGGTTCCAAAACTGGTGCCGCATACTCCAATATGGGCCTAACGTATACGGTGTACAGGGTCCTGAATGATTCCTTATTAAGATGTCGGAATGCTGTTCTGAGGTTTGCTAGGCGCCCATATGCTGCAGCAGTTATTTTTGGTTGATGTGCGCTTCAGATGTGCCTGGTGTTATACTCACCCCAAGATCTTTTTCCTTGAGTGAGGTTTGTAGTCTCTGACCCCCTAGCTGTACTCCGTCTGCGGCCTTCTTTGCCCTTCCCCAATCTTCATGACTTTGCACTTGGTGGGATTGAACTCCAGGAGCCAATTGCTGGACCAGGTCTGCAGCCTGTCCAGATCCCTTTGTAGTTCTGCCTGGTCTTCGATCGAGTGAATTCTTCTCATCAACTTCACGTCATCTGCAAACAGGGACACCTCAGAGTCTATTCCTTCCGTCATGTCGTTCACAAATACCAGAAACAGCACTGGTCCTAGGACTGACCCCTGCGGGACCCCGCTGGTCACAGGTGCCCACTCTGACACCTCGCCACGTACCATGACTCGCTGCTGTCTTCCTGACAAGTATTCCCTGATCCATTGTAGTGCCTTCCCTGTTATCCCTGCTTGGTCCTCCAGTGTGTGTGTGTGTGTGTATGTGCACGTGGGTTCTGGGTGAGTGGGTGGCCAGTGTTGTCAATAAATCCCACTACCTATTGTTGCTGCTGCTAGTACTTCTACTAGTAGTAGTAGTACTACTGCTGCTGCTGCTGCTAGTACTGCTGCTGATAGTGCTGCTGCTGCTAGTGCTGCTGCTGCTAGTGTTGCTGCTGCTAGTGCTGCTGCTGCTAGTGCTGCTGCTGCTAGTGCTGCTGCTAGTGCTGCTGCTAGTGCTGCTGCTGCTGCTAGTGCTGCTGCTGCTAGTGCTACTGCTGAGAAAGATACATGCAGTATAATGGTTTTACTGAGAGTTTGGCCCAGACAGTAAAGGTTTATCAAGTCACAAAGAGATGTACTTGAGAGTTAATAAAGGTCACAGTGTGAGCAAAACATTGCCAGTAAAGGAGAGCTTTTTACTGCATTTGTCTTCCCATTATGTCAGTGTTTCATACCAGTTCCTTCCCTCTCGCTTTATCATTGTATTATCTGTTATAGTAGCCATTGCTTTTAGTGTTTGTTTAATTTTCAATAACAGACTTTATCCTCATCTTTCATTGATTTATTTAAGTCTTGGATTTCAAGGTCTCTGTTATTTCTTCACTTTTTATTGATATGTTATACATGTGTACTGTGTGTGCGCACGCGTTCACCTATTTGTGGTTGCAGGGGTCGATTCATAGCTCCTGGCCCTGGCTGTTTTCTGGTTGCTACTAGATCTGCACACTCCCTGCTCCATGAGCTTTATCATACCTCTTCTTGAAGCTATATATGGTTCCTGCCTCCACTACATCACTTCCCAGACTATTCTACTTCCTGACAACTCTGTGAAGAAATACTTCTAACGTCCCTGTGATTCATCTGAGTCTTCAGCTGTGTGTGTGTGTGTGTGTGTGTAAAATTCTTAGGTTTCTTGTGGTTTATTTAATTCCTTATCTTCTCATTTTGTTACACCTTGTTATTTTTTTAATATCTTTCTGGTTCTATTACCATTGTATTTCATTATTTAGTTGACTTCACATCACCTGACTATTGCCGAGTGTATAGCTTTATTTTTGAGGCATTGTTGATGGTTATTTTGACCTGAACCTCTGGTGTGTTGATAGCCAGGGGGACCTGAACCTTTGGTGTGTTGATAGCCAGAGGGACCTGAACCTTTGGTGTGTTGATAGCCAGAGGGACCTGAACCTTTGGTGTGTTGATAGCCAGGGGGACCTGAACCTCTGGTGTGTTGATAGCCAGGGTGACCTGAACCTCTGGTGTGTTGATAGCCAGGGGGACCTGAACCTCTGGTGTGTTGATAGCCAGGGGGATCTGAACCTCTGGTGTGTTGATAGCTAGGGTGACCTGAACCTCTGGTGTGTTGCTAGCCAGGGTGACCTGAACCTCTGGTATGTTGATAGCCAGGGTGACCTGAACCTCTGGTATGTTGATAGCCAGGGTGACCTGAACCTCTGGTGTGTTGATAGCCAGGGTGACCTGAACCTCTGGTATGTTGATAGCCAGGGTGACCTGAACCTCTGGTGTGTTGATAGCCATTTTGACCTGAACCTCTGGTGTGTTGGTAACCAGGGTGACCTGAACCTCTGGTTTGTTGATAGCCATTTTGACCTGAACCCCTGGCATGTTGATAGCCATTTTGACCTGAACCTCTGGTGTGTTGATAGCCAGGGTGACCTGAACCTCTGGTTTGTTGATAGCCAGGGTGACCTGAACCTCTGGTGTGTTGATAGCCAGGGTGACCTGAACCTCTGGTGTGTTGATAGCCAGGGTGACCTGAACCTCTGATATATTTGATAGCCAGGGTGACCTGAACCTCTGGTGTGTTGATACCCAGAGTGACTTAAACCTCTGGTATGTTGACAGTAATACATCATTGTTGACAGCTGTAATGACAGACACAGGATTGTTCATTGCCACTATGTTTCACTCGGTGTAGAGTTTTTATCATCTCATACAGAGATTACACTGATATAAAACTCGACACAATGTAACATCGGCCCAGTAAAAGCTTGTTCTGATTTCTTGTCACCATCTGAGCCTGTGCTAAAACTAAGCCTTGCAGTGTCATGCATATGATAGTATAAAATGATGTACTGAAAAATTCTTTATATTTTGTTTGTATTAATTCTTACTTGCATAAAGTTTTAATTTTATTATGAATTTTGTTATGTTGAGATGGCTTTGGTATTGGTAGTGTATGAAGTAAACACTGCCTTGGTTCATCTTGTGACAACCTGCTTCATGTTGTGGCAGTAGCTCCAGGTCTTGACTTCCCTGGCAGACTTTATATTATGTGTTATGCTTGTAACGACCTGCTGTGGCAGTAGCTCCGGGTCTTGACTTCCCTGGCAGACTCTATATTACCTTATCCGTGTTATTTTCTTCTTCACTTTCCTTTAGACGGGCCACCACGGTACCCGAGCTCGGCACCTACCACCAGGAGGATAGGTAAGGAGCAGTCTTCCTGCTGATACTTTAAGTTTAAACCATATAACAAGATGCCAGTGATTTCTTGTGTTATGTTCAGAGTTGTTACTTTAAAATTCCATGTGAGGCTGAGGGTAGGTTATGTCCGACAGAAGGGAACTACAGTAGGGCCCCCATATCCATGGGTCTGGTATCTGCAGTTTTAGTTATCTGGGGTTTACTGTGGCCTAAAAATAACCCTTAATTTTGCTTAATAATGGTCTGAAAGTTCAAAAGTAGTGATGGAAGTTGTTCAGAGTCTAAGATAAGTTGTGAAGTGCTTCCCATTATTGAAAAACTGAGACTTCTCCACTTGTTGTACATAATTTATCAATTAAACTTTATAACAGTTATATATAGGACTTACACTCTCTCCTCACTTAGTGATGTACTTGTTTACCAACTCCTTGGACTTATGACGGGCTCTCTGACCAGTATTAATATATAAATAATGTGTATTAGAGCTGATTTCCTCTATTCTGTTTATTTCAATATACAGTACACTACTGTATAAACATTTAAAAATATACCAGAAATGTTATAAATGTTGCAAAAGTGACATTAAAACAATATCAAAGATGGTTGACACAAACTCACTACCATTATAGTAGTATGGTCCTCACTTAGTGACGAATTTGTTTAACAAGGTGGTCTTAGGAACGGAACTCTGTCGTTAAGTGAGAGAGGCTGTTATCCAGCGTCTCCTCACTTAACGACAGAGTTCCGCTACTGTCCATAGTTTCGGTATCCACGGCAGGCCCTTGGAACATGTCCCCTGCGGATATGGGGGTCCTACTGTATATTTCAGTTGTTAAATATTGATGAAACATTGGGGAAGGTGAAGGTTATTTTATAGTATGGAGGAATAATATGTGGCAGGAGTAAGATAGAGCCAGATGAGAGTGTAAGGGGAGTGTGTGAAGCAGTTGTGTATTATTATGTATTGCAATAAGGAATAACAGTAAATCTTATATTTTTTGTGTGAATACAAATTACAAATAATTTATATAATAATAATAATAATATGTATAATAATATGAATAATAACAAAATGTATAATAATAATAATAATAATGCTAATAATAATAATATGTATAATATGAATAATAACAATACGTATAATAATAATAGCATAATACAATAATAATAATAATAGCATAATACAATAATAATAATATATGTATAATAATAATATGTATAATAATAATACATATATAATAATAATGTACTACATATAATAATTATAATAATAGACGGCTTCAAAAGGCCATCACTAGATGGCAGTGTTTACCACAACAAAAAGGGAGCGGTTGTGGCCTCCTCCACCTGTTACATAATGACATGTTTTATTCATTCTAGAGTATATATCGTGTTTCTGTGTTATTTATATTGTCTGTTATGTCATATTAGATGAGCTGTGATATATAAATAAGCCGTATGGATGATATTAGCAAAATTATTGAAGTACACAATTCCACTGGAATGGATTAATTGCATTTCAGTTAATTTAAATGAGGAAAATTGACTCTGCAAACGAGCAAATCTAGTTGCGAGCAAGGTCATGGAACGGATTAAACTCGCAAGTAGAGGTTCCACTGTATTAATGTATCCTTGACTAGTGATGTAACCTTAACCTTTCAGGGTCCGTGCCGTAGATCTACGGCTTTACGTTCAGGGTCAAAACCGTAAATCTACGCCATGAGCTCGGCTCACTCTGATAAGCTGTGAGCAGGGCCGGATTACCGCATAGGCAAACGAGGCATTTGCCTAGGGCCCCGCGCATTTGGGGGCCCCGCGGTCCAAGGAGTTCAGGGGCTCATCCAAGACTGCGCACATGGTGCAGGTGCAAAGGGGTCCCTACCTAAAAAGTTCAAGTGTTTGGAGAGTAAAATTGATTTTTAAAAATTAATCAAAACAAAAATAAATAATGAAATAAAATAAAATAAAAATAAACCTAACCATAGATGGCAACACTCAACACGCCTTTGTTTACATCAGAACAGCTGTGTTTTCCCGCTAATGGGTGAGTATGGGAGATTCCTCTCCAATTTTCTGTAGTAATTACACGTTATCTAGACTTGTACTGTGATAAATTAACTGAAGTGTTGTTGATAGACATTGATGTGTATGGATAAATGTTTGTTTTCGCCTCTAAATGTTAAGGGAAGTACCTGATAGGGTTACTTGACCAGTAAAGACGCATTTTTGGTAAAAATACTATTAAGAAAAACCTAAAAACGCAAACTGACTTCCGTTTGTAGGTTTTAAAAGCACTTTGTCCTGTCTTTAAGTCTTTATCATTTCAATAACAGATCTCAATTGATTGATGTTCTACATCACTTCCGTCGCAAATGCTTAGTTTTCAAGTTGCGACGGAAGTGATGTAGAACATCAATTAATTTACTACATATTTCCCCAGAAACACATAAGCCACATCAGAAAATCGTTGGTTGGGTGAAACTGAAAATTGTCCCTGCATTTTTTTAATTCTCATGTCCTTATCTATGGTGGTAGGCCATATATCATGCAAAACATAATGATTAGTTTAGTTATGAAAATGGTAATATAAATACCATTGTGCATTGTTCTTGGACTCAGTATGATTTCTGTTTAAGTAAATTGGAGATCAAGGAGGATGAATTAGTAAATATTCGTAGCCCAAATCACTAACCTAATCTATGGTAAAAGTTCTGTATATGACTCCTTTCTGGTAACGTTTTGAATTTTTAGATGCGCAGCCAGAGGAAAGGGGGCTACAAGGGCCATATCCCCCCAATTGACAGAAAAAAAAAATTTAATAATAATTAAAAAATTAATAATAATTGATAATGAAAAATTTGTATTTGCATGATTACAGACAGTGATACATCCTCATTATGGCATCTCGTGAACGTGATGTTGGACGTTCTTATGCGAGTGGGTCACAGAAAAGAAAGAAAATTCAAGAAGAAGAACAGAAAAAGAAAGATGTAGGAAGCTGCAGAAAGATCACAGACATGCTCACGAAAACAGTTTCTGATGTTACCAGTACAGATGAATCTGCAGATACGTCAGATCATACAGGAAGCCCTCCCTCCATTTTTTTCTCAGCCAGCATCTACTTCTTTGTGTTCCTCTCAATGTTTCAATGGACATTTCATCCACAGGATTTGTCTTAAAAGATCCTGCCTCATGGCCAAATGTAATCCCAGATTCTCTACGTAATGCTTTCATTGCAGAAAACTTCAGTCAAACTCTGAACATTGACTTTAGGAAATCAGCAAGGATTTATGATGATGGAAGTCGTCGTTGTTTAAAGTCATCTATGTTTTATAGGAAGCTTGCAAATTCAGAAACTGTGAAAAGATCATGGATGGTATACTCTGAAAGCTCAGGAAAAGTGTACTGTTCAGCATGCAAGCTATTTTCTACCAAAGAAAATACCTTCACACAGGTGTTCAATGACTGGAAAAATTCCAAGCGTTTTGAGGAACATGAAAACAGCACCACTCACAGGAGCTGTATTTTAGCCAGTGTATTTCGTGCACAGAAAAAAGGCTTATTGGATTCTCATTTGGAAAATCAAACTGAAAAGAGCGCACTTATTGGAGAAAAGTTCTAGAAAGAGTTGTTGCTGTTGTAAATTCTTAGCTCTAAGAGGACTTGCTTTCCGTGGAGAAAATGAGGTTTTTGGTTCGGAAAACAATGGCAATTTCCTAGGGATCATAGAATTGTTAGCACAATTCGATCCATTCTTAGCAAATCATGTGTCACGCCTTGGGAATGCAGGAAGAGGCACTGTATCTTACATGTCATCTACTATATGCAATGAATTTATTGAACTGATGACTAAGAAGGTCCTCAATAACATCATAGCAGCTGTGAAAACTGCAAAATACTTTGCAATAAGTGTAGATTCAACACCAGATATTTCACATACAGATCAATTGACATTCATTGTTCGCTTTGTCGACTCCAGTGGTAAGCCTGTAGAGCGCTTTATAAAATTCATTCCTCTTTCAGGCCATGATGGAGAAACAATGATGAATGTAGTACTGGATACTCTGCTTAAACATGATCTCTCTATTATGGATTGCCATGGCCAGAGCTACGACAATGCAAGTAACATGTCGGGTAAATATAATGGATTGCAAGCCCGTATCAAGCAAATCAACCCACTTGCTGAATATGTGCCCTGCTCAGCACATTCCCTTAATCTTGTTGGGTCATGTGCTGCAGAGTGTTGTGTCGCTGCAGTTTCATTTTTTGGACTTTTACAAGCACTCTAATTTTTTCTCTGCTTCAACGCATTGGTGGAGTATACTCAAGTCAACCATTCATGGAGATGTCATCAAATCATTATCAACAACAAGGTGGTCAGTGCAGCATGATGCAACACATGCTTTGAAAGACAGCTTTGCTGAAATACGTTCTGCTTTGATCCAAATAGCAGAGGATGAAGACCAGACAGCAACTACAAGAAGCGAAGCAGCCAGCTTAGCATCAAAATTGGAAGATTTTGAATTGGCCTTACTCTGTGTGCTTTGGGACTGTATACTGGAACGGTTAAATGCCACGAACAAGACACTTCAGAAATTGAAATTGAAATGGATACTTGTGCTAACTCTATGCAGGCTTAGTGGAATTTGTAAGCTCACTTTTGCAATGATGAAGATTTTGAAATGTTTGAAGAGAAAGCTAAACTGCTGGTGAAAGACTACAGTTACCGGGCTGATCATCAGCGGTCAAGGAAGAGGAAACGCAATTTTGAAGAGCCAGACAATGAAATTGTGTTGCTACCAAGGCAGAAATGTAAGACAGCTACATACTTCGTCATTCTGGATTCACTGATTACAGAATTGGTGAAAAGAAAAGAAATCTACCAGAATCTCAATGACAAGTTTGGATTTCTGTTCAAAATTACTACTATGCCAGATGCAGAATTGAGAGAAGCTGCATTAAAGTTGCAACAACAACTTCCACCAGATGTTCAGGACACATTTGTTGAAGAAATAGTTCATTTTTCTGGGTATATGAATCAGATTAAAGCTCCACCTGAAAAATGTGCGCCCTCAGCTGCTTTGAAACATTTAAGAAATGCAGGTATCTCAGAAACCTTCCCTAATGTTGACATAGCGTATCGCCTTTACCTAACACTTCCAGCTACTAACTGTGAAGGAGAACGTTCATTTTCTGTTTTGAAAAGAGTGAAAAACCAGCTCCGTTCAACAATGAGCCAAGACAAATTGTGAAACCTAGCCTTGTTGACCATTGAGTCTGATCTAACAAGAAATATTGATTTTCAGAATATAATTGATGATTTTGCCAATATGAAATCCAGAAAAAAGTTTATTTAAGAAGTGCCTGTGAATATAAACAATTCTTTACTTTCTTGAGTTTATATGATTTGATAGTCTTATGCATGATGCAATGATAATAGCAATGGTCAGTGATTTATAAAGGGAATAATAGTGCTGTAGTGGTTATGCTGAATATAATAGGTACATGATGTCACTACTTTAATAGCCTAATCTAGTAATACTATGCTGTCTTGAGTTTATTCTCTTTAACCCTTTCAGGGTCCGTCCCGTAGATCTACGGCTTTACGTTCAGGGTCCAAACCGTAGATCTACGCCATGAGCTCAGCTCACTCTGATAAACTGTGAGTGGTACATTTGGGCCTAGATATGAGAGAATACATCTATGTGGTATGTGTGCACCACATAAAACAGATCCTGCAGCACACTGTGTATAATGAGAGAAAAAAAATGAAATCATGATTTTTCGATTAAAACAGCAACTTTGCAGTGTTTTTTCGTATGTTTTTTATAGTTGTATTTGCGATTTCTTGGTCTCATTTGATAGAATGGAAGACATATTACAGAAATAGAGATGATTTTGATTGGTTTTAGCACTGGAAATGGCTTGAAAACTGAGCTCAAAGTAGCAGAAATGTTAAACTTTTGCCGATATTCAAGAGTAAACAAACGACCTCACACGTCTAATACACGTCAGCTGGTGGGTCTAATATACATTCACAAATATGGTGATGATATTTATACAATTATTACAGTATTGCATAACAGTAAATCTTCTATTTTTTGGTGTGAATAAAAATTCATTATGTGAATAAAAAATCAAAATGGAATTTATTTGTAAAGCCTCAAAACATAACTAATGAACAGAGGAAATGTTAGTTTAGTGCCAGGAATGCCTACATTGTTCATTCTGGACCCTATTTTGAAATTGGAATATTTTGAAAATTTGTGTTTAAATTGGCCAAATTAACAATTTCCAATCACTTTATTTTGTAGTTGAAACAGTTGACTTGGCGATTTCTTGTGCTCAATCAATAGAATAGAAGTAATACTAGTGAAATAGCTAAGAATCTGGTTGATTGGAATAATGTAATTGGCCTAAAATGGGAGACAGAGTCGGCAAAATCGCCGATTCGTAAATATCGCTGACACATCAAAATTCGCGAGAGCATAATTTCGTCAATTTTCCACCAAATTTCGTACTTTTTGTTTTATTACCTTCACAAAAAGATTCTCTACGATTTCATAAGAAAAAATAACAAATTTTTTTTTTGAAAATTCTTGGACACTGGTGCGTGACTCCAGATTTGGGCCTTGGTCCCTGAAAGGGTTAAAATGCATGATTTAACAAGATAGTTATAATGGCTGTTGGTAAATGGTTTTGGTTGTCTTGATACACTTTCCCTATTAAATTTAATCTAAATAGCCAGAATGTATTTAATTAGACCTTAAACAGGCTCACACCGACCCCCACCCACCCCCAAGCTGGAAGGGGTCGCTTCGCTTACCCGTAACTCAAAGGGGCCCCGCCAATCTGAATAGCCTAGGGCCCGGAGACTTCTTAATCCGGCCCTGGCTGTGAGTGGTAAATTTGTGCCTAGATATGAGAGAATACATCTATGTGGTATGCGTGCACCATATAAAACAAATCCTGCAGCACATAGTGTATAATGAGAGGAAAAAAACAGACTGTGATTTTCGATTAAAACAGCGACTTTGCAGTGTTTTTTCGTGTGTTTTTTATAGTTGTATTTTCAATTTCTTGGTCTCCTTTGATAGAATGGAAGATATATTACAGAAATAGAGATGATTTTGATTGGTTTTAGTACTGGAAATGGCTTGAAACTGAGCTCAAAGTAGCGGAAATGTTAAATTTTTGTCAGTGTTCAAGAGTAAACAAACGACCTCACACGTCTAATACACGTCAGTTGGTGGGTCTAATATACATTCACAAATGTGGTGATGATATTTATACAATTATTACAGTATTGCATGACAGTAAATCTACTATTTTTTGGTGTGAATAAAAATTCATTATGTGAATAAAAAACCAAAATGGAATTTATTTGTAAAGCCTCAAAATGTAACTAATGAACCGAGGAAATGTTAGTTTAGTGCCAGGAATGCCTACATTGTTTATTCTGGACCTTGTTTCGAAATTGGAATATTTTGAACTTTGTGTTAAATTGGCCAAATTACCAATTTCCGAGCTGTATAGCCCTTGTGGCTTAGCGCTTCTTTTTTGATTATAATAATAATAATACCAATTTCCGATCACTTTATTTTGTAGTTGAAACAGTTGACTGGGCAATTTATTGTGCTCAATTGATAGAATAGAAGTAATACTAGTGAAATATCTAAGAATTTGGTCAACTGTAATAATGTAATTGGCCTAAAATGGGAGTCAAAGTCGGCAATATCGCCAATGCGTAAATGTCGCCGACACATCAAAATTCGCGAGAGCATAATTTCGTCAATTTTCCATCAAATTTCGTACTTTTTGTTTTATTACCTTCAGAAAAATATTCTCTACCATTTCATAAGAAAAAATAACAAAAATTTTTTTTTGAAAATTCTTGGACCCTGGTGTGCACTTTGAAATTTGGCCTCTGGACCCTGACCTTCACGTAGCAGCACTAAACATAATAACTCGAGCAACTATGTATGTCAAAATATTTTTTCTAAGTAAAGTTTGTGTACAGGATGATAGATGCTGTAGGGAAAAAATGTGTTGGTGGAATGACTCGGTTAAATAATAAACTATGTTCACAAGTGGAGTTATATTTTTTTGTGTAAATGACAGCAGAAAGGAAGGGCAGTGTTTTATTTGTTGATATATTGTCAGTAATATCAGTTAAAAAAAAATACAAAAAAAAAAAGCTTTGCAGGTAATTTTGTAAGAATATTACACTATGAGAAAAGATGGATATATTCAAGATCTCACCTGTGTAATTTTGAGTAAGATTAAAGTAAGTTTAAATTGGTTAATGTGAGAGTTTTTATATTCATGGAGAGGCACTGAACTTGTACACTACCTGGGCAGTGGCAGGTAATCAGATTATATACCAGAAAGAGGGAGGGTAGGTTCATTACCTTGGACCTAGAACCTTGCATGAAATCACCTTGAAGAAACATGATTGTGAAGGGAGTTTGATGAGTGGATGAGACGAAGATGTTACAAGCATTGACAAGGGTAATTATTGTAATAGTTTATGTTGTTTTTAATGTGTAGAAAGATGCACGAGAATTGCAATTCCATTCAAGGTGGATACCTTGATACAGGTGAACTCTCTTGATTCAAGGAATTAGAGCTACCCTCTTTTCCTCAGATCAAGCTGAGTTACCTCCTGTTCTCCAGATACTGCACAACCCCTATGAGTTCAGTGTTTCCCCAGTTAGACAAGAATTAGTTGGACACACGTTATCCTCCTGTTTACAACAGAGAATGCAATAACTGTTGTAGGGAATAAGTATAAAGTATAATTTGTAAATTGAAGTAGATGGATGGATGAAGTGTTTGTATTGATGCAAGTACAGTAGAACCTTGACACACAAGTTTAATCCGTTTCGTGACCTAGCTCGTAACTCGGTTTACTCGTATATCAAATCAATTTTCCTCATTGAAATTAATTGAAAAGCCATTAATCCATTCATGCACTCTGGAGACAAGACAAAATACTTGAATATGACACTGTTATCAACTATATGGCTTATTTATCTATCACAATTCATGTAATATGACAAAATAAACAACATGATTCACAGAAACATGATATATACTGTAGAAATAATAAAAGAGGCCATAATATGGTGGCAGAGGCTGTGGCGGAAACATCCGCTTTTCCCTCTCGACTTTGACTATAGCATCTTCCATGCTCTTATTGAAAGGAAACGGATATTTTGTGAGGCTAATTGCGGTTTTTATTTTTATATAAAAACTTAATCATTTTACATATAGAATGTAAGAAATATTAAACTGTTTATATAAAGTGATATGTTTGGAGCAGAGTGGTGGGGATGTTGATGGTGGGGGTTTTGATGGTGAGGAAGGTTGAGGGTTTGAGGGATGTTGAGGTGAGGGATGTTGATGGTGAGGATGTTGATGGTTGGGGAAATGTTGAGGGTGGGGAAAGGTTGAGGGGTGAGGGATGTTGGGGTAGGGATGTTGATGGTGAGGAAATGTTGGGGGTTTGAGGGATGTTGAGGGTGAGGGATGTTGAGGGTGAGGAAGGTTGATGGTGAGGGATGTTGATGGTGAGGAAATGTTGAGGGTGAGGAAGGTTGATGGTGAGGGATGATGGTGAGGGATGTTGAGGGTGAGGGATTTTGAGGGTGAGGGATGGTGAGGGATGTTGATGGTGGGGATGTTAAAGGTGAGGAAGGTTGATGGTGAGGGATGTTGATTTTGAGGGATTTTTGAGGGTGAGGGTGTTGATGGTGAGGGATGTTGATGGTGAGGGATTTTGAGGGTGAGGGTGTTGATGGTGAGGGATGTTGAGGGTTTGAGGGATGTTGAGGGTGAGGAAGGTTGATGGTGAGGGATGTTGAGGGTGAGGAAGGTTGATGGTGAGGGATGTTGAGGGTGAGGGATTGTGTAGGGTTTGTTAAATTGTGGGGGGATGTTGAGGGTGAGGGATGTTGATGGTGGGGGGATGTTGATGGTGAGGGATGTTGGGGGTTTGAGGAAGGTTGATGGTGAGGGATGTTGATGGGTGGAGGGATGGTGAGGGATGTTGTTGTGAGGGATGAGGGTGAGGGATGTTGGGGGGTGAGGGATGTTGATGGTGAGGGATGTTGATGGTGGGGGAAATGTTGATGGCGGGGATGTTGAGGGCGAGGGATGTTGAGGGCGAGGGATGTTGGGGCGAGGGATGTTGAGGGCGAGGGATGTTGAGGGGAGGGTTTTTGAGGGTGAGGAATGTGGAGGGTGAGGGATGTTGATGGTGAGGGATGTTGAGGGTGAGGGATGTGGGGAGGGTGTTGGGTGGTGAGGGATGTTGAGGGTGAGGAAGGTTAAGGGGTGAGGGTGTTGATGGTGAGGGATGTTGAGGGTGAGGGATGTTGATTGTGAGGGATGTTGAGGGTGAGGGATGTTGATGGTGAGGGATGTTGAGGGGGTGAGGAAGGTTGTTGGTGAGGGTTTGTTGAGGGTGAGGGATGGTGAGGGATGTTGATTGTGAGGGATGAGGGTGAGGGTGTTGAGGGTGAGGGATGTTGAGGGTGAGGGATTTTGATGGTGGGGATGTTGATGGGAGGGATGTTGAGGGCGAGGGATGTTGAGGGCGAGGGATGTTGAGGGCGAGGGATGTTGAGGGGAGGGATGTTGAGGGTGGGGATGTTGTGGTGAGGGATGTTGATGGTGAGGATGTTGAGTGGTGAGGGATGTTGGGGGTGGAGTGGGGTGGGAAGGTGATGGTGAGGGATGTTGAGGGTGAGGGATGTTGATGGGGGAGGGTGTTGATGGTGAGGGATGTTGAGGGTGAGGAAGGTTGAGGGTGAGGGTGTTGATGGTGAGGGATGTTGATGGTGAGGGATGATGGTGAGGGGATGTGAGGGTGAGGGATGTTGAGGGTGAGGAAGGTTGAGGGTGAGGAAAGGGTTGAGGATGGGGGATGTTGAGGGTGAGGGATGTTGAGGGTGAGGGGAGGGTGATGTTGAGGGATGTTGAGGGTGGGGATGTTGAGGGTGGGGGGATGTTGAGGGTGGGGGATGTTGAGGGTGAGGGTGTTGAGGGTGGGGGATGTTGGGGTGAGGAAGGTTGAGGATGGGGGATGTTGATGGTGAGGAAGGTTGAGGATGGGGGATGTTGATGGTGAGGAAGGTTGAGGATGGGGGATGTTGATGGTAAGGAAGGTTGAGGATGGGGGATGTTGGGGAGGGGGGAGGGATGTTGAGGGTGAGGGATGTTGAGGGTGAGGGATGTTGAGGGTGAGGGATGTTGAGGGTGAGGGATGTTGAGGGTGAGGGATGTTGAGGGTGAGGAAGGTTGAGGATGGGGGATGTTGGGGGTGAGGGATGTTGAGGTGAGGGATGTTGAGGGTGAGGATGTTGAGGGTGAGGGTGTTGGGGTGAGGAAGGTTGAGGGTGAGGAAGGTTGAGGATGGGGGATGTTGAGGGGAGGGATGTTGAGGGTGAGGGATGTTGAGGGTGAGGGATGTTGGGGTGGGGATTTTGAGGGTGGGGATGTTGAGGGTGGAGGGATTTTTTGGGTGAGGGATGTTGAGGGTGGGGGATGTTGACAGTGAGGAAGGTTGGGAGGGGGGAAATGTGATGGTGAGGAAGGTTGAGGATGGGGGATGTTGAGGGTGAGGGATGTTAAATGGTGAGGGAGTTGATGGTGAGGGATGTTGTGATGGTGAGGGATGTTGAGGGTGAGGGATGTTGAGGGTGAGGGATGTTGAGGGGGGGGGGGATGTTGAGGGTGGGGGGTGTTGGGGTGGGGAAGGTTGAGGGTGGGGGATGTTGATGGTGAGGGATGTTGATGGTGAGGGTGTTGAGGGTGAGGGTGTTGAGGGTGAGGGATGTTGAGGGTGGGGAAAGGTTGAGGATGGGGGTGTTGGGGAGGGATGTTGAGGTGAGGATGTTGATGGTGGGGATGTTGAGTGTGAGGGATGTTGAGGGTGGGGGATGTGAGGGTGGGGGATTTTGAGGGTGGGGGATGTTGGGGTGAGGGATGTTGAGGGTGGGGGATGTTGAGGGTGGGGGATTTTGAGGGTGGGGGATGTTGGGGTGAGGGATGTTTGGGTGGGGATGTTGAGGGTGGGGGATGTTGATGGTGAGGAAGGTTGAGGATGGGGGTGTTGAGGGTGAGGGATTGTTGTGGGAGGGATGTTGAGGGTGAGGGATGTTGAGGGTGAGGGATGTTGATGGTGAGGGATGTTGAGGGTGAGGGATGTTGAGGGTGGGGGATGTTGAGGGTGAGGGATGTTGAGGGTGAGGGATGTTGAGGGTGAGGGATGTTGAGGGTGGGGGATGTTGAGGCTGTGGAGTATGATGTCAGTGGCCCGGTAAACCTCCAACAACAACATTGTTTTGTTTAATCACTGAACATAATTAATACAGCTTTAGTATCTACATATCGTAGATGTACTTAGCTGGTATTGCCTGGCTAAGCCCATGGAAATCATCGTCTTTTTCTTCTCAGCACCGTCCTTTGCACTTATTTTCTTAGGACCTATGCTTAGAAAAAAAAATTGGCCAAATGACTGTAAAAGAAAAATGCAAGCAAGCACGAGAGAACTGCTCGTACAGCGATGTAAACATGTGTACTGCTTACCGGATGTTTTGGCATCAGCTGTGCCAACTAACAGCAGCATTCTGAATCATTATTACAGTGGACCTCCGCCTTATGATATTAATCAGTTCCTGAGAGCTCATCGTAAGCCGAAATTATCGTTAGCCGAATTAATTTTCCCCGTAAGAAATAATGGAAGTCAAATTAATCCGTTCCTGACACCCCAAAGTACAAAAAAAAGAAAATTTTTACATGAAATATTAATTGTAATACACACAAACTGAAAAAGACATGCACAATTACTACTCTACTAAGAATAGAATACATGACACCTACCTTTATTGAAGATCTGGTGATGATTGATGGGATGGGAGGAGGGGAGTGTGTGGAAGTTATTGTTTAGAAGGGGAATCCCCTTCCATTAGGACTTAAGGTAGCAAGTCCTTTTCCTGGGTTACTTCCCTTCTTTTAATGCCACTAGGACCAGCTTGAGAGTCACTGGACCTCTGTCGCACAACAAATCTGTCCATAGAGCTCTGTACCTCCCGTTCCTTTAAGACTTTCCTAAAATGGGCCATAACATTGTCATTGTACAGGTTGCCAACACGGCTTGCAGTAGCTGTGTCAGGGCAATTTTCATCCATAAAGGTTTGAAGTTCAACCCACTTTGCACACATTTCCTTAATCTCTCTTTTCAATTCCATACTAATTCTCGCCCTTTTTACCACAAGGATGGCACTAGAAGCTTTCTTGGGGTCCATGGTAACTTATTTTGCAGTTGTTCTTCTTTCAACAAACCGGCCGTATCCCACCAAGGCAGGGTGGCCCAAAAAGAAAAACAAAAGTTTCTCTTTTTTTTTTTAAATTTAGTAATTTATACAGAAGAAGGGGTTACTAGCCCCTTGCTCCCGGCATTTTAGTCGTCTTTTACAACACGCATGGCTTACGGAGGAAGAATTCTGTTCCACTTCCCCATGGAGGTAAGAGGAAATAAACAAGAACAAGAACTAGAAAGAAAATAGCAGAAAACCCAGAAGGGTGTGTGTGTATATATATGCTTGTACATGTATGTGTAGTGTGACCTAAGTGTAAGTGTAGTGCAGGTACAAGCGCTAAAAACACTGGGATAATGTGAAATGTACCGAATGTATGCGTAGATGCAACTGCACTGGCTAGCTTGTAAACACTGGCACTGAGGCCACATATGGGACGCGTCCCAGATGAATCACGTAAGGCGAGTTTTTTATCGTGAGGCAAGGCAGAATTTTTGCGTTCAAATGCTTCGTATGGCGGATTTAACGTAACGTTATGCACTCGTAAGGTGGGGGTCCACTGTACTTGCGTATTATGTATTATTATTATTATTAATTTAGGGAACTGAAGCTCTATCGTTATTATTATATTATTATTAATTTAGGCAACTACAGCACAGATCCAATTCCCTAGATCAAGAGCCCCTCACCAGCGTCGAGGAACCTTGACGCTGGTGAGGGACTCTTGATCTAGGGAACTGGATCTGTGCTCTAGTTACCTAAATTAATAATAATAATAATAGTAATAGTAATAATAATAATATTATTATTATAACGAACGCTGCCAACTCAGTGCACTGTTTACCTCACTGTGGGAGCAATTCTCTCGTGCTATGCTTACATTTTTGACAGTCATTTGGCCAAATTTTGTTTTTCTAAGCATGGGTCCTAAGAAAGTAAGTCTAAAGGACAGTGCCGAGGAAAAAAAGAGGATGATTACCATGGATTTAAAGCATGAAATCATAGATAAACAAGCGAGGTGTCCAGGTTTTGCATTGATGGGGAAGCAGGGGGACCTGGCTCATAACTCAAACGTTGGCTTGTAACTCAGAGCAAAAAATCGACCCAGGGATGACTCGTATTTCAAAAAACTTGTACATTGGGGCACTCGTAAGTCAAGGTTCCACTGTATTGTTATAATGGGAAGCATTATAACCATGGTCATGAAGCACTGTTGACGGCTGTGTGTTTTGTTATATAATGTAGTGAAGTAGTATATTGTTGCATTTGTGTAATTGGGACATACCCAAGGTAACATGGACTGGAGAGCAGTGTACTCGGTGCTGGTACCAAGGTGGCCCCTCAGTACTTTTCCCCCCAAATCCATCAGTCCCCAAAGCTCCCCTAATAAAAGTAGTATTAATAACTGTTTCAAAACAAGCCCCCCCCTCCCCCCAATTGAACCACACAGTAGCTTCTTTGCCCTTGGTATGGAAACTGGCGCCACTCCTTAGTATTGTCGTGTTGCACGTGGGTGTGTGGGTGGGTGTGTGTGTGCAAAAGTTGTTGAACATTATTAAAGTTTTTCTGCATTGAGCAAAGCACACTTAGTGTGCTCTCGTAATTTTGTTGGAAGGGGTCGAGTTATAGCTCCTGGCTCCTCTTATCAGCTGGTCTCATTGATGTTTGGCCTCTTGGACCTGATTGTATCTACTCTTAAAGCTGTATAGTGTTTGCCTCTGCCACTTCTTCATTTAGTGCATTTTATACATTTTCCTGACTGAAGAATTATTTTTCTAATGTCCTCATAGCTTGTCTGTCTTGAGCTGCCATCTATGTCCTCTGGTGGGTGGATGGGGGGGGAACAAATGGAAATCATTTCTTAGTGGAAATGGGACTTGTAAGGCTGCCTAATGTCTACACCATTGTCATACATTGTACAGGTATTCATGGGAAAGGACTAAGCCCAGAAAGATCATTTGATATCTAGGGCATGGGGGGGGGGTAGTCAGGTTTGATCCAAGAAAGAGAAGGGTAGCTCAGATTCCTTGAATGAGGAACCCTTCACTGAAGTTATTGTTTGCCCCCTTGTGAAGTGGTGTTCATATGAGAGTGCAAGAATAGATATAAACAGTAGATTGATTAAGAATGTTTTTAATGCAGGTTATAAAAAAATTTAACTTTTGGTGAACTATAAGAGACTTGTCACATTTATTATCAAAGTAAAATACTTAATTTTTGTTTCAGGTGAAAGTGCACCGGCTGGGAACAAGGAAAGTTGTGTTGGCGGCAGCGGTGGCAGAGAGAATCCTGGGATGGATATCCTGCAGAAACAGGAGACCATGTTTACCTCGATGGAGAGACAGTACGAGATGGCAAGAATTGCCACACATACCCACAAAGGCTTTGGTCTTGGCTTCACCAGTCAATCATTCATGCCCAAGTAGCAGCGCTCTCCTATTACCATCATCGCAGGGAAGTGCTATGCCTGTAGGGGTCATTAGCATTTGGGAGGTTATCAGATTTGATCTAGGAAAGGGGAGAATAGCAGCAGTTCCTTGGATCAAGAGTCCCTCACTGGCATCAAGGCATCACCCTTGGATGCTAAAATTATCTCAAAGTTGTTGTCCATAATTTTTTTAATTATATATTTAATTTTTGTTGCAGTTCTTGTTGAGCTGTTATGATGTCATAATATTGATGACATTCTCAAGTGCAAGCATTGTATCACTTTTATTGACAAGTCACTTGTGTAATAAGTTTAGTAAGGTAAAAGAACAAGTTTGATAATATTTGCTAGATCAGTGTTCAATTTATTGAAGTTGTAGTTTCTCTATAATGCAAGTTTTCTTTTATGTGAATGATTATTTAGTAATGTCATGGCATTTCACATTCTGTACAGTTATTTTGAAAGGATCTTAAATTTTAAAGATGCCTGTACTTAAAGGTTACATTTCTAACAAAGGAAAGTCATTTGTTTGAGTGATAAAATGACTGAATTGTAAATATTTAATACGTCCTGTTTTTTATGCTTATAAATACTAAGCCATGTTATGCTGTCGTGTGACATTGGTGATGTGCACAGCACTACAGCAGCTGCTGCTGCTCATCTAAAGGTAAATAAGCAATGATGATGTTTCAACATAGGGCTCATAGTGACAACAATTATCTAGTCAGGAGTTGATGAGATGCAGTTGTTTTACCTAGTTTTAAACTGCCAGACGAATTTGTTATAGGAGCACATGGTAGTTGGTGTTAGCACACAACTCGGCTAACATACGATCACAGTACAGAAATCTAATATGAAACCAGTTGGGAAAAATTTAAAAACGATTTAAGTTTTTCAAGGCACAGATAAACCTTGAACCAGCATTCTCCAATTCACTGATGCATCACCGACTACTGGACAGTAGGCTACAGTCTGGTAGCGAGTGATGAACCAGTCAGCTCTGAGACTGTAGGTTGGAGGCTTGTTCATAAGGTGAGAAAATAGCTATGAAAGCAGTTGTATCAAAAATTTAGAAAAGACACTTAACTGCCTGCACTGATAGCATAGGAAAATAAAGATGTTTCAGCAGATCTTTATTAAATGTTATTTGTATGCTTGAGTTACATTATCCTTCTTAAAATAATAAACAAGCAACAGTAGCTGGGGAGGGAAAAGAGCAGTTACAGCTGGGGTGGAAGGGGCACAGCAGGAGCAGTTACAGCTGCCACTGTTGCCTTCAAAGGTAGAGGAGGCAACTTTATGCTGGTAAAAGGTATTTTGATGTAAGGAATGGGAGCTATACTCCCATTCCTCAGACCAAAGCTGATTACCACCCATTCTCCATACCTTGTGTGACCCTCTACCAAGTTAACACACTTTCTGGGAAGGTTCCTTGATGATGGTGAGGGGCTCTTGATCTAGGGAATTGGATCTGTGCTCCAGATCCCTGAATTGAGTCGGAAGGTATTCAGACTCAATTCAGGGAACTTGAGCAGATTCAATTCCTTGGATCAAGAGCCCCTCGCCAGCATCAAGGAACCTCCCTTGAGGGGACTAAACGTTCACAAGTGTCTTCCATATGTATGGGTCAGAGAGCTCCCTGAATGAAATTTAAACTGTAATCAAATTAAATTCTAAACCCATAAGGGTGATGCAGCATTGCATCCTGAACATAATTTGGTAGACGGTCTTCATAAAAGACTCTAGTTACCTCTTGTTAACCACGGTAATGATTTACCTCTAATTGTGAAGAAAAACTTTGAGCAGCTGTAAGTGACTAGTGTCAGTTTCAGTGCATCTTGAATCCATTAAGTTCTTCCTCTTTTGCTCTCAAACAATAAGTTACCCTCTTAAAAGGTTAAGTAGAAATTACTCCTTTACAAGTCATAACTTTTACTATATCCAAGGACCATCCACTTTATATTAAATTTAATCACCTAAAATTAGTTCACATTTTATTGCATATTGTGTTAAATCATTACTTTTTTCTATATCCATTAAAGTATTTGTAAACAAAAATCTGATGGAATGATAACTGGACACTGTTGGCTTGCTTCTTATTCATGTGTACGAACACTACCGTCTTCTATATCAATGGTGGCCTCGGCACCCAGTGGCTCTGTGATGCTTATGTTTTCTCCTGCAGAATGAACCTTAATTATAACAACTCGCAAAACAGTAATACAATTGGAAGCAAATCACGGAATGGGTGTTGCTTGAAGCCGCAAATTTGTGGGTTTAGCTCTTAATTTTGAGTATAATAACAACTTAACCCACCATAACTTGAACCTGCCATGGACTCAAGCCTCCACCCAGTCCCTGATTTGATTTCTTAATTTTAATAATAATCATGAACGTAATAACATCAATGTATAACCCTTTCAGGTTTAGCGTGCACTCCTGAAATATATATTCACTGGTAAGTAAACATAATTCACTGGAATAATTCAAAAATTACCTTCACTCAGTAGAGGAAACTAGACAACTTTTCATTTGATCATGGGCCATTGTCAAGTTACAACACAGCAGGTAAAGTAGAGAAGACCAGACAGTAGGTGGAGGAATAAGGAAATACAGTGGACCCCCGGTTTACGATCAGCTCCCAATGCGACCAATTATGTAAGTGTATTTATGTAAGTGCTTTTGTACGTGTATGTTTGGGGGTCTGAAATGGACTAATCTAATTCACAATATTCCTTATGGGAACAAATTCGTTCAGTAATGGCACCTGAACATACTTCTGGAATGAAATAATATCGTAAACCGGGGGTCCACTGTACTATATGGTAGTAGCAGTAAGGGTAGTAATGGTGTAGTAGTGAAAGAATTAGTAGTAATGGTAAATAAAAAAAAAGTGTGGAGAAGCAGTGCAGAAAGCCTACTGGCCCACTCTGGGCAGGATTAGTGATAAAGTAATGAGAGTTATATCTCAAGGTGGAGATCAAAGTAGGTCAACACTAACACCTGTCTAGGGGTGGAAGAGCACTTCAGTAGGTCCATGCTAGGAAAGAAAAAGATAGCAAGAGGAGAAAGAAGACAGGAGAGGCAAACGAAAACAGAAGATAGGTTGAGAGGAAAGGAAAGGTGACAGTGGCAAAGCTCAGGTCTCAAGTCACAGAACCAGTAGGGCCTTGAACCAATGGCGAGTGAGTCTTAAAACTCACAGGCCAGTGCATTAACCACTGGGCCAGCTGGCCAGTGTGTTAACCACTGGGCCAGCTGGCCAGTGTGTTAACCACTGGGCCAGCTGGCCAGTGAGTTTTAAGACTCCATTCCGCAATTTGTTTGCCATCGTGTTATTAAAATTCTGAGAGTCCTTAATACTCTTGTTTGTGAATTCAAGAAGGGTAGATGGTTTCTTCAGAGGACCAGGTAATACAACAGCTGTGATCTCTAACATGACAAAAAAGATCATTGATGGTGTCAACATGGCAAGTAAGCATTTCTATTGTGTTAAGTCGGTCAGATTATTATTATTATAATCAAGGGGGAAGCGCTAAACCCGGAGGATTATACAGCGCCTGGGGGGGGGGATGTGGAAGGCATTCAGGCTTAATTTGGGGAACTGGAGCACAGATCTAATTCCCTAAATCAAGAGCCCCTCACCAACATCAAGGAACCTTCCTTGAGGGGTAAGTCGGTCAGAGGTTCTTCAATTCTGAGATGGACAAAATAGGAAAGGCAAGGAACAGGAGTTTCTGGAAAAGTTTGGGAGAGAAAAAAGTTTAAGCATGAAAGCAGACAAAGTTTTTGAAATAGGGAAGATAGCCAAGGCCAGAGAATGAGCTGTAAGAGTGGAAGCTTCAGAGTCGAGAAACAGGTGCAGATACAGCGGGGAACATAGAAAGAGAGGAACAAGGAAGCTTTTCTTTGCAGAAGGATCATGGTAACAAGCATTAGGCTTGCATTAACAAAAATAAGAAAAGGCTGTCAGAGGTGGACATGAAAATTAAAATAGAGGAGACAAAGTTAGATCCCCATTTATCTTTGAACTTGCTAGAAGGAGCAAGATTTTTATGACTATTACTTGGCACTGTGTGACCCCATTGGGCTTGGCACCTACCTTGATTATAATAAATATATTATTTTTTTTTACTACCATTAGTGCTGTATGGCCCTAGTGGGTTTAGCACTTTTTTTATACTACTACTACCATTACAACAATCATCACCACTACAAGTACTACCACCACAACTGCTAATATTACTACCACTCCCTCCCTGTCCTCCTCCTGACCTGTCTTCTGGTCTCCTCTGTTTTTTTTTCATTTTGCTGTTAATTTTCAAGTCGTGATGAGCTGAAACAAAAAGTTTCCTCTCCCAAAATGTATCTTACTTGTAAACTGGTAAATGATTTGCAATCAGGCTTTATCTGAGGAAAAGCAGGATACCTCCAGTTCCTTAGATGAAGTAGCCCTTATCAGCATCAAGGTAACCGTTTAAAAAGAACTAAATTTCATAAAAGTGCTGATGAACTATAAATGCAAGTTTGCTCACTACACACATCATGTTCGTACTTTCTATGAAGCACTTTCTCAACTTACTTGTTCATTTACATTGCTCATTGCAGCAAAAAGATCACAGTAAACAGGTGTGGTTATTCCAAAGTGAATTTCCAAGTGCTTTCATGATCTCTTACATTATCAAGGAATAATAAAATAATAAGACAGAAACTTAAAAGGTTGAAATGTGTGAGGTCATATCTTAGCTTTATAAGTCTTCTTATAATGTTGTTATATTTTTTTTATTAACACATTGGCCGTTTCCTACCAAGGCAGTGTTGCCCGGAAAAGAAAAACTTTCTTCATCATTCACTCCATCACTGTCTTGCCAGAGGCATGCTGACACTTCAGTTATAAAACTGCAACAAACACTCCTCCTCCAGAGTGCCGGCACTATACTTCCCATCTCCAGGAATTAAGTCCGGCCTGTTTGTTTCCTTGAAACCCTTCACAAATGTTAATTGCTTACACTCCAACAGCATATCAAGTCCTAAAACCATTTGTCTCCATTTTCTCCTATCTAACCCCACACACACGCACACTTGCTGGAAGTCCAAGCCCCTCGCACACAAAACCTCCTTTACCCCCTCCCTCCAACCTTTCCTAGGCCGACCCTTACCCTGATTTCCCTCCACTACAGATTTATACACTAAATCATTCTATTTTGTTCCATTCTCTCTACATGTCCAAACAACCCTCTTCAGCCCACTAGATAATAGTTTTGGTAATCCTGCACTTCATCCTAATTTCCAAACTACGGATTCTCTGCATTATATTCACACCACACATTGCTCTCAGACATGACATCTCCACTGCCTCCAGCCTTCTCCTTTTTGCAACATTCACTACCCATGTTCCACACCCATACAAGACCATTGATATAACTATACTCTCATACATTCCCCTCTTTGCTTTCATGGATAAAGTTCTTTGTCTCCACAGATTCCTCAGTGCACCACTCACCTTTTTCCCCTCATCTTTCATAGACACGTCCGCTGACACGGCCACCCCTAAATATCTGAATACATTCACCTCCTCCATACTCTCTCCCTCCAATCTGATACCCATTCTTCTGTTACCTAATTTTTTTGTTATCCTCATCACCTTACTCTTTCCTATACATGTATTCACTTTTAATTTTCTTCTTTTACATACCCTACCAAACTCATCAACCAACCTCTGCAACCTCTCTTAAACTTTGCATTAGATTCTTTATCTTTTAACCCCACACCTCTTGCCAACACCCAAGCATTTACTTCTCTTACAACTCCAACTATAAATATACTGAACAACCATGGTGACACCACACATCCCTGTCTAAGGCCTACTTTTACTAGGAAATAATCTCCCTCTCACCTGCATACTCTAACCTGAGCCTCACTATCCTCGTAACGACTGTTCACTGCTTTCAATAACCTACCTCCAGTTCCATACATTTGCAACATCTTCCACATTTCTCCCCTATCCACCCTATCATATGCCTTTTCCAAAATCATTAATGCCACAAAAATATCTTCACCCTTATCTAAATACTGTTCACCTATATGTTTCACTGTAAACACTTGGTCTACACACTCCCTACCCTTCCTAAATCCTCCCTATTCATCTGCTATCCTATTCTCCGTCTTGCTCTTCTTTCAATAATAACTACCATATGCATTACCAGGTATACTCAACAGATTTATTCCCCTATTATTTTTGCACTCTCTTTTGTCTCCTTTGCATGCTCTCTGCCACTCCCTAGGTGCCACACCCTCTTCCATACATTTATTAAATAACAGCACTAACCACTCCAAAATTATATCTCCACCTGCTTTACCCCTTTTCATTCTACCCACTGCCCCATGCACTTCTTCCACACTCACAACTGGCTCTTCCTCACTCCTACAAGATGTTATTCCTCCTTGCTCAGTACACAAAATCACAGCTTCCCTGTCTTCATCAACATCTAACAATTCCTCAAAATATTCCCTGGATTTTCCCAATACCTCTAACTCTCCGTTTAATAACTCTCCTCTCCTATTTTTGACTAACAAATCCATTTGTTCCCTAGGCTCTCAACTTATTAATCTCACTCCAAAACTTTCTTTTTTTTTTTTTCAACAAAATCTGTTGATAAGAGCTCACCCACTCTCATTTGCTCTCTTTTTACATTGCTTCACCACTCTCTTAACCTCTTTTTCTCTCCATACACTCCTCCCTCCTTGCATCACTTCTACTTTGTAAAAGCCTTCTACAGAAGCTTTCTTATGTCTTCCTTGATAATGTGAGAAATCATGAAAACACTTCGAGATTTTGCAATTTTTTTTCACTGGTTATATTTTGAATATGGATCACTGCAATTGTGCTATTCACTCCAAGAGCAAAATGTCACTCAGTGAGCCTCACTCTGTCCACATTACCCTGTCTACATTACTCTACGTTACCTTGTCCATGTGTCTGATTCAATATTTGTCGACTTATGCTCAAAATGCAAATCCCTGTCACATAACTTACTAGTGGAATACAGAGCATTCTGGAAGTGGAGAGTGCTGCCGTATCCAGCAAGTTTTGGTTTCTTCTTCAAGTAGGTGTAAGCTGTGTATCCAAAAATGGCTGCCACCAACACCACAGCCAGAGTGATACCAAAGATGCTGCCACCAGTCAGTGGACTACTGCTCCCTGTGGAAGAGGAGCCTGGTAGTGCAAGAACATATATCTACATGTAAGTGATGCAGTGAGATCACAGTAAACAGGTGATACCACAATATGCAAAATAATCAGTGAAAAAGTTGAGAAATTCCAAGTGTTTTCATGATTTCTCAATATATCAAGGAATAATGATTGTCTTGATAATGTGAGAAATCACAGGTGTTTGGAATTTCACAATTCTTCCCTCTGGATATTTTGCATGTTTATATATACTATACATAAGACACTACTATAATGCCACAGGCAAGGGGCTAGTAACCCCTTCTCCTGTATACATTACTAAAGTTAAAAAGTGAAATTTTCGTTTTTCTTTTTGTGTCGCCCTGCTTCGGTGGAAGGATACGGCTGGTTTGTTGAAAGAGAATTTTAATCAGAGAAGTGCTAAACCCATGAAGGTCCCATAAAGTTTGGGGAATGAATGCTTTCAGATTTGTTTCAAGGGGAGGGTAAATTCAGTCCCTTGGATCAAGAACCCCTCACCAGCATCAAGGATATCTCCCCCTTCCCCTATTTGATACAAAATATCATACCATTTTGAGAGAAAAAAAGTGTCAAAATGACACTTCTAAACAGGATTAACAAGCACATTCTTCTAGGCAGGATACACAAGTATTGAAAGCCAGTCTACAGAAGCTTTTTCCCCTCAAGGAAGGTTCCTTGATGTTGGTGAGGGGCTCTTGATTTAGGAAATTGGATCTGTGCTCCAGTTCCTTGAATTAAGCCTGAATGCCTTCCACATCCCTCCCCAGGCGCTGTATAATCCTCCGGGTTTAGCGCTTCCCCTTGATTATAATAATAATAATACAGAAGCTTTTTAAGGTTATCACATGGAAACCAATTGCTATACAAATCATCACTTAGTAATAGTGTGAAATTTGAAGCCTATTGATTATTACACTGACAATATTGTGAAACACTTTAGGAATGTCATAAAGGAACGAGAGGTACAGGACTCTATGGACAGATGTGTTGTGCGACAGAAGTCAGTGACTCTCAAGCTGGTCCTAGTGGCATTAAAAGAAGAAGGGAAGTAACCCCGGAAAAAGACTTGCTACCTCAAGTCCTAATGGAAGGGGATTCCCCTTCTAAACACTAAGACCATCCACTCTCCCCCCTCCTCCCATCCCATCAATCATCACCAGATCTTCAATAAAGGTAAGTGTCATGTAACTGTGCATTTCTTCAGTTTGTGTGTATTAAAATTAATATTTCATGTGGTAAAAAAATTTTTTTTTTTCATACTTTGGGGTGTCAGAAATGGATTAATTTGATTTCCATTATTTCTTATGAGGAAAATTAATTCGCCTAACGATAATTTCGCCTAACGTTGAGCTCTCAGGAACGGATTAATATCGTTAGGCGAGGGTCCACTGTAACATGTTTACATTATCATTTAAGTGAGCAACAGAACTCGACTAAAAATTCATGTACAGCGCACATTTCTTACCTTAATATACTTTCGTCCTTAGCTTATAGTGAGTGGTAAATATATTTATTGTAGGAAGTCTGAATAAATGAAGAATGGATATAACTGAAAACCATTGCATTTAGCGAAACACTGTAAAGCGAAGCTTCGTAAAGTGACACCAACCTGTATAAGAAATTTTCGTAACACAAATTTTTCATCCGGGAAACTAAAGGATTAAGATTATTATGATTGAGGGAGAACAGTTGTAGAGCTGCCAGCGTCGTGAGACGTGCAGAGTGTGATGACAACCATGAGTAATGGATTGAGTTGATATTACGAATACATGTATGTAGTACAGTGGACCCCCGCATAAACGATCACCTCCCAATGCGACCAATTATGTAAGTGTATTTATGTAAGTGCGTTTGTACGTGTATGTTTGGGGGTCTGAAATGGACTAATCTACTTCACAATATTCCTTATGGGAACAAATTCGGTCAGTAATGGCACCTGAACATACTTCTGGAATGAAAAAATATCGTTAAACCGGGGGTCCACTGTATATGTATATAAAGGTACTTACATTTGGAAGAAAGGCGATTAGTGTTACTGTCAGCAGTGAGAGGCAGGACGGTGGAGACATCTTGAACTGTACCAAATAGTAATAATGATACTGATGATAATAGCAATAATATTAAAAATATTAGTACTAATAATAACTATACTACTACTACTAGCTACTGCTACAAGTACATGTACAAGGTATACAAGTACATGAACAAGGTATACAAGTACATGAACAAGGTATACAAGTACATGTACAAGGTATACAAGTACATGAACAAGGTATACAAGTACATGAACAAGGTATACAAGTACATGTACAAGGTATACAAGTACATGTACAAGGTATACAAGAACATGTACAAGGTATACAAGTACATGTACAAGGTATACAAGTACATGCATAAGGTATACCAGTACATGTACAAGGTATACCAGTACATGCACAAGGTATACCAGTACATGTACAAGGTATACAAGAACATGTACAAGGTATACAAGTACATGTACAAGGTATACAAGTACATGTACAAGGTATACAAGTACATGTATAAGGTATACCAGTACATGTACAAGGTATACAAGTACATGCACAAGGTATACAAGTACATGAACAAGGTATACAAGTGCATGTACAAGGTATACAAGTGCATGTACAAGGTATACAAGTACATGTACAAGGTATACAAGTACATGTACAAGGTATACAAGTACATGAACAAGGTATACAAGTACATGTACAAGGTATACAAGTACATGTACAAGGTATACAAGTACATGTACAAGGTATACAAGTACAAGGTATACAAGTACATGTAAAAGGTATACCAGTAACATGTACAAGGTATACCAGTACATGCACAAGGTATACAAGTACATGTACAAGGTATACCAGTACATGTACAAGGTATACAGTACATGCAAAAGGTATACAAGTACATGTACAAGGTATACCAGTGCATGTACAAGGTATACAAGTACATGTACAAGGTATACAAGTACATGTAAAAGGTATACAAGTACATGTACAAGGTATACAAGTACATGTACAAGGTATTACAATAAGTCATGTACAAAGGTATACAAGTACATGTACAAGATATACAAGTACATGTACAAGGTATACAAGTACATGTACAAGGTATACAAGTACATGTACAAGGTATACAAGTACATGTACAAGGTATACAAGTACATGTAAAAGGTATACCAGTACATGTACAAGGTGGAAATATAAACACAAATGCAGTATAATGTGATCCTTTATTGACAACGTTTCACCCACACAGTGGGCTTTTTCAAGTCACACACGGATCTACCTGGGGTTGGAAGGTACGAGAGTATTTATAGTCATGTTCAGAATGTTGAGGTCAGGTGGAGAATGCTGCATCTGATGATCTACCGGGTGGGGTTATAGAGTCTTGGGTAGCTTGGCAGGGGTATTGGACAAGTTGTAGACCTTCTGCAGTGTTCTATGTTCTTATGTGGGATAGCGATGAAGAAGTTTCTTGGCGAGTGGTTCAGCTATGTTATAGAAGCCATTGTTCTGGTTGAAATTGTTGGTTGTAGAGATGAGCGATGATTCCAGGATTCTTCTGTATTGAGTGTTGTCTTCTGTGGCTATAAGTCTTGAGTTTCTGTAGTTAATTAAATGGTTGTGTGAATTGCGATGTTGTACACAGGCATTCCTTGTATCGTCAGTCCTGCTTGCATATTGGTGTTCTGAAATGCGTGTTTGGAGGTCTCTTGATGTTTCGCCCACATATAATTTGTTGCAGTCATTACAAGGGATTATGTATACCCCTGCAGAGGATGGAGGCTTGTCCTGTCTACTACTGGTGATGTCCTTGATGGTCGTGGTTGTGGAGGTAGATACTGGAATGATGTTTTCGCAAAGATGTTGGAAACATGTTTGGCAATGGAGTTGGTTGGGAGGACTATGTATCTCTTCTCGGCAGTGTCTTCTCTGGGTGTGTTGAAGATGTTTAATGCCCGCCGTCTGCAGTCTCTGATGAAGTGACGAGGATAGTGGAGTTTAGAAAATATTTGTTCAATTATAGTGCATTCTTCCTCAAGGAACTCATTGCTGCAGATTCTGAGTGCACGTAGGAAGAAGCCTATAATTACACCACGTTTAGTTTTGGTGTCGTGGTGAGAGTAGAAGTGGAGAAGATCGTTTTGGTTGGTGGGTTTTCGATAGACTTTAAAACGAAGTTCGTGGTCAGCTTTGCAGAGCAGAACATCAAGGAAAGGAAGAGTGTTGCCAAACATGTTTCCAACATCTTTGCGAAAACATCATTCCAAGTATCTACCTCCACAACCACGACCATCAAGGACATCACCAGTAGTAGACAGGACAAGCCTCCATCCTCTGCAGGGGTATACATAATCCCTTGTAATGACTGCAACAAATTATATGTGGGCGAAACATCAAGAGACCTCCAAAAACGTATTTCAGAACACCAATATGCAAGCAGGACTGACGATACAAGGAATGCCTGTGTACAACATCGCAATTCACACAACCATTTAATTAACTACAGAAACTCAAGACTTATAGCCACAGAAAGACAACACTCAATACAGAAGAATCCTGGAATCATCGCTCATCTCTACAACCAACAATTTCAACCAGAACAACGCTTCTATAACATAGCTGAACCACTTGCCAGAACTTCTTCATCGCTATCCCACATAAGAACATAGAACACTGCAGAAGGTCTACAACTTGTCCAATACCCCTGCCAAGCTACCCAAGACTCTATAACCCCACCCGGTAGATCATCAGATGCAGCATTCTCCACCTGACCTCAACATTCTGAACCTGCCTATAAATACTCTCGTACCTTCCAACTCCAGGTAGATCCGTGTGTGACTTGAAAAAGCCCACTGTGTGGGTGAAACGTTGTCAATAAAGGATCACATTATACTGCATTTGTGTTTATATTTGCCATTGTGTCGGTATTTTATACCATTTATTTCCACATGTACAAGGTATACAAGTACATGTACAAGGTATACAAGTACATGTACAAGGTATACAAGTGCATGTACAAGGTATACCAGTACATGTACAAGGTATACAAGTACATGTACAAGGTATACAAGTACAAGGTATACCAGTACATGTACAAGGTATACCAGTACATGTACAAGGTATACAAGTACATGTACAAGGTATACAAGTACATGTACAAGGTATACAAGTACATGTACAAGGTATACAAGTACATGTACAAGGTATACAAGTACAAGGTATACCAGTACATGTACAAGGTATACCAGTACATGTACAAGGTATACCAGTACATGTACAAGGTATACAAGTACATGTACAAGGTATACAAGTACATGTACAAGGTATACAAGTACAAGGTATACAAGTACAAGGTATACCAGTACATGTACAAGGTATACAAGTACATGTACAAGGTATACAAGTACATGTACAAGGTATACCAGTACATGTACAAGGTGTACAAGTACATGTGCAAGGTATACAAGTAATGTACAAGGTATACCAGTACATGTACAAGGTATACAAGTAATGTACAAGGTGTACAAGAAACATGTGCAAGGTATACAAGTATATGTACAAGGTATACCAGTACATGTACAAGGTATACAAGTACATGTACAAGGTGTACAAGTACATGTTGCAAGGTATACAAGTATATGTACAAGGTATACAAGTACATGTAAAAGGGTATACAAGTACATTTTAACAAGGTATACAAGTACATGTACAAGGTATCAGACCATAGTTGACATCAATAACATAGGGACTTATATAAAGTCACTTGTTATGCTGAGCATTTCCCGAAAAATTAGGTCAGTTTTTGTCCCGGGATGTGACCCACCCCAGTCCACTAACACCCAGGATGTGACTCACACCAGTCCACTAACACTCAGGATGCGACCCACACCGTCCACTAACACTCAGGATGTGACCCACACCAGTCCACTAACACCCAGGATGTGACCCACACCAGTCCACTAACATCAGGTGTGACTCACACAGTCCATAACACTCAGGATGTAAACCCACACCAGTCCACTAACACCCGGGAAATGCCACCCACACCATTTTCACTAACACCCAGGATGTAAACCCACACCAGTCCACTAACACCCAGGATGCCACCCACACCAGTCCACTAACACCCAGGATGCCACCCACACCAGTCCACTAACACCCAGGATGCCACCCACACCAGTCCACTAACACCCAAGATGTGACCCACACCAGTCCACTAACACCCAGGATGTGACCCACACCAGTCCACTAACACCCAGGATGTGACCCACATCAGTCCACTAACACCCAGGATGTGACCCATATCAGTCCACTAACACGCAGGATGCTACCCACACCAGTCCACTAACACTCAGGATGTGACTCACACCAGTCCACTAACACCCAGGATGTGACCCACACCAGTAAACTAACACCCAGGATGTGACCCACACCAGTCCACTAACACCCAGGATGTGACCCACATCAGTCCACTAACACCCAGGATGTGACCCATATCAGTCCACTAACACCCAGGATGCCACCCACACCAGTCCACTAACACCCAGGATGTGACCCACACCAGTCCACTAACACCCAGGATGCGACCCACACCAGTCCACTAACACAAAGGATGCCACCCACACCAGTCCACTAACACCCAGGATGCCACCCACACCAGTCCACTAACACCCAGGATGCCATCCACACTAGTCCACTAACACCCAGGATGTGACCCACACCAGTCCACTAATACCCAGGATGCCACCCACATCAGTCCACTAACACCCAGGATGAGACCCACACTAGTCCACTAACACCCAGGATGTGACCCACACCAGTCCACTAACACCCAGGATGTGACCCACAACCAGTCCACAAAACACCCAGGATGCCACCCACACCAGTTCACTAACACCCAGGATGCCACCCACACCAGTCCACTAACACCCAGGATGCCACCCACACCAGTCCACTAACACTCAGAATGTGACCCACATCAGTCCACTAATACCAGGATGCCACCCACATCAGTCCACTAACACCCTGGATGTGCCCCAAAATAGTCCACCAACACCCAGGATGTGACCCACACCAGTCCACTAACACCCAGGATGCCACCCACACCTGTCCACTAATACCCAGAATGCCACCCACACCAGTCCACTAACTCCCAGGATGTGACCCACACAAGGTCCAAACTAACACCAGGATGTGACCCACACCAGTCCACTAACCCAGGATGCGACCAACACCAGTCCACTAACACCCAGGATGTGACCCACACCAGTCCACTAACACCAAGGATGTGACCCACACCAGTCCACTAACACCCAGGATGTGACCCACACAGGTCCACTAACAGGATGTGACCCACAACAGTCCACTAACACCCAGGATGTGACCCACACCAGTCCACTAACACCCAGGATGTGACCCACACCAGTCCAATAACACCCAGGATGTGACCCACACCAGTCCACTAACACCCAGGATGCGACCCACACCAGTCCACTAACACCAAGGATGCGACCTGCACCAGTCCACTAACACCCAGGATGCGACCCACACCAGTCCACTAAAACCAAGGATGCGACCTGCACCAGTCCACTAACACCCAGGATGTGACCCACACCAGTCCACTAACACCCAGGATGTGACCCACATCAGCCCACTAACCCAGGTTTGTGAACCCACCCCAGTCCACTAACACCAAGGATGCGACCTGTACCAGTCCACTAACACCCAGGATGTGACCCACACAGGTCCACTAACAGGATGTGGCCCACACCAGTCCACTAAAACCAAGGATGCGACCTGCACCAGTCCACTAACACCCAGGATGTGACCCACACCAGTCCACTAACACCCAGGATGTGACCCACACCAGTCCACTAACACCCAGGATGTGACCCACACCAGTCCACTAACACCAAGGATGCGACCTGTATCAGTCCACTAACACCCAGGATGTGACCCACACCAGCCCACTAACACCCTGGATGTGACCCACACCAGTCCACTAACACCCAGGATGTGACCTACACCAGTCCACTAACACCCAGGATGTGACCCACACAGGTCCACTAACACCCAGGATGTGACCCACACCAGTCCACTAACACCAAGGATGCGACCTGTATCAGTCCACTAACCCCAGGATGTGCCCCCCACCCCAGCCCACTAACACCCTGGATGTGACCCCCCACCAGTCCATAACCCCCAGGATGTGACCTACACCAGTCCAAAAACCCCCAGGATGTGACCCACACAGGTCCACTAACACCCAGGATGTGACCCACACCAGTCCACTAACACCCAGGATGTGACCCACACAGGTCCCCTAACACTCAGGATGTGACCCACACCAGTCCACTAGCACCCAGGATGTGACCCACACCAGTCCACTAGCACCCAGGATGTGACCCACACCAGTCCACTAACACCCAGGATGTGACCCACACCAGTCCACTAGCACCCAGGATGTGACCCACACCAGTCCACTAGCACCCAGGTACCCATTTTACTCATGGGGAACATAGACAACCGGTGTAAAGAAACACGCCCAATATTTCTACCCTCGCCAGGAATCGAACCCAGAACTTCCGTATGAAGCGAGCGCTTTAGCCACCAGGTCACGATACAATGTTTACGATGTGTGATCACAATTTTGATTTAAGTAGAAAGAAAGCCACTATTATGCCCGGGCATTTCAGTATGCAATACCCACGTGTACATAAGTACGACACATGTGCAAGAGTTTCGTATCATTATTCAGAAACGTTTCGCCAACTCGGTAGATTTCTTCAGTCGAGTGCAGAGGAGGAAGATGTGAAGATGATGTAGTCAGTTTATCACCCTTGACGTAATTTTGAGGTGGTCAGTCCCTGACCACCTTACAACTACGTCCAGGAACACCTGCACAGCTGACATGGTCCTGGAACACCTGCACAGCTGACATGGTCCTGGAACACCTGCACAGCTGACATGGTCCTGGAACACCTGCACAGCTGACATGGTCCTCAAACACCTGTACAACTGACATGGTCCTGGAGCACCTGTACAGCTGACATGGTCCTGGAACACCTGCACACCTGACATGGTCCTCAAACACCTGTACAACTGACATGGTCCTGGAGCACCTGTACAGCTGACATGGTCCTGGAACACCTGTACACCTGACATGGTCCTCAAACACCTGTACAACTGACATGATCCTGGAACACCTGTACACCTGACATGGTCCTGGAACACCTGTACACCTGACTTAGTCCTCAAACACCTGTACAACTGACATGGTCCTATAGCACCTGTACAGCTGACATGGTCCTGGAACACCTGTACACCTGACATGGTCCTGGAACACCTGTACACCTGACATGGTCCTCAAACACCTGTACACCTGACATGGTCCTCAAACACCTGTACAACTGACATGGTCCTGGAGCACCTGTACAGCTGACATGGTCCTGGAACACCTGTACAGCTGACATGGTCCTGAAACACCTGTACACCTGACATGGTCCTGGAACACCTGTACAGCTGACATGGTCCTGGAACACCTGTACACCTGACATGGTCCTGGAACAGCTGTACACCTGACATGGTCCTGGAACACCTGCACAGCTCACATGGTCCTGGAACACCTGTACACCTGACATGGTCCTGGAACACCTGTACACCTGACATGGTCCTGAAAACACCTGTTTCACCCGACATGGTCCCGGAACACCTGTACACCTGACATGGTCCTGGAACACCTGTACACCTGACATGGTCCTGGAACACCTGTACACCTGACATGGTCCTGGAAACACCTGTACACCTGACATGGTCCTGGAACACCTGTACACCTGACATGGTCCTGGAACACCTGTACACCTGACATGGTCCTGGAACACCTGTACAACTGACATGGTCCTGGAACACCTGTACAACTGACATGGTCCTCAAACACCTGTACAACTGACAAGGTCCTGGAACAACTGTACAACTGACATAGTCCTGGAACAACTGTACAGCTGACATGGTCCTGGAGCACTTGTACATCTGACATGGGTCTTGAACACCTGTATAGCTGACATGGTCCTGGAACACTTGTACAGTTGACATGGTCCTGGAACGCCTGTACAACTGACATGGTACTGGAACACCTGTACATCAGCCACGAACACCTGTACAGCTGTCATGAGTACCTGTACAGCTGTTATGAACACCTGTACAGCAGCCATGAACACCTTACAAGGAGCCATGTGCACCTGTACAGCTATCATGAACACCTGCACAGCAGCCATGAACACCTATACAGCAGTCATGAACACCTGTCATGAGCAACTATACAGCAGTCATGAACACCTGTCATGAGCACCTGTACAGCAGCCATGAACACCTGTCATGAGCACCTATACAGCAGCCATGAACACCTGTACAACAGTCATGAACACCTGTCATGAGCACCTATACAGCAGCCATGAACACCTGTCATGAGCAACTATACCCGCAGCCATGAACACCTGTCATGAGCACCTATACAGCAGCCATGAACACCTGTACAGCAGCCATGAACACCTGTCATGAGCCCCATATACAGCAGCCATGAACACCTGTCATGAGCACCTATACAGCAGCCATGAACACCTGTCATGAGCACCTATACAGCAGCCATGAACACCTGTCATGAGCACCTATACAGCAGCCATGAACACCTGTCATGAGCACCTATACAGCAGCCATGAACACCTGTACAGCAGCCATGAACACCTGTCATGAGCACCTATACAGCAGCCATGAACACCTGTCATGAACACCTATACAGCAGTCATGAACACCTGTACAACAGCCATGAACACCTGTCATGAGCACCTATACAGCAGCCATGAACACCTGTCATGAGCAACTATACAGCAGCCATGAACACCTGTCATAAGCACCTATACAGCAGTCATGAACACCTGTACAACAGCCATGAACACCTGTCATGAGCACCTATACAGCAGCCATGAACACCTGTACAACAGCCATGAACACCTGTCATGAGCACCTATATACAGCAGCCATGAACACTGTCATGAGCACCTATACAGCAGCCATGAACACCTGTCATGAGGCACCTATACAGCAGCCATGAACACCTGTACAACAGCCATGAACACCTGTCATAAGCACCTATACAGCAGTCATGAACACCTGTACAACAGCCATGAACACCTGTCATGAGCACCTATACAGCAGCCATGAACACCTGTCATAAGCACCTATACAGCAGCCATGAACACCTGTACAACAGCCATGAACACCTGTCATGAGCACCTATACAGCAGCCATGAACACCTGTCATGAGCACCTATACAGCAGTCATGAACACCTGTCATGAGCACCTATACAGCAGCCATGAACACCTGTCATGAGCACCTATACAACAGCCATGAACACCTGTCATGAGCACCTATACAGCAGCCATGAACACCTGTACAACAGCCATAAAACACCTGTCATGAGCACCTATACAGCAGCCATGAACACCTGTCATGAGCACCTATACAGCAGCCATAAAACACCTGTCATGAGCAACTATACAGCAGCCATGAACACCTGTCATGAGCACCTATACAGCAGCCATGAACACCTGTCATGAGCACCTATACAGCAGCCATGAACACCTGTACAACAGCCATGAACACCTGTCATAAGCACCTATACAGCAGTCATGAACACCTGTACAACAGCCATGAACACCTGTCATGAGCACCTATACAGCAGCCATGAACACCTGTCATAAGCACCTATACAGCAGCCATGAACACCTGTACAACAGCCATGAACACCTGTCATGAGCACCTATACAGCAGCCATGAACACCTGTCATGAGCACCTGGAGAGACCTGGAGAGAGTTTCGGGGGTCAACGCCCCCGCGGCCCGGTCTGTGACCAGGCCTCCTGGTGGATCAGCGCCTGATCAACCAGGCTGTTGCTGCTGGCTGCACGCAAACCAACGTACGAGCCACAGCCCGGCTGATCAGGAACTGCCTTTAGGTGCTTGTCCAGTGCCAGCTTGAAGACTGCCAGGGGTCTGTTGGTAATCCCCCTTATGTGTGCTGGGAGGCAGTTGAACAGTCTCGGTCCCTGACACTTATTGTATGGTCTCTTAACGTGCTAGTGACACCCCTGCTTTTCATTGGGGGGATGGTGCATCGTCTGCCAAGTCTTTTGCTTTCGTAGCGAGTGATTTTCGTGTGCAAGTTCGGTACTAGTCCCTCTAGGATTTTCAGGTGTATATAATCATGTATCTCTCCCTCCTGCGTTCCAGGGAATACAGGTTTAGAAACCTCAAGCGCTCCCAGTAATTGAGGTGTTTTATCTCCGTTATGCGCGCCGTGAAAGTTCTCTGTACATTTTCTAGGTCGGCAATTTCACCTGCCTTGAAAGGTGCTGTTAGAGTGCAGCAATATTCCAGCCTAGATAGAACAAGTGACCTGAAGAGTGTCATCATGGGCTTGGCCTCCCTAGTTTTGAAGGTTCTCATTATCCATCCTGTCATTTTTCTAGCAGATGCGATTGATACAATGTTATGGTCCTTGAAGGGTAGATCCTCCACCATAATCACTCCCAGGTCTTTGACGTTGGTGTTTCGCTCTATTTTGTGGCCAGAATTTGTTTTGTACTCTGATGAAGATTTAATTTCCTCATGTTTACCATATCTGAGTAATTGAAATTTCTCATCGTTGAACTTCATATTGTTTTCTGCAGCCCACTGAAAGATTTTGGTTGATGTCCGCCTGGAGCCTTGCAGTGTCTGCAATGGAAGACACTGTCATGCAGATTCGGGTGTCATCTGCAAAGGAAGACACGGTGCTGTGGCTGACATCCTTGTCTATGTCGGATATGAGGATGAGGAACAGATGGGAGCTAGTACTGTGCCTTGTGGAACAGAGCTTTTCACCGTAGCTGCCTCGGACTTTACTCTGTTGACGACTACTCTCTGTGGTTCTGTTAGTGAGGAAATTATAGATCCATCGACCAACTTTTCCTGTTATTCCTTTTAGCGCGCATTTTGTGCGCTATTACGCCATGGTCACACTTGTCGAAGGCTTTTGCAAAGTCTGTATATATTACATCTGCATTCTTTTTGTTTCTAGTGCATTTAGGACCTTGTCGTAGTGATCCAGTAGTTGAGACAGACAGGAGCGACCTGTTCTAAACCCATGTTGCCCTGGGTTGTGTAACTGATGGGTTTCTAGATGGGTGGTGATCTTGCTTCTTAGGACCCTTTCAAAGATTTTTATGATATGGGATGTTAGTGCTATTGGTCTGTGTTCTTTGCTGTTGCTTTACTGCCCCCTTTGTGGAGTGGGGCTATGTCTGTTGTTTTTAGTAACTGAGGGACGACCCCCGTGTCCATGCTCCCTCTCCATAGGATGGAAAAGGCTCGTGATAGGGGCTTCTTGCAGTTCTGATGAACACAGAGTTCCATGAGTCTGGCCCTGGGGCAGAGTGCATGGGCATAATCATTTATCGCCTGTTCGAAGTCATTTGGCGTCAGGATAACATCGGATAGGCTTGTGTTAATCAAATTTTGTGGCTCTCTCATAAAAAATTCATTTTGATCTTCGACTCTCAGTCTGGTTAGCGGCTTGCTAAAAACTGAGTCATATTGGGACTTGAGTTAGCTCACTCATTTCCTTGCTGTCATCTGTGTAGGACCCATCTTGTTTAAGTAGGGCCCAATACTGGACGTTGTTCTCGATTTTGATTGGCATAGGAGAAGAAATACTTTGGGTTTCTTTCGATTTCATTTATGGCTTTTAGTTCTTCCCGCGATTCCTGAATCCTAAAGGATTCTTTTAGCTTAAGTTCGATGCTTTGCTATTTCTCTGACCAGTGTCTCCCTGCGCATTTCTGATATATTGACCTCTTTTAGCCGCTCTGTTATTCTTTTCCGTCGCCTGTAAAGGGAGCGCCTGTCTCTTTCTATTTTACATCTACTCCTCCTTTTTCTTAGAGAATAAGCCTGTGCATACATCGAGTGCACCGAGTTAATCTGTTCTAGGCATAAGTTTGGGTCTGTGTTGCTTAGTATATCTTCCCAGCTTATATCGGTTAGGACTTGGTTTACTTGGTCCCACTTTATGTTTTGTTATTGAAGTTGTATTTTGGTGAATGCTCCCTCGTGACTAGTCTCATTTGTCGGTCTGAGGCTCCACGCATACATGTCTGAACCTCAATTATGTTGTGATCTGAGTATATTGTTTTTGATATGGGGACATTTCTTATCAGATCATCATTGTTAGTGAAGATGAGGTCTAGTGTATTCTCCAGTCTAGTAGGCTCTATTATTTGCTGGTTTAAATTGAATTTTGTGCAGAGATTTAAAAGCTCGTGTGAGTGTGAGTTTTAAATCAGAGCTGCCTCCTGGTGTTATTACTGCAACAATATTATTTGCTATATTCCTCCATTTTAGGTCCCTTTAAGTTGAAATCCCCCAGGAGCAAGATGTTGGGTGCAGGAGCTGGAAGATTTTCCAGACAGTGGTCAATTTTTAACAGCTGTTCCGGGAAAATTGCTGGGATGTTGCATCCGGAGGCTTGTAGACAAACCACAATGACTAGGTTTTGGTTCTCGACCTTTACTGCTAAAACTTCCACTACGTCATTTGAGGCTTTAAAAGCGTTCTGTGCAAACAGTGTCTCTGCAATGTACAGGCCAACCCCCCCCTTTTGCCTGTTCACTCTGTCACATCTGTATAGGTTGTAACCTGGGGACCCCATATTTCGTTGTCCAAGTGATCCTTTATGTGGTCTCAGTGAAACCCCGCGAACATTGCCTTTGCCTCTGCAAGCATTTCCAACGGATGAAAGGTTTTTTTTTGTTTATTGCGGGCCCTTTAGACCCTGTATATTTGCAAAGAAGAATGTTATCGGACTGGTGGTATTGTTGGTACTGGGGGGGATTTTTTTTCCGGCATTAGTATCTGTATCTGTTGGTTTGGAGTGGAGGCCAACGACTGTGGTTCCACCCCAGGAATGACTGGATTTGGTGTACGATTTCTGCCTTTTTCCTGCCAGTTTTTTTTTCCTTCTGGCACTAAAAAACCTCCCCCTCTTGAGGGGCTGTGGCTACCCAGGTTTTCCCATGGCCTGGATTTTTTTGTATCTTTTTGTCCCCTTTGGGATGGTATGCCTGGCAATTTAAGTTATAGCACAGTCTTTCCTGTACTGAAGAGGTACACATTTCAGGGGTGAAAAAGCTTACAGGAAGGGAGTTTGCATTTTCCTGTTGTCATAATGGGCATGACATTTTTCTAGGGTGGTCATAGTTGCATGTCCCATCTGTTTTTCCAGTTTTCCCCAAATGCCAGCAGATACCAAGGGGCATAGTATGTGCACAGGCTTGGTTTCCGTTTGCCTTGGGTTTCGTGACTGTATTCCCTGTTGGTGCATGTTTTCCCTGTCTTATTCCTATCCTCCTTAAGCACCAACAAGGGAGCTCCCACCAGTTGTTTTTGGTAATTTATCCTCACTATTGCTATTGGAGTCCTCTTGTTTGCTATTTCCTGCGGTATTTCTGGTTTGCAATATTGGTTTTAATCTTTATCTTTGACTACACTTGTTTCCCTACTATGGCTCCTGTCCTCTATGAGGTCATTTATATGTATTCCTTCCTGCGTATAATTTCCCGACTACCTGGACAAAATTCCAGCTTCACCATTACTGTCTACCAGGACAGTATCTCCAGCTTCACCATTTCTGTCTCCCAGGACAGCACCCCAGCTTCACCCTTACTGGTCTCCCAGGACAGTATCTCCAGCTTCACCATTACTGTTTTCCCCGGACAGCACCTCCCAGCTTCACCATTACTGGGCTCCCAGGACAGCACTATCAGCCCTACATTTACTGACTACCAGGACATCACCTCCAGCCTTACAGTTTGTGACCTACATGGCCAGTATCAAGGGCAGTACCATTCAGCCGGACTTTTTTATGTTCCCCTCTGTTGTAGAAAAGCTTCCAGGTTTTCTATGAAAGCAGCTTTGATGTTATCCTCTTTTTAAAACCCTTGTGATTTTAGTCCACAGATTTTTCCTCATTGGCATACCCAAAAAAACACTTCTCTGTTTTTAATACTGCTTGTAGCTAGTTCTGGGAAATTTTGCACAAGGACGTGACACCAATTTCCACAAAAATGACAATTTATCCATGTGGTAGCCCGTTTGTTTGACTGACCACAGAAATACACACAGCTTTATAATGATTTGAATGGTTGATTTACTGCAATTCTACTACAACCTCTTGAATATTTATTTAAAAACCTTAAATGAAGCTCTTAGCTATTTGTATTTCTGTTTTTAACTCTTTTTGTATATTGGACAGCTTACCGTCACGTTCCTGATTTTAATGTTTGTGTTTATAAGGGCGCCTACAACCCATCCGTTTACAGTCTGCTTTATTGTCCAACGAAACTGTTTTGAAACCAGTCCCGGGTTCGGACCAGTCAAGGGTTCGGGACCAGGGCAAGGGTTTCGGACCAGTCAAGGGTTTCGGGACCCAGTCAAGGGTTGGAACCAGTCGATCTGCTCCCGATCAGGGGGTCACTTATTTTAAAATTTCTGGTCCAGTGATTTGAGCTAACACGAAGGATCTACGGGAAATTATCTACCCGAGTAATATGTGATTTGACTGATAAAAGTATAACTTGCGTGTTGAAGAGCCCGGTGATATCTGGCAGCTCCCACAATGACGTACAGTCGACCTCTTTGTTTAATCAATCGCTGTATCTGGCTTTTCTATTTTTGTTTTTCCGTCTCCACCACAAAAATGCTATATTATCACTATAGTATGACTGGTGCAAATTTTGGAGGAAGGACGCTTTTTCTGTAGTAATAATTGCTTCTCGTTGTGTATATTGCGACCGCTGGTAACTACAGGTTATATGAAATTCACAGTAACGTCTCGTATTTCAAGAAAATGAAACTAATGAAAGTCACTCCACTCCACTAAGTACCATACAGCAGTCATGAACACCTGTCATGAGCACCTATACAGCAGCCATGAACACCTGTCATGAGCACCTATACAACAGCCATGAACACCTGTCATGAGCACCTATACAGCAGCCATGAACACCTGTACAACAGCCATGAACACCTGTCATGAGCACCTATACAGCAGCCATGAACACCTGTACAGCAGCCATGAACACCTGTCATGAGCACCTATACAGCAGCCATGAACACCTGTCATGAGCACCTATACAGCAGCCATGAACACCTGTCATGAGCAACTATACAGCAGCCATGAACACCTGTCATGAGCAACTATACAGCAGCCATGAACACCTGTCATGAGCACCTATACAGCAGCCATGAACACCTGTCATGAGCACCTATACAGCAGCCATGAACACCTGTCATGAGCAACTATACAGCAGCCATGAACACCTGTCATAAGCACCTATACAGCAGCCATGAACACCTGTACAACAGCCATGAACACCTGTCATAAGCACCTATACAGCAGCCATGAACACCTGTCATAAGCACCTATACAGCAGCCATGAACACCTGTACAACAGCCATGAACACCTGTCATGAGCACCTATACAGCAGCCATGAACACCTGTACAACAGCCATGAACACCTGTCATGAGCACCTATACAACAGCCATGAACACCTGTCATGAACACCTGTACTGGGTAAACAAGAGAAATACTCACGTGGTGTAGTTAGGTTGTTGGTGTGTGAGACAGATGTCAGTGAGACTGTACTGGACGAGGCTGCAACTGTACCACCACAAAATAATAATAACAATAATAATAATAATAATAATAATAATAATAATAATAATAATAATAATAATACTATTATAAAGTAACGTTTTAAACACGTACAAAACAGGTCACCACCACAATGTTCGTCACAAAACTAATAGATCGATACCATGCCCAGCCCTTCTAGGGTAGGGTAGGTGCCTGAGCCCGAGCCTTTAGCTCATAAGACTGTCATTCCCATTAGTCCCCTTGGGGCGGGGATGGCAGACCAGAGAGGCCTAGCTTGTGGCTAGGCCTGGGGACAGTTGGTCCCAAAGATGAGGAGGTACTTGTGCCTCCTCCCATGGGAGACTTAGGTCTCAGACACTCCCTAAAGAGGGAGCCAAGGCCGGGCCACCACTTGGAAAAGGCCCGGGCCGGGAGAATACCGGCGAATCTTTAACTAACTAAAACTAATAAATAAATAAATCTCATCCAATCAATTGTTTTCCTTTCGTTGTTTTTACATCTTAATAAGAAAATATTTCTGTTCACGGAGAGTCAACTTGGCGCCACAAAACTTGATTTATTGCAGAAGTTTGAACTTCCTTCACAACTCTGCTATAATTGTTATCACAGATTTGTTGAGTTATACCATAAATTAAGTCAAGATCCTGGACTTGACCTTATGAAAGTAAATGTGAGAGTAATTATACACAGGTTGATTATAGTGGAGAAATAAACATGATATTAGGAGACAGGGGAACTTAGGTGCCTCATTAAGCACCTAAATAACTGGTACACAATACTTATAGTCTCGATATTCCAGTAATAATAAAAATGTGACACTAACAATGGATGATAAACTAGACGTGTGTGCAACAACTGGCTGTCTTTATTCTGTAGACGTTTCGCCAACAAGTGGAGAAACGTGTGGCTAATTCAACAACACTAGAAATCTGAGCTGAGGAAAAGTTTGCTCTGTGCTGCAGGTTTCATCAGTCGAGTACAGAGAAAAGTCACACTCTTGGAGACATCAGTCCAGGTGTAGGACGAGGTAAACGAGTATAGAAGTGGTCTGAGTGGATCAGTCCCTCACCCGAGGTGCTGGGTAATCATGTGGTACCTAGAGTGAGGGACCGATTACTTCAGACTATTTCCGCACTTACACGATCTTGGGGTGGCCCGGTGGCCTGGTGGCTAAAGCTCCCGCTTCACACACGGAGGGCCCGGGTTCGATTCCCGGCGGGTGGAAACATTCGACACGTTTCCTTACACCTGTTGTCCTGTTCACCTAGCAGCAAATAGGTACCTGGGTGTTAGTCGACTGGTGTGGGTGGCATCCTGGGGGACAAGATTAAGGACCACAATGGAAATAAGTTAGACAGTCCTCGATGACGCACTGACTTTCTTGGGTTATCCTGGGGGGCTAACCCTCCGGGGTTAAAAATCCGAACGAAATCTTATCTTATCTTATCTTACCATCAAGACCGACGTCTCTAGGAGGTGAAAACTCTCTACAGACTGACCCCTCAAGGAAAGGTTCCCTTTATTTTGGTGGGGGGCTCTTGTTTTAAAGGGAAATTGGATCGTGCTCCATTTCCCCGAATTAAGTGAATCCCTTTCCCACATCCCCCCCCCCAGGCGCTGAAAAATCCTCCGGGTTTAGCGTTTCCCCCCTTGATTAAATAATAATAATAACACACGACTACAAAGTCTGTAGCACAGGCGAAATATGTGGTTAAGATTCCTAATACAGTACCTGCACTCTGAAGGAGGGGTGGTAGTGGGTAGTACAGTACCTGCACTCTGAAGGAGGGGTGGTGGTGGGTAGTACAGTACCTGCACTCTGAAGGAGGGGTGGTGGTGGGTAGTACAGTACCTGCACTCAAGAAGGGGTGGTATTGGGTATACAGTACCTGCACTCTGAAGGGGGGGGGTAGTGGGTAACAAAACCGCACTCTAAAGGAGGGGGGGTGGTGGGTAGTACAGTACCTCACCGAAGGAGGGGTGGTATGGGGAGTACATACCTGCACTCTGAAGGGGAAGGGGTGGTAGTGGGTAGTAAGTACTGCACCAAGGGGGGGTGGGGGGGGTAGAACAGTCCTGCACTCAAGGAGAGGGGGTGGTGGGTAGTACAGTCCTGCACTCTAAAAGGAAGGGTGGTAGGGGGTGTACAGTACCTCCCTCTAAAGGAGGGGTGGTGGTGGGTAGTACATCCCAAACCTGAAGGGGGGGTGGTGGTGGGTAGTACGTACCTGCACTCTGAAGGAGAGGTGGATGGGTAAACTACCTGACTCAAAGAAGGTGGGGGTGGGTTACAGTACCTGCACTCTAAAGGGAGAGGTGGAATGGGGTACAGTACCTGCACTCTAAAAGGAGAGGTGGTAGGGGGTATACAGCCCTGCCTCTGAAGGAAGGTGGTATGGGTATACATACCTGCACTCGAAAGGGGGGGTGGTGGGTAGTACAGTACCTGCACCAAAAGGGGGGTGGGGTTTGGGTAGTACAGTACCTGCACTGGGAAGGGGGGGTGGTATGGGTTACATACCCCCCACCGGAAAGGGAGGGGTGGTGGGGGGGTAGTACAGTCCCTGCACCTAAAGGAGGGGGGAGGGGTTTAGTACTACCTGCACTCTGAAGGGGGGGGTGGTGGTGGGTATACGCCCCTGCACTCTAAGGGAGAGGGGGGATGGGGATCAGTACCGCACCTGAAGGAAGGGGGGAGGGGGTAATACAGTACCGCACTTGAAGGGGGGGGTGGGGGGTTAGTACGACCTGCCTCTAAGGAGAGGGGTTGTGGGTTTACATACCCACTCTGAAGGAGAGGGGGTGGGGGGTAGTACAGTCCTGCACTCGAAGGAAGGGGGGTGGGGTAGGACAGTACCTGCCTCTGAAGGAGAGGTGGTAGTGGGTAGTACAGTACCTGCACTCTGAAGGGGGGTGGTAGGGGGTAGTAAGTACCTGCACTCTGAAGGAGGGTGGTGGTGGGTAGACAGTACCGCATCTGAAGGGGGGTGGTAGTGGGAAAAACAGCCTGGATCGGAAGGAGGGGTGGTGGGGGGGACGTACCTGCACCGAAGGAGGGGGGGTAGTGGGTAATACAGACCTGCACCTGAAGGAGGGGTGGTGGGGTGTACAGTCCCTCACCTAAAGGGGAGGGGTGGTAGGGGGGTAGTACATACCTGCACTCTGAAGGAGGGGGGTGGTGGTGGTAGTACAGTACCTGCACTCTGAGGGGGTGTGTGGGGGGTAGTACAGTACCTCACTTAAAGGAGGGGGGGTGGGGGTAGAAAAGTCCCTGCATCTGAAGAGGGGGGGAGTGGGAAGATCAGTACCGCACTCTAAAAGGAGGGGTGGTGGGGGGTAGCATACCCACTCTAAAGAGGGGTGGTGGTGGTGTACAGTACCTGCCCCGAAGGGGGGGTTGGGGTGGAATACAGAACCTGCACTCTGAAGGAAGGGGGTAGTGGGTAGTACAGTACCGACCTGAAGGAGGGGTGGTGGGGGGAATACAGTACCTCACTCTGAAGGAAGGGGGGTAGTGGGTGTACAGACCTCCTAAGGGGGGTGGTGGGGGAATACAGTACCTCACCTAAGGAAGGGTGGTGGTGGAAGTACAGTACCTGCACCTTGAAGGAAGGTGGGGGGGTAGTACAGTACCTCACTCGAAGGGGGGTTGTGGGGGGAAAAGTACAGTACCTGCCTCTAAAGGGAGGGGGGGTGGGAGTACAGTACCTGCACCGAAGGAAGGGTGGTTGGGTGGGAAGTACATCCCGCACCTAAGGAGAGGGGGTGGGTATTACGACCGCACTCTGAAGGAGGGGTTTTGGGGGAGACGTACTGGCACTCTAAAGGAGGGGGTGGTGGGGGTATACAACCTGCACTTAAAGGGAAGGGTGGTGATGGGAAGTACAGTACCTGCACTCTAAGGAGGGTGGTGGTGGTAGTAAGTACCTCACTCTGAGGAAGGGGGTGGGGGTAGTACAGTACCTGCATCTGAAAAGGGTGGTGGGGGGGTAGTACAGAACCTGCACTCTGAAGGGGGGGGGTGGTGGGGTAGTTACATACCTGCATCGAAGGAAGGGTGGTGGGGGTAGTACAACCTCACTCTGAAGGAAGGGTGGTGGGGGATAAAATACCTGCACCTGAAGGGGGGGTGGTGGTGGGTAGTACAGTACTCCCCTCTGAAGGAAGGGTGGTGGTGGTAGACATCCCGCCCTCTGAAGGAGGGTGGTGGGGGTAGTACATTACCTGCACTCAAAGGAGGGGTGGGGGGGGGTATACAGTCCCTCACTTGAAGGAGGGGTGGTGGGGGGTTTAGTCAGTACCGCATCTGAAGGAAAGGGTGGTGGGGGGGTAGTACAGTACCTGCACTCTAAAGGGGTGGGGGTGGTAGTACAGTACCTGCACTCTAAAGGAAGGTGGTGGGGTATTACAGTCCTGCACTCAAAAGGGAAAGGGGTGGGGTGGTGTACAGACCTGCATTTGAAGGAGGGTGGTGGGGGGGTAGTCAGTACCTCACTCTGAAGGGAGGGGGGGTGGTGGGAGTACAGTACCTGCACTCTGAAGGGGAAGGGTGGTGGTCGGAAAACGTACCGCACATTGAAGGGGGTGGGGTGGTAGTACTATGACCTAAAGGAAGGGTGGGGGGTCGAAATACAGTCCCGCACCTAAAGGAAGGGGGGGGTGGGTATACAGTACCTGCACTCAAAGGGAAGGGGGTGGTGTCGGAAATACTACCTGCACTTGAAGGGGGGGGTGGTGGTGGGTGTACAGTACCTGCACTCTGAAGGAGGGGTGGGGGGTGGGTATACATACCTCACTCTAAAAAAGGTTGGTGGTGGAGTACAGTACCTGCACTCTGAAGGGGGGGGTGGGGTGGGTAGTACAGTACCGCACTCAAAGGAGGGGTGGTGGGGGGTAGACAGTCCCCTGCACTCTGGGGGAAGGGGGGTGGGAAAATACATACCTGCACTCTGAAGGAAGGGTGGTGGGGGGTTAGACAGTACCTGCCTCTAAAGGGAGGGTGTGGTCGGAAAAACAGTACCTGCACTCTGGGGAAGGGTGGTGGTGGTATACAGTACCTGACTCTAAAGGGAAAGGGGTGGGGGTGGTAGTACGTACCTGCACTCTAAAGGGGGGTGGTGGTTGGGAAAACAGTACCGCATTGAAGGAAGGGTGGTGGTGGGAAATACAGACCTGAAACTCTGAAGGAGGGGTGGTTCGGAAATACATTACCTGATTTTCTGAAGGAAGGGTGGTGGGGGTAGTACGTCCCTGCACTCGAAGGAAGGGTGGGGGGATACAGTACCCACTCTGAAGGAAGGTGGGGTGGATACAACCTGCACCCCCTAAGGGAGGGGTGGGGGGCGGAAATACAGTACCCACTCTGAAGGAAGGGTGGGGCGGAAATAAGTACCTGCACTCTGGGGGAAGGGTGGGTGGGATACAGTACCGCATCTGAAGGAGGGGTTGTGGGGGGGGAAGACATTTCCCCCACAAAAGGAGGGGTGGTGGTGGGTATACAGACCACACTCTGAAGGAGGGGCGGTGGGGGTAAAAAGACCTCACTCTAAGGAAGGGGGTGGGGGTGGGTAGTACATCCTGCCTCTAAAGGGGAGGGGGGAGTGGGTAGTACGTACCTGCACTCAAAAGGGGAGTGGGGGGTGGCAAGTACATCCCTTTTCACTCTGAAGGGGGGGTGGTTTGGGAAGTACATCCCTGCACTCGAAGGAGGGGTGGTAGTGGGTAGTACAGTACTGCACTTAAAGGGGGGTGGTGGTGGGAAGTACATACCTGCCCTGAAGGATGGGGGGGGTGGCAAGTACAGTACCGCCTCTGAAGGGGGGGGTGGTGGGTGGTAGTACATACCTGACTTAAAGGGAAGGGGGTGGGGGTTGGGAAAGGTAACCTGCACTCGGGGGAGGTGGTGGTGGGGGCAGTACAAAAACTGCACTCTGAAAGGGGGGGGGTGGGTAGTACAGTACCTGCGGAAGGGGTGGTGGGTGGTTGGTATACGACCTCCCCATCAAAGGGGGGTGGTGGTGGGGGTTATACAGTACCTGCAGCTGAAGTGGTGGTGGGGTGGGTAGTACAGTACCTGCAGCTGAAGGGGGTTTGGGTGGTGGTAAACGTACCGCAGTCTGAAGGTGGGTGGGGTGGTGGGTAGTCAGTACCTGCATCTGAAGGTGGTGGTGGGGGTTTGGGTAGTACAGTACCTGCAGTCTAAGGTTGGTGGTGGTGGTGGTGGTTTGGGAGTACAGTACCTGCATTAAAGGGGGGGGTGGGGGTTTGGGGAAAACAGACCTCAGTCTGAAGGTGGGGGTGGGGGTGGTGGTGGGTATTTACGTACCTCAGTCAAAAAGGTGGTGGGGGGGTGGTGGGTTAGTACAGTACCTGCAGTCTAAGGGTGGGGTGGTGGGAAAACAGTACCCTGCAGTCGGAAGGGGGTGGGGTGGTGGGTATACATACCTCATTTTTGAAGGAGGGGGGGGTGGTGGGTGTACAGTACCTAACTCGACGGTTGGGGTGGGTGGGACAGAAACCTTCACTCTAAGGGGGGTGGTGGTGGGACAGTACCTAAATCTGAAGGGGTGGGGGGGGTGTACAGTACCTCATTTAAAGGAGGGGTGTGGGGGGTTTAACAGTACCTTAACTCGGAGGGGATTGGGTGGGGGGTAGGACAATCCCTGTACTCGAAGGTGGTGGGGGTAAACAACTTCACCAAATTTGAAGGGGTTTTGTGGCGAACAGTACCCACTCTTGAAGGGGGGGGGGGTTTCTGTATTTACAGTATTTTCACTCTGATGGGGGGGTGGTGGGGTCTGTAGAAAACAGTACCTGCCCTCTGATAAGGGGTGGTGGTGGTCGTATACAGTACTTGCACCTGAGAAGGGGTGGTGGTGGTCGTAGTACATTCCTGCACTCTGATGAAGGGGTGGTGGGGGGTTCTGAGAAACGTACTTGCACTCTGATAAGGGGGGTGGTGGTGGTTTTAGTACAGTACCTGCACTCTGTAAAGGGGGTTGGTGGGTGGGGAGTACGGGCCTGCACTCTGAAAGGGGTGGTTGGGGGTGGGTAGACAGTACCGCACCTGATAAGGGGGGGGTTGGGGGTGGTGGGTAGTACAGTACCTGCACTCTGATGAAGGGGTGGTGGTGGTGGGTAGTACAGTACCTGCACTCTGATGAAGGGGTGGTTGTGGTGGGTAGTACAGTACCGCCTTGAGAAGGGGTGGTGGGGGGGGGGGTAGTACAGTACCTGCCTCTGAAGGGGTGGTGGTGGTGGGTATTAAGTCCCGCACCTGAAAGGGGGTTTGGTGGGAATACAGACCTGCACTTGAGGGAAGGGGTGGTGGGGGGGGTATACATACCGCACTCTGAAAAAGGGGGTTGGTGGTTTGGTGGGATACATACCTCACTTGATGAAGGGGGGGTTTGGGGTGGGTGTAACAGTACCGCACTTGAAAAGGGGTGGTGGTTGGGAGTACAGTACCTGCACTCTGATAAGGGGGGGTTTGTGGTGGGTTACCTCCTCTGCGAGGGGTTTGGGTAATACAGTTCCCCGGTAACGTGTAAATTACTCTAAAATATCACCGATAAAAAAGTCATAAATTTTTCCCCTTTTCAAAGTTTTAAATGAAGTTCGGGCTATGGAGCACAAGCATCGTTCCCCCCCCTTTGAGGTAAACATCTATGCAGGTTCGCTCACCATTCGGTTCCCTCCGGAAATTCCTTTGAGGAAATCCACAGCCTGTGGTCACTCCATCCGAACCCTTGTTATAGGAGAAAAAGTCACAATACTATGACGGAAACAATACAAAAAAAACCAGCACATAAAAAAGGGAGGAAAATCTTTTGAGTCTTTTGGGTCCTATTTGAACCTTTAGTGACCAGATACCGACAAACGTCACCCACATATGGGGAACCTACTTGATAAATGAGACATTTTGGTAAAACCAAACAGTCTTGACTCTTGTCGGGACGTGGACTGAAAAAAATTGACTCAAGATGAGGGACGATAACCCAACCCTCTCTTATTCTAACTTTTTCTGCATTGGACTGAAGAAGCTACTGTGTAGCGAAACGTTTCCAGAATAAAGATACCCAAAAGTGTTTCATATCAACGTATCGGCTCTGTACATCATTTATTCACAGGTAGCCACTTGTTGCTTGATGAACTCGGCCGAGAATAGGCATAACCAACTTTCTCTCCCCCGGGGTTAAACCCAGGTTCGTAGGTTGTGACCATAGTGCTGAGCTACGATCGAGCTTTTGCATTATATTTAAGGGCATAAGAATGAGCACTGCACCAGGTCTATTTGCCCATACTAGGCAGGTCCTTCTCAAACCCAAACTCACTAACAAAACATGTGTCCAACCTATTTTCCTTGCTACCTGAGGAATAAGTTTTGATAAGCCTATTAACTCATATGCAAGTTCCACTTAAATCCAACCCTTCTCACTTGTGGATTTTTCTAACCTATATTTGAAGCTACCCAAGGTTTTAGCTTCAGTAACCCTACTAGGCAAACTGTTCCACTCTATAATGAATGTATTGTAGTATTTAGCGGTGAGTAAGATAAGATAAGATTTCGTTCGGATTTTTAACCCCGGAGGGTTAGCCACCCAGGATAACCCAAGAAAGTCAGTGCGTCATCGAGGACTGTCTAACTTATTTCCATTGGGGTCCTTAATCTTGTCCCCCAGGATGCGACCCACACCAGTCGACTAACACCCAGGTACCTATTTGCTGCTAGGTGAACAGGACAACAGGTGTAAGGAAACGTGTCGAATGTTTCCACCCGCCGGGAATCGAACCCGGGCCCTCCGTGTGTGAAGCGGGAGCTTTAGCCACCAGGCCACCGAGTAAATACTCTTATGAGGTGATGTGTTACTTTATTGGGTTTTGAATACAGGCAGCGTGTTGGGCCTGCCCTGGGGGCCAACCAGATCCCCCAACCTGCGAGGGAGAGAGGGACGGACTTGTTTCTCGAAGGATGTCTGCTGCGTTAGTAAGAGAGGGGGCAGGGTGGTGTGAGGTCAGCTGAAGGCAGGCCTATGGCCACCAGACAGTAGCACAGGTCTATAGGGACAGCTTCCCTAGCGGTAGTCACGGGAAACATGTTTGGGGTAGGCATACTCAGCTATAACTCATCTACTACTATTCCAAATCAATACTTTCCTTTATTTTTTGTAAATCTAAATTTATCGAATTCGAATCCGTTATTTCGAGAGGGGGGGGGGAGGGGTTGCCTGGATGTGTTCCTGCCATGTCAGTCAATTTACTGACCAATCATGACTTGATGCTTCAGGATGAACCGACATGTCCTCCAGAGATTTATCTCCAATTTATGGGTTAGTCAAATCACAGAATGTGTGGAGAAAAAATCTCCAGTTTTGAAGGAGGGGTATCTCTCAGCCCCCTTCAGCCCCCTGAGTAAGTAAGTAAGTTTATTCAGGTATACACAAATACAGTTACATAGAATTATCATGAACATTAAAATGGTATAAAATACCGACATTGTTAGGTAAGACACATATGCAACAGTTAGGTATCTTTATTTCGAAACGTTTCGCCTACACAGTAGGCTTCTTCAGTCGAGTACAGAAAAGTTGATAGAAGCAGAAGATACTTGAAGACGATGTAATCAGTCCATCACCCTTAAAGTTTTGAGGTGGTCAGTTTCCCTCAGTTGGAGAAGAGCATTTTTCCGTTTTTCTGAAACAATAGAAGTTGAAGTGACGGATGGAGCCTTATATAGTGCCGGAGGTGGGGACTTAGGTTGCTTTGGGGGGGGCAGGTCCCTTCAAACCCACCGTTTGTGTTGCAGTGTCTCTTGGTACAGACCTTCAACTTCGAAAAAAACCTTACTATGAAAGGCGGTTTTTGGAGGGACCTCCCCTCCCAAAGCAACCTAAGTCTCCCTCCGGGCACTATATAAGGCTCCATCCTGTCATTTAAATTTCTATTGTTTAAGACAACGGAACAATGCTCTTCCCAGACTGGGGACGGGCCACCTCAAAAATTTAAAGGGGGATGGACGATTACATGTCTTTTAAGATCTTCTGCTTCTATCAACTTTTTTGTACTCGATGAAAAGCCCACGTGTAGGCGAAACGTTTCGAAATAAAATACCTAACTGTTTTCATATGTTTTTTCCTAACATAGAAAATTTCTACATACAGCATATTGTAGAGAACCTGGGGGTAAAACCCAAAAAAACAGACACAAAGGACTTACTTCCATTAACCCCTTGGAGGGGGTTAAGAGACATTTCTACTTCCGAATTCTGAGCAACACACCCTGACGTTAAATCTGTAATTGCTCTAACCTATAGCAGCAAATTCCTGGAAACCTGTCGCCACTTTTCTACAAGTTGGGGGCATTAAAACTTCATCCCGTTTGGGAACAAAAAACTGCCCTTTGTGTTTTGTCTTTTTGCAAAGACTGGAAACGAAAATTTAAAAGGCGAATCAGCACTTCCCTTTGTAATATGAGGACCCCAGGGGCTCTTGAAAGGGCGGGCGAGCTGGGATCGACTTACGGAATCAGAGGGTAAAAAAACCCAATCGCGGAAAACAAGAAAAAAGGGAAAAAAGCTGTGCGAAAAACTGAAATACAAATTAATTCCACTAGGTTTTTAAAAACAAGTTTTTTAACATTTAAAAACTTTAAGTGAGTGACCCCTGGTATAAACCCAAATGATAAAGGGGTTTTTTTAAAAACATTTTTGCAGGTGCATTCAGGCATAAGTTTTACACAAGGGAGAATTATTATTATTTTTAATCAAGGGGGAACGCAAAACCCCGGGGGTTTAATACAGCGCTTGGGGAAAGGGGGAAAATGGGGAAGGCATTCAATTTAATTTGGGGGGAACTGAAGCCAAGAACACAAAGGGAAAAAAATCTCTCTCTCTACCTGAATAAAAAAATGGTGTTTAAAATACTGATGGTGTAAACATGACAGAACATTATGATGTATCTGTGGAAGCACCAATAAAGAAAACCCCTCCCAAAAAGCAAATAAAATTTTTGGGTCATTAAAAAACCCCAGGTAAGTCCCGTCAAAACTAAATTTCCCATATTTACCTTTAAATCTCCCACAAAATGGGGAAAGATATAGGTTTTTGTTTTGGGGTTACTAATAAAATCCCTGTGCCCAAAAAGGAAACTTAAATCCCAACAACAGTAAACACTTATCACATTTTTAAACAAATGTGAAATGTTAGAAAATATTGCCCCTTTTTGGGGAAATTTTTTAAAATTTAATTTTCAAAATAGCTAAAGGGGCGGGGTTTTAATTTAAAGCTCAGTCAAAGGAAAATCCTTGACCCCATGGGCTGCAAGAAATCTAAAGTTTGTTTCCAAGAAGCTAAGTCCCCTTTCAGTTTGTCAAAAGAAAACTTGGCTGGTTTTTTTAAAATCGCAAAATTTTTTTGGCCCTTTTGAACGGGAAATGAAGCCCCCAGAGTGGTTTCAAGAAAAAACTTTTTTAAAAATTAAACCCCTTGAAATCGTAATGACATGATTGACAACCAAACCAAAACCACAGGGGGGGATAGAACCCGCGACTTTCTCTCAAAAACTCCGGGAACCTGATTCCCTAGCCACGGGGCCCCAGCTGGCTACTACAAAAAATTTTTCCTCCAACTGGGTAAAAATTATAAAACATGGAAAGTTGGGCAAAGCCAACCACTGTGACTACAAAAAACAAATGCAAGTTTTTACAGACAATCTCCTGCCAACGTGGCCATGCCTAGCACCCAGCTAAAGTCCCCTCAAAGCCACCAACAAGACTCCCTGAAATCGTAATGACAACCCGCTTTAAATAACCATAACCACGGGAGGGGATAGAAAACCCCCATCAGAGAGTTTATAAAACTCCAGACCCCATGAGCTTTGCCACTGGGCCCGCTGGCTAAAAGATTCGTCCCAGCAAGGGAGCACGGCCCCTCTGGCAGAAGATTTTCTGTAAAAACTTTGCATTTGTGGTCACAGTGGTGGCCTGTGCTAACCTTCCATGGGTATAAATATACCTAGTTGGACGAAAACTTAAGACTAGCTGGTCCAAAGGCTACACATCGGTCTGGAGTTTTGGACTTTGTTAGGTTAAATTAAAGGGTTGGGTTAGGTCAGATTTAAATTAGGTTAAATTTTGGGTTTTTGGCCAAAAACTAAATCTACAAAACAAATGAGTGTTTAAAACCCCCTATTAGTTAAAACAAAACCCTTTTTTCTTTTTGTACAAAAGGGGGCCCGCCAAACCCGAGGTTTTCTGGGCGTGATGCAACGCCATCAAATAACTGCACTTCCCCCTCCGAGTGACGATACCAGGTTCTGTGCTCCTGCAGGCACTGAAAGAAGAAAAATTAAACTTGTATAGGAAATGAAGGAACGTAGAGAGGTGTCATGCAGGTATTTAAAACCGTACAAAAATGTAGGGTTGTATTATGGCCAAGAAGTGTGTCATAAATGTGAAAATATTTCAGTGCTCAAAAAACGGTATTTGAATGTTCAAAGGGACGGTATTAGATGTAACAACTCAATGAAAGGTGTGGGGTTATTTTGGCAGTTAGTTACGGATGTGTTTTGGGGCCTAGCTCGGGTATTTCAACAAACCGGCCATATCCCACCGAGGCAAGGGGGGGCCCAAAAAAAAAACAAAATTTTTTTTTAATTTAATTTTAATATATAAGGAGAAGGGGTTCTAGCCCCTTGCTCCCCCTTTTAGTCGCCCTAACAACAAGCTTGACTTTCGGAGGGGAAAAATTCGTTCCATTTCCCTGGAGATTTTTATGTTTTTTGTAAGAGCTATGTGTCTTTTTTCAAAGCGAGTTTATCTCACCTCCCCGTTGATGATCAGGCCTCAATTATTCTGTGAATTTTTTGAAGTTGAGTGGGTTTGTTGGGTTTTAAAATTTTAAAAAACCTTGTGTTTATAAGAGACAGGTATCTTACACCCCCTAACTCAAACTTTTCTTCGTAACAGAGGAAAAATAGGAAGGGATGACTGACCCCAACCAGACCAGTGACTGTATCCTAACCACACCAGTGACTGTACCATAACCAGTCCCAGTGACGTACCATCAACCAGTCACCAGTGACTGTAAATCAACAGTCCCAAAGGGCTGTAAAATCAACCATCACCTGACTGTACCATCAACCAGTCACCATGACTGTACCATCAACCAGTCACCAGTGACTGTACCATCAACCAGTCACCAGTGACTGTACCATCAACCAGTCACCAGTGACTGTACCATCAACCAGTCACCAGTGACTGTACCATCAACCAGTCACCAGTGACTGTATCCTCAACCAGTCACCAGTGACTGTATCCTCAACCAGTCACCAGTGACTGTACCATCAACCAGTCACCAGTGACTGTACCATCAACCAGTCACCAGTGACTGTACCATCAACCAGTCACCAGTGACTGTATAATAAGTTCAGCACACCATTTATTCACCAGATCAACAACTTCCAGGGACGACTGAAGGCAGGTTAGGCAGGATTTTCTCTAGCAGATGTTAAGCTGGTGAGAATGGAGGAAGACTCGGGTAAAACGTTATAATAGCTTATAATACCGACAGGTTAATAAATCAAGACACATGTACAACACTTATGTATATTCCGTAACGTTTTCGCCTACACAGTAAGTTTCTTCAGTCGAGTACAGAAGGTCACCCAAAAGTGGGGAGATGTAAAGGCGATATAATCATCAGTCACCCTTGAAGACGTAGTTTGGAGGTGGTCAGTCCCTCAGCCTGGAGAAGAATTTTGCTCCAGTCTGGAATATTGTTCAAGACTATGGAACAAAACTGCAATATTGTTACAGGCTATAGAGCAAAACTCTTCTCCAGGCTGAGGGACTGACCGCCTCCAAACTACGTCTTCAAGGGTGACTGACTGATTATATCCTCTTTACAGCTCCACTACTTTTGCTGACTCTTCTGTACTCGACTGAAGAAGTCTACTGTGTAGGCGAAACGTTACGGAATAAACATACCTAATTGTTGCCCATGTATTTTACTTATCAATACTAGGGTAGGCCTACTGGCCTACTGGTCTTTAGTGCTCTGATACGCTTTATTTGTCTGTCAGTTCTGAAGGTCATCCCTACGATCACTGGATAAGCGATAATCTAGCGGATAATCATATATTGGTGGGTGGTTTAGATATATACTTCCAGTTTGCATCTGCCCAAGGCTTCTGTTCCACGGAGACGAAGTAGCAGTAGCGGCCTCCCAGGTCAAGCCAGCGATTGTCAGGGCAGTGACCTGTGACTGGAGGGTCAGGTGTGGGCAGCTGACCTGTGGTACACAAAGATATTAATGTTATGTCTAAACATCATTATTATTAATTATTATTTTTAATGTTTTATTGTTTTTGCCTTATTAACATTACAATTATTATTGTCATTATCATCATTTTATTTTTATTACACTAAACTCTCATTGGTAACTCAAGACACAAATCCAGTCAAGGAAGTCATAAATTTTTTTGGGTCCTATAGGATAGATGACGGGGTGTTTTTGGGCTCTTCAACTACCCCGGGAGACTGATGATTCCCCCATATCTACCTAGTGAAATAAATCCGGGAACTGGCGAGGCTTGAACCATAGCAAACGAGTCCTAAAACTCACAGTAGTTTGAGGTAATCAAATCCCTCAACCTGGAGTAGATGCCACAGCATCATACTCCAACAAATTTGAGCATTATGACATAAGAGGCCCAAACCACTTACATATTTCCAAATCTTGCCAAACCCAAACGGGTTGCAGTACCCCACTATTATGGACACAACCTCATCAATAAGACCACTGGATACTGGAGTACCACAGGGAAGTGCCCTTTGGGTCCCCTGCTCTTCCTCTTATACATCAAATGATCCCACCTTCTGTATACAACACATGTCATCTCCCCCTATTGTTAACGAATAACTAGTAAAAATATCTACCTGGATGGCTGCTAATAAACTTCCACTTAATACTGACAAAACCTTCTATATTCCCGTTTGGGAACAGAACAAATTTCTGCCATCTGAGCATAACACGACAACAACCCTTATTGTTAGACATAATGAGGGGAAATTCCTGGGCCTACCCTCGACAGCAAACCCAAAATTCAACACCCATGTCCCACAAATAAACAAAAAAAAAAAAATATCCAAAACAGTTTGGGATCCTCTCTAATATACGTTACTACGTACCACAAACAGCACTACTCACACTATACTATTTACTCTTCTCTCCTACCTCACCTATGCTATTTGTGCTGGGGGATCAACACCAGCAACACACCTAGTCAATAATAACCCAACAAAAAGCGACAGGAAGAAATATCACACAGTCCACGCAAGACGGAACCCCCCCCCCCCCCCTTACTCTTCAAAGACCCAAACCGGCCATATCCCACCGAGGCAGGGTGGCCCAAAAAAAAAAACAAAGTTTCTCTTTTAACTTTAGTAATATATACAGAACATTCACACCTACATTGTACAAAACTACATTTAAACCAAAACCATAAAATCTACTTTTAACCCGGAACTAAAATAATTTCTTGATGGCTGTAACAGACTCAGACATGACACAAAAATCTCTGACATTCCCCGTGTCCGGCTAAACCTATAAAAAAAATTCGATGTACATAAAAGGGGCCAAGAATCAGGAACATACTGACAGACAACCCTCATTTTCGAAAAAAACCATTGAAAACATCTCCCTAACACACCCCATCATCAGCTAACCAAATGAAAACCAACCAGTTCTCTGTTTAGTTTTCCTGAACACATCCAAAACAATTTGTAATTCCGCCATAATTTACACCTACAATCACCCGAGTGATTGTAAACATACAATACCTAATATAATTATTGTCTACCATATCTTAAGTTAGTCTAAGTTTGTCTAAGATACTCTTCCAGTACTAAATCTACTATTTATAATATTAAATGATTTCGACTACCTAATTTTTTAAACCTAATTATGTACCTAACTGTGAAGGTATCTAATTACGGACCTCTTAATATGCTCAGATATAACCTATATTAAAATAGTGTATTAGTCTGGCGGAAGTTCCTAGGTACGGTAGTTACCACACAGTATAAACCACACAGTATAAACCACACAGTATAAACCACACAGTATAAACCACACAGTGTAAACCACAGTGTAAAACCCCCACAGTTTAAACCACACAGTGTAAACCACACAGTGTAAACCACAGTGTAAACCACACAGTATAAACCACACAGTGTAAACCACAGTATAAACCACACAGTATAAACCACACAGTATAAACCACACAGTATAAACCACACAGTAAAACCACACAGTGTAACCACACAGTATAAACCACACAGTGTAAACCACACAGTTTAAACCACACAGTGTAAACCCACACAGTATAAACCACACAGTATAAAACCACACAGTAAAACCACACAGTTTTAAACCAACAGATATAAAACCACAGTATAAACCACACAGTATAAACCACACAGTATAAAACCCCAGTATAAAACCACACAGTTAAAAACCACACAGTAATAAACCACACAGTATAAACCACACAGTATAAAACCAAAACAGTATAAACCACACAGTATAAACCACACAGTATAAACCAAAACAGTAAAAAAACCACACAGTAAAAAACCACACAGTATAAACCACACAGTATAAACCACACAGTATAAACCACACAGTATAAACCACACAGTATAAACCACACAGTATAAACCACACAGTGTAAACCACACAGTATAAACACACAGTAATAAACCACACAGTATAAACCACACCCGTATAAACCCCCACAGTATAAACCACACAGTATAAACCACACAGTAAAAACCACAACAGTAAAAACCCCACCAGTTAAACCAACAGTATAAACCACACAGTAAAAACCCCACACAGTATAAACCACCAGTATAAACCACACAGTAAAAGTTAACAGGAAAAAATTTTTTTGTATGTGATGTTATCGCCCCCAGGTTGTGGGACAGTTTGTTCAATCTTTATCATCTTCCATCTTTATATTGGATGAAGATCCCCTTTGCGGCAGACGTTTCAGAAAAAAAGTAACCCAAGTGTTGCCAAATGTCAAAACACAAAATTGCAATATGATTAAAAATTATTAGTATATAATAGTATAGTAAAAATTAATGTAGTAGTAGTAGTAATATAGTAGTAGTAGCAGTATAGTAAAAGGTAAGTAGTAGTATGTATAGTAGTAGTAGTAGCAGCAGTATGTAGTAATGTAATGTAGTATAGTAGTAATAGTTTTGTAAATAGTAATATAGTAGTAGTAGTAACAGATTAGTAGTAGTATAGTAATAGTATAGTAGTAGTATAGCAAAAAAAGTAGTAGTAATATATATAGTATAAATGTTTAGTATAATATTTAGTAGTATAATATAATTAGTATAGTAACAGTATTAGTGTAGTAGTAGTAATAGTGGGTGTAGTAGTAGCAGTAGTAAAAGTAGTAAATATAGTAGTATATAGCAGCATAGTAGTAGAAATGTAATAGAATATAGAAATAGTATTAGTAGTAGTAATAGTAAAGTAGAGTAGTATAACATATTAGTAGAGTATAAAGTAGTAGTAGTGCATAGCGTAGTAGTATAATAGTAGTAATAGTAGAGTAATGTTTTAGTAGTAGTAATAGTGTATAGTATAGAAATAGTAGTATAGAAATATAGTAGTATACAGTAGTAAAGTAAAACATAATGTAGTATAATAGTAGTAGTAGTAGTAATATATAGTAGTAGTGGTAGAAATTAGTTTTAAATTTTTATTATAGTAGAAATGTAGTGGTAGTAGAAATATAGTGTAGTAATAGTAATAGTAGTAGAGTATAGTAAAGTAGTAGTAGTAGTAGTATAATAGTAGAGTACAGTAGTAATAGATATAGTAGCATAGTAGTATAATATAGTGTAGTAATAGTAGTAGTAATAGTAGTAGAGTAGTAGTGTAATAGTGTAGTAGTAGTAAAGTAGTAGGTTAAGTAGAAATAGTGTAGTAGTATATAAAGATAGTATAGTAGTAATAGTAGTAGTAGTAGTAGAATTTGTATGTAGAAATAGTATAGTAGTAGTAGAAAATATTAGAAATAGTAGTAGTAATAGTATAGTAATAGTATAGTAGAATAGTAGTAGAATGTATAGTAATAGTAGAATAGTAGTAGTTAAAGTAGAAAATAGTAGTAGAAATAGTAGTGTAATAGTGTAGAAATAGTAGAAATAGTAGTAGTAGTAATAGTAGTAAAAAAGTAGAGTAGCAATAGTAGAATAGTAGTAGTAATAGTAGTAGAAAATATAGTAGAAATTTAGTATAGAAATAGTAGTATAGTAGTAAAATAGTAGATAGTAGTAGACCCAAATTTTTAATGTAAAAACAGGAAATGGCTATTTACCATACCAACCTGTATATTTAATAACCAGAGTTTGTTCATAACTAGTTCATAAACTAGTTTTGTCACTTAGCCATAATAAAAAATTTTTCCCCTCATAATTTGTAATATTTTACATTTAAGAATAAAACTAAGTCCCCCAAAAACCCCTGCCATGCAAAGGGTTCTAGTGGTACACTCTGTAATGCCTAGCCATGAAAGCGTTCTAGTGGTACACTCTGTAATCCCTAGCCATGCTAAACGTTTAGTGGTACACTCTGTAAGCCTAGCCATGCAAAGGGGCGTTCTAGTGGTACACTCTGTAATCCCCAATTTTACTACAGTAAACCAAACAAAAAACCAAATTTTTTTTGTAAACCAGCATTGTAACCCTTAAGAGAATAAACTTTGAATAACCTCAGACAATCGCCTCCCAAATGTTGAAGTTGTCCAAGTATTTTATCCACAGGGTATATTACCCCAAAACCCTTCCCATCAAAACTGTGGGCTTTGCCATCAAATAAGCATTACCACTTATGTCTATATAAAAAATCAAAAATTTTAGCCAACATACAGGTTGAAAATTCATTACTTTTTAAAAATTTTTCACCTGTCAAACTTTTTGGGCCCCTTCCTGGACCCTTATGTACCTCTTAATGTTGAGGTACAGTCCCCGGATCCATTTTACCCTGTAATGTTGAGGTACAGTCCCCCGGACCCATTATGTACCTCTGTAATTTGAGGGACAGGGCCCGGACCCATTATTACCTCGATCTTTTTTACTAAACCCCCCAAAGGAGGTCATGGAGCACATCAAAATATAACTTTAAAACTTTAAAACATAGAAAGTCACTGTAAATTAAGACACAGTGCAACATCTGGGTATCTTTATTTTAGACGTTTCGCCCTCCAGGGCTTTATCAATACAAATTCCAGACATAACTTAAGACAGTAAACTATATACAAAAGAGGGAATCATCCCCCAATAGGGGAGGTGCGAAGGGGGGCACCTAGTTACTGAAATGGGGGAAAAATTTGTGAATTAAGTTGGTCTTTGTCGTGGGGAAAACTAAAAACACAAACTCACCCACTTTGTTAATTTGAGAAAATGGGCTGGGGTACTGCAGTTTGGGGTAGACCACAACCATCGAGGGGGGGTTATCTGGTGCACTTGTGCTCACGAGGCTCAATTAGGTTTTTCCATCACCCCAGTGACGTAAATGATGTATCCATCCGTCCCCCGAAACCATGACCATCCTCATTGGGAAAAAAAACAGTTTTTGGTTTTTATATATAATATATAAAAAAAATATATATATATATAAATATATATATATAAATATATATATAAATATTATATAAATATATTTATTATTAATATAAATATATAAATTTTAAAACCCCATATCATACTATGAGAGACCTCACCCATGTCGGCTGCACCACTCATGATCTCTCGACCTGTCTCCCCGAGTCCTCTGTTTTCACAAGCCGGCCAAGCCCGGGCCGGGGAAAGGGTTAATTTACCTGCATTAAGAAAAACAAGCCCGGCTTCCGTTTTTAAGTTGTTTTTTGCATCAAACCCCCATCAAGCGCCCCTTTGGGGTGGTGGAACGGGGAAACAAAATGACCACCGGACTTACAACGTCTTCTCGCCCCTGTAAAGAACATAACAAATAGCTATGAATGTGTGTGTTTAAATACATTCACACTTTCAAACATACAGATTACAAACAACACATTTCACTGAACAATCAATTACAATTGGATACCAGTGTTGCATCAAAGTTGTGTTACTCACCTAATTGGGTGCAGAGGTCGAGTCATAACTCCTGGCCCCCCCCTCTTCGTATTACCCCCTAATTTGACCACCTAATTGGTGTGGGTGTGTGTGTGTGTGTGTGTGTGTGTGTGTGTGGTGTGTGTGTGTGTGTGTGTGGTGTGTGTGTGTGTGTGTGTGTGTGTTGGGGGTGTAGTAAACCCCAAACCCAATTTACTCACCCAATGTGGTTGCAGGGGTCAAGACTCGGGTCCCGGCCCCGCCTCTTTACAATGACTGGGTCCCCTCTCTCCCTGCTCCAGACTTTATCAAACCTCGCTTTAAGCTATGTAAGGTTCCTGCCCCACTACTTCACTTAAGAACATAAAAAACGAAGAAACACTCAGCAGGCCTACGGGCCCATGCGAGGCAAGTCCAAGTCTCCTACCGGCTTAAGCCAATGCCCCCAAACCCTAATCAGTTCAGGTCACTTTTGACTTAAGGGAGGAACACGGCAACCGCCTGGTAGCACAAGCATCAGTCCAACTCACACCCACCCACATCCACTCATGTATTTATCCAACCTATTTTTAAAGCTACACAACGTTCTGGCCTCTATAACTGTACTCGGGAGTTTGTTCCACTCATCCACAACTCTATTCCCAAAACCCAGTACTTTCCTATACCCTTTCCTGAATCTGAATTTTTCCAACTTAAAACCTTTGCTGCGAGTCCTGTCTAGGCTAGATATTTTCAGCACACTATTTACATCCCCTTTATTTATTCCTGTCTTCCATTTATACACCTCAATCATATCCCCCCTAATTCTACGTCTTTCTAGAGAGTGCAGTTTCAGGGCCCTTAGTCTAAACCTCATAGGGAAGGTTTCTGATACATGGGGTCAACTTTGTCATCCTCTTTGACATTTTCCAGAGAATTTATATCCATTCTGTAATCGGTGACCAAAACTGTGCAGCAAATCAAATGAGGCCTAACCCAAAGGATGTATAAGTTGAAAAAACCTGAGGACTTTCCCTATTATTTAGCTTCTTTATATGAAGCCAGGGTTTTATTAGCTTTATTTCAACACTTAGCACTGTTGTCTTGTTTCAGATTACTGCTAACCCGAACTCCTAAACTTTTTCCAAACCGTAATATTTTTAAAATCACATTATTTAGTTTATATGTGGCATGGTTTTGTCCTGTCCAAAAATTTAGAACTTTGCATTTGTCTAATTTAAACTGCATCTCCCCTTTTTTCCGACCATGCATCATCTATTCAAATCTTCCTGGAGTGCTCTAAAGTCCTCGTTAGAAAGAATTCGAGGGCCCTTTTTTTGGTGCTCGGCAAACTTGCGATGTCGCTCTTTATGCCCTCATCTATGTCGTTTTGTAGATTGTGAAAAAGGGGGGGCCCAACACTGACCCCTGTGGAACACCGCTGGGGCCTTTCCCCCCATTCGATTCTCCCCCTTTATGCAAACTCTGCGCCTTTTTGTCCCCATGCCTCTATCCAGGAAAATTTCTCCTATCCATGTGCCTTTTTTTTCCTAAATAGTCTCTGAGGGGGGACCCGTCAAAAGCCTTACTAAAGTCCATATAACAATATCAATTCATTACCATGATCTACCTCCTCAAATACCTAGGAAAAAAATTAATAACTTCGTAAGGGGGAGGAACCCCCTTTTTAAAACCCTGGAGATTTGTTGAATTAAATTTATCTTTTCAAGGTGGCTACGAACTGCCTCGGAATTATTTATTCCATAAATTTTTTTCCCCCTATGGGGGTTTGGGTTTTGGTCTATAGTTTGAAACTAAGGACCTCCACCCGTTTTGAAAATAGGAAACCATTTGTAAGACATTCCACTTCCTAACTACTCTATGACTGAAGAAATATTCCTAACATCCCTTTTTACTATCTGATCTTCAAATTCCAATGTGACCCCTTTTTCGTTTCCCCTCTCTGGGAAAATCCTGTTTTTTGCCACCTTTTCTATTCCCCACAGTATTTTTTTATGTCGTTTTTGTCTCCCCTGACCCTCCCCTCCTCCATGTCGTCAGGCCGATTTCCCCCAACCTTTCTTCATAGGGGCATTCCCCTTACTCTGGAATTACGGCAAAAATTTGTAGTTTTTCCAATTTCTTGACTTTTTGACCAGGTGTGGGTTCCAAAATGGGGCTGCGTACTCCAATATGGGGCCGACGTACCAGTGTATAAAGTCTTGAACGATCCTTACTGAGGTACCGGAACACTATTTTCAGGGTTTTCCAAGCGCCCATAGCTGCAGCAGTAATTGGTTTAAAGGTGCTTCTGGCGAGTATCGGATTTTACTACTCCTAATATTTCTCCCGAGGAGGGTTTTTACCCTTTGGCCCCCCTAGCCTAATTTGTCTGCGGTCTTCTTTGCCCTTTTGATTTCATGACTTTGCATTTGGTGGGGTTTTAAAATTCAGGAGCCAGTTCCCTTACCACAATCCCGCCTGTCCCGGGTTTTTTGTAGACCGTCTGGGCCCGTCTAGTTTAATTTCCCATTAACTTCACATTGCAAACGGGGCACTCTAGTCATCCCTTCCGTCAGTCGTTCACAATAAAAAGAATAGCACTGGTCCCGGGACCGACCCCTGTGGGACCTCGTCGAAAACAGGTCCCCTGTGATACCTCTTCACGGACCAAACTCGCTGTTGCCCCCCCTGTCAATATTCACGTCTATTGCAGTTCCCCCCCTGTTATATGTGCCTGATCCCCTGCTTCTTAGCCCCCAAAAAAAAATCAATCAAACCCCCCCTTCCCTCTCATTTCTTATTTCAGTTACCTTTTCATAAAACCTAGTAGGTTTGTGGACAGGATTACCTTCCCTGAATCCAGCTGGCTGCGTTTATAATTTGTTCTGATCCGGTGTGTGTGTGTTTTGTGTTTAAAAGCCTTCCCCGTATTTTGTCACTTAATTAACTCATTCGTGAGAGTAAACACAAGAGAACAATCTGTTCACGATCACTGACTTTTTGTTTATTTTAGTTGGGAATTAAGACTAATAATAAAAATTATGTTAACTGTGCCTTTAAAAAACTTTCCCTGTCACACTTTCCTCCCAAGTCACAGCCGCTGACTACTTTGTAACAAACACCATCAAAATGACTCCCTCAGCGTTGATGCCCCAAAACTGGTAGTGCAGTGTGTTCAATAACCTGCATCGTAGGCAAACACACCATAAAAATTATCATTTTTGTGATTATGATTATCATTTTATTATGATTACGAAAAAAAAAATTTTATCAAAAAAACCCCCCCCCCCCCCCCCCCCCCCCCCCCTATTAAAAACCACTTGGTTAGGGGGTTTTAGGATCCCCACTTTTTTCCACTACGGGTTTTTTTCCCCGTCACCACATCATGGGACAGTTTGGGGTTCCACAACTTTCAAGGTTGCCCCCGTGTGGAAAAATAATTGGCAAGATAAAA
>NC_069438.1:10448737-10470257 GCF_026875155.1 Cherax quadricarinatus
CAGAAACTCAAAACTTATAGCCACAGAAACAACACTCAATACAGAAGAATCCTGGAATCATCCTCATCTCTACAACCAACAATTTCAACCAGAACAATGGCTTCTATAACATAGCTGAACCACTCGCCAAGAAACTTCTTCATCGCTATCCCACATAAGAACATAGAACACTGCAGAAGGTCTACAACTTGTCCAATACCCCTGCCAAGCTACCCAAGACTCTATAACCCCACCCGGTAGATCATCAGATGCAGCATTCTCCACCTGACCTCAACATTCTGAACATGACTATAAATACTCTCGTACCTTCCAACCCCAGGTAGATCCGTGTGTGACTTGAAAAAGCCCACTGTGTGGGTGAAACGTTGTCAATAAAGGATCACATTATACTGCATTTGTGTTTATATTTCCACCTTGTACATGTACTGGTATACCTTTTACATGTACTTGTATACCTTGTACCCTGTACTTGTATACCTTGTACATGTACTTGTATACCTTGTACATGTACTTGTATACCTTGTACATGTACTTGTATATCTTGTACATGTACTTGTATACCTTGTACATGCACTTGTATACCTTGTACATGTACTTGTATACCTTGTACATGTACTGGTATACCTTTTACATGTACTTGTATACCTTGTCATGTACTTGTATACCTTGTACATGCACTGGTATACCTTGTACATGTACTTGTATACCTTGTGCATGTACTGGTATACCTTGTACATGTACTGGTATACCTTGTACATGTACTTGTATACCTTGTGCATGTACTGGTATACCTTGTACATGTACTGGTATACCTTATGCATGTACTTGTATACCTTGTACTTGTATACCTTGTACATGTACTTGTATACCTTGTACATGTACTTGTATACCTTGTACATGTACTTGTATACCTTGTTCATGTACTTGTATACCTTGTACATGTACTTGTATACCTTGTACATGTACTTGTATACCTTGTACATGCACTTGTATACCTTGTACATGCACTTGTATACCTTGTGCATGTAACTTGTATACCTTGTTGCATGTACTGGTATACCTTGTACATGTACTGGTATACCTTATGCATGTACTTGTATACCTTGTACATGTACTTGTATACCTTGTACATGTACTTGTATACCTTGTACATGTTCTTGTATACCTTGTACATGTACTGGTATACCTTGTGCATGTACTGGTATACCTTGTACATGTACTGTATACCTTATGCATGTACTTGTATACCTTGTTACATGTACTTGTATACCTTGTACATGTTCTTGTATACCTTGTACATGTACTTGTTTTACCTTGTACATGTACTTGTATACCTTGTTCATGTACTTGTATACCTTGTACATGTACTTGTATACCTTGTACATGTACTTGTATACCTTGTTCATGTACTTGTATACCTTGTTCATGTACTTGTATACCTTGTACATGTACTTGTAGCAGTAGCTAGTAGTAGTAGTATAGTTATTATTAGTACTAATATTTTTAATATTATTGCTATTATCATCAGTATCATTATTACTATTTGGTACAGTTCAAGATGTCTCCACCGTCCTGCCTCTCACTGCTGACAGTAACACTAATCGCCTTTCTTCCAAATGTAAGTACCTTTATATACATATACAGTGGACCCCCGGTTAACGATATTTTTTCATTCCAGAAGTATGTTCAGGTGCCATTACTGACCGAATTTGTTCCCATAAGGAATATTGTGAAGTAGATTAGTCCATTTCAGACCCCCAAACATACACGTACAAACGCACTTACATAAATACACTTACATAATTGGTCGCATTGGGAGGTGATCGTTATGCGGGGGTCCACTGTACTACATACATGTATTCGTAATATCAACTCAATCCATTACTCATGGTTGTCATCACACTCTGCACGTCTCACGACGCTGGCAGCTCTACAACTGTTCTCCCTCAATCATAATAATCTTAATCCTTTAGTTTCCCGGATGAAAAATTTGTGTTACGAAAATTTCTTATACAGGTTGGTGTCACTTTACGAAGCTTCGCTTTACAGTGTTTCGCTAAATGCAATGGTTTTCAGTTATATCCATTCTTCATTTATTCAGACTTCCTACAATAAATATATTTACCACTCACTATAAGCTAAGGACGAAAATATATTAAGGTAAGAAATGTGCGCTGTACATGAATTTTTAAGGTCGAGTTCTGTTGCTCACTTAACAAATGATAATGTAAACATGTTACAGTGGAACCCTCGCCTAACGATATTAATCCGTTCCTGAGAGCTCAACGTTAGGCGAAATTATCGTTAGGCGAATTAATTTTCCTCATAAGAAATAATGGAAATCAAATTAATCCATTTCTGACACCCCAAAGTATGAAAAAAAAAAATTTTTTACCACATGAAATATTAATTTTAATACACACAAACTGAAGAAATGCACAGTTACATGACACTTACCTTTATTGAAGATCTGGTGATGATTGATGGGATAGGGAGGAGGGGGAGAGTGGATGGTCTTAGTGTTTAGAAGGGGAATCCCCTTCCATTAGGACTTGAGTAGCAAGTCTATTTTCCCGGGTTACTTCCCTTCTTCTTTTAATGCCACTAGGACCAGCTTGAGAGTCACTGACTTCTGTCGCACAACAATCTGTCCATAGAGTCCTGTACCTCTCGTTCCTTTATGACATTCCTAAAGTGTTTTTCACAATATTGTCAGTGAATAATCAATAGGCTTTCAAATTTCACACTATTACTAAGTGATGATTTGTATAGCAATTGGTTTTCCATGTGATAACCTTAAAAAGCTTCTGTATTATTATTATTATAATCAAGGGGAAGCGCTAAACCCGGAGGATTATACAGCGCCTGGGGAGGGATGTGGAAGGCATTCAGGCTTAATTCAAGGAACTGGAGCACAGATCCAATTTCCTAAATCAAGAGCCCCTCACCAACATCAAGGAACCTTCCTTGAGGGGAAAAAGCTTCTGTAGACTGGCTTTCAATACTTGTGTATCCTGCCTAGAAGAATGTGCTTGTTAATCCTGTTTAGAAGTGTCATTTTGACACTTTTTTTCTCTCAAAATGGTATGATATTTTGTATCAAATAGGGGAAGGGGGAGATATCCTTGATGCTGGTGAGGGGTTCTTGATCCAAGGGACTGAATTTACCCTCCCCTTGAAACAAATCTGAAAGCATTCATTCCCCAAACTTTATGGGACCTTCATGGGTTTAGCACTTCTCTGATTAAAATTCTCTTTCAACAAACCAGCCGTATCCTTCCACCGAAGCAGGGCGACACAAAAAGAAAAACGAAAATTTCACTTTTTAACTTTAGTAATGTATACAGGAGAAGGGGTTACTAGCCCCTTGCCTGTGGCATTATAGTAGTGTCTTATGTATAGTATATATAAGCATGCAAAATATCCAGAGGGAAGAATTGTGAAATTCCAAACACCTGTGATTTCTCACATTATCAAGACAATCATTATTCCTTGATATATTGAGAAATCATGAAACACTTGGAATTTCTCAACTTTTTCACTGATTATTTTGCATATTGTGGTATCACCTGTTTACTGTGATCTCACTGCATCACTTACATGTAGATATATGTTCTTGCACTACCAGGCTCCTCTTCCACAGGGAGCAGTAGTCCACTGACTGGTGGCAGCATCTTTGGTATCACTCTGGCTGTGGTGTTGGTGGCAGCCATTTTTGGATACACAGCTTACACCTACTTGAAGAAGAAACCAAAACTTGCTGGATACGGCAGCACTCTCCACTTCCAGAATGCTCTGTATTCCACTAGTAAGTTATGTGACAGGGATTTGCATTTTGAGCATAAGTCGACAAATATTGAATCAGACACATGGACAAGGTAACGTAGAGTAATGTAGACAGGGTAATGTGGACAGAGTGAGGCTCACTGAGTGACATTTTGCTCTTGGAGTGAATAGCACAATTGCAGTGATCCATATTCAAAATATAACCAGTGAAAAAAAATTGCAAAATCTCGAAGTGTTTTTCATGATTTCTCACATTATCAAGGAAGACATAAGAAAGCTTCTGTAGAAGGCTTTTACAAAGTAGAAGTGATGCAAGGAGGGAGGAGTGTATGGAGAGAAAAAGAGGTTAAGAGAGTGGTGAAGCAATGTAAAAAGAGAGCAAATGAGAGTGGGTGAGCTCTTATCAACAGATTTTGTTGAAAAAAAAAAAAGAAAGTTTTGGAGTGAGATTAATAAGTTGAGAGCCTAGGGAACAAATGGATTTGTTAGTCAAAAATAGGAGAGGAGAGTTATTAAACGGAGAGTTAGAGGTATTGGGAAAATCCAGGGAATATTTTGAGGAATTGTTAGATGTTGATGAAGACAGGGAAGCTGTGATTTTGTGTACTGAGCAAGGAGGAATAACATCTTGTAGGAGTGAGGAAGAGCCAGTTGTGAGTGTGGAAGAAGTGCATGGGGCAGTGGGTAGAATGAAAAGGGGTAAAGCAGGTGGAGATATAATTTTGGAGTGGTTAGTGCTGTTATTTAATAAATGTATGGAAGAGGGTGTGGCACCTAGGGAGTGGCAGAGAGCATGCAAAGGAGACAAAAGAGAGTGCAAAAATAATAGGGGAATAAATCTGTTGAGTATACCTGGTAATGCATATGGTAGTTATTATTGAAAGAAGAGCAAGACGGAGAATAGGATAGCAGATGAATAGGGAGGATTTAGGAAGGGTAGGGAGTGTGTAGACCAAGTGTTTACAGTGAAACATATAGGTGAACAGTATTTAGATAAGGGTGAAGATATTTTTGTGGCATTAATGATTTTGGAAAAGGCATATGATAGGGTGGATAGGGGAGAAATGTGGAAGATGTTGCAAATGTATGGAACTGGAGGTAGGTTATTGAAAGCAGTGAACAGTCGTTACGAGGATAGTGAGGCTCAGGTTAGAGTATGCAGGTGAGAGGGAGATTATTTCCTAGTAAAAGTAGGCCTTAGACAGGATGTGTGGTGTCACCATGGTTGTTCAGTATATTTATAGTTGGAGTTGTAAGAGAAGTAAATGCTTGGGTGTTGGCAAGAGGTGTGGGGGTTTAAAAAATAAAGAATCTAATGCAAAGTTTAAGAGAGGTTGCAGAGGTTGGTTGATGAGTTTGGTAGGGTATGTAAAAGAAGAAAATTAAAAGTGAATACATGTATAGGAAAGAGTAAGGTGATGAGGATAACAAAAAAATTAGGTAACAGAGAATGGGTATCAGATTGGAGGGAGAGAGTATGGAGGAGGTGAATGTATTCAGATATTTAGGGGTGGCCGTGTCAGCGGACGTGTCTATGAAAGATGAGGGGAAAAAGGTGAGTGGTGCACTGAGGAATCTGTGGAGACAAAGAACTTTATCCATGAAAGCAAAGAGGGGAATGTATGAGAGTATAGTTATATCAATGGTCTTGTATGGGTGTGGAACATGGGTAGTGAATGTTGCAAAAAGGAGAAGGCTGGAGGCAGTGGAGATGTCATGTCTGAGAGCAATGTGTGGTGTGAATATAATGCAGAGAATCCGTAGTTTGGAAATTAGGATGAAGTGCAGGATTACCAAAACTATTATCTAGTGGGCTGAAGAGGGTTGTTTGGACATGTAGAGAGAATGGAACAAAATAGAATGATTTAGTGTATAAATCTGTAGTGGAGGGAAATCAGGGTAAGGGTCGGCCTAGGAAAGGTTGGAGGGAGGGGGTAAAGGAGGTTTTGTGTGCGAGGGGCTTGGACTTCCAGCAAGTGTGCGTGTGTGTGTGTTAGATAGGAGAAAATGGAGACAAATGGTTTTTAGGACTTGATATGCTGTTGGAGTGTAAGCAATTAACATTTGTGAAGGGTTTCAAGGAAACAAACAGGCCGGACTTAATTCCTGGAGATGGGAAGTATAGTGCCGGCACTCTGGAGGAGGAGTGTTTGTTGCAGTTTTATAACTGAAGTGTCAGCATGCCTCTGGCAAGACAGTGATGGAGTGAATGATGAAGAAAGTTTTTCTTTTCCGGGCAACACTGCCTTGGTAGGAAACGGCCAATGTGTTAATAAAAAAAATATAACAACATTATAAGAAGACTTATAAAGCTAAGATATGACCTCACACATTTCAACCTTTTAAGTCTTCTGTCTTATTATTTTATTATTCCTTGATAATGTAAGAGATCATGAAAGCACTTGGAAATTCACTTTGGTAATAACCACACCTGTTTACTGTGATCTTATTGCTGCAATGAGCAATGTAAATGAACAAGTAAGTTGAGAAAGTGCTTCATAGAAAGTACGAACATGATGTGTGTAGTGAGCAAACTTGCATTTATAGTTCATCAGCACTTTTATGAAATTTAGTTCTTTTTACGGTTACCTTGATGCTGATAAGGGCTACTTCATCTAAGGAACTGGAGGTATCCTGCTTTTCCTCAGATAAAGCCTGATTGCAAATCATTTACCAGTTTACAAGTAAGATACACTTTGGAGAGGAAACTTATGTTTCAGCTCATCACGACTTGAAAATTAACAGCAAAATGAAAAAAAAACAGAGGAGACCAGAAGACAGGTCAGGAGGAGGACAGGGAGGGAGTGGTAGTAATATTAGCAGTTGTGGTGGTAGTACTTGTAGTGGTGATGAGTTGTTGTAATGGTAGTAGTAGTATAAAAAAAAGTGCTAAACCCACTAGGGCCATACAGCACTAATGGTAGTAAAAAAAAATATATATATTTATTATAATCAAGGTAGGTGCCAAGCCCAATGGGGTCACACAGTGCCAAGTAATAGTCATATAATCTTGCTCCTTCTAGCAAGTTCAAAGATAAATGGGGATCTAACTTTGTCTCCTCTACTTAATTTTCATGTCCACCTCTGACAGCCTTTTCTTATTTTTGTTTAATGCAAGCCTAATGCTTGTTACCATGATCCTTCTGCAAAGAAAAGCTTCCTTGTTCCTCTCTTTCTATGTTCCCCGCTGTATCTGCACCTGTTTCTCGACTCTGAAGCTTCCACTCTTTACAGCTCATTCTCTGGCCTTGGCTATCTTCCCTATTTCATAAACTTTGTCTGCTTTCATGCTTAAACTTTTTTCTCTCCCAAACTTTTCCAGAAACTCCTGTTCCTTGCCTTTCCTATATTGTCCATCTTCAGAATTTGAAGAACCTCTGACCGACTTACCCCTCAAGGAAGGTTCCTTGATGTTGGTGAGGGGCTCTTGATTTAGGGAATTAGATCTGTGCTCCAGTTCCCCAAATTAAGCCTGAATGCCTTCCACATCCCCCCCCCCAGGCGCTGTATAATCCTCCGGGTTTAGCGCTTCCCCCTTGATTATAATAATAATAATCTGACCGACTTAACACAATAGAAATGCTTACTTGCCATGTTGACACCATCAATGATCTTTTTTGTCATGTTAGAGATCACAGCTGTTGTATTACCTGGTCCTCTGAAGAAACCATCTACCCTTCTTGAATTCACAAACAAGAGTATTAAGGACTCTCAGAATTTTAATAACACGATGGCAAACAAATTGCGGAATGGAGTCTTAAAACTCACTGGCCAGCTGGCCCAGTGGTTAACACACTGGCCAGCTGGCCCAGTGGTTAACACACTGGCCAGCTGGCCTCAGTGGTTAATGCACTGGCCTGTGAGTTTTAAGACTCACTCGCCATTGGTTCAAGGCCCTACTGGTTCTGTGACTTGAGACCTGAGCTTTGCCACTGTCACCTTTCCTTTCCTCTCAACCTATCTTCTGTTTCGTTTGCCTCTCCTGTCTTCTTTCTCCTCTTGCTATCTTTTTCTTTCCTAGCATGGACCTACTGAAGTGCTCTTCCACCCCTAGACAGGTGTTAGTGTTGACCTACTTTGATCTCCACCTTGAGATATAACTCTCATTACTTTATCACTAATCCTGCCCAGAGTGGGCCAGTAGGCTTTCTGCACTGCTTCTCCACACTTTTTTTTTATTTACCATTACTACTAATTCTTTCACTACTACACCATTACTACCCTTACTGCTACTAACCATATAGTACAGTGGACCCCGGTTTACGATATTATTTCATTCCAGAAGTATGTTCAGGTGCCATTACTGAACGAATTTGTTCCCATAAGGAATATTGTGAATTAGATTAGTCCATTACAGACCCCCAAACATACACGTACAAAAGCACTTACATAAATACCCTTACATAATTGGTCGCATTGGGAGCTGATCGTAAACCGGGGGTCCACTGTATTTCCTTATTCCTCCACCTACTGTCTGGTCTTCTCTACTTTACCTGCTGTGTTGTAACTTGACAATGGCCCATGATCAAATGAAAAGTTGTCTAGTTTCCTCTACTGAGTGAAGGTAATTTTTGAATTATTCCAGTGAATTATGTTTACTTACCAGTGAATATATATTCAGGAGTGCGCGCTAAACCTGAAAGGGTTATACATTGATGTTATTACGTTCATGATTATTATTAAAATTAAGAAATCAAATCAGGGACTGGGTGGAGGCTTGAGTCCATGGCAGGTTCAAGTTATGGTGGGTTAAGTTGTTATTATACTCAAAATTAAGAGCTAAACCCACAATTGGCGGCTTCAAGCAACACCCATTCCGTGATTTGCTTCCAATTGTATTACTGTTTTGCGAGTTGTTATAATTAAGGTTCATTCTGCAGGAGAAAACATAAGCATCACAGAGCCACTGGGTGCCGAGGCCACCATTGATATAGAAGACGGTAGTGTTCGTACACATGAATAAGAAGCAAGCCAACAGTGTCCAGTTATCATTCCATCAGATTTTTGTTTACAAATACTTTAATGGATATAGAAAAAAGTAATGATTTAACACAATATGCAATAAATGTGAACTAATTTAGGTGATTAAATTTAATATAAAGTGGATGGTCCTTGGATATAGTAAAAGTTATGACTTGTAAAGGAGTAATTTCTACTTAACCTTTTAAGAGGGTAACTTATTGTTTGAGAGCAAAAGAGGAAGAACTTAATGGATTCAAGATGCACTGAAACTGACACTAGTCACTTACAGCTGCTCAAAGTTTTTCTTCACAATTAGAGGTAAATCATTACCGTGGTTAACAAGAGGTAACTAGAGTCTTTTATGAAGACCGTCTACCAAATTATGTTCAGGATGCAATGCTGCATCACCCTTATGGGTTTAGAATTTAATTTGATTACAGTAATTACATTCAGGTAGCTCTCTGACCCATACATATGGAAGACACTTGTGAACGTTTAGTCCCCTCAAGGGAGGTTCCTTGATGCTGGCGAGGGGCTCTTGATCCAAGGAATTGAATCTGCTCAAGTTCCCTGAATTGAGTCTGAATACCTTCCGACTCAATTCAGGGATCTGGAGCACAGATCCCAATTCCCTAGATCCAGAGCCCCTCACCATCATCAAGGAACCTTCCCAGATCGTGTGTTAACTTGGTAGAGGGTCACACAAGTATGGAGAATGGGTGGTAATAGCTTTTGGTCTAGGAATGGGGTATAGCTCCCATTCCTTACATCAAAAGACCTTTTACCTGCAATAAAGTTGCCTCCTCTACCCTTGAAGGCAACAGTGGCAGCTGTAACTGCTCCTGCGTGCCCCTTCCACCCCAGCTTTAACTGCCTTCTTTTTCCCTCCCCAGTATGTTGCTTGTATTATTTTAAGAAGGATAATGTAACTCAAGCATACAAATAAAATTTAATAAAGTATCTGCTGAAACATCTTTAGTTTCCCTATGCTATCAGTTGCAGGCAGTTACGTGTCTTTTCTAATTTTTGATTACAACTGCTTTCATAGCTATTTTCTCACTTATGGAAAAGCTCAACCTACAGTCTCAGAGCTGACTGGTTCATCACTCGCTACCAGACTGTAGCCTACTGTCAGTGTCGGTGATGCATCAGTGAATTGTGAGAATGGCTGGTTCAAGGTTTATCTGGTGCCTGTGAAAAACGTAAACGTTTGGAAATTTTTCCCAACTGGTTTCAAATTAGATTTCTGTACTGTGATCGTATGTTAAGCCGAGTTTTGTGCTAACACCAACTAACCATGTGCTCCTATAACAAATTTCGTTTCTGGCAGTTTAAAACTAGTAAAACCAACTGCATCTCATACAACTCCTGACTAGATAATTGTTTGTCACTATGAGCCCTATGTTGAAACTCATTCATTGCTATTTTCCTTTGATGAGCCGCAGAGCTGCTGATAGTGCTGTGCACATCACCAATGTCACACGACAGCATAACATGGCTTAGTATTTATAAGCATAAAAAAAACAGGACGTATTAAATATTTACAATTCAGTCATTTTATCACTCAAACAAAGACTTCTGTGTTAGAAATGTAACCTTTAAGTACAGCATCTTTAAAATTTAAGATCCATTCAAAATAACTGTACAGAATGTGAAATGCCATGAACAGTACTAAATAATCATTCACATAAAAGAAACTTGATTATAGAGAAACTACAACTTTCAATAAATTGAACATGATCTAGCAATATTATCCAAAACTTGTTCTTTTACCTTAATAAATTATTACACAAGTGATTGTCAATAAAAGTGATAACAATGCTTGCACTTGAGAATGTCATCAATATTTGACATCATAAAGCTCAACAAGAAACTGCAACAAAAAATTAAAATATATATTTAAAAAAATTATGGGACAACAACTTTGAGATAATTTTAGCATCCCGGGTGAGCCTTGATGCCAGTGAGGGGACTTTCTTAGATCAAGGAACTGCTGCTATTCTCCCTTTCTAGTTCCAAATCTGATAACCTCCCAAATGCTAATGACCCTCTACAGCATAGCATTCCCTGCGATGAGTGGTAATAGGAGAGCGCTGCTACTTGGGCATGAATGAGTGACTGGTGAAGCCAAGACCAAAGCCTTTGTGGGTATGTTGTGCAATTCTTGCCATCTCGTACTGTCTCTCATCGAGGTAAAACATGTCTCCTGTTTCTGCAGGATATCCATCCCAGGATTCTCCTGCCACCGCTGCCGCCAACACAACTTTCCTTGTTCCCAGCCGGTGCACTGTCACTGAACAAAAATTAAGTATTTACTTTGATAATAAATGTGACAAGTCTCTTATAGTTCACCAAAGTTAAATTTTTTATAACCTGATTAAAAAACATTTTAAATCAATCTATGTTTATATCTATACTTGCACTTCATATGAAACACTTCTAAAGGGGGCAAACAATAACTTTCAGTGAAGGGTTCCTCATTCAAGGAAATCTGAGCTACCTTCTCTTCTTGGATCAAACCTGATAACCCCCCCCCATGCCCTAGATATCAAATGATCTTTCTGGCTTCGGTCCTTTCCCATGAATACCTGTACAATGTATGGGACAATTGTGTAGACTTAGGCAGCATTACAAATCCCATATCCACTAAGAATTGATTTCCATTTTGTTCCCCCCCCATCCACCACCAGAGACATCGATGGCAGTCAAGGACAGTCAGCTATGAGGACAATTAAAGACAAATAATTCTTCAGTCAGGAAAAATGTATAAAATGCCACTAAATTGAAGAAGTGGCAGAGGGCAAACATATACAGCTCCTTTAAGAGATAGATACAATCAGGTTCCAAGAGGCCAAACATCCAATGAGACCAGCTGGATAAGAGGAGCCAGGAGCTATAACTCGACCCCTTCCAAACAAAAATTACGAGAGCAACTAAGTGTGCTTTGCTCAATGCAGAAAAATTAATATGTTCAACAAACTTTTGCCCCACACACACCCCCCACACACCCACGTGCAACACGACAATATAAGGATGTGGCGCAGTTTCCATACCAAGGGCAAAGATGCTACTGTGTGGTTCATTGGGGGCGGAGGGGGGGGGGGCTTGTTTGAAACGTTATTAATACTACTTTTTATTAGGGGAGCTTTGGGGCTGATGGATTTGGGGGGGATAAAGTGAATGAGGGCCACCTTGGTACCAGCACCGAGTCACCCTGCTCTCAGTCCATGTTACCTTGGGTATGTCCCAATTACACAAATGCAAACAATTATACTACTTCACTACATTATTTACAACAAAACACACAGCCGTCAAAACAGTGCTTCATGACCATGGGTATAATGCTTCCCTTTATAAAATACAGTGGAACCTTGATTACGAGCAGTGCCCAATGTACAAGTTTTTGAAATACGGTCATCCCTGGGTCGATTTTTTGCTCTTGAGTTACATGCCAAACGTTTGAGTTATGAGCCAGGTCCCCTGCTCCCCATCAATGCAAAACCTGGACACCTCGCTCTTGTTTATCTATGATTTCATGACTTTAAATCCATGTATCTTCTCTTTTTTTCCTCGGAATGTCCTTTAGACGTACTTTCTTAGGACCCATGCTTAGAAAAACCAAAATTTGGCCAAATGACTGTCAAAAAATGTAAGACATAGCACGAGAGAATTGTCCCACAGTGAGGTAACAGTGCACGGAGTTGGCAGCGTTTCGTTCTAATAATAATATTATTATTATTTATATTACTATTATTATTATTATTAATTTAGGTCCTAAGCACAGATCAGTTCCCTGATCAAGATCCTCACCAGCGTCAAGGTTCACTCGACGCTGTGTGAGGGGCTCTTGATCTAGGGATTGGATCTGTGCTGTAGTTGCCTAAATTAATAATTATATAATAATAACGATTGAGCTTCAGTTCCCTAAATTTATAATATAATAATAATAATACGCAAGTACAGTGGACCCCCCCTTACGAGTGCATAACGTTAGTTAATCCGCCATACGAAGCATTGAACGCAACAATTCTGCTTGCCTCACGATAAAAAACTCGCCTTACGTGATTCATCTGGGGACGGTCCCATTATGTGGCCTCGTGCCAGTGTTTACACGCTTGCCAGTGCAGTGCAATTAACGCTAATTCGGTACATTTCACATTATCCAGTGTTTTTTTAGCGCTTCTTGTACCTGCATACACTTACACTTAGGTCACACTCAATACATGTAACAAGCATATTATTTACACACACATCCCTTCTGGGTTTTTGCTTTTTCTTTCTAGTTCTTGTTCGTGTTATTTCCTCTTACTCATGGGGGGAAGTGGAACAGAATTCTTCCTCCGTAAGCCATGCGTGTTGTAAAAGACGACTATAATTGCGGGAGCAGGGGCTAGTAACCCCATCTTCTGTAAAATTATAAATTTAAAAAAAAAAAGAGAAACTTTGTTTTTCTTTTGGGCCACCCTGCCTTGGTGGGATACGGCAGGTTTGTGGAAAGAAGGAACACTGCCAAAATATGTTACCATGACCAAGAAAGCTTCTAGTGCCATCCTTGTGGTAAAGGGCGCGAGAAATTAGTATGGAATTGAAAGAGAGATTAAGGAAATGGTGCAAAAGTGGGGTTGAACTTCAAACCCCTTTTGGATGAACATTGCCTGACACAGCTACTGCAAGCCGTGTTGGCAACTGTACAATGGACAATGATTATTGGCCCATTTTAGGAAAAGTCTTAAAGGAACGGGGGGTTACAGAGCTCTGTATGGACAGATTTGTTGTGCGAAGAGGTCCAGTGACTCTCAAGCTGGTCCTTGTTGGATTAAAGAAGGGGAAAAGTAACCCAGGAAAAGGACTTGCTACCTTAAGTTCCTAATGGAAGGGGATCTCCCCTGCTAAACAATAACTGCACACACTACCCTCCTTCCCTTCCCTTCAAATCATCACAGATCTTCATAAAGGTAGGTGTCATGGATTCTAGTCTTAGTTAGAGTAGTAATTTGTGCATGTCTTTTTCAGTTTGTGCGTATTACAATTAATATTGCATGTAAAATTTTCTTTTTTTTTTTTGTACTTTGGGGTGTCAGGACAGGGAATTATTTGACTTCCATGATTTCATACGGGGAAATTAATTCGGCTAACGATAGTTTCGGCTTACGATGGCTCTCTGGAACTGATTAATATCTAGGGGAGAAGGTCCAACTGTTAATAATGATTCAGAATGCTGCTTGTTAGTTGGCACAGCTGATGCCAAACATCGGTAAGCAGTTACACATGTTTTACAACGCTGTACGAGGCCAGTTCTCTCGTGCTTGCCTTGCATTTTTCCTTTTACAGTCATTTGGCCAATTTTTTTTTCTAAGCATTAGGTCCTAAGAAAAAAGTGCAAAGGACGGTGCTGAGAAGAAAAGACGATGATTTCCATGGGCTTAGCAGGCAATACCAGCTTAAGTACATCTACGATATGATTGGATACTAAAAGCTGTAGTATTATGATCAGTGATTAAACAAAACATGTTGTTGTTGGAGGTTTACCGGGCACGGACATTCATACTCCACAGCTCAACTTCCCCACCTCAACATCCTCACCCTCAACATCCACACCCTCAAATCCCTACCTCAACATCCCCACCCTCAATCCTCACCCTCAACATCCTCACCATCCTAACATCCCTCACCCTCCAAAGCCCTCAGCCCTCACATCCCTCACCTCAACATCCCTCACCCTCAACATCCCCATCCTCCTTCCTACCATCAACATCCCCACCCTCAAAAATCCTCACTAACTGACATCCCTCACCCTCAACAATATCCACCCTCAACATCCCCCACCTCAACATCCCCCACCTCAACATCCCTCACCCTCAACATCCCCACCTTCAAAATCCCCACCTCAACATCCCTCACCTCATCATCCCTCACACTTCAACATCCCTCACCAATCAACATCCGCACCCTCAACATCCCTCACCTCAACATCCCCAATCCACTTCCTCACCCTCAACATCCCTCACCTCAACATCCCTCACCCTCAAACATCCCTCACATCAACATCCTCACCAGCAAACATCCTCACCTCAACCTCCTCACCCTACAACACCCCACCCTCAACATCCCCACCCTCAACATCCCTCACCCTCAAAACATCCCTCACTCCCTCAACATCCTCACCATCACAAAATCCTCTCACATCAAGACATCCCTCACCAGCAACATCCCTCACCCTCAACATCCCCATGCCTCATCCTTCCTACAGCACATCCCCCATCTCAACGTCCTCTCTTGTCTAAATCCCCCACTCAAACATCCATCACCCTAAACATCCCTCACCCTCAACATCCCCCACCACCCTCACATCCTCACCCTCAACATCCTCACCCTCAACATCCTCACCTCAACATCCCTCACCCTCACATCCCATCCTCAACCTTCCTCACCTCAACTCTTCCGCACCCAACATCCCTCACTCAACATCCCTCACCATCAAACATCCCTCACCCTCAAATCACTCACCTCAAAATCCCCCATCCTCAACCTTCCTCACCCTCAACATCCATCACCTCAAACATCCCTCACCTCAACATCCCTCACCTCAACATCCCTCACCATCAAACATCCCTCACCCTCAACACCCTCACCTCAACATCCCTCCACCCTCAACATCCCCCATCCTCAACCTTCCTTCATCAACCACCCCATCCTAACCTTCCTCCTTCAAATCCCCCATCGCAACCTTCCTCACCAACACCTCCCCCATCCTCAACCTTCCTCACCTCAAACATCCCCCACCCTTCAACATCCCTCACCCTCACACATCCCACCCTCAACATCCCCCATCTCAACATACCTCACCTCATCATCCCTCCCTTCAACAATCCTCACCCTCAAACATCCTCAACCTCAACAACCCCCATCCTCAACCTTCCTCACTAATCTTCACTCTCCTCAAATCCCTCACTCACATCCCTCACCATAATCCTCACCATCATCATCCCTCCACCGATACAGCGCAACATCCCTCTCCCTCAACCTTCTCACCTCAACATCCCTCACCAATCAACATCCCCTCACCATCAAAAGCCTCACCCTCAACATCCCTCTCATCAAGCCTTCCTCACCTCACATCCTCACCCTCACATCCCTCACCATCACATCCCTCACCATCAACATCCCTCACCCTCCAACATCACCACCCTGAACATCTCGCCCTCAACATCCCTCGCCCTTCAACATCCCGCGCCTCAACATTCCCTCGCCATCAACATCCTCACCTCCAACATTCCCTCACCCTCAACATCCCTCACCCTCAACATCCCTCACCTATCCTCACAATCAAACATCCCTCACCATCCCTCACCCGCATATCCCTCACCATCAACCATCCTCGACATCTCAAACTTTCCCTCACCATCAACATCCCTCACCCTCACATCCCTCACAATCAACATCCCTCCCTCACCATCCTCACCATCAACATCCCTCACCATTAACCTTCCTCACCCTCAACATCCCTCACCACCTCAACATCCCTCACCCATCTTCATCCCTCACCATCAACATCTCACCCTCCAACATTTCCTCACCTCAACATCCTCGCCCTCAACATTCCCTCGCCACTCACACATCCTCGCCTCAACATCCCTCGCCCTCAACATCCTCGCCTCAACATCTTGCCATCAACTCCTCACCATCACATCCCTCACCATTCAACATCCCTCACCCTCACATCCTTCACCCTCATCCCTCACAATCAACATCCCTCACATCCCTCACCATCAACAATTCCTCACCCATCAACCTTCCGCACCTCAACATCCTCACCATCAACACATCCCTCACCATCAACATCCCTCACCTCAAATCCCTCACAATCAACATCCTCAAACAATCCCTCACTCAACCATCCCTCACCTCAACTTCCTCACCCTCAACATCCTCACCATATCAACCTTCTCCACCCTCAACATCCTCACCATCAACATCCCTCACATCAACATCCCTCACCCTCAAACATCCCTCACCATCATACATCCCTCACCATCAACATCCCTCACCTCAAATCCTCAAAATCAACATCCCTCACCAACAACCTTCCTCACTTCAACATTCCCTCACATCCAAACATTCCCTCACCATCCCTCACCCCAAAAATCCCTCACCCTCAACATCCCTCAACATCATCTCACCATCAACCGTCCTCACCCTCAAAACATTCCTCACCATCAACATCCACTCACATCAACCTTCCTCCACCTCAACATCCCTCACCTCAACATCCCTCACCCTCAACATCCCTCTCCATCAAACATCCCTCACCTCAACATCCCACCCATCAACCTTCCTCACCTCAACATTCCATCACCTCAACATCCTCACATCAACTCCCTCACCCTCAAACATCCTCACATCACCTTCCTCACCATCAACATCCCTTACCATCAACATCCCTCACCATCTCTGCTCCAAGTACATATACACTTTATATAAACAGTTTAATATTTCTTTACATTCTATAGTGTATAATGATTTATGTTTTTATATACAATAAAACCGCAATTAGCCTCACAAATACTCCGTTTTCTCTTACAATAAGAGCATGGGAAGATGCTATAGTCAAAGTCAGAGAGGAAATGGCGGATGTTTCCGCCACAGCCTCTGCCACCATATTATGGCCTCTTTTATTATTTCTACAGTATATATCATGTTTCTGTGAATCATGTTGTTTATTTTGTCATATTACATGAATTGTGATAGATAAATAAGCCATATAGTTGATAACAGTGTCATATTCAAGTATTTTGTCTTGTCTCCAGAGTGCATGAATGGATTAATGGCTTTTCAATTAATTTCAATGAGGAAAATTGATTTGATATACGAGTAAACCGAGTTACGAGCTAGGTCACGAAACGGATTTAAACTTGTGTGGCCAAGGTTCTACTCTACTTGCATCAATACAAACACTTCATCCATCCATCTACTTCAATTTACAAATTATACTTTATACTTATTCCCTACAACAGTTATTGCATTCTCTGTTGTAAACAGGAGGATAACGTGTGTCCAACTAATTCGTGTCTAACTGGGGAAACACTGAAACCTAATAGGGGTTGTTGTGCAGTATCTGGGAACAGGAGGTAAAAAACTCAGCGTGGATCTGAGGATAGGAGGGTTAGCGCTTAATTCCTGGAATCAAGAGAGTTCACCTGTATCAAGGTATCCACTTGAATGGAATTTGCAATCTCGTGGCATATTTCTACACATTTAAAAACGAATAACTATTCATTATTACCTTGTCTAGGCTTGTAACTTCTTCGTCTCATCACTCATCAAACTCCCTTCTCAGATTCATGTTTATCAAGGTGATTTCATGCAAGGTTCTAGGTCAAGGTATATGACTACCCTCCTCTTTAGGTATATAATTGATTACCTGCCACTGCCAGGTAGTGTCCAAGTTCAGTGCCTCTCCATGAATATAAAAACTCTCACATTAAAACCAATTTAAACTTACTTTAATCTTACTCAAATTACACAGGTGAGATCTTGAATATTATCCATCTTTTTATCGTGTAATATTTCTTACAAAATTCCTGCAAAGCTTTTGTTTTTTGTATTTTTTTTTAACTGATATTACTGACAATATATCAACAATACACACTGCCCTTCCTTTCTGCTGTCATTTACACAAAAAAAATATAACTCACTGGTGAACATAGTTTATTATTTAACCGAGTCATTCCACCAACCACAATTTTTCCCTACAGCATCTATCTCCTGTACCAAACTTTTACTAGAAAAAAATATTTTTGACACTCATAGTTGCTCGAGTTATTAGTTTAGTGCTGCTACGTGAAGGTCAGGGTCAGAGGCCAAATTTCAAAGTGCACACCAGGGTCCAAGATTTTCAAAAAAATATTTTTTGGTTGATTTTTTTTTATGAAATGGTAGAGAATATTTTTTGTGAAGGTAATAACAAAAAGTACGAATTTGAGGGAAATTGACGAAATTATGCTCTCGCGAATTTTGATGTGTCGGCGACTATTTACGCATTGGCGATCCATATTGCCGACTTTGACTCCATTTAGGCCCAATACATTATTACAGTTGACATATTCTAAGGATATTAACTCGTAGTACTTCTATTCTATCAATTGAGACAATAAATTGCCCAGTCAACTGTTTTAACTACAAAATAAAGTGATCGGATATTGGTATTATTATATTATAATCAAAAAAGAAGGTGTCCTAAGCCTCAAGGGCTATACAGCTCGGAAATTGGTTAATTTGGCCAATTTTGAACACAAAGTTCAAAATATTCAATTTCGAAACAAGGTCCAGAATAAAACAATTAGGCCTTTATGGCACTAAACTAACATTTCCTCGGTTCATCTAGTTTACATTTTGAGGCTTTACAATAAAATTCCATTTTGGGTTTTTAATCACATAATGCATTTTTATTCACACCATAAAAATTAGTAATTTACTGTCATGCATTACTGTAATAATTGTATAAATATCATCACCCCATTTGTGAATGTATATTAGACCCTCCAACTGACGTGTTTTTAGACGTGTGAGGTCGTTTGTTTACTCTTGAACACTGGAAAAAAATTTAACATTTTCCGCTACTTTGAGCTCAGTTTCAAGCCATTTCCAGTACTAAAACCAATCAAAATTCATCTCTATTTCTGTAATATATCTTCCATTCTATCAAAGGAGACCAAGAAATGAAAATACAACTATAAAAAACACACGAAAAAAACACTGCAAAGTCGCTGTTTTAATCGAAAATCACAGTCTGTTTTTTTCCTCTCATTATTACACTATGTGCTGCAGGATTTGTTTTATATGGTGCACGCATACCACATAGATGTATTCTCTCATATCTAGGCAAAAATTTTACCACTCACAGCCAGGGCCGGATTAAGAAGTCTCCGGGCCCTAGGCTATTCAGATTGGCGGGGCCCCTTTGAGTTACGGGTAAGCGAAGCGACCCCTTCCAGCTTGGGGGTGGGTGGGGGTCGGTGTGAGCCTGTTTAAGGTCTAATTAAATACATTCTGGCTATTTAGATTAAATTTAATAGGGAAAGTGTATCAAGACAACCAAAACCATTTACCAACAGCCATTATAACTATCTTGTTAAATCATGCATTTTAACCCTTTCAGGGACCAAGGCCCAAATCTGGAGTCACGCACCAGTGTCCAAGAATTTTCAAAAAAAAAATTTGTTATTTTTTCTTATGAAATCGTAGAGAATCTTTTTGTGAAGGTAATAAAACAAAAAGTACGAAATTTGGTGGAAAATTGACGAAATTATGCTCTCGCGAATTTTGATGTGTCAGCGATATTTACGAATCGGCGATTTTGCCGACTCTGTCTCCCATTTTAGGCCAATTACATTATTCCAATCAACCAGATTCTTAGCTATTTCACTAGTTTTAAACTTCTATTCTATTGATTGAGCACAAGAAATCGCCAAGTCAAACTGTTTTCAATACAAAATAAAGTGATTGGAAATTGGTTAAATTTGGCCAATTTAACACAAAAATTTTAAAATATTCCAATTTCAAATAGGGTCCAGAATGAACAATGTAGGCATTCCTGGGCACTAAACTAACATTTCCTCTGTTCATTAGTTATGTTTTGAGGGTTTACAAATAAATTCCATTTTGATTTTTTTATTCCCCATAATGAAATTTTTATTCACACCAAAAAATAGAAATTTAAATGTTATGCAATACTGTAATAATTGTATAAATATCATCACCATATTTGTGAATGTATATTAGACCCACCAGCTGACGTGTATTAGACGTGGGGAGGTCTTTGTTTACTCTTGAATATCGGCAAAAGTTTAAAAATTTCTGCTACTTTTAGCTCAGTTTCAAGCCATTTCCAGTGCTAAAACCAATCAAAATCATCTCTATTTCTGTAATATGTCTTCCATTCTATCAAATGAGACCAAGAATCGCAAATACAACTATAAAAAACATACGAAAAAAACACTGCAAAATTGCTGTTTTAATCGAAAAATCATGATTTCATTTTTTTTCTCTCATATACACATTTTGGGTGCAGGATTTTGTTTTATGTGGTGCACACATACCACATAGATGTATTCTCTATATCTAGGCCCAAATGTACCACTCACAGTTTATCAGAGTGAGCTGAGCTCATGGCGTAGACTACACGGTTGGACCCTGAACGTTAAGCCGTAATCTACGGGACGGACCCTGAAAGGGTTAAAAGAATAAACTCAAGACACTTTGTATTACTAGATTAGGCTATTAAAGTAGTGACATCAGTACCTATTATATTCGCATAACCACTACAGCACTATTATTCCCTTTATAAATCACTGGGCCATTGCTATATCATTGATCATGCATAAGACTATCAAACATATAAACTCAAGAAAGTAAAGAATTGTTTATATTCACAGGGACTTCTTAAATAAAATTTTTCGGGTTTCATATTGGGCAAAATCACAATTATATTCTGAAAATCAATATTTCTTGTTTGATCAGACTCAATGGTCAACAAAGGGTAGGTTTCACAATTTGTCTTGGGTCATTGTTGAACGGAAATGGTTTTCACTCTTTTTCAAAACAGAAAAATGAACGTTCTCCTTCACAGTTAGTAGCTGGAAGTGTTAGGTAAAGGCGATACGCTTGTCACATTAGGGAAGGTTTCGAATACCTGCTTTCTTAAATGTTTTTAAAGCACGGGGCGCACATTTTTTAGGTGGAGCTTTAAATTTTTTCTATACCCGAAAAATGA
>NC_069438.1:10470757-10561718 GCF_026875155.1 Cherax quadricarinatus
CAGGATGACCCACCCAGCCACTAACCCCCGTGTGCCCCCCGGGGATCCACCCACACCAGCCCATAACCCCCAGGATGTGCCCCAACCAGTCCACTAAACCCGGTGTGCCCAACCAGTCCAAAAACACCCGGATGCCCCCCCAAAACCAGTCCATAAACCCAGGAGTGACCCACACAGTCCACTAACACCCAGGTGCCACCCACCCAGTCCACAAACCCCCCGGGGATGCCACCCACACCTTCCCAAAACCCCCAATGGGGCCCCACACCACCCACAAAACCCCCAGGTTTGCCCCCCCCCAAAGTCCACTAACACCCAGGATGTGACCCACACCATCCACTAAACCCGGGTGTCCCCCAACCATCCCTAACCCGGATGTGAAAACACCAAGTCCACTAACACCCAGGTTTGCCACCCACACCAGTCCACTAACACCCAGGATGTGACCCACACCAGTCCACTAACACCCAGGATGCCACCCACACCAGTCCACTAACACCCAGGATGTGACCCACACCAGTCCACTAACACCCAGGATGCCACCCACACCACCCCACTAACACATTTTAATGATGACTGAACATAGACAACCGGTGTAAAGAAACACTTCCAATGTTTCCACCATTCGCCGGGAATCGAACCCGGAGCCTCACCGTGGGAAGCGAGAGTTTTTACCACCAGATCACGGGGCTTCTGTCTACCAGGCCTGCAGAGGCTTTCACGTAGGTCTGCTAGTCTTACAGAGGCTTCTGTCTTAATATAATAGGCCAACAGAGGCTTTCATGTAGGTCATAGGCCTAGAGAGGCTGCCATGTAGGTCATATAGGCCCACACTGACTTCCATGTAGATCATATAGGCCTACACTGACTTCCATGTAGGTCATATAGGCCTATACTGACTTTCATGTAGATCATATAGGCCTACACTGATTCCATATAGGTCATATAGGCCTACACTAACTTTCATGTAGGTCATATAGCCCTACAGTGGCTTCCATGTAGATCACATAGGCCTACACTGACTTCCATGTAGATCATATAGGCCTACACTGACTTCCATGTAGATCATATAGGCCTACACTGGCTTCCATGTAGATCACATAGGCCTACATTGATTTCCATGCAGATAATATAGGCCTACAGTGGCTTCCATGTAGATCATATAGGCCTACACTGACTTCCATGTAGATCATATAGGCCTACACTGACTTCCATGTAGATCATATAGGCCTACAGTGGCTTCCATGTAGATCATATTGACCTACACTGACTTCCATGTAGATCATATAGGTCTACACTGACTTCCATGTAGATCATATAGGCTTACACTGACTTCCATGTAGGTCATATAGGCCTAAAACTGCTTCCATAAAAGGTCGTATAGGCCTAAATTGGCTTCCATGTAGGTCATATAGGCCTACAGTGGCTTCCATGTAGATCGTATAGGCCTACACTGACTTCCATGTAGGTCATATAGGCCTACACTGACTTCCATGTAGATCATATAGGCCTACACTGGCTTCCATGTAGATCATATAGGCCTAAAGTGGCTTCCATGTATTTCACATAGGCCTACAGTGGCTTCTATGTAGGTCATATTGGCCTACACTGACTTCCATGTAGGTGATACAGGCCTACAGTGGCTTCCATGTAGATCATATAGATCTACACTGACTTCCATGTAGATCATATAGGCTTACACTGGCTTCCATGTAGATCATATAGGCCTACACTGACTTCCATGTAGATCATATAGGCCTACACTGACTTCCATGTAGGTCATATAGGCCTACAGTGGCTTCCATGTAGGTCATATAGGCCTACAGTGGCTTCCATGTAGGTCATATAGGCCTACAGTTGCTTCTATGTAGGTCGTATAGGACTACACTGACTTCCATGTAGGTCATATAGGCCTACAATGACTTCCATGTAGGTCATATAGGCCTAAAGTGGCTTCCATGTAGGTCATATAGGCCTACACTGACTTCCATGTAGGTCATGTAGGCCTACACTGACTTCCATGTAGGTCATATAGGCCTACACTGATTTGCATGTAGATCATATAGGCCAACAATGGCTTCCTTGTAGATCATATAGGCCTACATTGACTTCCATGTAGGTCATATAGGCTTACCGTGGCTTCCATGTAGGTCATATAGGCCTACAGTGGCTTCCATGTAGGTCATGTAGGCCTACAGTGGATTCCGTGTAGGTCATATAGGCCTACAGTGGCTTCCATGTGGGTTTCATAAGGCCTACAGTGGGCTTCCATGTATGCCATATAGGCTAACTGTGGCTTCCATGTAGGTCATATAGGCCTACTGTGGCTTCCATGTAGGTCATATAGGCCTACAGTGGCTTCCATGTAAGTCATATAGGCCTACTGTTGTGATGCAGTTCAATTGGGCTTGTGAGGTCTCTAGGGAGACCTAATTATATGGTCACACCTGCCTTAGCAAATGTCGGGTAGTCACGCCCACGTCTGAGGTCTTTTGTTCTTAACAGCGTCAGACCTCGGCGTCAGGTTGTAACACGTGGTACATACACCATTGGGGAGGGGGTACTTTGACTACGATATAAGCCCAGGGAACAGCGGGGCTAACCAGCACCATTCTGAAATCCATTGACAAGAAACACCAATATGAAAAGCAATATAGACAGGGCTTAATACACAAAGATACTCTTAAACACTATTCATCAGCTCTCACCAAAGTGATAAAAAAAGGCAAACAACTATACTATTCCAGTAGATTCACAGACACTAGAGGAGATATAAAAAAGACCTGGAAAACACTCTCTCAGATTCTAGGGACCCACAAACTGAGAAAAACCAAGAATATTGTCCTAACTAAACCTAATGAAACACCACTACATCCCCTGACACAGCTAACAAGATAAACAACTTCTTCTCAAACATAGGATCTGATCTCGCCAGTAAAATCCCACATACCCAAAGCCATGCCGGGGATACCTAGATGGAAATTTCCCTAATTCCTTCTATCTTGCACCAATGAGCCCACGGAAGTCATTGAGATCATAAAGTCACTTAAAAATAACTCGGGGAATCGTCTCATGTCCCACCATTACTGTACAAGCGAGCGGCCCCTGTCCTTTCGCATGCTATTTCATTATTTTTAACAAGTCACTAGAGACTAGCACCTTCCCGAAATACTCAAGATGGCAAGGGTTACACCAATACATAAAGGTGGTGACCCTACAGACTTAAAACAACTATAGGCCAATATCTAACTTACCATTGCTATCCAAAAAACTTTGAGAAAACTCGTGCACAGGAGAAATGTATTCATTTATAACGGCTCAAAACATACTCAACCCCTGCCAGTTTGGATTCAGGAAAAATAAAGCACTAATGATGCAATCCCTAAAAATGCTAGATCTGCTTTAACAGCATTGGAAAATAAGGAATATCCCCTAGGAATTTTTATTGACCTAAAGAAAAGCTTTTGACACAGTAGACCACGGGCATCCTACTCCACAAACTTGATCATTACGGTATAAGAGGCCATGCGCTTGTTATTTCAAATCTTACTTACTAATAGGTATCAGTACGTCTCCATTAAAGACACAGCATCAGCAACACAGCCACTTGATACTGGAGTTTTCCCCAGGGAAGTGTCCTTTGGGCCCCTGCTCTTCCCCATATTTCATCAATGACCTTCCAAACGTATCCCAAAACCTGAAACCCATTCCCTTTGCTGATTTACACCCACTTATGTCATCTCTCACCCTAATCTTGCCACCCTCAACACCATTGTGAATGAGGAGTGATTAAAATATCGACTTGGATGGGCAGCCAATAAACTTACGCTTAACACTGACAAAACCTACTATATTATGTTTGGTAGCAGAGCAGGAGAGCACAAATTAACATTAAGATTGACAACACTCTAATTACCAGAAATAATGGGGGAAATTCCTAGGCTTATACCTTGACAACAAACCCGAATTTCAGCACCCCAAACCAGCATATAGCCAAAAAAGTATCCAAAACGGTTGGGATCCTCTCCAAGATAAAGATACTACGTGCCGCAAAATGCCCTTCTCACACTATACCACTCACTTATTTATCCATACCTCACCATGCTATTTGTGCTTGGGGATCAACTGCAGCAAACACCTAAAGCCAATAATAACCAACAAAAGCTGCAGTAAGAATAATCACTTAAATCCCATCCCTGGCAACACCCCCCCCCCACTCTTCATAGATCTGAACTTACTCCCCGTTCAGTACATCCACACTTAAATCTGTGCAATCTACATCTACAGGGCCTTAAACTCTAATATCAACCTTGACCTAAAACGCTTTCTTGATAGTTGTGACAGAACCCACAGGCATAACTCCAGAAACAAACATCTCTACGACATTCCCCGTGTCCGACTAAACCTTTACAAAAATTCAATGTTGTCAAAGGCCCTAAAATCTGGAATACCCTACCTGAGAACTCTAGAACTGCAGACACATTCATCACCTTCAAAACTACCATTAGAAAACATCTTATCTCCCTGATACACCCCGTCAACTAACTACACGAATACCACCTGGTGGTTCACACTTACACTCACTCATTTGACCACAAACAGAAATATTAATCTCAGTCTTAAAATAATGAATCCTGTGATACTCCAATACTGAAACTATATACTGTGCCAAAACAAAAGCATTCACATTGCTAAACTCACAAACTAGTATTTAGTCACTTAGCCATAATACCAACTTACCTCATAATTTGTAATATTTTACAATTAAGAATAAAACTAAGTATGCCGAAATGCCTAGCCATGCTAAGCGTTCTAGTGGTACACTCTGTAATCACAATTTTACTACATGTAAACCACACAATAACCAAATTTCTGTAAACTCAGCATTGTAATCCTTATAGAGAATAAACTTTGAATTTGAATTTGAATTTGAATTTGAATTGACAGGTCCGTCGAGCGAGAGCTCTGGACAGCCGCGTGTATAGTGGATCACGCATTTGGGAATCTTGGGTCAGCTGGTCGGTGAATTAAGAGTGAGTACTAGTCCGTGTTACTGATAACATCTACCCTTCCCCCTGGTAATAAGTCTCATAGGTCAATTGTTATATTGTGTAAATTTCCATCAGGATATGTTGTATTCTAGCCCTTTTATGTTATTAAGTAAACTATAGCAATAGTTCCCATTTTTATTTGTACCTTCATATGCTATTCCCTATTTTGTTAAGCACTGGGATATACAGGAGACGTGCTCACTCGCTGGGATACCTCAGGTAGAGTGGGTAGAGGTCTCACACCGTGGCTTCCATGTAGGTCATATAGGCCTACAGCGGCTTCCATGTAGATCATATAGGCCTACCGTAGCTTCCATGTAGGTCATATAGGCCTACAGTGGCTTCCATGTAGGTCATATAGGCCTACAGTGGCTTCCATGTAGGTCATATAGGCCTACAGCGGCTTCCATGTAGGTCATATAGGCCTACAGTGGATTCCATGTAGGTCATATAGGCCTACAGTGGATTCCATGTAGGTCATATAGGCCTACAGCGGCTTCCATGTAGGTCATATAGGCCTACAGTGGATTCCATGTAGGTCATATAGGCCTACAGTGGCTTCCATGTAGGTCAATAGGCCTACCGTGGCTTCCATGTATTTACTACAGCAAATAATATAGTATTTCTTTTTAATGTAGATTATTATAAACATTTTGTTTAGTTTGTATAATATACATCATAATTATCAGATATTATACATTGTATATTAATAATTTTGAAGATATTCATAATTCATAAGTAGCAACGAATTATCAAATGGAAAAATGTGCGAAAAAAATAATATAGATATATAAAATTATCTCCAAAATTTATCATTATTTTACATATTTTTATACATCGCTTTATTTACAAGGAACTTGTAAAGGAAATCCTTTAAAAATAATTTGTCGGAATTAAAGGATTATTGTCGGAAAGAGAGATAAATATGAACACATTTAATGCTGCTGCTGACATCCTCTAAGGATGATATTATTGTAAAAGTCTTGGCGAAAATTTGGCTTATTTATAAAAAAATATACAAAACATTTCAAGTAATCTATAAAATACTGTTCGTTTTTCGTTTTAGAACGTATTACTTATTAAACTTAGCCAAAACAAAATTGTCGGAATTAAGACAGTAATAGCGGAAAGAGGATTATATATAGAATCTGATTTAATGTTTTTTGACGTCACATAATCTTTATATTCAAAAATTTGAAAAAAATAATTGGCAAAAAAATTATTTTTTTACAAAAAGTAATAGCTATTTTTATATTTTTTGTAAAGTTTAAAGCTTAACAGTGTTTTATAAAGGGATTGAACTTAAAAGAAAATGTCGGAAATGAGATGTTAATGTCGGAAAAAGGAATAAATAAGAGAGGTGTTGGAGCGGAGAGAAAGCACATGGCCGGGTCGTCCTGGAAACGGAATCAGCTGACAGACACAAACAAACCACCGTGGAGGTCGTAACAGGACCTCTCCTTGTTATTATACGCTGTATTTCTTTGTTTCCGCGAGTGTTATAAGTAGATTATAGATCACCTTGATTTAGGTGAAGAGCAAGGTTGTGCGAGCCTCAGTAACGTTGTAAAACAAGATTAAAATAGAGGAAAAACGTTCTTAATGCTGTTGTGGCATCTGTTCTGGCCACTATTGGCGCTGTTTAGTGCTGTTCTGGCCACTATTGGCGCTGTTTAGTGCTGTTCTGGCCACTATTGGCGCTGTTTAGTGCTGTTCTGGTCACTGTTGGCGCTGTTTAGTGCTGTTCTGGCCACTATTGGCGCTGTTTAGTGCTGTTCTGGCCACTATTGGCGCTGTTTAGTGCTGTTCTGGTCATTTGGAGCTGTTAGGCGTTCTGGCATATTAGCGTTTGCTGTTCTGGCCACTATTGGCGCTTTTAGTGCTGTTCTGGCCACTATTGGCGCTGTTTAGTGCTGTTCTGGTCCACTATTGGCGATTTAGTGCTGTTCTGGCACTATTGGCGTTTTAATGCTGTTCTGGCCACTATTGGCGCTGTTTAGTGCTGTTCTGGCCACTATTGGCGCTGTTTAGTGCTGTTCTGGCCACTATTGGCGCTATTTAGTGCTGTTCTGGCCACTATTGGCGCTATTTAGTGCTGTTTTGGGCTCTATTGGCGCTATTTATCGTTGTGATGGCGCTCTATTGGCGCTATTTATCGTTGTGATGGCGCTCTGTCTCCTTTAAATTAAGTAAAAAATCTTCAAAATCAAAGAAATTAAATTTTTTATCAATAATTTAACCTCTTAATGTTCTAAATCAATATCTCATAAAAATTAATTTTGATATATTTGAAATTTAATGAATTGAACACAGAATGCTAAGAATGTTTTCAGCCTTTGAATAATTGCTATTTTAGAAGTGATAATTTTCAAGTATTTTATAAAAAGTATCTTAACTTTTTTTGAGCTCGAGAGAATTTGTTCCTGGAAAAGATACTTTTTAAGTACTTTCTGATTTAGAAAAGATACTCCTTTAGTGTTAACATTTTCCCCTTTGAAAAGATACTTATATATTATTAAGTGCTTTGAAAAAGATACTATTATAATGTCTCAAGTGATTGTGATCTGTGAAAAAATTTCTCTAAGCAAAGTTTAACCTAACTTTTCTGCCGAAAAGATACTTTCTAAGTGCCGTTTTGATCTTTATCTTCGGAAAAGATACTTTCTAAGTGCCGTTTTGATCTTTATCTTCGGAAAAGATACTTTCTAAGTGCCGTTTTGATCTATCTTCAGAAAAGATACTTTCAAAGTGCAGTTTTGATCTACAGAAAAGATACTTTCTAAGTGCCGTTTTGATCTATCTTCAGAAAAGATACTTTCTAAGTGCCGTTTTGATCTATCTTCAGAAAAGATACTTTCTAAGTGCCGTTTTGATCTATCTTCAGAAAAGATACTTTCTAAGTGCCGTTTTGATCTTTATCATCTGAAAAGATACTTTCTAAGAGCTGTGTAGACTAATTTTCTCATAGAAAGATACCTTTAAGTGCATTTTCGACCTTTGTTCCATGAAAAGATATTTTTAAAGTGTGATTTCGACCTTTATTGTTACCCATAAGAAGATAGTTTTGAAGATAATCTTTCGCACTTTTCCCCTCTGTAAACAAATTTTTAAGTGCCATTGGTATCTTAAAAGATACTTTTAGATAATGTTTCAAGCTTATGGACCGACTGACTGCAAAATGGTAGGTATTATATATATATATATATATATATATATATATTATATATATATATATATATATATATATATATATATATATATATATATATAATGTCGTGCCGAATAGGTAAGACTGGTTAATTAGCAAGAACTCGTTTAAAATTAAGTCGTCCTAAAATTTTCTCTTATACGTTTAAAGATATTTTTTTTTCATTTATGTTAATGTAATAATTAATAATTTTGTACCAAAAGAACCTTAGAAAACTTACCTGACATTATTATAACAAGCGCAATTTAATTTAGCCTAATCCAATTGCACAAGTTTACAATAATTTAATAATAAACAAACACAATGAAATATTTTTTGTTTTCGTTAGGTTCAGAATGATTTTTGCGAAATTATTGCATACACAAATTTTCACTTGTCTTATTCGGCAAGAAGAGCGTTGATATTTAAGCCAAAATCGCAAGTTTTGCCTAGTCAGCACCACATGATTATTATCTTCAGTGGTATCTATAATAGTATCTATATTGTCTTCCTGAGTATGATGTTACTGGAATAACATCACCACTGTAAACAAGAACTGGAACAATATTACCATTGTAAACACAAGAGTTGGAACAATATTATCATTGTAAATACAAGAGCTGGAACATCACCACTGTAAACAAGAGCTGGAACAATATTATCATTGTAAACACAAGAGCTGGAACAATATTATCATTGTAAACACAAGAGCTGGAACAATATTATCATTGTAAACACAAGAGCTGGAACAATATTATCATTGTAAACACAAGAGCTGGAACAATATTATCATTGTAAACACAAGAGCTGGAACAATATTATCATTGTAAACACAAGAGATGGAACATCACCACTGTAAACAAGAGCTGGAACAATATTACCATTGTAAACACAAGAGATGGAACAACGTCACCACTGTAAACAAGAGCTGGAACAATATTATCATTGTAAACACAAGAGATGGAACATCACTGTAAACAAGAGCTGGAACAGTATTATTGTAAACACAAGAGCTGGAACAATATTATCATTGTAAACACGAGAGCTGGAACAGTATTGTCATTGTAAACTCAAGAGATGGAACAACGTCACCATTGTAAACAAGAGCTGGAACAATATTATCATTGTAAACACAAGAGATGGAACATTACCACTGTAAACAAGTGCTGGAACAATATTATCATTGTAAACACAAGAGCTGGAACAATATTATCATTGTAAACACAAGAGATGGAACATTACCACTGTAAACAAGAACTGGAACAATATTACCATTGTAAACACAAGAGTTGGAACAATATTATCATTGTAAACACAAGAGCTGGAACATCACCACTGTAAACAAGAGCTGGAACAATATTATCATTGTAAACACAAGAGGTGGAACAATTACACTTGTAAACAAGAGCTGGAACAATATTATCATTGTAAACACAAGAGATGGAACATCACCACTGTAAACAAGAGCTGGAACAATATTATCATTGTAAACACAAGAGGTGGAACATTACCACTGTAAACAAGAGCTGGAACAATATTATCATTGTAAACACAAGAGCTGGAACATCACCACTGTAAACAAGAGCTGGAACAATATTATCATTGTAAACACAAGAGGTGGAACATTACCACTGTAAACAAGAGCTGGAACAATATTATCATTGTAAACACAAGAGATGGAACATCACCACTGTAAACAAGAGCTGGAACAATATTATCATTGTAAACACAAGAGGTGGAACATTACCACTGTAAACAAGAGCTGGAACAATATTATCATTGTAAACACAAGAGATGGAACATCACCACTGTAAACAAGAGCTGGAACAATATTATCATTGTAAACACAAGAGATGGAACATCACCACTGTAAACAAGAGATGGAACAATATTATCATTGTAAACACAAGAGGTGGAACAATATTATCATTGTAAACACAAGAGCTGGAACAATATTATCATTGTAAACACAAGAGATGGAACAATATTATCATTGTAAACACAAGAGGTGGAACAATATTATCATTGTAAACACAAGAGATGGAACAATATTATCATTGTAAACACAAGAGATGGAACAATATTATCATTGTAAACACAAGAGCTGGAACAATATTACCATTGTAAACACAAGAGTTGGAACAACGTCACCACTGTAAACAAGAGCTGGAACAATATTACCATTGTAAACACAAGAGATGGAACATCACTGTAAACAAGAGCTGGAACAGTATTATTGTAAACACAAGAGCTGGAACAGTATTATTGTAAACACAAGAGCTGGAACAATATTATCATTGTAAACACGAGAGCTGGAACAATATTGTCATTGTAAACTCAAGAGATGGAACAACGTCACCATTGTAAACAAGAGCTGGAACAATATTATCATTGTAAACACAAGAGATGGAACATCACCACTGTAAACAAGAGCTGGAACAATATTACCATTGTAAACACAAGAGATGGAACATCACCACTGTAAACAAGAACTGGAACAATATTATCATTGTAAACACAAGAGCTGGAACAATGTTATCATTGTAAACACAAGAGGTGAAACAACATCACCTTTGTAAACACAAGAGCTGGAACATCCCCTTTGTAAAGACAAGAGCCGTAACAATATTATCATTGTAGACACAAGAGCTGGAACATCACATTTGTAAACGCAAGAACTGGAACAACATCGCATTTGTAAATACAAGAGCTGGAACAACATCACATTTGTAAACACGAGAGCTTGAACAACAGTACCACTGTAAGCACAAGAATTGGAACTGCGTTACCACCATTGTAAACACAAGAGCCGGAACATTACCTTTGTACCTTTGTAAACAAGAGTTGGAACATCACTGTAAACATATTTACGTAAATATTTACAGAGTTAGAGAAGGGTATTTAGGTGATGTGAGGTGAGTTAGGTGCAGTAGGTGACCTAGTGAACACTGAGAACCTGCTTCTACTCTCCTCTCTCTCTCTCTTCTCTCTCTCTCTCTCTCTCTGTATATATGCCTCTGTCTCCTTGTCTCTCTGTCTCTGTGCATGTCTGTCTCGTTGTCTCTCTGTCTCTGTGCATGTCTCGTTGTCTCTCTGTCTCTCCTTGTCTCTGTGTATGTTTGCCTCCTTGTCTCTCTGTCTCTCCTTGTCTCTCTGTGTATGTCTGTCTCCTTGTCTCTCTGTCTCCCCTTGTCTCTGTGTATGTCTGCCTCCTTGTCTCTCTCTCTCTCCTTGTCTCTGTCTCTCCTTGTCTCTCTGTTTCTCTCTGTAGGTGTGTCTCCTTGTCTCTCTGTCTCTCCTTGTCTGTCTCTCTCTGTATGTCTGTCTCCTTGTCTCTCTGTCTCTCCTTGTCTGTCTCTGTATGTCTGTCTCCTTGTCTCTCTGTCTCTCTCTGTATGTCTGTCTCCTTGTCTCTCTGTCTCTCTCTGTATCTGTTGTCTCTGTCTCTCTCTGTGTCTTCTCCTGTCTCTCGTCTCCTCTGTATGTCTGTCTCCTTGTCTCTCTGTCTCCTCTGTATGTCTGTCTCCTTGTCTCTCTGTCTCTCTCTGTATGTCTGTCTCCTTGTCTTCTCTCTCTGTATGTCTGTCTCCTTGTCTCTGTCTCTCTCTGTATGTCTGTCTCCTTGTCTCTCTGTCTCTCTCTGTATGTCTGTCTCCTTGTCTCTCTGTCTCTCTCTGTATGTCTGTCTCCTTGTCTCGCTGTCTTTCTCTCACGCATTACATAACATTCAGTAACTACCATCACTGTTACAACAGTGTAGTCATCACTGCTACAACAGTGTAGTCATCACTGTTACAAATGTAGTCATCACTGTTACAACAGTGTAGTCATCACTGTTACAACAGTGTAGTCATCACTGTTAGAGCAGTGCAGTCATCACTGTTACAACAGTGTAGTCATTACTGTTACAACAGTGTAGTCATCACTGTTACAACAGTGTAGTCATCACTGTTACAACAGTGTAGTCATCACTGTTACAACAGTGTAGTCATCACTGTTACAACAGTGTAGTCATCACTGTTACAACAGTGTAGTCATCACTGTTAGAGCAGTGCAGTCATCACTGTTACAACAGTGTAGTCATTACTGTTACAACAGTGTAGTCATCACTGTTACAACAGTGTAGTCATCACTGTTACAACAGTGTAGTCATCACTGTTACAACAGTGTAGTCATCACTGTTACAACAGTGTAGTCATCACTGTTACAACAGTGTAGTCATCACTGTTACAACAGTGTAGTCATCACTGTTACAACAGTGTAGTCATCACTGTTACAACAGTGTAGTCATCACTGTTACAACAGTGTAGTCATCACTGTTACAACAGTGTAGTCATCACTGTTACAACAGTGTAGTCATCACTGTTACAACAGTGTAGTCATCACTGTTACAACAGTGTAGTCATCACTGTTACAACAGTGTAGTCATCACTGTTACAACAGTGTAGTCATCACTGTTACAACAGTGTATTCATCACTGTTACAACAGTGTAGTCATCAGTTACAACAGTGTAGTCATCACTGTTACAACAGTGTAGTCATCACTGTTACAACAGTGTAGTCATCACTGTTACAACAGTGTAGTCATCACTGTTACAACAGTGTAGTCATCACTGTTACAACAGTGTAGTCATCACTGTTACAACAGTGTAGTCATCACTGTTACAACAGTGTAGTCATCAGTTACAACAGTGTAGTCATCACTGTTACAACAGTGTAGTCATCAGTTACAACAGTGTAGTCATCACTGTTACAACAGTGTAGTCATCACTGTTACAACAGTGTAGTCATCAGTTACAACAGTGTGGTCATCACTGTTACAACAGTGTAGTCATCACTGTTACAACAGTCACCACTTCCTCCTTCATCACCATCACCTCCGTCACCATCCCCACCTCCTCCACCATCACTATCTCCTCCACCACCATCACCTCCGTCACCATCACCACCACCGTCACCATCACTAACACTGTCACCATCACTACCACCATCACCGTCACCATCACCATCATCACTGTCACCATCACTACCACCGTCACCATCATCGCCTCCATCACCATCATCACCTGCATCACCACCACCATCACCACCGTCACCACCGTCACCATCACCGTCACCATCACCATCACCTTCATCACCGTCACCATCACCATCACCACATCACAGTCACCATCACCACCATCACCATCACCACCATCACCACCATCACCATCACCACCACCATCACCGTCACCATCACTACCACTATCACCATCACTTCCGTCATGGTTGCCTCACAGTAACTGGTCTTGGGTATGAGGATGTAGGTCAGGGAGGCTGGACAGGGCACCAGGGTCTCTGGCATGACCTTGCCCTTAGTAATGATGTCACTGACCTAGATAATGACCTCTCTCTCTCTCTCTGTCTCTCTCCTCTCTCTCTCTCTCTCTCTCTCTCTCTCTCTCTCTCTCTCTCTCTCTCTCTCTCTCTCTCTCTCTCTCTTGCTCTCTCCCTTTCCACTCCCTCCTCTCTCTGTCTTGTCTCTCTCTCTCTCTCTCTCTCTCCTCTCTCTCTCTCTCTCTCTCTCTCTCTCTCTCTCTCTCTCTCTCTCTCTCCTTGCCCAACCACTATATCTTGCCTGTGGGCAAGAACCAACCTAACTGATTTCTCCACTCTAAGTCGGTCAGTTCTCTCTCTCTCTCTCTCTCTCTCTCTCTCTCTCACCATCTCATTCTCTAATACGTATTTTCAGGAGTAGGTACGTTTTTGGTTATGAGGAAACGTGGGATTCAACAAGGCAAGCCCAGGAGCTGCGACTCGGCCCCTGCAACCATGCATAAGTTAACCAATACACACAACACACAACACAAAACGCAACACACAATACAACACACACAGCCAGGAGCTATGACTCAACCCCTGCAACCACAATTGGGTGAGTAGACACAACACACAACACAGTACATACAATACACACAACACACAAGCGGGGTTCCACAGGGGTCAGTCCTAGGACCTGTGCTGTTCTTGGTATATGTGAACGACATAACGGAAGGGATAGACTCAGAAGTGTCCTTGTTTGCAGATGATGTGAGGTTAATGAGGGTTGATTGCATTTTCCTGGACTGCAAGAAGGCCTTCAACACAGTTCCTCACAGGAGGTTAGTGCAGAAGCTGGAGGATCGGGCATGTATAACAGGAAGGACACTGCAATGGATCAGAGAATACCTGACAGGGAGGCAACAACGGATCATGGTACGTGATGAGATATCACAGTGGGCGCCTGTGACGAGCGGGGTCCCACAGGGGTCAGTCCTAGGACCAGTGCTATTTTTTATATATGTGAATGACATGGTGGAAGGGATAGACTCTGAAGTGTCCCTGTTCGCAGATGATGTGAAGCTAATGAGAAGGATTAAATCGGATAAGGATCAGGCAGGACTTCAAAGAGACCTGGACAGGCTGGACACGTGGTCCAGCAACTGGCTTCTCGAATTCAACCCTGCCAAATGCAAAGTCATGAAGATTGGGGAATGGCAAAGAAGACTGCAGACAGAGTATAGGCTAGATGGACAAAGGCTGCAAACCTTACTTAAGGAGAAAGATCTTGGGGTGACCATAACACCGAGCACGTCTCCGGAAACACACATTAGCCAGATAACTGCTGCAGCATGTGAGCGCCTGGCAAACCTGAGAATAGCGTTCCGATACCTTAGTAAGGAATCATTCAAGACATTGTACACTGTGTACGTCCGGCCCATACTGGAGTATGCAGCACCAGTTCGGACTGACAACACTGGAGGACAGGAGGGTCAGGGGAGACATGATAACAACATACAAAATAATGCGTGGAATAGATAAGGTGGACAGAGACAGAATGTTCCGAGAGGGGACACAGAAACAGGTGTCACAATTGGAAGCTGAAGACTCAGACGAGTCACAGGGATGTTAGGAAGTATTTCTTCAGTCACAGAGTCGTCAGGAAGTGGAAAAGCCTAGCAAGTGATGTAGTGGAGGCAGGAACCATACATAGCTGTAAAACGAGGTATGACAAAGCTCAGGAAGCAGAGAGCGAGAGGACCTAGTAGCGATCAGCGAAGAGGCGGGGCCAGGAGCTGAGTCTCGACCCCTGCAACCACAATTAGGTGAGTACAGGACCAGGAGCTATGAATCGACCCTTGCAACCATAATTGGGTGAGTAAACAGACAATGCAGCATGCACAACTCGACACACACAACACAACACACACACACACAACACACACACAACACAACACACAACACACACACACAACACAACACACACAACACAACACACACACACACACAACACAACACACACCAGTTTGGAATCCACACCTAGTCAAGCACGTCAAGAAATTAGAGAAAGTGCAAAGGTTTGCAACAAGACTAGTCCCAGAGCTACGGGGATTGTCCTATGAAGAAAGGTTGAGGGAAATCGGCCTGACGACACTGGAGGCCAGGAGGGTCAGGGAGACATGATAACGACATATAAAATACTGCGCGGAATAGACAAGGTGGACAAAGACGGGATGTTCCAGAGATGGGACACAGACACAAGAGGTCACAATTGGAAGTTGAAGACTCAGATGAATCAAAGGGATGTTAGGAAGTATTTCTTCAGTCATAGAGTAGTCAGGCCGTGGAATAGCCTAGAAAGTGACGTAGTGGAGTCGGGAACCATACATATTTTAAAGGCGAGGGAAAATTGGGTAGGGGGGGGGCCTTAAAAATGGGGGGCGGGGGGGGAAGGGAGCCCCCTGAACAACAAAGGGGCCAAAAGGTGATCACCCCTCCAACCACAAAAAAAAACAAAATTAAAAAACACAAAAAACAACACACCAACACAACAAAACACACAAAACAAAACAAAAACCCCAAAACACAACAAAACAAAAAAACAAAAAAACCCCAAAAAACAAACACAACACAAAACACAACACAACAACACAAAACCCCCTCAAAAAACAAAATCAACAAAAACACAACTCAACAAAAACAACACACAAAACCAACAAAAACAACACACACAACACAACACACAACACAACACCCCAAAACACAAACACACCCCCAACACAACCCCAAAAAAACCCCAATTTAAAAACCCACACGTTCAACACACAACACAAACATCACACCACAACCACAACACCACCCCAACCAACACACACAACCAACACACACAAAAAACACACACACAACAACACACAAAACAACAACACAAATCTTCCCACTCCTATAAATTTTGGGGTCTTCCATCTTCACATTCTTGAGAGAGAGAGGGGAGAGAGGGGAGAGAGAAAAAAAAATTTTCCATCAGGGGCACTAGGGAAAGTTAAACAAACCAAGCCGGATTCCCACTTTTAATTCCCAAATTTTGGTGTTAAATTTTCAATCCCAAAGTGGGGGATTTCACTGTTCGTATAAGTGTGGATGTTCCCCGGGTTCAATCCCAAAAGTGGGGTTTTTCACTGTTCAGTACTAAGTGTGGTTGTTCAATGTTAAAATATAAGGGGTGGATGTTCACTGTTCAGTACTAATGTGGATTTTTCACTGTTCAGTACTAAGTGTGGATTTTTCACTGTTCAGTACAAAGTGGGGGAGGTTCAAGGGTTCAATACCAAGTGTGATTTTCACTGTTCAGTACTAAGTGTGGATGTTCACTTTTTCAATACCAAGTGTGGATTTTAAAAATGTTCAGTACAAAAGGGGTGGTTTTCAATGTTCAATATTTAAGTGGGGGGATTTTTCACTGTTCAGTTCTAAGTTGGATGTTAAATGTTAAATACTAAGTGGGATGTTCACTTTTTTCAGTACTAAGTTGGATTTTTCAATGTTAAATACTAATGTGGAGTTCACTTTCCCAGTAAAAGGGGTTTTGGATTTTTCAATGTTCAATACTAATTGGGGATTTCATGTTCATTTACAAAAGTGGGGGATTTTCAATGTTCAAAACTAAGTGTGGTTTTTCACTTTTTTCCAAAACTAAGTGTGGAGGTTCAATGTTCAATACAAAGTGGGGATTTTCCCAATGTTCAGTACTAATGGGGATGTTCAATGTTCAATACAAAGTGGGGATGTTCACTGTTCGGGTACTAATGTGGATTTCCCAATGTTCAATACAAGTGTGGATGTTAATTTGGGGTTACAAAGTGTGGATGTTCAATTTAAATACTAAGTGTGGATTTCACTTTTCAGTACTATTTTGGATGTTATTGTTCAATACAAGGGGGGATTTTTTCACTGTTGACTAAGTGGGGGGATTTTCCCTTTCAATACAAAGTGTGGATGTTCACTGTTAAATTCTAAGTTTTGGATGTTAAATGTTCAATACTAAGTGTGGATTTTTCACTGCTCATACTAAGTGGGGAATGTTAAAGGGTTCAATACTAAGTGGGGGAAATTTTCCCTCCCTTTCAGTACTAAGTGTGGATTTTCAATGTTCGTACAAAGGTGTGGATGTTCCTTTTCAATGCCAAGTGGATTTTTCACTTTTTTCGTACTAATGTGGATGTTCAAGTTAAATACAAAAGTGTGGATGTTAAACTGCTATTACTAAGTGGGGATGTTCACTTTTTCAGTACAAGTGGGGAGGTTCACTGTTCAATCCCAAAGGGAAATGTTAAATGTTCAAAATTTAAGGGGGAGTTAAACTGTTCGTACTAAGTTTTGGATGTTCAATTTTCCCAATACAAAGGGGGTGTGGATTTTTCACTGTTCAGTACTAAGTGTGGATGTTCATTTTTTTCAATCCCAAAAAATGGGATGTTTCACTGTTCAGTAAAATGGGATTTTCCCACGTTCAATACTAAGTGTGGATGTTCACTTTTTCAGTCCCTAAGTGTGGTTTGTTCACTGTTAAAATTAATAAGTGTGGTTTTTCACTGTTCGTACAAGGGTGTGGATATTCACGTTCAGTACAAAGTGGGGATTTTCCCGTTCATTTACAAAGTGGGGAAATTTCACTTTTTCATTTCAAAATTTTGTGGATGTTCACTGTTCATTTTTTAAGTGTGGATTTTCCCACTTTCCCAGTACAAAGTGGGGATTTTCACTGTTCAGTACTAAGTGTGGTTGTTCACTGTTCAAAAAAAAAGTGTGGATTTTCCCAAATTGTTAAAATAAAAAAGTGGGATGTTCAATGTTCCCACTATTTAAGTGTGGATTTTTCATTTTTAAATTTCTAAGTGGGGAAAGTTCACTTTTTCAATACTGTGGGGTTTTCACTGTTCAATACTAAGTGTGGATTTCACTTTTTCAATCTAAGTGGGGGATGTTCATGTTCAAAAACTAAGTGTGGATGTTCACTTTTCAATACAAAGTGTGGAGTTCACTTTTTCAATACTAAGTGTGGATGTTCACTTTTAAATTTACTAAGTTTTGGATTTTTCAAGGGTTTAAATTTCCTAAGTGGGGAAAGGGTTCACTGTTCAATAACAAGTGTGGAGGTTCACTGTTCAATACAAAAGTGGGGGATTTTCCCAATGTTAAATTTACTAAGTGTGGATTTTCACTTTTCAATACTAATGGGGATGTTAAACTGTTCAATACTAAGTGTGGTTTGTTCACTGTTCGTACAAAGTTGGATTTTTCAATGTTCAATACAAAAGTGTGGTGTTCACTGTTCAGTACTAAGTGTGGATGTTCAATGTTAAATTTCCTAAGTGTGGTGTTCACTGTTCAGAAATAAGTTTGGATTTTAAATTTTCAATACTAAGTGGGGATTTAAATGTTCATTACTATGTGGATGTTCCCCTTTTCAAAAACTAATGGGATTTCACTGTTCAGTACTAAGGGGTGGTGTTCACTGTTCAATACTAAGTGGGATGTTCACTTTTTAAAATACTAAGGGGTGGATTTTCAATTTCAATACTAAGGGGGATTTTTCATGCTCAGAAACTAAGTGTGGGGTTCAAATTTTCAATACTAATGGGGAGGGTTAAATGCTCAGTATAATGGGGATGTTCAATGTTAAAGTACAAAGGGGTGGAGGGTTCATTTTTAAAAGCCAAGTTGTTCACGTTCAGTAAAAAAGTTTGGATTTTCAATGTTCAATACTAAGTGGGGATTTTTCACTGCTCAGAAATTTGGGATTTCCCCTTTTTTCAAAACTAATGTGGATTTCCACTTTTAAATGCCAAGTGGATTTTCATGTTCAATACTAAGTGGGGTTTTCACTGTTCAGTACTAAGTGTGGATTTTTTCAATGTTCAATACAAATTGGGGAAATTTTTCCACTTTTCCCCAGTACAAACGTGGATTTAAATGTTCAATGCCAAGGGGAAATGTTCACGGTTCATTTAATAAGGGGATGTTCACTGTTCAATACTAAGTGTGGATATTCACTTTTATATTTAAGTGTGGATGTTCACTTTTCCCGTACTAAGTGGGGGTGTTCACGTTCAGTACAAATTGTGGATTTTTAAAAAGTTCGTACTAAGTGTGGGAGTTCACTGTTAAATTTATAAGTGGGGGATTTCCTTTCGTACAAAAGTGTGGAGGGCCCACTTTTCAGTACAAAGTGTGGATGTTCATTTTTTTCAATATAATTTTGGGGGATGTTAAATGTTCAGTACAAGTGTGGATTTTTAATTTTCAGTACTAAGTTGGATGTTCACTGTTCAATATAAGTGGGGAGGGCCCCTTTTTCCAATATAAGTTGGATGTTCACTATTCAATACTAAGTGGGGAGTTCACTGTTCAAAAACAAAAGTGTGGATGTTCACTGTTCAATCCTAAGGGGGATGTTCACTGTTAAATAAAAGTGTGGATGTTCATTTGTTCAATACAAATTGGGGATGTTCCTTTTTCAATACAAAGGGGTGGATGTTAAAATGTTCAATACAAAGTGGGGATGTTCCTGTTTCAATACTAAGTGGGGGAATGTTCACTGTTAAATACAAAGTGTGGTTTTCCGGGTTCAATACTAATGGGGAAATGTTATGTTCAATACTAAGTGTGGATGTTCACGGGTTCATACTAAGTGTGGATTTTTCACGGGTTAAATTTACAAAGTGGGATGTTCACTTTTCAATACTAAGTTGGATGTTCACTTTTTAATACAAAAGTGTGGATGTTCACTTTTCAATGTAAGTGGGGATGTTCACTGTTCAGTACTAAGTGTGGAGTTCACTGTTCAGTACTAAGTTTGGATTTTTCATTTTCAGTACTAATGTGGATGTTCACTGTAAATTACTAAGTGTGGATGTTAAATGTTCATACTAAGGTGTGGATGTTCAATTTTCAGTACTAAGTGGGGATTTTTCCTTTTCAATACTAAGTGTGGATGTTCACTTTTTCAATACTAAGGTGGATGTTCACTATTAAATTACTAAGTTGGATGTTCATTTTCCCAATACTAAGTGTGGAGTTCACTGTTAAATTTACAAAGTTGGATGTTCACTGTTCAAAAATAAGTGTGGTGTTCACTTTTTCAATCTAATGGGATGTTCATGTTCAATACAATTTGTGATGCCCAAGGGTTCAATACAAGTGGGGAAATTTTTACTGTTCAATATTTAAGTGTGGAGTTAAATGTTCAATACTAAGTGTTGTTCACTGTTTTTACTAAGTGGGGAAATGTTCACTGTTAATTTACTAAGTGTGGATTTTCATGTTCAAAAAACTAAGGGGGAATGTTCCTTTTCCCAATACTAAGTGGGGAAATTTTCACTGTTAAATTTCAAATGTGGATGTTCACTGTTCAATACTAAGTGGGGATTTCATTTGTTCAATACTAAGGGGAGTTCACTGTTCAATTTTAATTGGGGTTTTTGTTCATTTAAAAATACTAAGGTGGATTTCACTTTTCAATACAAAATGGGGGATTTTCCCAACTGTTCAATACTAAGTGGGGAGGGTTCACTGTTCAATACTAGTGTGGAGGGTTCCCACGGTTAAATTTTACAAAGTGTGGATGTTCACGTTCAATACTAAGGGGTGGGTTCACTGTTAAAATCCCTAAGTTTATTTTCCTGTTAATACTAAGTGGGGATGTTCACTTTTCATATTTGTGTGGATGTTCACTGTTAAATTACTAAGTTTTGGATGTTCACTGTTTCACTAAAAATTGTGGATTTTTAAACGTTTCAATACTAATTTGTGGATTTTCCCACTGTAAATTTACTAGTGGGAGGGTTCATGTTCAATACAAAAGTGGGATTTTTCCCTTTTAAATGCTAAGTGTGGATTTTTCATTTTTCAATACTAAGGGTGGTTTTTTTCACTGTTAAAATACTAAGTGTGGAGTTCACTGTTCAATATTTAAGTGTGGAGGTTCAATGTTCAATACTAATGTGGATGTTCCTGTTTTTACTAAGTGGGGATGTTAAATGTTAAAATACAAGTGTGGATGTTAAATTTTTTTCAAACTATGTTTGTGGGATGTTCACTGTTCAATACAATTGTGGATGTTCACTGTTCAATACTGTGTGGTTGTTCACTGTTCAATACTAAGTTGGATGTTAAAGTTCAATACTAATTGGGGATGTTCATTTTCCCAATACTAAGTGGGGGAGTTCACTGTTAAATACTAAGTGGATGTTCACTTTTCATTATATGTTGGATGTTCACTGTTAAATTTCTAAGTGTGGTTTTCCCACTGTTCAATTAAGTGGGGATGTTAAACTTTTTTCTTTTCAAAGTGTGGATGTTACTTTTTAAAAACTAAGGGGGATGTCACTTTTCAATATTAAGTGGGGATTTCATTTTCAATAATAAGTGTGGATGTTCACTGTTCAATATTTAATGTGGATTTTTCATTTTTCAAAAATAAGTGTGGATTTCACTGTTAAATACTAATTGGATGTTCAATGTTCATTAAAAGTGGGGGATTTTCCACTTTTAAATACAAAGTGGGGGGAAATTTTTTTCACTGTTTTTCTAAGTGTGGATGTTCATGTTCAATACTAAGTGTGGATGTTCACTTTTCCCAATACTAAGTGGGGAATTTTCATTTGTTCAATACAAAGGTGGATTTTCCCACTGTTAAATTTCAAGTGTGGATTTCAATTTTCAATACAAATGTGGGATTTTTCACTGTTCTTTTACTAAGTTTTGGATTTTCACTGTTCAATACAAGTGTGGATGTTCACTGTTCAATACAAATGTGGTTTTTCAATGTTCAATACTAAGTGGGGGATGTTCACTGTTAAATATAAGTGTGGAGGGTTCACTTTTTTCAATCCCTAAGTTGGATTTCACTTTTTTCAGTACTAATTTGGGGTTTCAATTTTCCCCAATACTAATTTGGGGGGATGTTCACTGTTCAATACTAAGGTGGGATTTTTCCAATTTTTTCAATCTAAGTGTGGATGTTAAACTGTTCAATAAAAAGTGTGGATTTTTCATGTTAAATACAAATTTGTGGATTTTTCACTTTTTCCAAATTTAATGTGGATGTTCTTTTGTTAAATTTCAAGTGGGGAATGTTCACGGTTCAATACAAAGTGTGGTGTTCAATGTTAAATTACAAGTGTGGATTTTCACTGTTCAAACAAAGTGTGGATGTTCACTGTTAAAATACAAAAGGTGTGGATGTTACTGTTAAATACTAATTGGGGATTTTTCACTTTTTCAGTACAAAGGGTGTGGATTTCAATGTTCAATACAAAGGGTGTGGATGTTCATGTTAATTACTAAGTGTGGAGGGTTAAACTTTTAAATACAAAGGGGGGTGTTCACGGTTCAGTACTAATGGGGATTTTTCCACTGTTCTTTACAAAGTGGGGATTTCAATTTTAAATACTAAGTGTGGATTTTTAATGTTAAATACAAAGTGGGGGAATTTTCACTGTTCAAAAACTAAGTGGGGGATTTTTCACTGTTCAATAAAAGTGTGGATGTTCACTGTTCAAACAAAGTGGGGGAATGTTCATGTTCAATACTAAGTGTGGATGTTCACTGTTCAATACTAAGTGTGGATGTTCACTGTTCAATACTAAGTGTGGATGTTCACTGTTCAATACTAAGTGTGGATGTTCACTGTTCAATACTAAGTGTGGATGTTCACTGTTCAATACTAAGTGTGGATGTTCACTGTTTAATTACTAAGGTGGATTTTCCCACTGTTAAAACAAATTTTTATGTTCAAGGGAAATTACAAAGTGGGAGGTTAAATTTTTTCAATACTAAGGGGAAGTTCACTGTTAAATTTAAAGGGGGAAATTTTTTCAATTTTTCAATACAAAGTGTGGATGTTCAATGTTAAATCTAAGTGTGGATGTTCACTTTTTTAAATTTACAAAATGTGGATGTTCATGTTCATTTACTAAGTGTGGATTTTCCAATGTTAAATTTACAAAGGGGTGGATTTTCATGTTCAATCCCAAGTGGGGATTTTTCACTGTTAAATTTTTTTAATGTGTGGTTTTCCCTTTTGTTCAGTACTAAGTGGGGATGCAATGTTCAATACAAGTGTGGATTTTCACTTTTCAATAAAGTGTGGATGTTCCTGTTTAAAAATAAGTGTGGAGGGTTCACTGTTCAATATAAGTGTGGATGTTCACTGTTCAGTATTAAGTGGGGATGTTCAATTTTTTCAAAACTAAGTGTGGAGTTCACTTTTCCCAATACTAATTGGATTTTCATGTTAAATTACTAAGTTGTGGATTTTCAATGTTAAATACTAAGTGTGGATTTTCACTGTTATAAAAATGGGGAAATGTTCAATTTTCCCAAATACTAAGTGTGGATGTTCACGTTAAATTAAATGTGTGGATTTTTCACGGTTCAAAAACTAAGTGGATGTTCACTGTTCAATATAAGTGGGGATTTTCACTTTTCATTTCAAATTTGGGGGATGTTTCAATGTTCAATACAAAGGGGGGATGTTCACTGTTCAAAAACTAAGTGTGGAGGGTTCACTGTTCAAAAACTAAGTGTGGATTTTTCCCCGGGTTAAAATACTAAGGGGGTGTTCATTTTAAGTACTAAGGTGGAGGGTTAAATGTTAAAATTAAAAAAGTGGGGGAATGTTAAATTGTTCAATACTAAGTGGGGTTTTTTCACTGTTAAATTACTAGTGGGGATGTTCAATGTTAAATACTAAGTGTGGATTTTTAACTGTTCAGAAATAAGTTTGGATTTTTCAATTTTCAATATTTAAGGGTGGATGTTCATTTGTTCGTATTTAAGTGTGGATGTTCACTGTTCAGTACAAAGTGGGGATGTTCACTTTTCAGTACAAAGTGGGGATGTTCACTTTTTCAGTTTAATTTGGGGGGAATGTTCACTGTTTTCAAACAAAGTGTGGATGTTCCTGTTCAATACTTGTGGATGTTCACTGTTCTTTTTAAAAGTGTGGTTTCACTGTTCAGTCAGTGTGGATTTTCCCTTGTTTCATTTACAAAGTGGGGATTTTCCCTTTTCATTACTAAGTGTGATTTCCTGTTAAATACTAAGTGTGGATTTTCACTTTTCATACAAAATGTGGATTTTCACTTTAAATACTAAGTGGGATGTTCACAAAAAAGTCAACAGAGTAAAATTATTTCCTTTGGGGGTCCTTTTCCCTTAAATTTTTATAATAAAAAGGTTTATAAATTTTCTTTTTAAATTCTAAAATTAAAGATAAAAATCTATTATCATACAAAAAAAGACAAATCTACTACACGAGGGTCATTAAGACTATATCCACGAGGGTCTTTAAAATCATCTACAAACACGGGGTCTTTAAAGGGACTATCTCCCTACCGAGGGTCATTAAGACATTTTAACAAACACGAGGGTTTTTTTTTAAAAAAAAGACTTTTACTCCCAGGGGGTCTTTCAAAACAAACTACTACAGGGAGGGTCTTTAAGACTATCTACAACACGAGGGTCATTAAGACTATCAAATATCAAATTTCACGGGGGTCATTAAGACTCTACCCCGAGGGTTTTTTTAAAGACTCCTATTTCCACGGGGGTTTATTAAAAACATCTACTACCCCGAGGGTCTTTTTAAGGGACTACCAATACACGGGGGGCTTTAAAGGGACTACCCTCCCACCCGAGGGTCATTAAGACTATCTATACCCTACTAAAACGGGGGTCTTAAGAATCTACTACACGGGGGTTATTAGGGACTATCAACTAAAAAGGGGGTTATTAAGACTATCTACTACACGATGGTTTAAGATATTACTACACGGGGGTTATTAAGACTATCTACTACACGAGTGTATTAAGCTTTTCTACTACCCCGGGGGTCTTTAAAGGGACTATTAAATACCGAGGGTTTTTTAAAGACTATCTCCCTACACTTTTTTTTAAAGGGACTTTTTTTTACTACACGAGGGTTTTAAAACCCTATCTACTCCACAGGGTCATTACTGGGAAAAAGGGTTTAAAAATTTACACGTATGTTAGCAAAAAAATAAAAAAATAAATTCCCTCCCTTTCTGTAGCTACATTCACCCGACCCCTTTTTGGGCACTTTTTTGAAGGGTTTCATGCAAAGACTGGTTTTGGGCCATGTCCGGGCAGCCCTTTTTCCATTTCTTTATTGCTGACAATAAAAGGTTTTTGGAAGCCGGGCCCCACTGACTGTGGGTATTTAAAAAAGTTGTGCTTTCCCCCCCTTACTATGATTGCTTAGGTTCCCCAAACCTTGAAAAAACGACACCCAAGATATTTTCATTTTTTTGTGAGCAATTTTAAAAATGATTTAGCTTCAGTTGTTTTACTTGTTTTAAACCCTTCAGCATACCCAAAAACTGCTGAAATTTTCTTTCCTGGCCACATGTTCCCCTTGGGCCCCGCCCCCGGGTGAATCTTACGATTTTGTTCTGGGTGATTTTTCAGTCTATCTTTCAGTTTTTTTTTTCAAGGCAGAGTACCAAAGAGCAAACCCTAATCCTTTTGGCATTGTATAAGGGCTAGACATAGGGCCTGCGAGCCTCAGTAGGTAACACTGTGCCCAGTAGGTAGATTTCTGTGACTCAGTAGGGGACAAATGTGCCTCAGTAGGGAGACCCTGTGCCTTTTGTAGGGAACACTGTGCCTCAGTAGGGGATACTGTACTCAGTTAAGGGGAAGGGGACTGTGCCTCATAGGTAGGGGCACTGTGCCTCAGTGGGGGAAACTGTGCCCCAGTAGGGAGACCTGTCCTTTAGTAGGGGCACTGTGCCTCCCGTAGGTAGACACCGTGCCCAGGGAGGTAGGGCACTGTGCCTCATAGGTAGACACTGTGCCTCCCGTAGGTAGACACGGTCAGTAGGTAACACTGTGCCTTTAGTTGGTAACACTGGCCTCAAAAGGGGGAGCAAATTTTGCCCCAGTAGGTTTAAACTGTGCCTCAGTAGGCAAACCCTGTGACTCATAGGTAGACACTGTTTCCTCATAGGTAGAACTGTGACGCCCGTAGGGAACACTTTTGACCAGTAGGGAACACTGTGACTCGGGAGGGCCTGTGACTCGTAGGGAGACTCTGTGCCTCAGTAGGGAAACACTGTGCCCTTTAGGCAGACACTGTGCCCCAGTGGGGAGACACTGTTTCCCCCAGTATAGACACTGTGAATATAGGTAGACATTTTCCCATAGGGAGACACTGTGACTTTGTAGGTAACAGTCCTTTAGAGGTTTGGGAAAATGTACCCCATTTGGTAGGGCCTTTTGCCTCAGTAGGGAGAAAACTGTGCCCCATTTGGTAGAAAACTGTGCCCAAAGGGAGACAATTTGCCTCAGTAGGTAGACCCTGTGCCTCATAGGAGACACTTGAATCGTAGGAAAACACTGGCCTCAGGGTAAGGGCAAATTTACGCAGTAGGGGACCCTTGGACGCAGTAGGGAGGAAAACTGTGACCAGTAGGTAGACACTGTGGGCCCCATTAAGGGAACACGGGGCCCGTTTTGGGGGAACACTGTGACTCAGTTTGGGAGACACTGTAATAGTAGGGAGGGCACTGGAATCAGTAGGTAGACACTGTGAAACCGTAGGTAACACTGTGACCGTAGGTAACCTGTGCCTCATAGGTGACACTGTGCCTCAGTAGGGAGGGCACCCGTGCCCCCGTAGGTTTTGGGCCCCTTTCTCCCTTAGGGAACTGTGCCTCAGTAGGTTTGACACGTGCCCATAGGTTAAGGGAACCAATGGCCCCAGTAGTAAGAAAACTGTTTTGGCCCCCTCAGTAAAATAGGAACACTGTGCCTCATAGGTAGACACTGTGCCCCATAGGGAAAACTGTGCCTATGTAGGGGGACACTGTGCCTCAAATAAAGGTAGGGGCACTGTGCCTCTAGGTAACACGGTTTCCTCAGTAGGGAACTGTTTCCTCCCGTAGGGAGACTCTGTGCCTCAGTAGGGACACTGTACTCCCGTAGGGAGACACTGTGCCTCAGTAGGTAGCCCCTGGCCCCCATAGGTAACCCCTGTGCCTAGAGGTAGGAAAACTTTTGCCCCAGTAGGTGACTGGCTTTATAGGGAGACACTGTGCCCATAGGTAGACACTGTGCCTCGTAGGTAGACGTCCCAGTAGGGAGACCTGTGACGCATTTGGTTTGACTGTGCCCAGTAGGTAGACCTTTTGCCTCATAGGTAAAACTGGACTCTTTTGGTGACACTGTGCCTCAGTAGGGAGACCCCTTGACCAGTAGGGAGACACTGTGACTCCGTAGGTAGACACTTTGACCATTAGGTAACCCCCTGTGCCTCATAGGAGACACTGTGACTCAGTTTTTAACACTGTGACTTCGTAAGGGAATTTCTGTTTATCAGTAGGTAGGGCCCCCTTTTACCAGAGGTTAGACACTGGACTCCCGTAGGTAGACCCCGGGGCCTCAGTAGGTGCCCCGTGACTCAGTTGGTAAAATTTTGCTCAGGTTGGGGAGACAAATGTGCCTCAGTAGGTTTAAAAACCCCGTTTCCCCCAGTAGGTTTGACACTGTGCCCCCATAGGTTTGGGGGACGTGCCTCCTAGGGAACTGTTTCCCAGTAGGGAGAGGCTGCCCCCAGTAGGTTAAATGTGCCCCAGTAGGTAGGCACGTAAAATCATATTTGACATGTGCCTCAGTAGGTAGACTGTGCCTCATAGGGAAGGGCACTGAAACCCCAGTGGGAGACCTGTGCCTAAATAGGTAGACACTGTGCCTCAGTAAAGGGAGACCCCTGTGCCTTTTGTAGGTAGACACTGTGACCCCCATATAGACTGTGCCCCATAGGTAACCCCTTTTACCTCATAGGTAGACCCCTGTGCCCCAGTAGGTTTTTAAATGTGCCCAGTAGGGGGAAACTGTGCCTCAGTAGGTTGACACTGTGACCAGTGGGAAGGAAAACGTGCCTCATTTGGTAAACTGGCCTCAGTAAAGGGGACAATGGCCCAGTAGGTAGAACGTGCCCCAGTAGGTAGACAATGTGCCTCAGTAAAGGGAACTGTGTTCATTTGGTAGACAAATGTGCCCCAATTGGTAAACGTTTCCTCAAATAGGGAGACTGTGCCTCAGTAGGTTTTACACTGTGGGCCCCCCATAGTTTGACTGTGCCTCATTTTAACACTGTGCCTCAAATAGGTAAGAACAGATCATTAGGTAGACACTGTTCCTTTAGTAGGTAACACTGGGGACGCGTAGGGAGGGCACTGTACTAGTAGGTAGACAATGTGACCATTAGGTAACAACTGTGCCCCAGTAGGGGAAAAACTGTGACCAGTTGGGAGACACTGTGACTCCCGTAGGTAATACTGTGACTCAGTAGGTAGACACCGTGACTCATAGGGGAGGGCCTGTGCCTCATTGGGAGACACTGTGCTCAAGGGAGACACTGTGCCTCAGTAGTAACCCCTGTGCCTCAGTAGGTAGACACTGTGCCTCAGTAGGGAGACACTGGGACTCAGTTTTAGACACTGTGATCAGTAGGTAGATACTGTGAAATCAGTATAGGGCACTGTGACTCAATAGGTAGACACTGTGCCCCATAGGTTTAAAACTGTGCCTCTAGGTTTGACACTGTGCCTTTAGTAGTTTGACACTGTGCCCCAGTAGGTAGACACTTTTGGGCCCCCGTAGGTAGACTGTGCCCCATAGGTTAAAAGGGGCTGTGCCTCAGTAGGTAGACTGAGGGCCCCAGTTGGTTGAAACTGTACCTCAGTAAATGACACTGTGCCTCATAGGTGACGTGCCTCAGTAGGTAGACACGACCTTTTAGTAGGGAGACCCCTGTGCCTCTTTGGTTTGAAACCCGTGCCTCAGTAGGTTTAAAACTGTGCCCAGTAGGGAGACACTGGACTCAGTAGGTAGACCCGTGCCTCAAGGGAGGGAAAAACACCTTTTACCCCAGTAGGGAAAACACTGTCCCCATAGGTAGGCACCCGTGCCTCGAGGTAGACTGGCCTCAGTAGGGAGCACTGGCCCCAAGGTAAAACACTGTGACTCGTTGGTAGACACTGTGCCTCATTTTGGAAAACCCGTTTCCTCAGTAAGGGAGCCTGTGCCCCCATAAAGGTTGAAACTGTGCCTTTAAATAGGTAGACACGTGCCCTCAGTAGGTGACAAAAATGCCCCCGTAGGTAGACACTGTTTCCTCAGTAGGTAGACCCCTGGCTCAGTAGGTAGACCTGTGCCTCATAGGTTTAATTTGCCTCATTAGTAGACTGTGCCTCAGTAGGTAGAAACTCTGCCTCATAGGTAGACATGTGCCTCAGTTTGTAGACACCCGACCTCAGTAGGGAAACTGTGCCTCAGTAAAAAAGACTGTGCCTCAGTTTGGTAAACAAATGTCCCCAGTAGGGGACACTGTGCCTCGTTGGGAAACACTGTCCTTTGTAGGTAGACACGTGCCTCAGTAAAAGGTAGACGTGCCCCAGTAGGTAATGTGCCTCAGGAGGAGACCGTCCCCCAAATAGGTAAAAACCCGTTTCCCCCAAATTGGGTAGGGAAAACGTGGGGCCCCAGGGGGAGACACTGTGCCCCATAGGGAGATGTGCCTCATAGGTAGAACGTGCCTCCCGTAGGTGGGCTGTCCTTTGTATAGACACTGTGCCTCAGTAGGTAGACCCTGTGCCTCAGTAGGTTGACACTGTACCCCAAAATAGGTAAAGGCCTCAGTAGGTTTGGGCTGTGCCCCCAGTAGTAACCCTGGGGCCCCCAGTAGGTGACACTGTGCCTCAGTGGTTAAAAACTGTTCCTTTATAGGTAGACACTGTGCCTCATGGGGAACACTGTGCCTCGTAGGGAGACTGTGCCCCAGTAGGTAACCCCTGTCCTCAAAAAGGGGAGACCCCTGTGATCATTTGGTAACCTGTGGCCTCAGTAGGGAGACCAATTTAAGGTAGGTAGGTACAAGGGTTCAAGCAGTTTATGGACACAGGGGTATTTAAAGGGCCCGAATAAATTTCAATATAGTGGTATTTGAGTAATAGTAGTAGTTGTTGTAGTAGGGTAGTTTGTTGTATAGTAGTAGTGGGAAAAGTAGTATTAGTAGTAAATTTGAAATGGGTAGGTAATTTGTAGTGGTATAAGTATATAGTTGTATAGTTGAGTAAATAGTGGTATAGTAGTAGTATATAGTGGTAATTTGTAGTAGTAGTAGTTTATGGTAATTTGTTTTTATGGGAATTAATATAGTAGTAGTGTAGTAGTGGTAGTTGTATAGTAAATTGTGGTAAATGATAGGGAGTTGTGGTAGAGTTGTATAGTAGTAGTAAAGGAGTTGTAAATAGAAAAGTAGTGGTATAGTAGTGTATAGTGGAATAGTATAGTAGTGGGTAGTATAGGGAAATGGTTTAAAAGTAGTAGGTTTGGGGGTGGTAGTAGTAGTAGTAGTAGTAGTTAGAGTGGTAGTATGTTAGTTTGTATAGTGGTAGTAGTAGTAGTTTGGGAAAAAGTAGTAGTAAATTTTTGTAGGAGTGGTTGTATTTGTAGTAGTAGTTGGGAGGAGTAGTTTTTTATTGTTATAAGTGGGAGTAAAATAGGAGTAGTTATTGTAGTTTTGGGAGATAGTAGTAGTAGTTGTATAGTTTGGTATAGAGTAGAGGAGTGGTAAATAGTTTGTAAAATAGTGGGAGTAGTAGTAGTAGTTGGGATAGGAGTGGGGAGTAGTAGTAGTGGGGGAATAGTTGTAGTTTGGAGTAGGATGGTAGTTTTGAGTAAATATTTTTGGGTAGTGGTTTAGTAGTGGTAGTAGTAGTATTTGTGTGGGGTATATGGAGTAGGGGGTAGTAGTAGTATATGGGTTTGAGTAGTGGTTTGTAGTAAAAGTAGTTTTTGGTATAAAGTGGGGGTTTGTAGTATAGAGTTGTAGTGGGGGTTTTAGGTGTTTGTAGTAAAGTATGGGAAATTGTAGTAGTGTGGTAGTAGTAAGTAGTATAGGGGATAGTATAGGGGTTGTAGTAGTTGTAGGATTGGGATTTTATAGGAAACAGTGGTTGGAGTTTGGGAGGGATAGTATTTGTGGAGTAGTAGTAGGGTTAGTATTTGAGAGTGGTTTGTAGTATGGTTTTTAAATATAGTATATGTTAGTTTGGGGGTAGTAGTAGGTAAGTAGTGGGGTATAAAATAGTAAGTATAGTTAAAAAAGTAGTATGGTGGAGTTGTATAGTGGAAATAGTAGTAGTAGTGGGAAATAAAATTGGGAGTAGGGAATATTTAGTTTATGGTATAGAGTAGGAGGAGAGTAGGGTTGTAGTATATAGTAGTGGGTGGGAGGTTTAGTGGTGTAGGAGGAGGAGTTGTAGTAGGGTATAAAAGGGAAGTGGGAGTATAGTTGAGGTGGGAGTAGTTTTAGGTTTTGGGAGTAGGAGGAGGAGTGGTAGTAGGGGAGGTTTTAAAATAGGACAGCAGTATTTTTTAGTAGCCCCGCAGAAAAGTAGCAGTAGCAGTAGTAAGGGAGTTGCAGTATAGTAGCAGCAGCTTTGCAGCACATAATAGTTTGTAGTAGTAGCAGTAGCAGTGTAGCCCGTAGTAAGTATAGCAGAAACGTAGTGTAGTAGTATAAGCAGCAGTAGTAAACCTTTGTAAATAGTGTAGCAGCAGTAAAGTAGCAGTAGTAGTAGTAGTATATTGGGAGCAGTATAGTAGTTTGTAAATACAGCAGTATAGCAGTAGTTTTGAGTATTTGTGTGGCGCATAGTAGGGAGTAGTAGTAGTAGTAGTAAATTGGTTCAGTAGAGTAGTAGTGCGTTGCAGTATTTGTAGTAGTAGTAGTAGTAAGTGAGCTTGTAGCAGCATAGTAGCAGTAGTAGTAGTATAGCAGCGTATAGCTTTGTAGTAGTTGTAGAAATGGCAGCAGAGTAGTAGTTAAATATAGTTTGAAAAAAACAGTAGTAGGAATAGTAGTTTTTAAAAATTAAAAAATGGCAGCAATAGTAGTTTATGTAGTAGCAGCAGTATTAAACAGCCAAAAAAGTTTAAATAGTATGGTAGTATAGTGGTAAACATTTTGCAGTTGCGTTGTAGTAGTAGTAGTAGTATAGTAGCGAGCCCGTTGGCCCGTAGCAGTAGAGTAGTAGTAGTATTTTTAGTAACTTTGCAGGGAGCAAACAGTAGCGTAGAGTAAATAGTAGTAGTATAGCATAGCTTTTGTAGTATTAGCGCAGTTGTACAGCCCTAGTAGCAGCAGTAGTCAGTAGTAAATAGTAGTTGAGCAGTATTTGCAATTTGTAGTAGTAGTAGTTGGGAGCAGTAAGGAAATAGTAGTAGTAGTAGCAGCAGTAGTTGTTAGTTGTAGTAGTGGCAAACAATTAAATAGTAGTATAAAAAAGCAGGAGTAGTAGCGCAAATAGTAGTAGTAGTAGTGGTAGTAGTAGGGGGGGTAGCAGTAGCAATATAGTAGTGTATAGTAGCAGCGCAGTACAAACAGTTTGCAGTACAGTAATAGTTGTTTGTATAGTACAGTAGCATTGCAAGGGAGTACAGTAGCAGTATAGTAGTTTGTAGTAGCAGTACAGTAGTAGTAGTAAACGCCCGTAGTAGCAGCAGTAGTATAGTTGCAGGGGCGTAGCACAGTTGGAAAATACAGTAGAGTAGTAGTTAGTAGCATAGCAGTATAGTAGAGTAGTAGAGCAGTAGTAAAATAGTAGATAGCAGTAGCAGTAGCAGTAGCGTAGCAAAATTGTAGTAGTAGAATAGCAGTAGAGTAGTATATCAGCAGTTGTTGTACAGTAGCCCGTAGTAGTAGTAGTAGTGCCGCAGTAGTAGCAGCAGTAGTAGTAGTAGTAAACGTAGCGCAGCGTAGTAGCACAGTTTGTTTTATGTTTGCGTAGTAGTATGTAGTTGCACAGTAGTAGCAGCAGATATAGTAGTTGCACCCTAGTTTAAATTTTTCATCAGTTTTTAGCATAGCAGTTGCGTAGTAAAAAAATTTGTATAGTACAGTGTGGGAGTAGTAGTACACAGTAGTAGTAGCTTTGCAAATATTGTATATTTGTAGCAGCAGTAAATAGCAGCAGTAAATTGTAGTAGTAGCCCGTAGCAGCAGCGTAGTACACATAGTTTAGTAGTAGCGTATTGTAGTTTGTAGCAGCAGTAGTAGCAGGGAGTATTAGTGTTGCAGTAAAAGTGCAGTAGTACCCCGTATAGTATTTGTAAACAGTAGTAGGTATAGAGCAGCGTAGTAGCAGCAGTATAGGGATTTTGTAGTAGTTAATAGTAAATTTGTAGCGCAGTAGTAGCAGCAAATGTAGTAGTATATAAACAGCGTTGTAGCAGAGTATATTTAGTAGTACAGTAGCAGTAGTAGCATAGTAGTAGTAGTAGCAGTTTAAATAGTAGTTTTTAGCATTAGTAGCGTAGGTATATAGTAGCGTAGTTTGTAGTATAGTTCGCAGTAAATAGTAGCAGTTAAATAGTAGTAAATACAGTGGGTAGTTGTTTTAGCAGTAAATGTAGCGAAATAGTAAATAGTAGTAGCATAATATAGTAGCAGTAGTAGTACAGTTGTAGTAGTAGTAGCAGTTTGTAGTAGTAGTATAGCAGTAGGGGTTTGCAGTAGTTTGTAGTAGTGTTGCGTATAGTGTACAGTTTGAAATTGTTGTAGTAGCAGTAGTAGTTGCAGTAGTTTTAGTAAATAGTACAGTAGTAGTAGTGCGTAGTAGTAGTTGTTGGAGCAGTAGTAGTAGTAGGGATTTTGTATTTGTAGTATACAAGTAGTACAGTATATAGTAGTAGTAGCAGCAGTATAGTAGCAGTAGTAGTAGTATAGGGAGTATTAAATTTGTTAGTAGCAGTAGTAAAAAAAAAGTAGTTTTTTAGTAGAAACCAGTTGAAGTTGTAGCAAATAGTATAGGAGAGCCCTAGTTGTATAAATAGTACTTTGTTGTAGCAGTAGTAGTAGTAGTAGTTTGGGGAAATTTAGTATATAGCAGTTGTAGTTATTTGTAGTTGAAATAGTAGTAGCAGTAGTGTACAGTAGTAGTAGTAGTAGCAGTTGTAGTAGTAGTGAAATAAATATAGTATAGCCAGTAGTTGTGAGTATAGTAGTAGTTGCAAATAGTAGTAGTATAGGCCCGTAGTTGTAGTAGTACAGTAGTAGTTGTTAGCAGTAGTAGTAGGCTGTAATAAATAGTAGTAGCAGAAATTGTAGAACAGTATAGTAAATTTGTATAGTTTTTAAATTGTTGTAGTAGTTGTACGCAGTAGTAAACAGGGGATTTTTAGTAAGTAGCATATAGCAGAGTATAGTAGTAGTATAGTAGTATTTTAGCAGTTAGTAGTAGTTTGTAGCAGCAGTAGTAGCATAGTATAAAAGTTCAGTAGTAGCACAGTAGTTAGTAGTAGTAGTAGTATTTTGTAGTTGGGAGTACAGTATAAATTGTAGTAGTAGTTGTAGCAGTAATATAGGGAGTAGTCGTAGCATTGTAGTAGTAGTATAGCAGCATTTTTGGGAAAAAAAAAAAAAAAAAAAAATAAGGCATAGTAGTATAATTTTAGAAAATAAGTTTGTATAGCAGTAGTAGTTTGGGATAGTTGGAGTAGTAGTACAAGTATAGTAGGGAGCATAGTAAGTAGTACAGCAAATAGTAGTTTAGCAGAGTTTTTGTAGCAGTAGTATAGTTTACAAAGCAGTAAGCATAGTAAATAGGGAGCAGTGGGAATAGTAGCAGTGTAGCAGCATAGTTTAGCACAAGTAAAGTAGTATAGAAAAGTAGTATAGCAGATAGCCGTAGTAGCATAGTAGCAGCAGTAGTTTAGCAGAGAGTAGTAAAAGTAGTAGCGCATTAATAGTAGCAGAAGTAGTAGAAATAGTAGCAGCATAGTGTAACAGTAGCATTGTAAGTAGTTGGCCCGTAGTAAGAAATAGTATTAAATAGTAGTAGAGGAGTAGTGTTGCATAAACAGTAGTTGCAGTAGTAAACAGCCCCGTAGTAGTACCCGCAGGGAAGTATAGTAGAGCAGTAGATTAGTAGCAGATTAGAGTAGCAGCAGTAGTAGTTAGAGTAAGTAGTATAGTTGCAGGGAAAGTAGTAGCAGTAGTAGCAGCAGTAGTAGTAGCAGCAGTAGTAGTAGTAGTAGTAGCAGCAGTAGTAGTAGCAGTAGCAGTAGTAGCAGTAGTAGCAGCAGTAGTAGTAGCAGCAGTAGCAGTAGTAGTAGTAGCAGTAGCAGTAGTAGCAGTAGTAGCAGCAGTATAGTAGAGCAGTAGTAGTAGTAGTAGTAGCAATATGGCAGTAGCAATTCGTACATAAAGAGTATAGTAAATATCATAATGTACTTAGCACTTGTGCCGTTCTATACATATTATCAGTAAGTTTAACCAGTATATCATAGTTTGTTTTTAGTACAATTGGCGGGACTCCATTCCATGGTTAAATAATTTACATATCTTATGTGTCTTTACCTGACATATTATCATTAACATGTCCCCTGACATAAGAATAATAGGTGTCCCTAAACTGTCTTGAGGAACTCCATTCCATGTTAAATTCGCTAGTGTGTCAACTGTTTCATGTATTTAACAAATGAATTAATTATAAGGGCAGTTAACACCTGGGAACTCACTGTCAGATCGCCTTGAAACTTTCACTGTTATTAGCTCGGGAATGTTACTTTAGAGAGGCTTCAAACCTTCATTCTTGAAAAAAAGTTTTCTCGCGGAAAATGTTTCCCACGAAAATTTATTCCTGCTAATATCTTCCCCTGCGAAAAGTGTTTCTCGGCGAAAATTGTTCCCCGCGGAAAAATTACCCGCGAAAAATGTTTACCGCAAAAAATTTCCCGCGAAAACTTTTCTCTCGAAAAAATTTCCTGCTAATTTCTTTCCTCCAAAAAATGTTTTCCACGAAAATTATTCCCCCGCGAAAAGAATTACCCGCGTAAAATGTTTACTACCAAAAATATATTTTTCGCGAAAAATTACGCGAAAGTGTTTCCCGCGAAAAATATTCCCCGCGAAAAATGTTGAACCTTGAGGGTACTGGGCATTCGTGGATTCAGGACATACCCATGCTGGGTATGTTATTGAGGGTATACTGGAAGATATACCCAACCTGGGTATGTTGTGGAGGGTATACTGGAAGATATACCCAACCTGGGTATGTTAAGGGTATACTGGAAGATATACCCAACCTGGGTATGTTGTGGAGGGTATACTGGAAGATATACCCATCCTGGGTATGTTGTGGAGGGTATACTGGAAGATATACCCAACCTTGGTATGTTGTGGAGGGTATACTGGAAGATATACCCATCCTTGGTATGTTGTGGAGGGTATACTGGAAGATATACCCAACCTGGGTATGTTGTGGAGGGTATACTGGAAGATATACCCATCCTGGGTATGTTGTGGAGGATATATTGGAAGATATACCCAACCTGGGTATGTTGTGGAGGGTATACTGGAAGATATACCCAACCTGGGTAGGTTGTGGAGGGTATACTGGAAGATATACCCATCCTGGGTATGTTGTGGAGGGTATACTGGAAGATATACCCAACCTGGGTATGTTGTGGAGGGTATACTGGAAGATATACCCAGCCTGGGTATGTTGTGGAGGGTATACTGGAAGATATACCCAACCTTGGTATGTTGTGGAGGGTATACTGGAAGATATACCCATCCTTGGTATGTTGTGGAGGGTATACTGGAAGATATACCCAACCTAGGTATGTTGTGGAGGGTATACTGGAAGATATACCCATCCTGGGTATGTTGTGGAGGATATATTGGAAGATATACCCAACCTGGGTATGTTGTGGAGGGTATACTGGAAGATATACCCAACCTGGGTAGGTTGTGGAGGGTATACTGGAAGATATACCCATCCTGGGTATGTTGTGGAGGGTATACTGGAAGATATACCCAACCTGGGTATGTTGTGGAGGGTATACTGGAAGATATACCCAACCTGGGTATGTTGTGGAGAGTATACTGGAAGATATACCCAACCTGGGTATGTTGTGGAGGGTATACTGGAAGATATATCCAACCTGGGTATGTTGTAGAGGGTATACTGGAAGATATACCCAACCTGGGTATGTTGTGGAGGGTATACTGGAAGATATACCCAACCTGGGTATGTTGTGGATGGTATACTGGAATATACTCTACCTGGGTATGTTGTGGAGGGTATACTGGAATATACCCAACCTGGGTATGTTGTGGAGGGTATACTGGAATATACCCAACCTGAGTATGTTGTGGAGGGTATACTGGAAGATGTACCCAACCTGGGTATGTTGTGGAGGGTATAATGGAAGATATACCCAACCTGGGCATGTTGTGGAGGGTATACTGGAAGATATACCCAACCTGGGTATGTTGTGGAGGGTATACTGGAAGATATACCCAACCTAGGTATGTTGTGGAGGGTATACTGGAATATACCCAACCTGGGTATGTTGTGGAGGGTATACTGGAAGATGTACTCAACCTGGGTATGTTGTTGAGGGTATACTGGAATATACCCAACCTGGGTATGTTGTGGAAGGTATAATTCGAGATAGAGCTTTACTTAGAGCTTCAGTGTTTTTCTTAAAGCTTTAGTGCTCTACGTAGAGCTCTACTGAAATATTGTTTTTATTCTAAATAAACCCAATATATGTATACTTGGAGAGGGTTTCGGGTGTCAACAACCCGCTGTTCGGTCTGGGACCAAGTCTCGTGGTGGATCAGAGCCTGATCAAACAGGCTGTTACTGCTGGCCGCACGTAAACCGACGTATGAACCACAGCCCGGCTGGTCAGGTACTGAGTCTAGGTGCCTCTTCAGCGCCTTCTTAAAGGCAGTCAGGGGTCTTGATGACAGCCAGGGATCTTGAAGACAGCCAGGGGTCTATTGGTAATCCCCCTTATGTATGCTGGGAGGCAATAGAACAGTCTTGGGCCCCTGGCACTTCTTGTACTCATGGCACCCCTGCTTTTCACTGGGGGGATGATGCATCTGCCGAGACTTTTCCTTTCTGCTTTTATAAGGAGTGATTCTCATGAGCACATTTGGGACTAGTCCCTCTAACATTATCACTCCCAGGTCCTTCACATTAGTTTTTTTTTTATTCTATTGTGTGATTGGAAATTGCTTTCTACTCCAATAAACTTTTAATTTTTCTTGAGTTTTCCATATTGGAGTAATTGAAATTTCTCATCATTGAACTTCATATTATTTTCCGTGGCTCATGTACAGATTTGGTTGATGTCCGCTTGGAGTCTTTCGTTGTCATCGATGGATGACACAGTAGACCACGACATCCTACTCCACAAACATGACCACTATGGTATAAGAGGCCATGTGCTTGCATATTTTAAATCCTACCTTTCTAATAAAGACACAGCCTCATCAATACGGCCACTTGATACTGGAGTTTCGCAGGGAATTGTCCTTGGACCCCTGCTCTTCCTCATTTACATCAATGATCTCCCAAACATATCCCAACACCTGAAACCCATTCTCTTTGCTGACAACACGACTTATGTCATCTTCCACCCTAATCTTGCCACCCTCAACACCATTGTTAACGAGGAGCTGCTTAAAATATCGACTTGGATGGCAGCCAATAAACTTACACTTAACACTGGCAAAACCTACTATATTATGTTTGGTAGCAGAGCAGGTGTTGCGCAACTTAACATTAAGATCGAGAACACTCTAATTGCTAGACAAAATGAGGGCAAATTCCTTGGCCTATACCTCGACAACAACCTAAATTTCAGCACCCATATCCAACACATAACAAAAAAAGTATCCAAAACGGTGGGGATCCTCTCCAAGATACGATACTACATACCACAAACTGCCCTCCTCACACTATACCATTCGCTTATATATCCATACCTCACCTATGCTATCTGTGCTTGGGGTTCAACTGCAGCAACATACCTAAAGCCAATAATAACCCAACAAAAAGCAACAGTAAGAATAATCACTAATCCCGTCCCTGGCAACACCCCCCCCCCACTCTTCATAGATCTAAACTTACTCCCTGTTCAGAACATCCACACTTACTACTGTGCAATCTATATCTACAGGACCTTAAATTCCAATATTAACCTTGACCTAAAATGCTTTCTTGATAGTTGTGACAGGATCCACAGGCATAACACCAGACACAAACATCTCTATGACATTCCCTGTGTTCGACTAAACCTTTACAAAAATGTAATGTATTTCAAAGGACCTAAAATCTGGAACACCCTACCTGAAAACTCTAGAACTGCAGACACATTCATCACTTTCAAAACTACAGTTAGAAAACATCTTATCTCCCTGATCCACCCTGACAACTAACTACATGATAACCACCTGGTGGTTCAAAATTACACTCACTCACCCACTGACTATAAACCCAGAAATACTAATCTTAATACCATAATCTGTAAGGATTTAATGTTAAGAATTAATCTAAGTCTGCTCAAAATGCCTAGCCATGCTAGGTGTCCTAGTGGCCCCCTCTGTAATTAGTATTTTATAACATGTAAACCACACAATTCTCAAAACCTGTAAACCCCACATTGTAACCATTATAGAGAATAAACTTGAATTGAATTGAATCATGCAGATTCGGGTGTCGTCTGCAAAGGAAGACAAGGTGCTGTGGCTTACTTCTCTATGTCAGATATGAGGATAAAGAAAAGGATGGGGGTTAATAGTGTCTTGTGGAACAGAGCTTTTCACTGTGGCTGCCTCAGTCTTTACTCTGTTTACTGTTTCCCTTTATGTTCTGTTAGGAAGTTATAGATCCATCTACCAACTTTTCCTGTTATTCATTTATCACATATTATGTGTGCTATTACACCATGGTCACATTTGTCGAAGGCTTTCACAAAGTCTGTGAATACTACATCTGCATTTTATTTGTCCTTCAGTGGATCTAAGACCTTGTCATAGTAGTCCAGTAGTTGGGACAGGCAGGAGCGACCTGCTCTAAACCCAGTCGCAATGGGTTGTGTAATTGATGGATATCTAGGTGGGTGGTGATCTTGCTTCTTAGAACCCTTTCAAAGATTTTTATATGCGACGTTAGTGCTTTAGGTCTGTAATTCTTTGCAACTGCTTTACTGCCATCTTTGTGGAGTGGGGCTATGGCTGTTGTTTTTAGTGATTGTGGAATGACCCCTGTGTCCATGCTCCCTCTATATAGAATGCTGAAGGCACATGAAAGGGGCTTCTTGCAGTTCTTAATAAACAGGGAGTTCCATATATTTCAGATATACTGGCTCCTTTCAACAGCTCTGTGATTGAAGATTAAGACACTTATGCAGCATATGGGAATCTTTATTCAGGAAACGTTTCGCCACACAGTGGCTTCATCAGTCAAATACAAAGAGGAAGGCGTAAGGAGAGGAGGAGAATGAGGTAATCAGTCCCTCAACCTGGAGTCGATGTGTTCAGTCCATCAATCTTGTAGAATGTACAGCATAGGGCCGTAGACGTGGCTTATATACTGTAGTGAGGTGACGTGAAGCAGATGGAGGCGGGGTCATAGTGGTATCATCCACTAGTCGAAGTAGGTCTTCGTCCAAAGGTTGAACAAGTGGTGAAGAATTCTTTGTAACAAGATCCCATGATGCTGCAGTGTCTGACAGTTGTGATGAATGGTTTGAAAAACCGACAAGTTGAAGATTAAGACACTTATGCAGCATATGGGAATCTTTATTCAGGAAACGTTTCGCCACACAGTGGCTTCATCAGACTGATGAAGCCACTGTGTGGCGAAACGTTTCCTGAATAAAGATTCCCATATGCTGCATAAGTGTCTTAATCTTCAACTTGTCGGTTTTTCAAACCATTCATCACAGCTCTGTGATTCTTTGTCTTCACCTGAATAGGGAGTCTCTCTTTCTAGTTTACATCTTCTATGGAAAATTTTATAGGGGGTTACCTGTATGTACCTCAACATTATATGCATACGAGTAATCTCATTGGGAGACAACAACCATATTGTTTCCCGTAGTCACCCCGTGTAGACATGTGAGAAAACTTAACCACCCCTGGTCACTGCAGGTGGTCCCTTCGACCTCATAATCTTATCCATATCTATCCGAGACAGTGTAAATTGGATAGCACCCGCAAGTACTGTGCTACTAATTAACTGTGGACTGTATAGATTATATTAGTTTAACTGAATGAAGGGGGGGGGGGGTAGGTTACACATGGCTATATCGATCAAGGAAAAACACTTGTATATAATCCCACCACTTACCAGATATTCTCTGGTGGTCACTTGATGTAGCTGGATCACTCAAAACCTATCCAATTACAACATACCTAACTGGCCAGTATCAGTCTGCTATAACTAGAAGGGTTACTTAACTGTGGGTGATTGATGCTCCTTATTTCCTCCATTCACCATCTCATTTTGATGTCCTGCTACACCAACACAGTTCTTATTCCAGCAGGACGAGGTATCCGTTGGTTTGTCCCGGTTTAGAAGTTGTGATTCCATAAAAACTTCACTATCCTCAGGACAGGAACCACGGGGTAAACAGATGCTCACTCTGAGAACGGCAACTCATTTCACTTCACACATTCTCTTAACTTGGTGTTATTATCACTGATTACTTCTTAGCCAACCATACGGTTTAATGTCTCATAATTATTATACACATTGGAGGCCACTCCATTAAGATCTGAGACCGATGAGTGATGATTAAATCACGGGTATTTTTCCCCGGGACACACTCCATGGTGACGCGCCAGTCACCACCGGTCCTACCATTATTCACTAATTTTGCCACTTTATTATGGTGGTCCCATAAATCATGTTCCCTCATTCTTCACCAGGAACAGTTACGACACTTCCTATTATGAAGTGAGGCCTATATTAATCCTTAGGCCACCGTGAACGCCAATTTCCTGGTCCCATGTTTTCCCAGCCTCTTAACTCCATTCCAAACACTCCCGCTCCCTGATGCCCCATCTCGACCTCTCCCTGCCCATCAGTGAAGGTGCAGAGCTTCCCTGTTGGTTCTCTTTAAAATACAATTTAGATTATTATTTATTATTAAAGATTAGCCGGTATTCTCCCGGCCCGGGCCTTTTCCAAGTGGTGGCCCGGCCTTGGCTCCCTCTTTAGGGAGTGTCTGAGACCTAAGTCTCCCATGGGAGGAGGCACAAGTACCTCCTCATCTTTGGGACCAACTGTCCCCAGGCCTAGCCACAAGCTAGGCCTCTCTGGTCTGTCATCCCCACCCCAAGGGGGCGAATGGGAATGACAGTCTTGTGAGCTGTAAGCTCGGGCTCAGGCACCTACCCTACCCTAGAAGGGTTAGGCATGGTGTCGATCACAATTTAGAACAACAGTAATGCATTAATCATGTATATTTACATTATAAAAAATTATACAGTATAATTATGGGAATTTATTTTCCACATCTTCTCTTCCCTATTTTTTTAAGGGAATATACCTTGAGCATACCTCAAGTGCCACACAGTTAATTCTGTCTAGGCAAAGGTTTGAATCCATGTTGTTTAGGATGTCTTCCCAGCTTGTTTCATTTAGGACATGGTTAACTTGCTCCCATTGTATGTTTTTGTTAATGAAGTTGAATTTGGTGAAGACACTCTCATAACTTATCACGTTATGCTGGTCAGGAGCCTTGCACATACATGTCTGTACCTCTGTTATGTTGTGGCCTGAGTGTATTGTCTTTGATACTGTTATATTTCGTATCAGATCATTCTTATTAGTGTACATGAGATCTAGTGCGTTTTTCATCTTGTTGGCTCTATAATTTGTTAGTTTAAAGTGAATTTGTTGACGAGATTTAATAGCTCATATGTGTGTGAATTTTGGTCTGAGCTGCCTCCTGGGGGTTTCTCTGCTAAAACATTATTTGCTACTCTCTTCCACTAGGTGTTTTTAAGTTGTATGTAAAGTAAAAGGACACAAGTGCAACTAATGTGACATTTATTGTGGCAACGTTTCGCTCTCCAGGAGCTTTATCAAGCCATTACCTTTTTAAGTTGAAATCCCCCAGCAGCAAAATGTTTCAGGCAGGTATTGGGAGATTTTCCTGACAGTGGCCAATTTTGAAAAGCTGCTCCTGGAGTTGTTGAGAAGTAGCGTTCGGAGGCTTTTATACAACCACAATGACAAGGTTTTGGTTTACGATCTTAGCAGCCAAAACAACTACATCATTTGAGGTGTTTAGTAGTTCAGAGCAAATGACTGTAACATACAGGCCAACCCCCAGCCATGTTGCCTGTTTACTCTTGCATCTGAGTAGGTTAGCCTGGGATCCATATTTCTTTGTCAATATGGTAGAGTGTAGAATTGTTATATATTATGTAGAGCTTTCTAATTAGAGCTCTTGCTGCAGAAATAGTTGTTAGCCTGTAAATAGAGCTCTTATTCTGGAAAGAACTCTAATACTTTAACAGGGCTCTACCACTAAATGGAGCTCTAGAACTAGATAGAGCCTTGTCACTAAATGGAGGACTTTTTCTCTAATTATTGTTCTTATGCTCTATATAACAGTCTTAAGCTCTTAATAGAGATCTAACAATACAGAGTTTTATTTTAGAATATTGGAACTGTTTACAATATCTTGAGTTTTCTTTTACAATTTCATTCATTTTAAAATTAATTTGAGTTTAGTGAAAATCTGATGGAAAATAAAACAGTTACGGATTTGATGTAAAATTTAATATTTCTTCTCTTTGTATTTTTTTTTATTTTAATTTATTTTCCTGTTCTGTGTTACTAATTTTTATTTTTATTTTGCAGATTGTGTGCCAAAGTGAGGAAAAAAAATAGAAAAGTGACAATAAAACAGAAAAAAAATAAATTTAATAGAAAATGGGAAAGTTTGAGAAAATGGGATATAACTACACTAAAGAAAATGGTTTCCATTAGGTACTCAAAGAAAATGGAATAACTGAATGTGTAACGATGACTTATATAGAAAAAATGTTATATTTATTAATAATGGTGAACTTAAGAAATCATAGAAAATGGTACATGTGAGAAACAGAAAATGGTGAAGTTATAATATTTGTGAAGAGGGTAACTAATTTACTTTTAAATTATTTTATTTTTCACAGAGTTAAATTTTAGTATGAGTGCAAGAGTGAAATGTCAGATGCTAGACAGGGACTGACAGGGAAGGTAGAGAGCGTCAGTCACTGCGTGAGAGGAGATGTGAGGACAAGATGTGTTACAGCTGCTGCCAGTTTTCACCTTGCAGCAAGTAGGTACCTGGGAGTTAGTCAACTTAAACCTGCTGTTACTGTTCTAGCAGTAAGTAGGTACGTGGGTGCTAATTACCTTTCACCTAATGTCACTTCAGCTAGCAGTATGTACCTGCATGTTAGCTGACTATTATGGGTTGCATCCTGGCAGGACCTAAGGACTACAATGAAAATAATCCACACTGACTTTCTTGGGTTATCTGGGTTATCAACCCTCCCGGATTACTCTCAAGAAAAACCTTTGATTATCTTGCCTTTGGCTAATTATTTGGAGAAAGTCCTGAATTATTAACCTACACAGGTTAAAAATATTCAGAAAACTTTATATTGCCTCGGATATCTGGGTGGTGGTACGTGGCATTTAAACTGACGGATAAATCAGCATCTAGTGATGGAGTCATCCATGGAAACTGAGAGGCTGGTGAAAGCCCCAAGTCAATTTTCCAGCAACTGTCAACGAAATATGGCAGCCTTGTCAAATTCCTCACAGAATAATGGGGTTAAATGCCCAAGTGAATTGTCGAGCAACTGTGATGGTAGTATGGGGACATTACTGAATTCCTCACATGACATTGGGGCTGTTAAGTGCCCTGTGCATCCTTCAGTATCTATAGATGTCCTCAGTGCCCCCTGGACTTGCGACAGTATCAAGAGTGGCTCTACAGCAAGCCCCAACACCAGCAGTGCCACCAGTAGTGCCACCACAGAGATAGAGCAATTACCTGTGGATGCACCACAGGGTGAGCCATCTTCAGACTGTGATGGTGACTTGGTGGACCTGTTGAAGGTGATGAAGATGAAGGAGGAACTACCTGACAGTGAAGCACAACATGACGACCTCTGTACTACTGATGAAGATGACGACGATGATGACTTTCTGGTGCACTTCGCTCACACAGGACGCAAGACAGGTGAGTACCCCCTTCAATACCTAACAAACCTTCCTAACAGCACCAGCAAACTTAACATAAACAAAGGCAGTTTCTTACTATTTCATGTTAGAGTAATGTTCAATTGACCAGTTTAACAAAAAAAAAAAAAAATTAGTGTCACCCATACTACTACACACTAAAACTTTTTTAGTAACTGAATATTACCATGTATAACTTAACTGCAGTATACCTGGAGAGGGTTTTGGGGGTCAGTGCCCCCAGGCCCGGTCTGTGACCAGGCCTCCTGGTGGATCAGGGCCTGATCAACCAAGCTGTTACTCTTGGCCACATGCAACCCGGAGTACAAACCACAGTGCCTTCTTGAAGACAGCCAGGGGTCTGTTGGTAATCCTTATGTATGCTGGGAGGCTGTTGAACAGTCTTGGGCCCCTGACACTTATTGTATGGTCTCTTAACGTGCTAGTGACACCCCTGCTTTTCATTGGGGGGATGGTGCATCGTCTGCCAAGTCTTTTGCTTTCGTAGTGAGTGATTTTCGTGTGCAAGTTCGGTACTAGTCCCTCTAGGATTTTCCAGGTGTATATAATCATGTATCTCTCCCTCCTGCGTTCCAGGGAATACAGGTTTAGGACCTCAAGCGCTCCCAGTAATTGAGGTGTTTTATCTCCGTTATGCGCGCCGTGAAAGTTCTCTGTACATTTTCTAGGTCGGCAATTTCACCTGCCTTGAAAGGTGCTGTTAGTGTGCAGCAATATTCCAGCCTAGATAGAACAAGTGACCTGAAGAGTGTCATCATGGGCTTGGCCTCCCTAGTTTTGAAGGTTCTCATTATCCATCCTGTCATAGGTATTATAACAGTAGAAAATACTTATAGATATTGACTGCATATCCTTCCAAGAATTTTATTCGGTTTTGTATGATAACTTGAGAATGCCTCACCAGATCGCCTTTAAACTGTTAATGTTGCAATATTTTATCTACAGGACATTTTAAGGTTAAAGGGCTGTGTGATTCCCTATTTACCAATATTGGAATATTGCTCGCCATGTACCTTGAGAATACCTCAAGAGATCGGCTTCAAACCTTAAATGCTGCTGAATTTTATCCTAAGGAAATTATTGTTTATTAATGGACTGTGACAATGGCCTTCAAGGAGAGCCTTGATAATGTCTCATCTGATAGCGTTCAAAAATTTTTTGTAATGCTAAAGCTAATGGGTTTAAATGGTTTTCAATCAGGTTTCGCTGCTGGTCAAAACCCTTTTTATTTTTATTTTATGAAAGTAATAAAAATTTTATAAAGTAAATTATTATTTTTTTTTTTATTATTTCTATTATTATTACTATTTTTTCAACCTCAGTTTGCTAAAAGGGGTTTAAAAGGACTGAAGTCTAGCAAAAACATTGTGTTTCCTGACCTTTACCAACCCCAGCTGAAAGGGTTTTTTCCCCCTATTTTCTCTTTTCCCTTTCCCGTTCTTATCTTCCTGTTCTTACTCTTCCTGTTCTTACTTTCCTGTTTTACTCTTTTCCTGTTTTTATCTTTGTTCTTCTTTCCTGTTCTTATCTCCTGTTCTTATCTTCTGTTCTTCTTCTTGTTCTTTCTTTCTGTTTTTTTTCTCTTTTCCTGTTTTACCTTTTTTGTTCACTCTTCCTTTTCTTATTTTCCTGTTCTTATTTCCGTTTTTCTCCTGTTCTTACTCTTCCCGTTCTTACTCTTCCCTTTTTACTCTTCTTGTTCTTACTCTTCCGTTTCTCTTCCTGTTTTTACTCTTTTTTCTTTCCTTCTGTTCTTATCTTCCCGTTTTACTCTTCCCGTTCTTACTTTCCCGTTCTTACTCTTCCTGTTCTTTCTTCCCGTTCTTTTTTTCTGTTTTACTCTTGTTCTTACTCTTTCCCGTTCTTACTCTTTCCGTTCTTACTCTTCTGTTTTACTCTTCTGTTCTTACTCTTCCTTTCTTACTCTTCCCGTTTTACTCTTCTGTTTTTACTCTTCCTGTTTTTACTCTTCCTGTTCTTACCTTCCTGTTCTTACTCTTCTTGTTTTTACTCTTCCCGTTCCTTACTCTTTCCCGTTCTTACTCTTTCCCGTTCTTACTCTTTCCCGTTCTTACTCTTTTGTTCTTATCTTCCCGTTCTTACTCTTCCCGTTCTTCTTTCCTTTCTTATCTTCCTGTTCTTACTCTTCCCGTTCTTCCTTCCTGTTCTTATCTTTGTTTTTACTCTCCTGTTCTTACTCTTTTGTTCTTACTCTTCCTGTTCTTACTCTTCCTGTTCTTACCTTCCCTTTTTTACTCTTCGTGTTCTTACTCTTCCCGTTCTTACTCTTCCTGTTCTTACTCTTCCCGTTTTTACCCCTTCCCTTTTTTACTCTTCCCGTTTTTACTCTTCCCGTTTTTACTCTTTGTTATTACTCTTCCCGTTCTTACTTTCCCGTTTTACTTCCTTTTTTTCCCCTTTTGTTCATCTTCCCCCCCTTTTTCTTATCTTTGTTTTTACTTTCCGTTCTACTCTTCCTGTTTTTTACTCTTCCCGTTCTTTTTCCCCTTTTTTCCCCTTTTTTTATCTTCCCCGTCTTACTCTTTTTGTTCTTATTTTCCTGTTCTTACCTTCTTGTTTTTACTCTTCTTGTTCTTTCTCTTCCTGTTCTTACCCTTTCCTGTTCTTATCTTCCTGTTTTTACTTTTTGTTCTTTTTCCCGTTCTTTTCTTCCCGTTTTTACTCTTCCCGTTCTTACTGTTCTTGTTCTTATCTTCCCGTTTTACTTTTGTTTTACTTCCCCCGTTCTTTTTTTCCCCGTTCTTATCTTCCTGTTCTTACCTTTCCCGTTTTTTTTCCTGTTCTTTCTTCCTTTCTTATCTTCCTTTCTTACTCTTCCTGTTTTTTTCTTTTTTCTTCCTGTTTTCTCTTCCGTTTTACCTTCCCGTTTTTACTCTTCCTGTTCTACTTTCCCCGTTTTTACTTTCCGTTCTTACTCTTCCTGTTCTTATTTCTTGTTCTTTCTCTTCCTGTTTTTACTCTTCCCGTTCTTACTCTTTCCCGTTCTTCTCTTTCCCGTTTTACTCTTTGTTCTTACTCTTCCCGTTTTTATCTTCCGTTCTTACTCTTCCCTTTCTTACTTTTTTTTCCTTTTTTCTTTTTTTTTTCTTTTTTTTTTTGTTCTTACTCTTCCTGTTCTTTCTTCCCGTTCTTTTCTCTTCCTGTTCTTATGGTCTTGTTTTACTGTTCCTTTTTTTTTTCTTACTCTTCTGTTCTTACTCTTTTCCCGTTCTTACTCTTCCTTTCTTCTCTTCCTGTTCTTTTTCTTCCCGTTCTTACTCTTTTCTTACTTTCTTGTTCTTACTTTCCCGCTCTTTCTGTTTTTTTTTCCCTTTTTTTCTTCTGTTCTTACTCTTCCTGTTTTTACTCTTTGTTCTTATTTCCTTTCTTAATCTTTTCCCGTTTTTTTTCCCGTTTTTCTTTGTTTTATTTTTCCTGTTCTTACCTTCCGTTCTTTCTCTTCCCGTTTTTTTTTTTATCTTCCCGTTCTTACTCTTCCCGTTTTTTCTCTTCTGTTCTAAATTTTTTGTTCTTTCTTCCCGTTCTTACTCTTTCCGTTTTACTCTTCCTTTCTTTTTTCTTTTTTTACTCTTCCCGTTCTTTTCTTTCCTGTTCTTTTCTTCCTGTTCTTACTCTTCCCTTTTTACTCTTCCTTTTCTTTTCTCTTCCTGTTCTTTCCTTCTTTTTCTACTCTTCTTTTTCTTATTTCTTTTTCTTACTCTTCTTTTTCTTATTTTTTTTTCTTGTTCTTCTTTCCTGTTCTTACTCTTCCTGATTTTTTCTTTCTTTCTGTTTTATCTTCTGTTCTTACTCTTTCCCTTTCTTACTCTTCCTGTTCTTTTCTCTTCTTGTTCTTACTCTTTTTTTTGTTTTTTTTTACTTTCTTTTTCTTTTTCTTCTTGTTCTTTCTCTTCCTGTTCTTACCTTCCTGTTCTTCTTTCCGTTCTTACTCTTCCCGTTCTTTTTTTTTCCCGTTCTTACTGTTCTTGTTCTTACTTTTTGTTTTTACTTTCCTGTCTTATCTTCCCGTTCTTACTTTCTTGTTCTTTCTCTTTTGTTCTTACTTTCTTTTTCTTCTTTCTGTTCTTTCTTCCGTTCTTACTTCTGTTCTTACTCTTCTTTTTCTTACTCTTTCCCGTTCTTCTTTCTTTTTTCTTCCTTCCCGTTCTTACTTTCTTGTTCTTATCTTCCTGTTCATTTTTTTATTCCTGTTCTTACTCTTCCCGTTCTTACCCCCGTTTTTTTTTGTTTTACTCTTCCTGTTCTTACTTTCTTGTTTTTACTCTCTTTTTCTTACTCTTCCTGTTCTTACTTTTTTGTTCTTAAAAAATTTCCTTTTTTCTTACTCTTCCCGTTTTTTGTTCTTGTTCTTCCTTTTTGTTCTTACTCTTCCCCGTTCTTACTCTTCCCGTTCTAAAATTTTCCCGTTCTTACTCTTCCTGTTCTTACTCTTCCTGTTCTTACTCTTCCCCTTCTAAAACTTCCTGTTTTTTCCCCTTTTTTACTCTTCCTGTTCTACTTTCCTGTTCTTACCCCCTTCTGTTTTACTCTTCCCGTTCTTTTTTTTTCCTGTTCTTCTCTTCCCGTTCTAAATCTTCCTGTTTTTATTTTTTTTGTTTTTCTCTTCCTGTTCTTACCTTCTTTTTTACTCTTCCTGTTCTTACTTTCCCGTTCTTATCTTCCCGTTTTACCTTTTTTTCCTTTTTTCTTACTCTTTCCCGTTCTACTCTTCGTTTTAACTCTTCCTGTTTTACTCTTCCTTTTTTTTGTTTTACTCTTCGTTTTTCTCTTCTTTTTCTTACTTTTTCTGTTCTTACTCTTTGTTCAAAACCCTTTCCTGTTTTACTCTTGTTCTTTCTCCTTTTTTTTTCCTTTCTTCCTGTTTTTACTCTTCCTGTTCTTACTCTTCCCGTTTTCTTTCCCGTTTTTTTCTTCCTGTTTTATGTTTTTGTTTTACTTTCTTGTTCTTATCTTTGTTCTTACTCTTCCTGTTCTAAATCTTCCTGTTCTTACTTTCCTGTTCTTACTTTTTGTTTACTCTTTTGTTCTTGCTCTTCTGTTCTTATTTTTTCCTGTTCTTTTTCTTCTTTCTTTTTCCCCCACTCTTCCTGTTCTTACTCTTCGTTCTTACCTTCGTTTTTCCTTTTCTTACTCTTCCTGTTTTACTCTTCTGTTCTTTTCTTCTTTTTTTCTCTTCCCGTTCTTATTTCCTGTTCTAAATCTTCCTGTTCTTACTTTCCCGTTTTACTTTTTTGTTCTTACTCTTCCTGTTCTACTCTTCCGCTTACTCTTCCTGTTCTTACTCTTCCGTTCTTACTCTTCTTGTTCTTACTCTTTTTGTTCTTCTCTTCCCGTTCTAAAATCTTCCTTTCTTACTTTCCTTTCTTTCTCTTCTGTTTTAATTTTTTTCCGTTTTTTTTTACCTTTTTTTCCCCGTTCTTTCTCTTCCCGTTCTAACTCTTTTGTTCTTACTCTTCCTGTTCTTACTTTCCTTTTTCTTACTCTTTTTGTTTTCCTTTTTTTGTTTTACTCTTCCTGTTCTTACTTTTTGTTTAATCTTCCCGTTCTTTCCTTCCTGTTTTACTTTTTTGTTCTTTTCTTCCTGTTCAAATTTCCTGTTCTTACTCTTCCCGTTTTTACTCTTCCTGTTTTTTACTCTTCCGTTCTTACTTTTTTGTTCTTCTCTTCTGTTTACTCTTCCTGTTTTTACTTTCCTGTTCTACTCTTCCTGTTTTTTTACCCTTTCCCGTTCTTTCTTTCTTTTTCTTACTCTTCTTGTTCTTCTCTTCCTTTTTACTCTTCCGTTCTTACTTTTTTTTTCTTACTCTTCTTTTTCTTACTTTCCTGTTCTTATCTTCCTGTTCTTCTCTTCCTGTTCTTACTTTCCTGTTCTTACTCTTCTTGTTCTACTCTTCCGTTTTTACTTTCCTTTTTTTTTTGTTCTTACTCTTCCTGTTCCCTTTCTCTTCCCGTTCTAACCTTTGCCTTTCCTTTTACTTTTTTTTATTTCCGTTCTATTTTTCCTGTTTTACTCTTCTTTTTCTACTGTTCTTTCTTACTCTTTTTGTTCTTTCTCTTCCTGTTTTACTCTTCTGTTTTATCTTCCTGTTTTACTCTTTTTTTTTCTTACTTTCTTTCTTTCTCTTCTGTTTTCTCTTCCTTTTTTTACTCTCTGTTCTTACCCTTTTTTTATTTTTTCTTTTTTCTTTGTTCTTACTCTTCCGTTTTACTCTTCCTGTTCTATCTTCCTGTTTTACTCTTCCTGTTCTTACCCCTTTCTTACCCTTTTTTCCTTTTCTTACTCTTCCTGTTTTTTCTTCTTTTTTACTCTTGTTCTTACTTTCCTGTTTTTACTCTTCCTGTTCTTACCCTTCCCGTTCTTACTTTCCTGTCTTACCCCCTTTTTGTTCTACTTTCTTTTTTTACTCTTCTTGTTCTTCTTTCTTGTTTTTACTTTTTGTTCTTACTCTTCTTTTTTTACTTTCCTGTTCTTACTTTCCTGTTCTTATTTTCCCGTTTACTTTCTTTTTCTTACTCTCTGTTTTTCTTTTCCCCGTTTTACTCTTCTTTCTTACTTTCTTTTTCTTAAACTTTGTTGTACTTTTTGTTTTACTTTCCTTTTCTTACCCCTTCCCGTTCTTCTCTTCCTGTTCTTCCTTTCTGTTCTTTTCTTCCTGTTCTTACCTTTTTTTTTTTCTTTTTTCCCCTTCCGTTCTTACTCTTCCTTTTCTTTCTTTCTTGTTCTTACTTCTGTTTTACTCTTCCCCGTTTTCTCTTCCCTTTTTTACTTTCTTGTTTTATCTTCCTGTTCTTTCCCTTTCTTTGTTCTTTCTCTTCCTGTTTTTATCTTTTGTTCTTATTTTTTTGTTTTACCCCCTTTTTTCGGTTCTTACCCGCTTTTCTTTGTTCTTTCTCTTCCTGTTTTTACTCTTTTGTTTTTACTTTCCTGTTTTTTGTTTTGTTCTTTGTTCTTTTTCATTTTTTTGTTTTTATCTTCCTTTTTTACTCTTCCTGTTCTTCTTTCTGTTTCTTATTTTTTTTCCTGGTTTTTTTTACTTTCTTTTCTTACTCCCCTTTTTTTTCCTTTTTTTTTCTTCCCGTTCTTTCCTTTTCCCGTTTTTTACTTCCTGTTCTTATCTTCCGTTTTTACTCTTCCCTGTCTTACTTTTTGTTCTTACTCTTCGTTTTCTTTGTTTTTTTTTCCTTCCACTTCCTGTTTTTACTCTTCCTGTTTTTACTTCCTGTTCTTACTGTTCTTGTTTTAACTTCCGTTCTTTCTTCCCGTTCTTTTCTTTCCCGTTCCCTTTCTCTTCCCGTTTTTTACTCTTCCCGTTCTATTTTCCTGTTCTTTTTCTTCCCGTTTTTACCCCCGTTTTTTTTTGTTCTTACTTTCTTTTCTTACCTCCTTTTTTCTTACTCTTCTGTTCTTCTCTTCCTGTTCTACCTTCCGTTTTACTGTTCTTTTTTACTTTCCTTTTTCTTTCTCTTTTGTTTTTTACCTTCCTGTTCTTCTCTTCCTTTCTTCTTTCCTGTTCTTACTTTCTTTTTTTACTGTTTTGTTCTTACTGTTCTTTTTCTTACTCTTCTTGTTTTTTCTTTCCTGTTCTTCTTTTTTTTCTTTTTTTGTTCTTTTTTTCCTTTTTTACTTCTTTTTTTACTTTCTTTTTCTTACTCTTTGTTTTACTTTCTTGTTCTTTCTTTCCTGTTTTTTACTCTTCTTTTTTTACTTTTTTTTTCCGTTTTTTTTCTTCCTTTTTTTCTTTTTCTTCTTTTTTTACTCTTCTGTTCCTTACTTTCTGTTCTTATTTCCCGTTTTACTCTTCCTGTTCTTTCTTTCTGTTCTTACTTTCCCGTTCTTACTTTTTTTTCTTTTTCTTTTCTTACCTGTTCTTACTCTTCCGTTTTTTACTTTTCTTTTTCTTTCTCTTTTGTTCTTTTGTTCTTTTTTCTTTTTTCCTTCTGTTCTTACTTTCTGTTTACTCTTCTTTTTCTTACTCTTTCCCGTTCTTACTGTTTTGTTCTTTCCTTCCGTTCTTACTCTTTTGTTTTTACTCTTCCCGTTCTTACTCTTTGTTTTTTACTCTTTTCCCGTTCTTACTCTTCCTTTTTTTCTTTCCCGTTTCTTTTGTTTTATGTTCTTTTTTTCTTTCTCTTCCTGTTCTTACTCTTCCTTTTTTCTTACTCTTCGTTTTTCTTTCTTTTTCTTACTCTTCCTGTTTTTACTTTTGTTTTAAAATTTCTTGTTCTTTCTCTTCTTTTTTCCCCTTCTCTTCCTGTTTTTACTCTTCCTGTTCTAAAATCTTCCCGTTTTACTTTCTTGTTTTTACTTTCCTTTTTTTTATCTTCCTTTTTTATTTTTTCTTTTTTTTGTTCTTACTCTTCCTGTTCTTCTTTTTTTTGTTCTTACCTTTTTTTTCCCTTTTTTTCTTACTCTTTCCCGTTCTCTCTTCCCGTTCTTCTCTTCCTGTTTTACTGTTCTTGTTTTTTACTCTTCTTTTTCTTGTTTCTTTTTCTTAATCTTCCTGTTCTTACCTTTCTGTTCTAATCTTCTGTTCTTACTTTGTTCTTCCTTCCTGTTCTTACTCTTCCCGTTCTTACTTTTCCCCTTGTTTTTACTCTTCCTGTTCTTTCTCTTCCCCTTCTTACCCCCGTTCTTTGTTTTTTTTACTCTTCTTTTTCTTACTTTTTCTGTTCTTACTCTTCCCGTTTTAAATCTTCCTGTTCTTCTTTCCTGTTTTTACTCTTCCTGTTTTTACTCTTTTCCCGTTCTTACTCTTCCTGTTTTACTGTTCTTGTTTTTATTTCCTTTTTTTCTTTCCTGTTTTTTTACTCTTCCTGTTTTTTCCCGTTTTCCCCTTTTTCTTCTCTTCCGTTCTTCTCTTTTCCCCTTTTTTCTTACTCTTCCTGTTCTTACTTTTTTGTTCTTACTTTTTGTTCTTACTCTTCCTTTCTTCCCTTCCTGTTCTAAAACTTCCTGTTCTTAAAATCTTCCCCGTTTTCCTTTTTTGTTCTTCTCTTCCCGTTCTTACTTTCTTTTTTTACTCTTCTTTTTTCTTACTCTTCCTGTTCTTTCCTTCCCGTTCTTACTTTCCTGTTTTTATTTTTTGTTTTTTTTCTTGTTCTTTTTCTTTTTTTCCTGTTCTTACTCTTCTTTTTCTTACCTTTCTGTTCTTATTTTTGTTCTTAAATCTTTTGTTTTTTTCTCTTCCTGTTCTTACTTTTTGTTCTTCTCTTTGTTAACTCTTCCGTTCTTACTCTTCTGTTCTACTTTCTTGTTTTATTTTTTTACTCTTCCTGTTCTTACTCTTTCCCGTTCTTACTCTTCCTGTTTTTACTTTTGTTTTTACTCTTCTGTTCTTACTTTTTCCCGTTCTTACGTTCTTGTTCTTATCTTCCTGTTCTTTCTCCTGTTCTTTCTCTTCTGTTCTTACTCTTCCCGTTCTTACTTTTTTGTTCTACTCTTCCTTCTTCTCTTCCCGTTCTTTTCCCTTTCCCGTTCTACCCCCGTTTTCTTTGTTCTTACTCTTCCTGTTTTACTCTTCCTGTTCTTACTTTCCTGTCTTACCTTTTGTTCTTTTTTCTTCCTGTTCTTCTCTTCCTGTTCTTACCTTTCCTGTTTTTCCCCTTTTACTTTCCTGTTCTACTGTTTGTTTTTATCTTTTTGTTCTTACTCTTCGTTCTTACTCTTCCTGTTCTAAATCTTTCCGTCTTACTCTTCCTGTTCTTACTTTCCTGTTCTTAACCCTTTCCGTTCTTACCCTTTGTTTTTATTTCCTTTTACCTTTTTTGTTCTTATCTTCCCGTTCTACTTTTTTTTTTCCTGTTCTTATCTTCCCGTTTTACCCCTTCCCGTTCTTACTCTTCCCGTTCTTACTCTTCCTGTTCTTTCCTTCCTGTTCTTATTTTCCTGTTTTTACCTTTTTGTTTTTACCTTCTGTTCTTACTTTCCTGTTTTTCTCTTCCCTTTTTTTACTTTTGTTTTACTCTTCCTTTCTTTCTTTCTGTTCTTACTTTCCTGTTCTTACTTTCCCCTTTTTTTACTCTTTGTTTTATCTTCCTGTTCTTACTCTTCCCGTTTTACTCTTCCTGTTCTTATTTCCCGTTTTTACTTTTGTTTTTACTCTTTTTTGTTTCTCTTCTGTTCTTTTTCTCTTCCTGGGGTTTTCCTTTGGGGGTTCTAAATCCCCCGGGGTTTTTACCCCTCCTGTTCAACTGTCCCCTGTTCCCCTTACCCCCGTCCCCCAACCCCTTCCCGTTTTTCTCTTTCCTGGTTTAAATTTTTTTTTTCCTGTTCTTACTCTTCCTGTTCTTACTCTTCTGTTTTACTCTTTCCCGTTCTTACTTTTTCCCGTTCTTACCTTTTGTTTTCTCTTCCTGTTCTTTTTCTTCGTTTTTACTCTTCCGTTCTATTTTTCCTGTTCTTACTCTTCCTTTCACTGTTCTGTTCTTTCTTTCCCGTTCTTACCTTTCTGTTTTTACTTTCCCGTTCCCTTTTCTTCCTGTTTTACTCTTCCCGTTCTTACTCTTCCTGTTCTTACTTTCTTTTTCTTATCTTCCTGTTTTCTCTTCCTGTTTTACTCTTCCGTTTTACTCTTCCTTTTCAATTTCCTTTTTTCTTACCTTCTGTTCTTTTCTCTTCTGTTTTTACCTTCCTGTTTTCCCCTTTCTGTTCTTACTCTTCCCTTTTTTCTCTTTCCCGTTCTTATCTTTTTCATTTCTTTTGCTTTTCCCCGTTTTTATCTTCCTGTTTTTTTTCCGTTTTTACCTTTTCTTACTCCCTTTTTACTTTCCTTTTTACTTTCTTTTCTTACTCTTTTTGTTCTTATTTCCTGTTTACTTCCTGTTCTTACCTTCTTGTTCTTCTTTTCCCGTTCTTATTTTTTGTTCTTTTCTCTTCCCGTTCTTTTTCCTTTTTCCTGTTCTTATCTTCTGTTCTTTCTTTTGTTCTTACTTTCCGTTCTTACTCTTCTGTTTTACTGTTTTTTTCTTCCTTTTCCGCCCCGTTTTTACCTCTTGTTTTTAACCCCCGTTTTCCCCTTTTCTTTCCCGCACCCCGTTTTTAGCCTCGCGCTTATTTCCCAAAATTTTGTTCTTTTTTTCCGTTCAATTTGGACTTTTTTTCTTCTCTTCCTGTTTTTTAATTTCCCGTTTTTACTCTTCCTTTCTTACTCTTCCCGTTCTTTTCTTCTTTTTCTTCTTTTTTGTTCTTCTCTTTGTTCTTCTTTCCTGTTCTTTCTCTTCCGCTTACCCTTTCCCGTTTTACTCTTCCCGTTCTTACCCTTTTGTTCTTTCTCTTCCCGTTTTTACCTTCCTGTTCTTATCTTCCCGTTCTTACTTTTTTGTTTTACTCTTCTTTTTCTTACTCTTCTTTTTCTTACTTTCCGTTTTTATCTTCCTGTTCTTACTCCCTTTTCCTGTTTTACTCTTCCTGTTCTTTCTGCTTTTTTCTTACCTTTCCGTTCTTATCTTCCTGTTCTTACTTTCTTGTTTTTACTCTTCTGTTTTACCTTTCCGTTCTTACTGTTTTTTTGTTCTTACTCTTCCTGTTTTACTCTTCCTTTCTTCTCTTTGTTTTACTCTTTCCCGTTTTTACTCTTCCTGTTCTATCTTTCTTTCTTTTTTTTCTCTTCAGTTTTTCTCTTCTTTTTCTTACTCTTCCGTTTTACTTTCCTGTTTTATTTCCTGTTCTTTCTTTCCTGTTTTACCCCTTTCTTTTTCTTACTTTTGTTTCCCAAATTCCGGGGGCAAGGCCCCCGGGGGGTTTACCCCTCCTGGGGGTTTTTATCCCTGTCTGTTACCCCCCCGTCACCCCCCTGTCTACTTTTTCTGTTTATCCTGGACTCTTCTGGGTTTACCCGGGGGTTTGGGGGCTGCCCCCCCCTGGTCTTACCCTCCTGGGGGTTTACCCTGATCCCCTGTTCTCTCTCCGCAAAACCCGCACCCCCCGGCTTTTAGGCGTTTAGGGGCTTGTCCTCCCTTCCTGTTTTACCCCTTTTGTCTGGGGGGCTTCGTCTTCCTCCCTTTTGTTTCCCCTTACTTTCCCCCCTTTTCTTATTCTGTCCCAATCTTTTCTTTTTTATATTTTTTTGGGGTTTAATTTTTCTATCCTCTGGGGTTTTCCCAAGGTGTATATTAATCATGTATCTCTCCCTCCTGCGTTTCCAGGGAATACAGGTTTAGGAACCTCAAGTGCTCCCAGTAATTGAGGTGTTTTATCTCCGTTATGCGCGCCGTGAAAGTTCTCTGTACATTTCTAGGTCGGCAATTTCACCTTCCTTGAAAGGTGCTGTTAGTGTGCAGCAATATTCCAGCCTAGATAGAACAAGTGACCTGAAGAGTGACATCATGGGGCTTGGCCTCCCTAGTTTTGAAGGTTCTCATTATCCATCCTGTCATTTTTCTAGCAGATGCGATTGATACAATGTTATGGTTCTTGAAGGTGAGATCCTCCGACATAATCCTCCCAGGTCTTTGACGTTAGTGTTCGCTCTATTTTGTGCCAGAATTTGTTTTGTACTCTGATGAAGATTTAATTTCCTCATGTTTACCATATCTGAGTAATTGAAATTTTCTCATCGTTGAACTTCATATTGTTTTCTGCAGCCCACTGAAAGATTTGGTTGATGTCCGCCTGGAGCCTTGCAGTGTCTGCAATGGAAGACACTGTCATGCAGATTCGGGTGTCATCTGCAAAGGAAGACACTGTGCTGTGGCTGACACCTTGTCTATGTCGGATATGAGGATGAGGAACAAGATGGGAGCGAGTACTGTGCCTTGTGGAAACAGAGCTTTTTACCGTAGCTGCCTCGGACTTTACTCTGTTGACGACTACTCTGTGTCTGTTAGTGAGGAAATTATAGATCCATCGACCGACTTTTCCTGTTATTCCTTAGCACGCATTTTGTGCGCATTACGCCATGGTCACACTTGTCGAAGGCTTTTGCAAAGTCTGTATATATTACATCTGCATTCTTTTATCTTCTAGTGCATTTAGGACCTTGTCGTAGTGATCCAATAGTTGAGACAGACAGGAGCGACCTGTTCTAAACCCATGTTGCCCTGGGTTGTGTAACTGATGGGTTTCTAGATGGGTGGTGATCTTGCTTTTTAGGACCCTTTCAAAGATTTTTATGATATGGGATGTTAGTGCTATTGGTCTGTAGTTCTTTGCTGTTGCTTTACTGCCCCCTTTGTGGAGTGGGGCTATGTCTGTTGTTTTTAGTAACTGTGGGACGACCCCCCGTGTCCATGCTCCCTCTCCATAGGATGGAAAAGGCTCGTGATAGGGGCTTCTTTCAGTTCTTGATGAACACAGAGTTCCATGAGTCTGGCCCTGGGGCAGAGTGCATGGGCATGTCATTTATCGCCTGTTCGAAGTCATTTGGCGTCAGGATAACATCGGATAGGCTTGTGTTAATCAAATTTTGTGGCTCTCTCATAAAAAATTCATTTTGATCTTCGACTCTCAGTCTGGTTAGCGGCTTGCTAAAAACTGAGTGATACTGGGACTTGAGTAGCTCACTCATTTCCTTGCTGTCATCTGTGTAGGACCCATCTTGTTTAAGTAGGGGCCCAATACTGGACGTTGTTCTCGATTTTGATTTGGGATAGGAGAAGAAATACTTTGGGTTTCTTTCGATTTCATTTATGGCTTTTAGTTCTTCCCGCGATTCCTGACTCCTAAAGGATTCTTTTAGCTTAAGTTCGATGCTTGCTATTTCTCTGACCAGTGTCTCCCTACGCATTTCAGATATATTGACCTCTTTTAGCCGCTCTGTTATTCTTTTCCGTCGCCTGTAAAGGGAGTGCCTGTCTCTTTCTATTTTACATCTACTCCTCCTTTTTCTTAGAGGAATAAGCCTTGTGCATACATCGAGTGCCACTGAGTTAATCTGTTCTAGGCATAAGTTTGGGTCTGTGTTGCTTAGTATATCTTCCCAGCTTATATCGGTTAGGACTTGGTTTACTTGGTCCCTCTTTATGTGTTTGTTATTGAAGTTGAATTTGGTGAATGCTCCCTCGTGACTAGTCTCATTTTGTCGGTCTGGGGCTCCACGCATACATGTCTGAACCTCAATTATGTTGTGATCTGAGTATATTGTTTTTGATATGGTGACATTTCTTATCAGATCATCATTGTTAGTGAAGATGAGGTCTAGTGTATTCTCCAGTCTAGTAGGCTCTATTATTTGCTGGTTTAAATTGAATTTTGTGCAGAGATTTAAAAGCTCGTGTGAGTGTGAGTTTTCATCAGAGCTGCCTCCTGGTGTTATTACTGCAACAATATTATTTGCTATATTCCTCCATTTTTGGTGCCTTAATTTTAAGTTGAAATCCCCCAGGAGCAAGATGTTGGGTGCAGGAGCTGGAAGATTTTCCAGACAGTGGTCAATTTTTAACAGCTGTTCCTGGAATTGCTGGGATGTTGCATCCGGAGGCTTGTAGACTACCACAATGACTAGGTTTTGGTTCTCGACCTTTACTGCTAAAACTTCCACTACATCATTTGAGGCATTAAGCAGTTCTGTGCAAACAAGTGACTCTGCAATGTACAGGCCAACCCCTCCCCCTTTTGTCTGTTCACTCTGTCACATCTGTATAGGTTGTAACCTGGGATCCATATTTCGTTGTCCAAGTGATTCTTTATGTGGGTCTCAGTGAAAGCTGCGAACATTGCCTTTGCCTCTCCTGTTCTTACTCTTCCTGTTCTTACTCTTCCTGTTCTTACTTTTCCTGTTCTTACTCTTCCTGTTCTTACTCTTCCTGTTCTTACTCTTCCTGTTCTTACTCTTCTTGTTCTTTCTGTTCTTGTTCTTACTCTTCCTGTTTTTACTCTTCCTGTTCTTACTCTTCTTGTTCTTACTCTTCCTGTTCTTACTCTTCCTGTTCTTACTCTTCTTGTTCTTACTCTTCCTGTTCTTACTCTTCCTGTTCTTACTGTTCTTGTTCTTACTGTTCTTGTTCTTACTCTTCCTGTTCTTACTCTTCCTGTTCATACTCTTCCTGTTTTTTACTCTTCCTGTTCTCACTCTTCTTGTTCTTACTCTTCCTGTTCTTAATCTTCCTGTTCTTACTCTTCCTGTTCTTACTCTTCCTGTTCTTATCCTTCTTGTTCTTACTCTTCTTGTTCTTACTCTTCTTGTTCTTACTCTTCCTGTTCTTACTCTTCCTGTTCTTACTCTTCCTGTTCTTACTCTTCCTGTTCTTACTCTTCCTGTTCTTACTCTTCTTGTTCTTACTCTTCTTGTTCTTACTCTTCCTGTTCTTACTCTTCTTGTTCTTACTCTTCTTGTTCTTACTCTTCTCGTTCTTATTCTTCTTGTTCTTACTCTTCCTGTTCTTACTCTTCCTGTTTTTACTCTTCCTGTTCTTACTCTTCCTGTTCTTACTGTTCTTGTTCTTACTCTTCCTGTTCTTACTCTTCCTGTTCTTACTGTTCTTGTTCTTCCTCTTCCTATTCTTACTCTTCCTGTTCTTACGCTTCCTGTTCTTACTCTTCCTGTTCTTACTCTTCCTGTTCTTACTGTTCTTGTTCTTACTCTTCTTGTTCTTACTCTTCCTGTTCTTACTCTTCCTGTTCTTACTCTTCCTGTTCTTACTCTTCCTGTTCTTACTCTTCCTGTTCTTACTGTTCTTGTTCTTACTCTTCTTGTTCTTACTCTTCCTGTTCTTACTCTTCCTGTTCTTACTCTTCCTGTTCTTACTCTTCCTGTTCTTACTCTTCCTGTTCTTACTCTTCCTGTTCTTACTGTTCTTGTTCTTACTCTTCTTGTTCTTACTCTTCCTGTTCTTACTCTTCCTGTTCTTGCTCTTCCTGTTCTTACTCTTCCTGTTCTTACATTTCTTTTTCTTACTCTTCCTGTTCTTACTCTTCCTGTTCTTACTGTTCTTGTTCTTATTTCTTCTGTTCTTACTCTTCTTGTTCTTACTCTTCCTGTTCTTTCTCTTCCTGTTCTTACTCTTTTTGTTATCCCCCTTTTTACTTTTCCCTGTTCTTCCTTTTTTTCCTCTTCCTCCTCCATTCTTTAATTTTCCCTTTTTTTTCCTTTTCCTATTTTTCCTTTTTATTCTTCCTCTTCCTCTTAATCTTTCCTTCTTCTTTTCCCTTTTATTTAAATAAAAAATTTATATTTTTTAGTCTTAAAATTCAGTTTCCCCATTTAAAAATGTAAAATATAAAAGAAAACAATGGTTGGGGGTTAACTATGATTTTTTTAAAAATTTATTGACTTTTTTTCAGCAAATAATATAGTGAATTATTATTTTTATTTATATTTTTTATTATTTTTTAAATTTTTTAACTGTATCAGTGTACCAGTGACTGTACGTGTGCATGACTGTAGCGGTACCATGACTGTGCAGGGTGGCAGTGACTGTAGCATGTCCCAGTGCTGTAGCAGTGTCCCGTGCTGTGCAGGTACCAGTGACTGTAACAGGTACCAGTGACTGTAGCAGTGTACCATGATGTAGCTTGTACCAGTGACTTAACATGTACCATGACTGAACAGTGTACCAGTGACTGAGCAGTGTACCATGACTGTAGCATGTGGCAGTGACTGTGATGTACCAGTGACGTAGCAGTGTACCGTGACGTAAGTGTGGCAGTGACTGAACAGTGAAACCATTTACTGTAGCATGTACCATGACGTAGCAGTGTGGCATGACTGTAGCAGTGTACCAGTGACTGTAGCGTTCCATGACGTGCAGTGGGGCAGTGACTTAACAGTGTACCATACTGAAAGCAGTGACCATGACGTAGCAGGTACCAGTGACTGTACAGTGTGGCAGTGAGTAGCGTGTACCATGACGTAACATGTACCAGTGAGTAACAGGACCGTGACGAACATTTTCCATAAGTAGCATGAAACCAGTGACTGTAGCAGTGTGGCAGGACTGTAGCAGTGTACCAGTGACTTAGCAGTGCCAGTGACTGTGCGTGGGGCGTACTTAACAGTGTACCAGTGACTGTACAGTGACCAGTGACTGAAAAGGTACCAGTGACGTACCATGTACCAGGACGTAAAGTGTACCAGTGACTGTAACAGGTCCCAGTGACTGTACCATGTACCCAGTGACTGTACCATGTCCCATGACTGTCCCAGGTACCAGTGCTGTCCCGTGTACAGTGACTGTAACAGGACCAGTGACTGTCCCATTGTACCAGTGACGGGCGTGTACCAGTGACGTACAGTGTACCAGTGACGTACAGTGACCAGTGACTGTAGCAGTGTACCGGACGTACCATGTCCCATGACTGTAGCATGTACCAGGGACTGTAACAGTGACCGGGACGTAGCAGTGTACCATGACTGAAAACTTTCCCATGGTACAGTGTACCATGACGTAGCAGTGTACCAGTGACGTACCAGGTACCATGACGTAGCATGTACCAGTGACTGTAACATAAAAAAATGACGTACAGTGTCCCCAGTGACTGTAACAGTGTACCTGATTTCGTGTCCCATGACTGTAGCAGTGTACCATGACTGTACCAGTGTACCAGGACTGTAGCAGTGTACCAGTGACGAAACAGGTACCAGTGACTGTGCATGTGGCAGTGATGTAGCATGTCCCGTGACTGAACAGTGTACCAGTGATGTAGCATGTACAAGTGACTGTAACAGGACCATGACTGTAACGTGTACCGTGACTGTCCCATTCCATGACTGAACATGTACCAGGCTGTAGCAGTGTGGCATGCTGTGGGCGGTACCAGGACTGTAACAGGACCGGGCTGTAACATGTCCAGGACGAAACCCAGTGTACCAGGACTTACCATGTCCCAGTGACGTAAACTTTTCCCAGTGACTGTGCAGTGTACCAGTGACGTAGCATGGGCAGTGACTGTAAAAGTGTACCTGACTGTAACAGTTACCTGACGAAACAGTTACATGACGTAAGTGAACCAGTGACTGAAAACATGTACCAGGACGTAACAGTGTCCCAGTGACTGTAGCTGTACCATGACTGTAACAGTGAAACCAAATTGACTGTAGCATGAACCAGGAAAAACGTGTACCAGGACGAACAGGACCAGTGACTGAAAAAGTGTCCCAGTGCTGAAAAACGTGCCCAGTGACTGAACAGGTACCAGTGACGAAAACAGTGTCCCTGGAGTTTACCTGGGGGAAAATTTCCCGGGGGGTAAAACCCCCCCGCGGCCCGGTCGGGACCAGGCTCCTGGGGATCAACCCTGATAAACCGGGCTGTTGCGCTGGCTGCACGCAAACCTACTTAAACAACAGGTCAGGAACCACTTTAGGTGCTTTTCCCGTGCCCCGCTTGAAGACTGCCAGGGGGCTGTTGGTAAACCCCCTTTTGTTGGGGAGGCAGTTGAACAGTCTCGGGCCCCTGACACTTATTGTAGGCTCTTAACGTGCTATGACACCCCCCTTTTTATTGGGGGGATTCCCAGGACTAGCGTGTACCAGTGACTGTAGCATGTACCATTGACTGTAGCAGTGTACCATGACTGAACAGTGTACCTGACGACAGGCCGGACGTAACGTGACCAGTGACTGAGTGTACCTTTACGAAAAAGTGAACCATGTTGAAGCAGTGACCAGTCTGTAACAGTGACAGTCTACAAACCCTTGGTTTCTAGCAAAAAGAACCAACATAAAGGGAAACAATCCCTCAAGGTGGATTAACTGGGGGTATTTAAATGGTGTATTAAAAGGTATAGTAACTGGGGAATAACGTGTAGTAACTGGTTAGTAACTGTGGATTAACGGTTTTGTAACTGATGGATTTTAAAGGTGTAGTAATGATGATTAACTGGTTTTAATATGATTAAATGATGATTAATGATTATTAATGGTGTTTAACTGGGGTAGTAACTGATTATTAACTGATGTAGTAAATGGTGTAGTAAAAGATGGATAACTGATGTATAACTGATGTATTAAATGGTTATAACTGGAAATTATTAATGATGTAATAATGATGTATTTAAAATGGTGTAGTAACTGGTTTATAACGATGTGAACTGAGTATTAACTGTGTATAACTGATGTATAAAATAGTGGTTAACGATTATTTTCTGAAATTTTTAACTGGGGTTAACTGATGTATTAACTGTGTATTAAATGATTAGTAATGATGGTTAAAAGATATTTAAATGGTGTATAACGATATATTTAAATGTGAGTAACGATGAGTAACGATGAAAAAATGATGAATTTAAATATTTATTTAAAGGTGTAGAACTGATGATTAAAATGGTTTAGTAAAATGGTGTATTAACGATGTATTAACTGAGTATTAAGTTGAGTAAATGATGATTTAAATGTGTATTAACTGAGTAACGATGATTTAAATGGGGTAAACGATTTAAACTGATGTATTAACTGAGTATTAACTGATGTTTAAAATGGTGAGTAACGTGTTTAAATGGTGTAGTAACTTTGATTAATGAGTATTAAAAAGATGTATTTAAAGATGTAAACTGGGTATAAGGTGTATTAACTGATTATTAACTGATGGGTTAACGATGTATAACTGGTGAATAACTGTGTATTTAATGGTGTTTTAACGATGTAAAAACTGTGTATTAACTAGTGGATTAACGATTAAAAACTGGAATTAACTGGTGGGTTAACGATTATTAACTGATGTAAAAACGATTATTTAAATGGGGTAAACGGGTATTAACGGTGGATTAAAATGATGAAATTAAAGATGTATTAAAAAGGTGGATTTAAATGATGTATTAACTGATGTATTAACTGATGTATTAACGGTGTATAATGGGGTATTAAATGATGTATTAACTGGGGATTTTAAATGAGTATTAACTGATGTAAAAGTTGTATTAACTGGTGTATTAAATGGGGTATTAACTAGTATTAACGGGGATTAAATGATTATTAACGGTGTTGAACTGTGTGTAACTGATGTATTATGGTGGATTAACTGATATTAACTGTGTATAAGGTGTAGTAACTGGTGTAAAATAATGGTGATTAACTGGGGAGTAACTGGTGTAGTAAATGGGTAGTACTGGGGGTTAGTAACTGGGTATTAACGGGGAGTAACTGGTGTAGTAACTGGGTTTTAACTGGTGTATAAAAGGGGAGAACTGGGGGTTTTTAACTGGTGTAAACTGGGTATTAACTGGTGATAACTGGGGTAGTAAAAGGGTAGTAACTGGTGAGTAACTGGGGTATAAGGGGGGTAACTGGGTAGAACGGTGTATAACTGGGGTATTAACTGTGTATAACTGGGGTAGTAACTGGGTTTTATAACTGGTGTAGTAACTGGGGTAGTAACTGGGGTAGAACTGGGGGATTAACTTTGTATTTAAATGTTGTATTAACGGTTAGTAACTGGTGTAGTAACTGGTGTATAACGATGATTAACGGGGATTAAAAGATGGATTAACGTTGTATTAACTGGTGTATTTAAAGTTTTATTAACGGTGTATTAAATGGTGAAAACTGATGATTAACTGATGTATAATGTTGATTTAAATGTTGTATAAAATGGTATAAAAATGGGGATTAACTGGTGTATTAACTATGGGTTAACGATTATTAAAGTGTATTAAATGTTTATTAACTGGTGTAGTAAAGGTGTATTAATGTTATTAACGTTTTATTAAGGTATTACTGTTGTATTAACTGGGGTAGTAAAATGGTTTTATTAACTGGTGTATTAACTGAGGATTAACTGTTGTATTAAAGTGTATTAAAATGTTTAAAACGGTTTTAACTGTGTATTTTAAAGATGGATTAAACTGATGTATTAACTGTGTATTAACGTTTAAACGTTTTTTAACTGTTGATTTAAATGGTGTATTAACGGGGGGATTTAAATGATGTATAATGTTGAAATTTAAAGTTGTATTAAAATGTTGTATTAACTGGTGTATAACTGGTGTATTTCGTTTATTAACTGTTGTATTAAGTTTTATTAAATGGTGAAAAAAGTTGTATTAACTTTGTATTAACTGTTTTATTAACTTTGGTAAATTTAAATTTTTATTAATGGTGTATTAACGTTGTTTTTTAACTGGTGTAAACTGGTTTATTAACTGTTGGTTAACGTGGAAATTTAAATGAGGATTTAAAGGTTTATTTAACTGATGTTTTAATGGTGGGTTAATGTGGGTTTTAACTGGGGGATTAATGAGGATTTCTGGGTATTAACTGGGGATTAACTGGGGGTTTTTAAGGGGGTATTAAAGGGGATAAATGGTGATTAACTGGTGTATTTAAAGGGGTTTTTAACTGAGGATTAGCTAAGGAATTAACTGGTGGTTTAACTGGTGGAATAAAAGTATATTAACTGATGGGGTTAATGTACCGGGGGAGGGGGTTTGGGGGTCAACCCCCCGCCCCGGTCTGTGACCAGGGGCCCATGGTGGATCAGGGGCTTATCAGCCACTGTTTTGTGGCCGACTTAACCGACTTCAACCCCAGCCCGGGGTCATGTACACTTTAGGGGCCTACCGTGCCTTCTTTTAAGACAGCCAGGGGTTTGGCAGCCAGGGGTCTTGAAGCAGCCAGGGGTCTTGACAGCCAGGGGGCTTTTAAGACAACCAGGGGTCTTTTTAAGACAGTCGGGGTCTTGACACAGGGGTCTTTAAGACAGCCGGGGTCTTGAAGACAGCCCGGGGGCTGAAACAGCCGGGGTCTTTAAGCAGCCGGGGGCTTTAAACAGCCAGGGGTCTTGAAACAACCCCGGGTCTTGAAAACAGCCGGGGGCTTTAAGGGCAGCCAGGGGCCTTGAAAACAACCAGGGGTCTTGAAACAACCGGGGGGTCTGAAACAGCCAGGGGTTGAAGAAACCAAGGGTCTTGAAGACAACCAGGGGTCTTTAAGACAGCCCGGGGGCTTTAAGGCAGCCAGGGGGGCCCTTGGGAAAACAACCAGGGGGTTTAAGACGCCAGGGGTCTTGAAGACACCAGGGGGCGAAGACTCAGGGGGCTTGAAAGACAGCCAGGAGGGCTTGAAGACGTCGGGGTTTGAAGACGGCCCGGGTCTTGAAGATAATCGGGGGGCTTGAAAACGTCAGGGGTCTTGAAAAACAGTCAGGGTCTTTTAAAACGGCCAGGGTCCCTTTAAGATAAAAAGGGTTCTTTAAGACAGCCCGGGGCCCCCGAAGACAGTCAGGGGGCTTTAAGGAGCAGGGGGTTTTAAGACAGCCGGGGGGGCTTGAAGACAGGGGTCTGAAGACACCCGGGGTTTGAAGAACCCCAGGTCTTGAAGCAGCATGGGGGCTTGAAGACAACCGCATCTTTAAGCAGCCAGGTCTTGAGGACAGCCGGGGTCTTGAAGATAAACCCTATCTTGAAACAGCCAGGCTCTTGAAGACAGCCAAGGGTCTTGAAGACAACCGTAGTCTTGAAGACAACCCGTAGTCTTGAAGACAGCCAGGGGTCTTGAAACAGCCAGGGGCTTGAAGATAGCCAGGGGCTGAAGACAACCCGTAGTCTTGAAGACGCCGTGGCTTGAAGAAGCCAGTGGGCTTGAAGAAGCCAGTGGCTGGCAACCATGGGTCTTGGAAAAGCCCAGGGGGCTTGAAGAGGCCATGGCTTGAAAACAGCCAAGGTTTTAAGACAGCCAGGGGTCTTGAAGACAGCCAGGGGTTTTTTGAAGACAACCAGGGGGCTTGAAGACAACCATTTCTTGAAGACAGCCATGGGCTTAAGACAAACCCGTAGCTTGAAGACAGCCAGGGGGGTTGAAGACGCCCGGGGTCTGAAACAAACCAAAGTCCCTTAAGACAGCCAGGGGGCTTGAAGACACCAGGGGGGTTAAGAAACCAGTAGCTGAAGCAACCATTACTTGAAGAACCCCCCAGATCTTGAAGACAGCCAGGGTTTTGAAGCAGCCAGGGGCTTGAAGCAACCGTAGTCTTGAAGCCCAAACCCGTAGTCTTGAAGACAACCAGTGGTCTTGAAGACAGCCAGTGGTCTTGACAACCAGGGGGGCTTGAAGACCCCGGTTTTCTTTGAAGAAGCCAGTGGTCTTGAAGACAACCGGGGGTCTTTAAACAGCCAGGGTTTGAAGACAGCCAGGGGGCTTGAAGACAGCCCTGGTCTTGAAGACACCGGGGGGTTTAAGACACCATTGTTTAAGACAGCCCGGGGGCTTGAAGACAGCCAGGGGGGTTTTAAGACAGCAGGGGGCTTGAAGCAGCCCGTGGCTTTAAACACCCAGGGTCTTTAAAACCACCAGGGTCTTTAGGACGCCAGGGTCGAAGCGCCCACGGGGGGCTTGAATCACCCCGGTTCTTGAAAGACAGCCAGGTGTCCTTTAAAAGCCGGGGGCTTGAAGACACCAGGGGGGGTATTGGTAATCCCCCTTAAATGCTGGGGGCAGTTGAAAGTCTTGGGCCCAAAGGGCACTTATTGTGTTGTCTCTCAGTGTACTCGTGGCGCCTCTGTTTTCATCGGGGATATGTTGCATCTCCTGCCGAGTCTTTTGCTTTCATATGGAGTGATTTTCGTGTGTAAATATGGTACTAATCCCTCTAGGATTTTCCAAGTGTATCTTATAATGTATCTTTCTCGCCGACATTTCAAGAAGTACATGTCGAGGGACTTCAACTGTTCCCAGTAATTTAGGTGCTTTATCGTACTTATGTGTACCGTGAATGTTCTCTGTACATTCTCCAGGTCTGCAATGTCCCCAGCCTTGAAGGGGGCTGCTAGTGTACAGCAGTATTCCAGCCTAGAGAGCACGAGCGATCTGAAAAGAATCATCATGGACTTGGCGTCCCTAGTTTTGAAGGTTCTCATTATCCATCCTATCATTTTTCTAGTGGATGAGGTAGATACATTGTTGTGGTCTTTGAAGGTGAGATTCTCTGACATTATCACTCCCAGGTCCTTCACATTACTTTTTCACTCTATTGTGTGATTGGAATTTGTTTTATACTCTGATATAGTTCTAAGCTCCAGGTAAACTCCAGGTAATTTCCTCGAGTTTTCCATACCGGAATAATTGAAGTTTATAAGCTTTGAACTTCATATTGTTTTCTGAGGCCAATTTGAAGATTTGGTTGATGTCCGGCTGGAGTCTTGCAGTGTCTTCAGTGGATGACACTGATGCTGCTGTGGCTGACATCTCTGTGTCAGATATAAGGATGAGGAACAGTGTTGGAGCAAGTACTGTACCTTGTGGAACACACCCGACTGTTCCACTCATCAACAACTCTATTTCCAAACTAATTCTCTCCTATATCCTTTCTAAATCTAAACTTATCCAATTTGAATTCATTATTTCTAGTTCTTTCTTGGAGGGATATCATCAGGACATTATTTATATCTGCCTTGTTGATGTCCATCTTCCATTTATACACTTCAGTTTTTTCTTATGGAAGATTTCTTATACAATAGTTTAACGTTGTCATTCTTATCTGAGTGTTTTCTAACGAATTTATATCCATTCTGTAATATGGAGACCAGAACTGAGCAACGTACTAGTGATGTTGAGAGCTGTAGTATAACCTCTGGACTCCTGTTGTTTATCACGTACATTTAGGCACTGTTGTCTTGGCTTCAGTTTCTTGCCTACCATAACTCCCAAGTCTTTTTCGCATCCTGTGTACCAGTTTATAAGTGCCAGGGTTATTTACATTCCCGAGTTTCAGAACTTTGCATTTATCTACACTGAATTGCATCTGCCAGTTTTCAGACCTTGACATGAACTTGTCTAAATCCTCCTGCAGTACGGTGGCATCTTCCTCTGAATCAATTATCCTGATTGTTGATAAATAAGACACATGTGCAACTCTTGGGTATCTTTATTGAGGAAACGTTTCGCCACACAGTGGCTTCATCAGTCCATACATAGGAGAAACTTGAAGAACAGGAGGAGAATGAGGTAATCAGTCCCTCAACCTTGAGTCGATGTGTTCAGTCCATCAATCTTGAGTAGAATACGGCAGATGAGCGAAACGTTTCCTCAATAAAGATACCCAAGAGTTGCACATGTGTCATATTTATCAACATGTCGGTTCTCTGAACCATTCATCTACAATCCTGATTGTTATTGTATCGTCAGCGAATTTGCTCACATCACTTGTTATTACCTCGTCAAGGTCATTAATGAGCAACAATGGCCTAAAACTGATTCTTGCTGAACGCCACTTATGCACACTCTCTGCTTCCTGTTAGTGAGCTATAAATAATATCGTATTCTTTATCGTGATCAACAGCTTGAAAAAAAGCTTACTGAAGAAATTAAATTAGGCAGGAACGGCCCCTCGTGGATCCATGTTGAGTATCATTAATCAAATTATGCCTGTCAAGATGGTTTCTTATAATATCAACTATAATTGACTCTAGTAATTTGCCTACAATTGAGATCAGGCTTATTGGGCGGTAATTTGACGGTAATGACTTATCCCCTTCTTTAAAAATAGGAATTACATTAGCCATCCTCCACATATCAGACACTACACCTGTTTGCAGAGATAAATTAAAAATCATAGTTAATTGTTCACAAAGTTCCATTTAGCACCCCTTAAGAACCCTGGACAAAAGGTTCATCAGGGTCTGGGGATTTGTTTTGTCATGACCACTTTGCTTGTTTAATAACAATATCCCCAGTGACTTTGATATTAATTTATTTTCTACAGGTCCACTATAAAAATTAATTACTGGGATATTGTTAGTGTCATCTTGTGTGAAAATTGACGGGATATAATTAATAATCGATCAGATTATATTATCCTCGTCAGTAAACTCTCCAGAGTTATTTTTATAAAGACTTAATTTTTTTCTAACCCTTGTACTATATTCCTGGAAAAATCTTTGAGGGTAGTTTACGTATTATTTGTCACCTTTATTTCATAGACCCATTTAGCTTTTCCTCTCCATTTCTTAAGCTCCGTCTTAATGTGTGTATATTGATCCACAAGATGACCCTCACTTCTGATGGGCCTTTAAATTTCTCACTTCTGCCCTATAAGGTGTTTGAGCCTAGGATCATTTCATTTTTATATTATTTTTTTAAATTTATAAATGTTCTTTGGGCAGCGTGTCTAGTGTTTACAAAACTGTTGTATTGATAGTTCTCTTCGGTACCGGAGTCCAGAGATGATAGGTGTTCTCTAAGTCCATTATAATCTGCCAAGCATAAATCTGGGACTGTTACTGAATCATCGCCTCTGTCATACTTCCAGTCGATACTATAGTAATCAATGTGTGGTCGCTCGCAGCAAGCTTCTCTGTAATCTTTAGATTATAAGCAAGGTTATGTTGTTAGAACCAGACAAGCAGGTTATTTCCCTCGTTGGTTCTGTCACAAACTGCTCCAAAATAACAAACTTAAACTATCTCCAGGAAGTCGTTTGACTCAAGATTCCCAGTCAGTAAATTCTAATCTACTGACTAAAGTTAGGTCTCCTAAAAGTACTAGGTTATCGCGCCTGGAAGCCTTAATTTCCTCCCACAGTAGTCTCCCTTGGTCTCTATCCAAGTCTGGGGGACGGTAAATCACGCCTAAAAATCTTTCATGCCCTTTCAAATATTCTACCCAGACAGACTCTGTGTGTGTTCTTTCTGTTTTAACACCCACATGTATGGAACAGTTGAAGTGTTCCCTGATATATATCGTCACCCCGTCCCTTCTGTTCCTTCTGTCAATGTGGAATAACACAAAACCCTGAAAAAAAAAATATTGACATTCAGAAGGCATGTTCCCGAGTCTTCATATACCACGTCTCAGTTATGGCAAATGCTTCAATGTTGCTAGCACTTGCAACTAATCTCAACTCATCCATTTTGTTTCTAGTGCTACAGCTATTTATGTAATATATATATTTAGAGACCCCCTCTTCTCTTTTTCTGTCCGTGCTTATTCTGCTCCTCCACTATATTACTGTCTCTGATCACCCCCCCTAATCACAGTAGACCGCTCCTCTCTCCCCCCCCCCCCCCCCCCCCCCCCCCCCCGCCCCCCTGACTTTGAAACAACCCCCCCCCCCCCCCCCCCCCCCCCCCTCCATCCTCACCCCCCACATAATATACCAACCCATGTAACGACTGAACCACCCGAATACTCCCCACCACTCATGATATCGAATCTCTCACATTCTCATAATAATAGTGTCCTTAAAAATAACAATATTTGCTACACTGAGAATTCATCCTGCCTAAATCTGTTATATTAAATTTCAATGCTTTTTCCCATACCACTATTGCTAGATTAAAGCCCTAACAGCCCCCCTCCACTTCAGGGCCCATGCCCCACTCCAGACCTAGAAAACCCGTCCATCCCTGGCAACATTTTTTTTCTGCCAAAAGAGGTCCCATTCGTATATAAATGGTCGCATTTTCTTAGGTTTTTTTCACCCAGCAATTAACACTATTGTTCTGGACAATTCATGTCTAAAAAATATCCTCACAAATCCCACAGTTATTTTATCACTGCCCTATCCCTGCAAATCAGGTCCAATCCTAACCTGCCAACATTGTTGCTCCAGTATGAACAAAAATAGGATTGAACACCCCACCCCAGGAAAAACCCCCCCTTGCCCCTCTTCCTTTTTAAAGACAAAAGGTACTTTTCAAAAAATTACCCGATTGTCTCCAACAAAAACAATGTTTTACCTCCACGGGCTGTGTTCGTCGTGAGTTCCGACGTCTCTGTGGGGATGGTCTTCGTGGGATGTGTTCAAGCTTGTTATCAACATTGGCTTTTTTGAAATGGTTTCTTTGGGAAAGGTTTGGATGGATGGCCCCTTCATAGCACTCCTGGATCTTTTTCAGCTTCGCTGTTACATCTTTTAAAACTAGCATCCAGTCTTTGGGTTCGATCATCGACGATTTTGTTCCAGGGATAACCCTTGCACATCCCTTACTCACGAATTTCTCTTCTTGAGTCCATTAACTCTGCCTTTAACCCAAGATTATGCGTTCGTATCCAGGAAAGCCACCCCAAAACAACCTCGGGGTAGCAAAAAACGGGCCCACCTTCTACTGAAAGGGCCCACGTCACCATGAGAATTTCAACCTTCCTCTCTTGGAGATATAGAAGGGGAGAAGAGAAGTAAATAAAGTTTTGAGGATGTTGAATAAAGAAAAACCCAGATAAAAACGACTTTAAATTAGAAAAACTTAGATTTAGAAAGGGGACCCCCCTGGTTTTGGATGCTGGAACTCTGCTGAGTAGGGGAACAAAGGCCGCCTGGGTAACTTTAAAAAGTGAGTGTAATATTAAAGAGTAGAGGAACTGGTTTGATTAGTACCTTTTTCGAATGAAGCTAATTTTTCGGAAGCTTTAGGTGAAGTTTGGGAAAAGGGGGTGGGTAGGAATGGATGGTTTAGATAAAAGGCCTGCTACTTGGGTCGTGGGTCTATAGTGTTCCCCCATTCATATGTTCTTACGTATCATTAGGACAATTTTTTAAAAATGTTTCGCTCCTGGGGACCTTGACCATTTAACACACACGTATGTATTATAATGTTTACCAAAAACCCGGGGTCCTGGCCCCGGGTTTACTCTTGCAGTGACCCGTCTAGCCTCTATCCATGCTAGAAATTTACCCCTATACCATAGCTGCCACTTTTAACACACAAAGGTTTTAAAGGGGCAGTTTAAAATAGACTGAGAGTGAGGTGTGAACCCTAGTACCCGAAGAAAATTTATTAGGATGGCGGTGGTAGCAATAGCCCCCGTGACTCTTGTATTGTTAGGTAGGGGGGGCTTTTCCGCTGAAATCATTAAGTTAAAGTGTTTGAAAAAATTTGTGGTTTCCCGTATTTTTTGTTGGTGTCGGGGACGGCAATTGGTGGGCCCGGTGGCCTGGTGGTGGCCCCCTGGCCTGGTGGCAAAAACTCCCGCTTCACACACGGAGGCCCCCCGGGTTTGATTCCCGGGGTGGAAACATGCCGCACGTTCCTTAACCTGTTTTCCTGTTCACCTAGCACAAATAGGACCCGGGTTTATCGACTGGTGTGGGTGCATCCTGGGGGGAAAAATTAAGGACCCAATTTTGGGAAAAAAAATTAGACATCCCGATGACGCATGATTTCTTGGGTTATCCCCGGGGCAACCTCCCGGGGGTTTAAAAACCGAACGAAATTTTTATCTTTTCTTTCTTTCCAGCATTGTGGGGCGTCTGAGATCTCGTCCGGTGAGGGCGACTGTGCCTCATCCCATATTTAAATTTAGACACATGTATACCAATTTAGTATAACCAAACAGTATAACCCAAACATTATAACCCAAACACGAAACCAATCAGTAAACCAACACGTATAACCAAACTTATACCAATCACGTATAACCAATCATGTATAACCAATCACGTATAACCAATCATGTATAACCAATCACGTATAACCAATCATGTATAACCAATCACGTATAACCAATCACGTTTTAACCCAAACACAGTATAACCAATCACGTATAACCAATCACGTATAACCAATCACGTATAACCAATCACGTATAACCAATCACGTATAACCAATCACGTATAACCAATCATGTATAACCAATCACGTATAACCAATCACGTATAACCAATCACGTATAAAACCCAAACACGTATAACCAATCAACGTATAAAACCCAAACCGTAAACCAATCACTATAACCAATCACGTAATAACCAATCACGTATAACCAATCACGTATAACCAATCACGTATAACCAATCACGTATAACCAATCACGTATAACCAATCACATATAACCAATCACATATAACCAATCACGTAAACCAATCACATATAACCCAAACACGTATAAACCAATCACGTATAACCAATCACGTATAACCAATCACGTATAACCAATCACATATAACCAATCACATATAACCAATCACGTATAACCAATCACATATAACCAATCACGTATAACCAATCACGTATAACCAATCACGTAATAACCAATCACGATAACCAATCACATAAAACCAATCCACATATAACCCAAACAGTTTTAACCAATCACGTATAACCAATCACGTATAACCAATCACATATAACCAATCATATATAACCAATCACGTATAACCAATCACGTATAACCAATCACATATAACCAATCACGTATAACCAATCACATATAACCAATCACATATAACCCAATCATATATAAAACCCAAACACGTATAACCAATCACGTATAACCAATCACATATGACCAATCATATATAACCAATCACGTATAACCAATCATAACCAATCACGTATAACCAATCACGTATAACCAATCACATATAACCAATCATATATAACCAATCACATATAACCAATCACGTATAACCAGTCACATATAACCAATCATATATAACCAATCACGTATAACCAATCACGTATAACCAATCACATATAACCAATCATATATAACCAATCACATATAACCAATCACGTATAACCAATCACATATAACCAATCATATATAACCAATCACGTATAACCAATCACATATAACCAATCATATATAACCAATCACATATAACCAATCACTATAACCAATCACAATACCAATCATATATAACCATACGTATAACCCAATCACATATAACCAATCTATTTTTAACCAATCCATATAACCAAACACGTAACCAGTCACTATAACCAAACATAATACCAACACGTATAACCATCACATATAACCAATCATATATAACCAATCGTATAACCATCAGTATAACCAATCCAATAACCAACAATATAACCAATCACGTATAACCATCAGTAAACATCATATAAACCCAATCACAGTATAACCATCATATATAACAACACGATAAAATCATAATAAACCCAAACATAATAACCATCACATATAACCAATCAGTAAAACCCAAACAAAGTATCCCGTCTTTCACTAACTGGGTTCAAGTATACCTGTTTGTAGGTATCAGTAAGGTCTAACCACCTTGGGGATACACCCCAGCAACTAGGGAAAACACAAAGGATACCCTTTGGGGGTATACTAGGTATCCCTTAAGAGACACAATGGACACCTTGGGGAACGGGGGTCCCTTGGAAGATACAAAGGGATACCTTGGGGATAAAGTGAGGTATCCCTTAGGAAATACAAAGTGATACCTGGGGAACGTGGGGATCCCTTAGGAACACAAAGGGATAACCTGTGGATACGTACGTTCCCTTAGAAATATACAAAGGGATACCCTTGGGGATACGTGAGATATCCCTTAGGAAGACACAAAGGGATACCTTGGGGATACGTGGGGTGTCCCTTGGGAAAACACAAAGGTATACCCCTTGGGGATATACGACGTATACCTTAGGAAGACACAAAGGGATACCTTTTACATCACTGAGGGATACCCAAATATAGCTTATTGATAAATAAAGGCATACTTTTGGGATACTTTTTGAGGTATACCTAAATAGAGTTGCAATGGGGTGTGATGACGGTAAAGAATAAGAGAGAGAAGGAGAGAGGGAGGAGAGAGAGAGAGAGAGAGAGAGAGAGAGAGAGAGAGAGAGAGAGAGAGAGAGAGAGAGAGAGAGTAGAGAGAGGAAGGAGAGAGAGAGAGAGAGAGAGAGAGAGAGAGGAGAGAGAGAGAGAGAAGGAGAGGGGAGAGAGAGAGAGAGAGAAGGAGAGAGAGAGAGAAGAGAGAGAGAAGAGAGAGAGAGAGGGGAGGGGAGAAGGAGAGAGAGAGAGAGAAGAGAGAGGGGAGAGAGAGAGAGGAAATGGCTGTGGTAAGTGAACGAGGTATTCTTGACTTCCTCTGGGTGGAGGGAGGGAAGTTAGGAGGGAGGGAAGGAAGTTAGGAGGGAGGGAAGGAATTAGGAGGGAGGGAAGGAAGTTAGGAGGGAGGGGAAGGAAGTTAGGAGGGAGGGAATGGAAGTTTGGAGGGAGGGAAGGGAAATTAGGAGGGAGGGAAAGGAAGTTAGGAGGGAGGGAAGGAAGTTAGGAGGGAGGGAAGGAAGTTAGGAGGGAGGGAGGGAAGTTAGGAGGGAGGGAGGGAAGTTAGAAGGGAGGGAAAAGGAAAATTTAGGAGGGAGGGAAGGAAGTTAGGAGGGAGGGAAGGAAGTTAGGAGGGAGGGAGGGAAGTTAGGGGGGAGGAAGGAAGTTAGGAGGGAGGGAAGGAAGTTAGGAGGGAGGGAAGGAAGTTAGGAGGGAGGGGGGGAAGTTAGGAGGAGGAGGGAAGTTAGGAGGGAGGGGGGAAATTAGGAGGGAGGGAAGGAAGTTAGGAAAGGGGGGGAAGGAAGTTAGGAGGGAGGAGGGAAGTTAGGAGGGAGGAAGGAAGTTAGGAGGGGGGGGAAGAAATTAGGGGGGGAGGGGGGAAGGAAGTTAGGGGGGGAGGGGAAGGGAAGGGTTAGGAGGGAGGAAGGAATTTGGGGGGGAGGGAGGAAGTTAGGGGGGAGGGAAGGAAGTTAGGAGGGGGGGAGGGAAGTTAGGGGGGAGGGAAGGAAGTTAGGAGGGGGGGAAGGAAGTTAGGGGGGAGGAAGGAATTAGGGGGGAGGGAAGGAAGTTAGGGGGAGGGGAAGGGAAATTTGGAGGGAGGGGAAAGGGAAATTAGGGGGGAGGGAAGGAAGTTAGGAGGGAGGGAAAGGGGTTAGGGGGGAGGGAAGGGAAATTAGGAGGGGGGGAAGGAGTTAGGAGGGAGGGGGAATTAAGAGGGGGGGGAAGGGAAGTTAAGGGGGGGGGGGTTAACTTTTTTTTGGGGGGAAAACGTGTGTGGATGTCCGCCTAACTTCTTCCTTCCTCCTAACTTCCTTCTTTCCTTCCAACCTTCTTTCCTTTTCCGCCTAACTTTTCTCTTCCTTCCTAACTTCCTTTCTTCCCCTTCCTAACTTCTTTCTTTCCTTCCAACTTCTTTTTTCTTCCCAACTTTTTTTCTTTCCTTCCTAACTCCTTTCTTTCCTGCCTAAACTTCTTTCTTTCCTTCCTAACTTCTTTCTTTCCTTCCTAACTTCTTTCTGCCTTCCAACTTCTTTTCTGTCCTTCCAACTTTCTTTCTTCCTTTCCTAACTTTCTTTCTTTCCTTTCCCAACTCCTTCTTTCCTTCCTAACTTCTTTCTTTCCTTCCTAACTTCTTCTTTCCTTCCTAAATTCTTTCTTTCCTTCCTAACTTCTTTCGTTTCCTTCCTAACTTCTTTCTTTCCTTCCTAACTCCTTTCTTTCCTTCCTAACTTCTTTCTTTCCTTCCTAACTTCTTTCTTTCCTTTCCCAACTTCCTTTCTTCCTTCCTAAATTCTTCTTCCTTCCTAACTTCTTTCTTTCCTTCCTAACTCTTTCTTTCCTTCCTAAACTTCTTTCTTTCCTTCCAACTTCTGTTTTCTTTCCGTCCAAACTTCTTTCTTTCCTTCCTAACTTCTTTCTTTCCTTCCTAACTTTCTTCTCTTTTCTTTTCCTAACTTCTTTCTTTCCTTTTCCCAACTTCTTTCTTTCCTTCCTAACTTCCCTTTTTTTCCTTCCTAACTTCTTTCTTTCCTTCCTAACTTTCTTTCTTTCCTTCCTAAAATTCTTTCTTTCCTTCCTAACTTCTTTCTTTCCTTCCTAACTTCCTTCTTTGCCTTTAACTTCTTTCTTTCCTTCCTAACTTCTTCTTTCCTTCCTAACCCTTTTTTTCCTTCCTAACTTCTTTCTTTCCTTCCTAACTTCTTTCTTTCCTTCCTAACTTTTTTCTTTCTTCCTAACTTCTTTCTTTCCTTCCTAACTTCTTTCTTTCCTTCCTAACTTCTTTCTTTCCTTCCTAAAATTCTTTCTTTCCTTCCTAACCTCCTCTTTCCCCTTTTCTTCCTCCTAAAATTACTTTCTTTCCTTCCTAACTTCTTTCTTTCCTCCTAACTTCTTTCTTTCCTTCCTAACTTCTTTCTTTCCTCCTAACTCTTTCTTTCCTTCCTAACTTTCCTTTCTTTCCTTTCCTAACTTCTTTTTTTCTTCCTAACATCTTTCTTTCTGCCTAACTCCTTTTTTTCCTTCCTAACTTCCTTTCTTTCCTTCCTAACTTCTTCTTTCCTTCCTAAAATTCTTTCTTTCCTTCCTAACTTCTTTCTTTCCTTCCTAACTCTTTCTTTCCTTCCTAACTTCTTTCTTTCCTTCCTAACTTCTTTCTTTCCCCTTTCCCAACTTCTTTCTTTCCTTTCCTAACTTCCTTTCTTTCTTTCCTAACTCCTTTCTTCCTTCCTAACTTTTTCTTTCCTTCCCAACTTCTTTCCCTTTTCCCTTTCCCAACTTCGTTCTTTCCTTCCTAACTTCTTTCTTTCCTTCCTAACTTCTTTTTTCCTTCCTTTAAATTCTTCTTTCCTTCCAACTTCTTCCGTTCCCCTTCCTAACTTTTTTCTTTCCTCCTAACTCTTCTTTCCTCCTAACTTCTTTCTTTCCTTCCTAACTTTCTTTCTTTCCTTCCCAACTTCTTTCTTTCCTTCCTAACTTCTTTTTTCCTTCCTAAACTCTTTCTTTCCTTCCTAACTTCTTTCTTTCCCCAACTTCTTTCTTTCCTTTCCTAACTTCTTTCTTTCCTTCCTAAAATTCTTTCTTTCCTTCCTAACTTCTTTCTTTCCTTCCTAACTTTTCTTTTCCTTCCTAACTTCTTTCTTTCCTTCCTAACTTCTTTCTTTTCTTCCTAACTCTTTCTTTTCCCTTTCCTAACTTCTTCTTTCCTTCCTAACTTCTTTCTTCTTTCCTAAAATTCTTCTTTCCTTCCTAACTTCTTTCTTTTCCCTTTCCAACTTCTTTTTTCCTTCCTAACTTCTTTCTTTCCTTCCTAACTTCTTTCTTTCCTTCCTAACTTCTTTCTTTCCTTCCTAACCCTTTTTTCTTTCCTTCCTAACTTCTTTCTTTCCCTTTTCCCAACTTTCTTTCTTTCCCTTTTCCAACTCCTTTCTTCCTTCCAACTTCTTTTCTTTCCTTCCTAACTTCTTTTTCCCCTTTTTTCTTTTCCCCTAACTTCTTTCTTTCCTTCCTAACTCTTTTCTTTCCTTCCTAACTTCTTTCTTTCCTTCCTAACTTCTTTCTTTCCTTTCCCAATCTTTTTCTTTTTCTTTTTTTCCCTAACTTCTTTTTTTCCTTCCTAACTTCCTTTCTTTCCTTCCTAACTTCCTTTCTTTCCTTCCTAACTTCTTTCTTTCCTTCCTAACTTCTTTCTTTCCTTCCAACTTCTTCTTTCCTGTCCCTTTAAATTCTTTCTTTCCTCCTAACTTCTTTCTTTCCTTCCTAACTTCTTTTCTTTCCTTTCCTAACTCCTTTCTTTCCTTCCTTAACTTTCTTTTCTTCCTCCAACTTCTTTTTTTTCCTTCCTAACTTTCTTTCTTTCCTTCCTAACTCTTTCTTTTCCCTTTCCCAACTTCTTTCTTTCTCCTAACTTCTTTCTTTCCCCTAACTTCTTTCTTTCCTTTCCCAAAATTCTTCTTTCCTTCCTTTAAATTCTTTCTTTCCTTCCTAAAATTCTTTCTTTCCTTCTAACTTTTTTTCTTTCCTTCCTAAAATTCTTTCTTTCCTTCCTAACTCCTTCTTTCCTCCTAACTTCTTTCTTTCCTTCCTAACTTCTTTCTTTCCTTCCTAACTTCTTTCTTCCTTCCTAACTTCTTTCTTTCCTTCCAACTTCTTTCTTTTCCCTTCCTAACTTCTTTCTTTTCCCTTCCTAACTTCTTTCTTCCTTCCTAACCTTCCCTTCTTTTTCCCTTTCCTAACTTCTTTCTTTCCTTCCTAAACTTTCTTCTTTCCTTCCTAACTTCTTTCTTTCCTTCCTAACTTCTTTTTTTCCTTCCTAACTCCCTTTTTTCCTTCCTAACTTCTTTCTTTCCTTCCTAACTTCTTTCTTTCCTTCCTAACTTCTTTCTTTCCTTTCCTAACTCCTTTCTTTCCTTCCTAACTTCTTTCTTTCCTTCCTAACTTCTTTCTTTCCTTCCTAACTTCTTCTTTCCTTCCTAACTTCTTTCTTCCTCCTAACTTTTTTCTTTCCTTCCTAACTTCTTCTTTCCTTCCTAACTTCTTTCTTTCCTTCCTAACTTCTTTCCCTTTTCCCTTCCTAACTTTGTTCTTTCCTTCCTAACTTCTTTCTTTCCTTCCTAACTCCTTTCTTTCCTTCCTAACTTCTTCTTTCCTTCCTAACCTTCTTTCTTTCCTTCCTAACTTCTTTCTTTCCTTCCTTAACTTCTTTTTTTCCTTCCTAACTTCTTTTTTTCCTTCCTAACTTCTTCTTTCCTTCCTAACTTCCCTTTCTTTCCTTCCTAACTTTTTTCTTTCTTTCCTAACTTCCTTTCTTTCCTTCCCTAACTTCTTTCTTTCCTTTCCCAACTTTCCCTTTTTTTCCTTCCTAACTTCTTTCTTTCCTTCCTAACTCCTTTCTTTCCTTCCTAAAATTCTTTCTTTCCTTCCCAACTTCGTTCTTTCCTTCCTAACTTCTTTTCTTTCCTTCCTAACTTCTTTCTTTCCTTCCTAACTCCTTTCTTTCCTTCCTAACTTCTTTCTTTCCCTTTCCAACTTCTTTCTTGTCCTTCCTAACTTCTTTCTTTCCTTCCAACTTTTTGTCCCTCCTAACTTCCCTTTTTTTCCTCCTAAATTCTTCGTTTCCTTCCTAACTTCCTTTCTTTCCTTCTAACTTCTTTCTTTCCTCCTAACTTCTTTCTTTCCTTCCTAACTTCTTTCTTTTCCCTTTCCAACTCATCTTTCCTTCCTAACTCTTTCTTTTCCCTTTCCCAACTTCTTTCTTTTCCCCCAACTTCTTTCTTCCTCCTAAAAATTCTTTTTTCCTTCTAACTTCTTTCTTCCTTCCTAAAAATCTTTCTTCCTTTCCCAACTCCCTTTTTTTCCTCCTAACGTTTTCCCCCTCTCTTTCTTACCTAACTCTTCTTTCCTTCCTAACTTCTTCTTTCCTGCCTAACTCTTCTTTCCTTCCTAACTTCTTTTTGTCTTCCTAACCTTTCTTTCCCCTAACCTTCCACCCGAAGCTTTCTTTCCCTCCACTCTTCTGCCGCCTAAATCTTCTTCCCCTAATTTTTTGAGGTGAATCTTGTTAATTTAGAAGTCTTGTTTTATTTTAATTATGTTTTAAATTGTAACTTGTTTATTATTAAAAATAATATAATGTCTAAAAATAGAATTATTTTTGATAAAAAATAGCTTAAGATATTAGATATATTATAAAGATATATATATAGTGATATAATGAGAGATATAATATATATTAGAGAAGAATTAGAGAGATAAAATATGAGATGATGATATATATAGGGTATATTATTAGATATATATAGATATATAGTGGATGATGTATATTGTATAGTAGATAATTTAGATATGAGGGGAGGATGTTAATTAGAGAGAGAGATATATATAGATTAATTTGATTAAGAGTGAAAAGTAGAATGTTGAGTGGGTTAGAGATGATAGAGATTATATTAGTATATATAGTATATATATATAATGTAGAGATATGAAGAGTAGAGATATAGATAAGTAAATGATAGATATTAGAGAGATAGAGAAGATATAGAGTATATGATTAGAATATATAGAGTAGTATTATAGATTAGAGTAGATATTTAGATATATAAGAGAGTAGATAATATTATATTATATATTTTATATAGATGGAGAGAGATAGGAGATAGTTGTATTATAATATATATATATGTGTATAGATTATATAGATAGTAGAGTAGATAGATATTATTATATGATGATAGATAGAGTAATATAGAGATATTAGTTAATGGATATGTATATATAGAAGATAATAGAGATATTATAATTGAGTGTTTTTATATGAAGATTATATATAATAGTATATAATTATATATTTTAGTATATTGTGATGAGATATATTTATATATGAATATATATGATATATATGATATATGAGTATATAGCTATGAGTAGATAGAATAGAGATAGATGAGAGTATTATAGAAATAAACTAATAGTGATAAAGTAGAGGAGAATATTCGTATTTATAATAGTATAATTATGAGATATAATATATAGATATAATAGTATGGATATAGGGTAGTATAATATTGATTATAAGGGGTGAAATAGATAAAGATAGGAGTAGAGATTATTGAATTTAAGCTATGTAGGGATGTATAGAACTATATATATGATGAATCGAGAGTTTATGTGTTTTTTTTTTCCCCGGGTTTTGTTAGTGGTTTTTTTTTGGGGGGTTTATTTGGTTTGTGTTGGTTCCCGGGGGTATTCCCTGTTATTGGGGGTTTTGTTTTGTGTTATGGTTTTGTTTTGTGTTTTGTGGGGGGGTTTTTTCCCTTTTTTCCCCGGGCCCCCTTTTTTGTTTTCCTTTTTTCCCCGTGTTCCCATTCCCCCCTGTTCCTGTTTCCCGTGTTCCCATGTCCCCGTGTTCCTGTTTCCCGTGTTCCCGTGTCCCCGTTGTTCCTGTATTCCCCCTGTTCCCATGTCCCCGGGGTTTTCCCGGTTCCCGTGTTCCCATGTCCCCCCTGTTCCTGTGTTCCCGTGTTCCCATGTCCCCGTGTTCCTGTGTTCCCGTGTTCCCATGTCCCCCGTTTCCTGTGTTCCCGTGTTCCTGTGTTTCCCCTGTCCCCGTGTTCCTGTGTTCCCGTGTTCCCATGTCCCCGTTTTTCCTGTGTTCCGTGTTCCCAGTCCCCGTGTTCCTGTGTCCCCGTGTTCCTGTGTTCCCATGTCCCAGTGTTCCTGTGTTCCCGTGTTCCCATGTCCCCGTGTTCCTGGTTCCCGTGTTCCCATGTCCCCGTGTTCCTGTGTTCCCGTGTTCCCATGTCCCCGTGTTCCTGTGTTCCCGTTGTTCCTGTGTTCCCATGTCCCCGTGTTCCTGTGTTCCCGTGTTCCCATGTCCCCGTGTTTCCTGTGTTCCCGTGTTCCCATGTCCCCGTGTTCCTGTGTCCCCGTGTTCCTGTGTTCCCATGTCCCCGTGTTCCTGTGTTCCTGTGTTCCCGTGTTCCCATGTCCCCGTGTTCCTGTGTTCCCGTGTTCCCATGTCCCCGTGTTCCTGTGTTCCCGTGTTTCCCATGTCCCCGTGTTCCTGTGTTCCCGTGTCCCCTTGTTGCTGTGTCCCCTTGTTGTTGTGTCCCCTTGTTGCTGTGTCCCCTTGTTGCTGTGTCACCTTGTTGCTGTGTCCCTTGTTGTTGTGTCCCCTGTTGCTGTGTCCCCTTGTTGCTGTGTCCCCTTGTTGTTGTGTCCCCTTGTTGCTGTGTCCCCTTGTTGTTGTGTCCCCTTGTTGCTGTGTCCCCTTGTTGTTGTGTCCCCTTGTTGCTGTGTCACCTTGTTGCTGTGTCCCCTTGTTGTTGTGTCCCCTTGTTGCTGTGTCCCCTTGTTGCTGTGTCCCCTTGTTGTTGTGTCCCCTTGTTGCTGTGTCCCCTTGTTGTTGTGTCCCCTTGTTGCTGTGTCCCCTTGTTGTTGTGTCCCCTTGTTGCTGTGTCCCCTTGTTGCTGTGTCCCCTTGTTGTTGTGTCCCCTTGTTGCTGTGTCTCCTTGTTGTTGTGTCCCCTTGTTGTTGTGTCCCCCTTTTTGTTGTGTCCCCTTGTTGCTGTGTCCCCTTGTTGCTGTGTCCCCTTGTTGTGTCCCCTTGTTGCTTGTGTCCATTGTTGCTGTGTCTCCTTGTTGCTGTGTCCCCTTGTTGCTGTGTCCCCTTTTTGCTGTGTCCCCTTGTTGCTGTGTCCCCTTGTTGCTGTGTCCCCTTGTTGTTGTGTTCCCCTTGTTGTTGTGTCCCCTTGTTGCTGTGTCCCCTTGTTTGCTGTGTCCCCTTGTTGCTGTGTCCCCTTGTTGTTGTGTCCCCTTGTTGTTGTGTCCCCTTGTTGCTGTGTCCCCTTGTTGCTGTGCCCCCTTGTTGTTTGGTTCCTTTTGCGGGCCCCCTTGTTGCTGTGTCTCCTTGTTGCTGGTCCCCTTTGTTGCTGTGCCCCCCTTTTTGCTGTGTTCCTTGTTGGTTTCCCCCTTTTGCTGGTCTCCTTTTTTGCGGTCCCCTTGTTGCTGTGTCCCCTTTGTTGCTTGTCCCCTTGTTGCTGTGTTCCTTGTTGCTGTGTCCCCTTGTTGTTGTGTTCCTTTTTGCTGTGTCTCCTTGTTGCTGTGTCCCCCTTGTGCGGGGTTCCCTTTTTTGCTGTGCCCCTTTTTGCTGTGTCTCCTTGTTGCTGGGTCTCCTTGCTGCTTGTCTCCTTGTTGCTGGTTCCCCTTGTTGCGTGCCCCTTGTTGCTGTGTTCCCCTTGTTGCTGTGTCCCCTTGTTGTCTCCCTTTTTGTGGTGGGGGGTCGAGTCACAGCCCCTGCCCCGCCCTTTGCTGATTGCTACTAGGCCTCTCTCTCTCTCCCCCATGACTCTACATACCTCGCCTTAAAACTATGTATGGTTTCCCCCCCCCCACTACGCACTTTCAGGCTTTTTCCCCTGCCCGACTACTTATGACTGAAAATACTTCCAAAAATCCCTTTGTTCATCTAGTCTTCAACTTCCAATTTTGACCTCTTGTGTCGGGTCCCCTCTTGGGAACCCCCCGTCTTTGTCCACCTTTTCTATTCCCCGCGTATTTTTTATGCGTTATCATGTCTCCCCCACCCCCTGTCCCCGTGTCGTCAGGCCGATTTCCCTCAACCCCTTTTTCGTAGGACTCCCCCTGTTGTTGGTTCCCCTTGTTGCTGTGCCCCTGTTCTGTGTCCCCCGTTGCTGTGTCCCCTTTTGCTGTGTATCCTTTTTTACTGTGTCCCCTTGTTGCTGTGTTCCTTGTTGCGTGTCCCCTTGTTGCTGTGTCCCCTTGTTTTCTGTGTTATTTTTGCTGTGTCCCTGTTGTGTGTCCCCTTGTTTTGTGTCCCCTTTTGCGTGTATTTTGTTACTTTTCCCCCTTGTTGCTGTGTCCCCTTGTTGCTGTGTCCCCTTTTTGCTGTGTCCCTTGTTGTGTGTTATCTTGTTGCTGTGTCCCTTGTTGTTGTGCCCCTTGTTGCTGTGTTATTTGTTGCTGTGTCCCCTTGTTGCTGTGTCCCCTTGTTGCGTGTTATCTTGTTGTGTGTCCCCTTGTTGTTGTGTCCCTTATTGTGTGTACCCTTGTTACTGTGTTCCTTGTTGCTGTTTTTCCCCTTGTTGCTGTGTCCCTTTGTTGCTGTGCCCCCTTGTTGCTGTGCCCCCTTGTTGCTGTGTTTTCTTGTTGCTGTGTCCATGTTCCGTGTCCCCTTTTCCCCCGTGTCCTTATGTTCCCGTGTCCCCATGTTCCCGGCCCTCTTTTTTTCCCCCAAACAACATGCCCCATTGGAAAAGCCAGGTTAGTTTCTCAAAAATCCGGGACAAAGGAATTAAGTACAGTTGTTTGGATGCCATCAACTTTGGGGTTCCCCTTCATGATAAGTTGATATTTTACCCAAGAAGAGTACCCAGAAGGAGAATGTAGAATATAATTTTGGGTTTTTAACTGTGTTAGCATTAGCAATAATATTAGGAGAGAAGTAAATAATGAAATAAATTGTTTGGGAAAATGCAGTTAGAAGTCTGGTAGATCTATAACCGCTATGATAAAATGAAGTGAAAATTTTGTTTATGGAGCAACTTCCCCAATGTAAACACTGACTGTGTTGTAGTGGCCAGGTTAGGCTTGGTTAAAAGTACTGATGAGTTGTGGGGCCCAGGTTTAGGCTTGGTTACAAGAAAGATGATGTTGTGTGGCCGGACTTGGGTTTGGTTTTACAAGTACTGACTGTGTTGTAGGGCCGGCTTAGGCTTGGTTACAAGTACTGACTAAATTTTTGTGTGGCCAGACTTAAGGTTGGTTACAAGTTCTGATGATGTTGTAGGGGCCCAGATTTGGGTTGGTTACAAGTACTGACTGAGTTGTAGTGGCGGGCTTGGTTGGTTAAGTCTGACTGAGTTGTAGTGGCCGGCTTAGGTTTGGTTAAAGTAGACTGTGTTTTTGTGGAGGCTTAGGTTTGATTAAAGTATGACTGATGTTGTAGTGGCCAGACTTGGTTTGGTTCAAGTACTGATGATGTTGGGGGCCCCGGTTAGGTTGGTTACAATATGATGTTTTGTAGTGACCAGATTAGGCTTGTTCAAGTAGACTGATTTTGTAGTGGCCGACTTAGGTTTTGGTTTAAAAGTACTGACGATTTTTGTAGGGCCAGATTTAGGCTTGTTAAAGTACTGACTGATGTTGTAGGGGCCGGGGCTTAGGTTTGGTTACAAGTACGACTGATGTTGTGTGGCCAAGCTTAGGTTGGTTAAAAGTACGACTGATGTTGAGTGGCCAAGTTAGGCTTGGGTTTACAAGTACTGACTGATGTTTTTGTGGCCAGACTTAGGCTTGGTTAAAAAGTACTGACTGATGTTGTAGGGCCGGCTTAGGTTTGGGTTTTAAAGTCTGACTATGTTTAGTGGCCAGGCTTAGGTTTGGTTAAAAGTACTGTGATGTTGTAGGCCCAGACTTAGGCTTGGTTACAAGTACTGACTGATGTTGGTGGCCGACTTAGGTTTGGTTACAAGTATGATGATTTTGTAGTGGCCGGGGTTAGGTTTGGTTAAAGTCTGACTGTGTTGTAGGGGCCCGGTTAGGCTTGGTTACAGTACTGACTGATTTTGTAGTGGCCCCAGATTAGGTTTGGTTAAAGTAGGGATGATGTTGTAGGGGCCGTTTAGGCTTGGTTACAAGTACTGATGATGTTGTAGGGCCGACTTAGGCTTGGTTTACAAGTATGACTGATGTTGTGTGGCCAGATTTAGGTTGGTTACAAGTAATGATGATGTTGTAGGGGCCCAGGCTTGGGCTGGTTACAAGAATGATGATTTTGTAGTGGCCAGACTTAGGTTTGGTTCAAGTACTGACGATGTTGTAGTGCCCAGGCTTGGGTTTGGGTTCAAGTATGACTGGTTGTAGGGGCCCAGGTTAGGTTTGGTTAAAAGAAAATGACTGATGTTGTAGGGGCCGGGTTGGGGCTGGTTAAAAAGTACTGACTGATGTTGTAGGGGCCAGGTTAGGCTTGGTTAAAAGTATGAGATGTTGTAGGGGGCCAGACTTGGCTTGGTTCAAGTACTGATGATGTTGTGTAGCCAGCTTAGGCTTGGTTACAAGTATGACTGATTTTGTAGTCCCCAGTTGGGGCTTACTGGAGGTTACGGAGGTTATTGGGGGATCAACGCCCCGCGGCCCGGTCATGCCCGGCCTCCGAGGATCAGGGCCTAATCAAAATAGGCTTTTACTGCTGGCCCCACGCAGTCCCCGTACGGCCACAGCCCGGCGATCCGGCACTGATTTGGTATCGTCCAGCTCTCTTTGAAAGGGAGCCAGGGGTTTTTGGAATTCCCCCAATGCTTGATGGGAGGCTGTGAACAGTTTGGGCCCCCGGGCCCCTTTTGGTGTTTGGGACAAGTACTGATGATGTTGTAGTGGGCCCGACTTGGCTTGGTTACAAATATGATGTGTTGTAGTGGCCAGGGTTTGGTTGGTTTAAAATATGACTGTGGTTGTATGGCCAGACTTAGGCTTGGTTACAAGCTGACTGATGTTGTAGTAGCCAGACTTAGGCTTGGGGTTTCCCAAATACTGACTGTGTTGTAGTGGCCAGGCTTAGGGTTGGTTACAAGTAATGATGATGTTTAGTGGCCCGACTTAGGCTTGGGGTTTCAAGTACGACTGATGTTGTAGTAGCCCGCTTAGGGGTTGGTTACAAGAACTGACTGATGTTGTAGTGGCCGGGGCTTTTTCTTGGTTAAAGTACTGATGATGTTGTAGTGGCCAGACTTAGGGTTGGTTAAAGTACGACTGATGTTGTAGTGGCCAGACTTAGGTTGGTTACAAGTATGATGATGTTGTGTGGCCGGGTTAGGCTTGGTTCAAGTACTGACTGTGTTGTAGTGGCCAGGCTTAGGCTGGTTCAAGTATGGCTGAGTTGTAGTGGCCGGCTTAGGCTTGGTTACAAGTATGATATGTTGTAGGGCCAGGCTTAGGCTGGTTACAAAATACTGATGAGTTGTATGGCCAGACTTTAAAGGTTGGTTACAAATACTTACTGATGTTGTAGTGGCCCGGCTTAGGGTTGGTTACAATACTGACGATGTTGTAGGGGCCCGGGTTGGCTTGGTTACAAGTATGATGATGTTGTAGGGCCGGCTTTAGGTTGGGTTACAAGTATGATGATGGTTTTTAGTGGCCAGACTTTGGTTGGTTAAAGTTGACTGATGTTGGTGGGGGAGGTTAGGTTGGTTCAAGTACTGATGATGTTGTAGTGGCCCGGGTTAGGTTGGTTTTCAAGTACTGACGTTGTTTTAGTGGCCAGGCTTGGCTTGGTTACAAATACTGGATGATGTTGTGTGGCCGGTTAGGGTTGGTTACAAGTACTGATGAGTTTTGGGCAGGCTTAGGTTGGTTTCAAGTACTGATGTGTTTTAGTGGGGCCGACTTAGGCTTTGGTTACAAATCTGCTGATGTTGTTGTGGCCAGGCTTAGGTTGGTTCAATACTGACTGATGTTTTAGTGGCCAGGGTTAGGGTTGGTTACAATACTTCTGGAAATTTTGGGGGACAAAACAGATGATGATCAAATAAAAGTAAATTATGTGATCAGGATATGGCACTTCTTTAAAACCCATGTGCTTAATTGTCCACTTATTGGGAATACAGAGACAGACAGTATAAAACCTTGGGACATGTCAAGTTTTCTATTAATGAAATAAAATACCCGAATTTTCTAAGCAAAAATTTCCCAAATTTGCTTGTAAAGATAAGTGAATATAGTTGAGATATAAATCCTATGTATTCCTGTTAACCCTTTTTGGGCCAGTTCCTAGGCCTTTTGTGTATCCCTTGCTCTCGCGCTACTCCACAGGATGGATATGGGGTGCACAATAAACTAGCCCTTCGGTGGCAAAAACTAAATTAAACCGTGTCCCCCCGTTCCCCTGTTCCATTGCTGAATATTCTATCCCTGTCACTTAAACAATTCCTTTCAGTATTTTTTTATGTTGTTTTCATGTCCCCTTACCCTATCCCCGTGGGCTCAGGTTAATTTCCCTTTTAAACCCCTTTCTGGGACATGCCCCCTTAGCTTGACAGGCATTCTTGTCAATTTCAGTGCATTTCCCGTTATTCCCGCCATCCTCTTGTGCAGAACTGTGCCAGAAGCCCTTTTTACAGTACAAGAAAATGCAAAAACTATCCTCCCCCCTCTCTCTCCGCCTTACTTCTGTCACTTTGTCGTAAACTCCCTTAAGTTTATGCCGGGGAAAATTCCTCCTTAAAAACCCTGTGGGTTTCTTGTTAAGGTCATTTTCCCCTCTAAAATGCTCCACAGTTTCTTCCGATATCTTCTCCCGCTTTGAATATTATACATGTCAAGAATGGTCGGTTCTTTTTTTAATGCGTGTCGTCCCTTTTTTAAAGATGGGGGTACATTTGCTGCTTTC
>NC_069438.1:10562218-10589718 GCF_026875155.1 Cherax quadricarinatus
AAAAAAATATAATTTTAAACGTGAGAAATTTAAATTTACTCAGATATGGTAAACATGGGGAAATTAAATCTTCATCAGATTTACAAAACAAATTCTGGCCACAAAAAGAGCGAAACACCAACGTCAAAGACCGGGAGTGATTATGTTGGTGGATCTCAACTTCAAGGACCATAACATTGTATCAATCGCATCTGCTAGAAAAATGACGGGAAATGGATAATGAGAACCTTCAAAACTAGGGAGGCCAAGCCCATGATGACACTCTTCAGGTCACTTGTTCTATCTAGGCTGGAATATTGCTGCACTCTAACAGCACCTTTCAAGGCAGGTGAAATTGCCGACCTAGAAAATGTACAGAAAATTTTCACGGCGCGCTAACAGAGATAAAACACCTCAATTACTGGGAGCGCTTGAGGTTTCTAAACCTTATTCCCGGGAACGCAGGCGGGCGAGATACATGATTATATAGACCTGGAAAAATCCTAGAGGGACTAGAAACCGAACTTGCACACAAAAAATCCTCACAAACGAAAGCAAAAGATTTGGCAGACGATGCACCATCCCCCAATGAAAAGCAGGGGATGTCACTACACGTTAAGAGACCATACAATAAGTGTCAGGGGCCCGAGACTGTTTCAACTGCCTCCCAGCACACATAAGGGGGATTCCCAACAGACCCCTGGCAGTCTTCAAGCTGGCACTGGACAAGCACCTAAAGTCGTTCCTGATCACCGGGCTTGGCTCGTACGTTGGTTTGCGTGCAGCCAGCAGCAACAGCCTGGTTGATCAGGCGCTGATCCCCCCAGGAGGCCTGGTCACAGACCGGCCGCGGGGCGTTGACCCCCGAAACTCTCTCCGGGGTAAACTCCAGGTAAACTCCTTTTTCTTACTCTTCTGTTCTTACTCTTCTTGTTCTTACTCTTCTTGTTCTTACTCTTCCTGTTCTTACTGTTCTTGTTCTTACTCTTCTTGTTCTTAGTCTTCTTTTCTTACTCTTCTTTTTCTTACTTTTCCTGTTTTTACTCTTCCTGTTCTTACTCTTCCTGTTCTTACTCTTCCTGTTTTTACTTTCTTGTTCTTACTCTTCCTTTCTTACTGTTCTTGTTCTTACCTTCCTGTTCTTACTCTTCCTGTTCTTACTCTTCCTGTTCTTACTCTTCCTGTTCTTACTCTTCCTGTTCTTACTGTTCTTGTTCTTACTCTTCCTGTTCTTACTCTTCCTGTTCTTAATGTTCTTGTTCTTACTCTTCCTGTTCTTACTCTCCTGTTCTTATCTTCCTGTTCTTACTCTTCCTGTTCTATTTCTTCCTGTTCTTACTCTTCCTGTTCTTACCTTTTTGGGTTCTTACTCTTCCTGTTCTTACTCTTCCGTTCTTACTCTTCCTGTTCTTACTCTTCCTGTTGTTACTGTTCTTGTTCTTACTCTTCCTGTTTACCTGGAGAGAGTTCCGGGGGTCAACGCCCCCGCGGCCCGGTCTGTGACCAGGCCTCCTGGTGGATCAGTGCCTGATCAACCAGGTTGTTGCTGCTGGCTGCACGCAAACCAACGTACGAGCCACAGCCCGGCTGATCAGGAACTGACTGTAGGTGCTCGTCCAGTGCAAGCTTGAAGACTGCCAGGGGTCTGTTGGTAATCCCCCTTATGTGTGCTGGGAGGCAGTTGAACAGTCTTGGGCCCCTGACATTTAAATTGAAATGGTGTCTTAACGTGCTAGTGACACCCCTGCTTTTCATTGGGGGGATGGTGCATCGTCGCCAAGTCTTTTGCTTTCGTAGTGAGTGATTTTCGTGTGCAATTTCGGTACTAGTCCCTCTAGGATTTTCCAAGTGTATATAATCATGTATCTCTCCCTCCTGCGTTCCAGGGAATACAGGTTTAGGACCTCAAGTGCTCCCAGTAATTGAGGTGTTTTATCTCCGTTATGGGCGCCGTGAAAGTTCTCTGTACATTTTCTAGGTCGGCAATTTCACCTGCCTTGAAAGGTGCTGTTAGTGTGCAGCAATATTCCAGCCTAGATAGAACAAGTGACCTGAAGAGTGTCATCATGGGCTTGGCCTCCCTAGTTTTGAAGGTTCTCATTATCCATCCTGCCCATTTTTCTAGCAGATGCGATTGATAAAATGTTATGGCCCCTTGAAGGTGAGATCCTCCGACATAATCACTCCCAGGTCTTTGACGTTAGTGTTTCGCTCTATTTTGTGGCCAGAATTTGTTTTGTACTCTGATGAAGATTTAATTTCCTCATGTTTACCAATCTGAGTAATTGAAATTTTTCATCGTTGAACTTCATATTGTTTTCGCAGCCCACTGAAAGATTTGGTTGATGTCCGCCTGGAGCCTTGCAGTGTCTGCAATGGAAGACACTGTCATGCAGATTCGGGTGTCATCTGCAAAGGAAGACACGGTGCTGTGGCTGACATCCTTGTCTATGTCGGATATGAGGATGAGGAACAAGATGGAGCGAGTAACTGTGCCTTGTGGAACAGAGCTTTTTACCGTACTGCCTCGACTTTACTCTGTTGACGACTACTCTCTGTGTTCTGTTAGGAGGAAATTATAGATCCATCGACCGACTTTCCTGTTATTCCTTTAGCACGCATTTTGTGCGCATTACGCCATGGTCACACTTGTCGAAGGCTTTTCCCAAAGTCTGTATATATTACATCTCATTTTTTTTATCTTCTAGTGCATTTAGGACCTTGTCGTAGTGATCCAATATTTTAAACAGACAGGAGCGACCTTTTCTAAACCCCATGTTGCCCTGGGTTGTGTAACTGATGGGTTTCTAGATGGGTGGTGATCTTGCTTCTTAGGACCCTTTCAAAGATTTTTAGATATGGGATTTTAGTGCTATTGGTCTGTAGTTTTTTTGCTGTTGCTTTACTCCCCCCTTTGTGGAGGGGGGCTATGTCTGTTGTTTTTAGTAACTGTGGGACGACCCCCGTGTCCATGCTCCCTCTCATAAAAATGGAAAAGGCTCGTGATAGGGCTTCTTGGCAGTTCCTGATGAACACAGATTTCCATGAGTCTGGCCCTGGGGCAGAGTGCATGGGCATGTCATTTATCGCCTATTCGAAGTCATTTGGCGTCAGGATAACATGGGATAGGCTTGTGTTAATCAAATTTTGTGGCTCTCTCATAAAAAATTCATTTTGATCTTCGACTCTCAGTCTGGTTAGCGGCTGCTAAAAACTGAGTGATACGGGGGACTTGAGTAGCTCACTCATTTCCTTGCTGTCATCTGTGTAGGACCCATCTTGTTTAAGTGGGGGCCCAAATTTACTGGACGTTGTTTCTCGATTTTGTTTTTGCATAGGAGAAGAAATACTTTGGGTTTCTTTCGATTTCATTTATGGCTTTAGTTCTTCCCGCGATTCCTGACTCCTAAAGGATTCTTTTAGTTTAAATTTTTTCGATGCTTGCTATTTCTCTGACCATGTCTCCCTACGCATTTCAGATATATTGACCTCTTTTAGCCGCTCTGTTATTCTTTTCCGTCGCCTGTAAAGGGAGTGCCTGTCTCTTTCATTTACATCTACTCCTCCTTTTTCTTAGGGGAATAAGCCTTGTGCATACATCGATGCTACCGATTAATCTTTCTAGGCATAAGTTGGGGCCCTGTGTTTTTAGTATATTTTCCCAGCTTATATCGGTTAGGACTTGGTTTACTTGGTCCCTCTTTATGTGTTTGTTTATTGAAGTTGAATTGGTGAATGCTCCCTCGTGACTAGTCTCATTTGTCGGTCTGGGGCTCCACGCATACATGTCTGAACCTCAATTATGTTGTGATCTGAGTATATTGTTTTTGATATGGTGACATTTCTTATCAGATCATCATTGTTAGTGAAGATGAGGTCTAGTGTATTCTCCAGTCTAGAGGCTCTATTATTTGCGGGTTTAAATTGAATTTTGGGGCCAGAGATTTAAAAGCTCGTGTGAGTGTGAGTTTTCATCAGAGCTTCCTCCTGGTGTTATTACTGCAACAATATTATTTGGTATATTCCTCCATTTTTGGTGCCTTAATTTTAAGTTGAAATCCCCCAGGAGCAAGATGTTGGGTGCGGGAAGCTGGAAGATTTCCAGACAGTGGTCAATTTTTAACAGCTGTTCCTGGAATTGCTGGATTTTGCACCCGGGAGGCTTGTAGACTACCACAATGAATGGGTTTTGGTTCTCGACCTTTACTGCTAAAAATTTCCACTACATCATTTGAGGCATTAAGCAGTTCTGTGAAAAATAAGTTGACTCTGCAATGTACGGGCCAACCCCCCCCCCCTTTTGCCTGTTCACTCTGTCACATCTGTATAGGTTGTAACCTGGGATCCATATTTCGTTGTCCAAGTGATCCTTTATGGGGGTCTCAGTGAAAGCTGCGAACATTGCCTTTGCCTCTCCTGTTCTTACTCTTCCTGTTCTTACTTTTCCTGTTCTTACTCTTCCCCTGTTCTTACTTTTCCTGTTCTTACTCTTCCTGTTCTTACTCTTCCGTTCTTACTCTTCCTGTTCTTACTCTTCTTGTTCTTACTGTTCTTGTTCTTACCCTTCCTGTTTTACTCTTCCTGTTCTTACTCTTCTTGTTCTTATTCTTCCTGTTCTTACTCTTCCTGTTCTTACTCTTCTTGTTCTTACTTTTCCCTGTTCTTACTCTTCCTGTTCTTACTGTTCTTGTTTTTACTGTTCTTGTTTCTTACTCTTCCTGTTCTTACTCTTCCTTTTCATACTCTTCCTGTTTTACTCTTCCTGTTTCTCACTCTTCTTGTTCTTACTCTTCCTGTTCTTAATCTTCCTGTTCTTAACTTTTTCCCCTGTTCTTCCCTTTCCTGTTCTTATCCTTCTTGTTCTTACTCTTCTTGTTCTTACTCTTCTTGTTCTTACTCTTCCTTCTTCCCTTTCCTGTTCTTACTCTTCCTGTTTTTACTTTTTCTTGTTCTTACTCTTCTTGTTCTTACTCTTCCTGTTCTTACTCTTCCTGTTCTTACTCTTCCTGTTCTTACTCTTCCTGTTCTTACTTTTCTTGTTCTTACTCTTCTTTTTCTTACTCTTCCTGTTCTTACTCTTCTTGTTCTTACTCTTCTTGTTCTTACTCTTCTTTTTCTTATTCTTCTTGTTCTTACTCTTCCTGTTCTTACTCTTCCTGTTTTACTTTCTGTTCTTACTCTTCCTGTTCTTACTCTTCCTGTTCCCTTACTGTTCTTTTTCTTACTCTTCCTTTTCTTACTCTTCCTGTTCTTACTGTTCTTGTTTTTTACTCTTCTTGTTCTTACTCTTCCTGTTCTTCCTCTTCCTGTTCTTACTCTTCGTATTCTTACTCTTCCTGTTCTTACTCTCCTGTTCTTACTCTTCCTGTTCTTACTGTTCTTGTTCTTACTCTTCTTGTTGTTACTCTTCCTTTTCTTTACTCTTCCTGTTCTTACTCTTCCTATTCTTACTCTTCTGTTCTTACTCTTCCTGTTCTTACTCTTCCTGTTCTTACTCTTCCTATTCTTACTCTTCCTGTTTCTTACTCTCCTGTTCTTACTCTTCCTGTTCTTACTGTTCTTGTTCTTACTCTTCTTGTTCTTACCTTCCTGTTCTTACTCTTCCGTTCTTACTCTTCCTGTTCTTACTCTTCCTGTTTTTACTCTCCCTTTTCTTACTCTTCTTGTTCTTACTCTTCCTGTTCTTACTCTTCCTGTTCTTACTCTTCCTGCTCTTACTGTTCTTGTTCTTACTCTTCTTGTTCTTACTCTTCCTGTTCTACTCTTCCTGTTCTTACTGTTTTTGTTCTTACTCTTCTTGTTCTTACTTTTCTTGTTCTACTCTTTCTGTTCTTACTCTTCCTGTTCTTACTCTTCCTGTTCTTACTGTTCTTGTTCTTACTCTTCTTGTTCTTACTCTTCCTGTTCTTACCCCTTTCTGTTCTTACCTTCTTGTTCTTACTCTTCCTGTTCTTACTCTTCCTGTTCTTACTGTTCTTGTTCTTACTCTTCTTGTTCTTACTCTTCCTTTTTCAAACTCTTTCTGTTCTTACTGTTCTTGTTCTTATTGTTCTTGTTCTTACTCTTCTTGTTCTTACTCTTCCATTCTTACTCTTCCTGTTCTTACTCTTCCTTTTTTTTACTCTTCCTGTTCTTACTCTTCCTGTTCTTACTCTTCCTGTTCTTACTCTTTCTGTTCTTACTGTTCTTGTTCTTACTCTTCCTGTTCTTACTGTTATTGTTCTTACCTTCTTGTTCTTACTCTTCCTGTTCTTACTGTTCTTGTTCTTACTCTTCTTGTTCTTACTCTTCCTGTTCTTACTTTTCCCTGTTCTTTACTCTTCCTGTTCTTACTTTTCCCTGTTCTTACTTTTCCCCTGTTCTTACTCTTCCTGTTCTTACTGTTCTTGTTCTTACTCTTCTTGTTCCTACTCTTCCTGTTCTTGCTCTTCCTGTTCTTACTGTTTTGTTCTTACTCTTCTTGTTCTTACTCTTCCTGTTCTTACTCTTCCTGTTCTTACTCTTCCTGTTCTTACTCTTCCTTTTTCTTACTGTTCTTGTTCTTACTCTTCTTGTTCTTACTCTTCCGTTCTTGCTCTTCCTGTTCTTACTCTTCCTGTTCTTACTTTTCCTGTTCTTACAGTTCTTTTTTTACTCTTCCTTTTCTTACTCTTCCTGTTCCTACTGTTCTTGTTCTTATTCTTCCTGTTCTTACTCTTCTTGTTCTTACTCTTCCTGTTCTTACTCTTCCTTTTCTTAATTTTCCCTGTTCTTACTCTTCCTGTTCTTACTCTTTTTGTTCATCTCTTATTACTCTTCCTGTTCTTCCTCTTTTTACTCTCTCTCCTCCTCCATTCATTAATCTTGCTCTTCTTCCTTTTCCTATTCTTCCTTTTCCTATTCTTCCTCTTCCTCTTAATCTTTCACTTCTTCGTCTTCCTTTACTTAATAATAAATTATATTAGTTAGTCTTAAAATTCAGTTTCTCATTTTCTAAATGTAAAATATAAAAGAAAACAGATGAGTTGGAGGGTTAACTATGATGTTTTAAAAATATTATTGAGCTTTTTTTCAGTAATAATATAGTGAATTATTATTATTATTATTATTATTATTATTATTATTATTATTATTATTATTATTATTATTATTATTATTATTATTATACTGTACCAGTGTACCAGTGACTGTAACAGTGTACCAGTGACTGTAGCAGTGTACCAGTGACTGTACCAGTGTACCAGTGACTGTAACAGTGTACCTGACTGTACCAGTTTTACCAGTGACTGTAACAGTGTACCAGTGACTGTAAAAAGTGTACCAGTGACTGCAGCTGTGTACCAGTGACTGTAACAGTGTACCATGACTGTAACAGTGTACCAGTGACTGTACAAATGTACCAGTGACTGTACCAGTGTACCAGTGACTGTAACAGTGTACCAGTGACTGTAGCAGTGTACCAGTGACTGTACCAGTGTACCAGTGACTGTAACAGTGTACCAGTGACTGTAAACAGTGTACCAGTGACTGTAGCAGTGGGGGCAGTTTACTGTAGCAGTGTACCAGTGACTGTAACAGTGTACCAGTGACTGTACCAGTGTACCAGTGACTGTACCAGTGTACCAGTGACTGTAACAGTGTACCAGTGACTGTAACAGTGTACCAGTGACTGTAGCAGTGTGGCAGTGACTGTAGCAGTGTACCAGTGACTGTAACAGTGTACCAGTGACTGTAACAGTGTACCAGTGACTGTAGCAGTGTACCAGTGACTGTACCAGTGTACCAGTGACTGTAACAGTGTACCAGTGACTGTAACAGTGTACCAGTGACTGTAGCAGTGTGGCAGTGACTGTAGCAGTGTACCAGTGACTGTAACAGTGTACCAGTGACTGTAACAGTGTACCAGTGACTGTAAAAAGGGGTACCAGTGACGTACCAGTGTACCAGTGACTGTAACAGTGTACCAGTGACTGTAGCAGTGTACCAGTGACTGTAGCAGTGTGGCAGTGACTGTAAAAGTGTACCAGTGACTGTAAAAAGTGTACCAGTGAAATTTTAACAGTGTACCAGTGACTGTAACAGTGTACCAGTGACTGTAACAGTGTACCAGTGACTGTAGCAGTGTACCAGTGACTGTAACAGTGTACCAGTGACTGTAGCAGTGTACCAGTGACTGTAACAGTAACCAAGTGACTGTAACAGTGTTCCAGTGACTGTAGCAGTGTACCAGTGACTGTAACAGTGTACCAGTGACTGTAACAGTGTACCAGTGACTGTAACAGTGTACCAGTGACTGTAACAGTGTACCAGTGACTGCAACAGTGTACCAGTGACTGTAACAGTGTACCTGGAGTTTACCTGGAGAGAGTTCCGGGGGTCAACGCCCCCGCGGCCCGGTCTGTGACCAGGCCTCCTGGTGGATCAGAGCCTGATCAACCAGGCTGTTGCTGCTGGCTGCACGCAAACCAACGTACGAGCAACAGGTCAGGAACCGACTTTAGGTGCTTGTCCAGTGCCAGCTTGAAGACTGCCAGGGGTCTGTTGGTAATCCCCCTTATGTATGCTGGGAGGCAGTTGAACAGTCTCGGGCCCCTGACACTTATTGTATGGTCTCTTAACGTGCTAGTGACACCCCTGCTTTTCATTGGGGGTATGTACCCAGTGACTGTAGCAGTGTACCAGTGACTGTAGCAGTGTACCAGTGACTGTAGCAGTGTACCAGTGACTGTAACAGTGTACCAGTGACTGTAGCAGTGTACCAGTGACTGTAACAGTGTACCAGTGACTGTAGCAGTGTACCAGTGACTGTAACAGTGAACCAGTGTCTGTAGCAGTGTACCAGTGACTGTAACAGTGACAGTCTAGCACCTTGGTTGCTAGGCAACAAGAACCAACATAAAGGAAATCAATCCTCTCAAGGTGGATTAACTGGTGTATTAACTGGTGTATTAAATGGTATAGTAACTGGTGGAATAACTGATGTAGTAACTGGTGTAGTAACTGATGGATTAACTGGTGTAGTAACTGATGGATTAACTGGTGTAGTAACTGATGGATTAACTGGTGTAGTAACTGATGTATTAACTGATGTATTAACTGATGTATTAACTGGTGTAGTAAAATGGTGTAAATAACTGATGTATTAACTGATGTATTAACTGATGTATTAACTGGTGTAGTAACTGATGTATTAACTGATGTATTAACTGATGTAGTAACTGGTGTAGTAACTGATGGATTAACTGATCTATTAACTGATGTATTAACTGGTGTAGTAACTGATGTATTAACTGATGTATTAACTGATGTATTAACTGGTGTAGTAACTGGTGTAGTAACTGATAGTAATGATGTATTAACTGATGTATTAACTGATGTATTAACTAGTGGATTAACTGATGTATTAACTGATGTATTAACTGGTGGATTAACTGATGTATTAACTGATGTATTAACTGATGTAGTAACTGATGGATTAACTGATGTATTAACTGGTGTAGTAACTGATGTATTAACTGGTGTAGTAACTGATGTAGTAACTGATGTATTAACTGATGTATTAACTGATGTATTAACTGGTGTAGTAACTGATGTATTAACTGGTGTAGTAACTGGTGTATTAACTGATGTATTAACTGATGTATTAACTGATGTAGTAACTGATGGATTAACTGATGTATTAACTGGTGTAGTAACTGATGTATTAACTGGTGTAGTAACTGATGTATTAACTGATGTATTAACTGATGTATTAACTGATGTATTAACTGGTGTAGTAACTGATGTATTAACTGGTGTAGTAACTGGTGTATTAACTGATGTATTAACTGATGTATCAACTGATGTATTAACTGGTGTAGTAACTGGTGTATTAACTGATGTATTTAAATGATGGATTAAAATGATGAAATTTAAATGGTGTATTAACTGGGTATTAACTGTGGAGTAACTGATGTATAACTGATGTATTAAAATATGGATTAACGATTATTAACTGATGTATTAAAATGGTGGGTTAACTGATGTATTAACTGATGTATTAACTGATGTATTAACTGGTGTAGTAACTGGTGTATTAACTGGTGGATTAACTGATGTATTAACTGTGTATTAACCCGGTGGTTTAAATGAATGTAATAACTGATGTATTAACTGATGTATTAACTGGTGTAGTAACTGGTGTATTAACTGATGTATTAACTGGTGGATTAACTGATGTATTAACTGATGTATTAACTGATGTATTAACTGGTATTAACTGGTGTATTAACTGATGTATTAACTGGTGGATTAACTGATGTATTAACTGATGTATTAACTGGTGTATTAACTGGTGTAGTAACTGGTGTAGTAACTGGTGGATTAGCTGATGTATTAACTGGTGTAGTAACTGGTGTATTAACTGATGTATTAACTGGTGGATTAACTGATGTATTAACTGGTGTAGTAACTGGTGTAGTAACTGGTGTAGTAACTGGTGTATTAACTGGTGTAGTAACTGGTGTAGTAACTGGTGTAGTAACTGGTGTATTAACTGGTGTAGTAACTGGTGTAGTAACTGGTGTAGTAACTGGTGTATTAACTGTGTATAACTGGTGAAATTTAAAGGGTGTAGTAACTGGTGTATTAACTGGTGTAGTAACTGGTGTAGTAACTGGTGTATTAACTGGTGTAGTAAAATGGTGAGTAACTGGTGGGAGTAACTGGGGGAGTAACTGGTGTAGTAACTGGTGTAGTAACTGGTGTAGTTAACTGGTGTAGTAACTGGTGTAGTAACTGGTGTAGTAACTGGTGTAGTAACTGGTGTAGTAACTGGTGTATTAACGTTGTATAACCCGATGGATTAACTGTTGTATTAACTGGTGTATTAACTGTTGTATTAACTGGTGTATTAACTGGTGTATTAACTGATGGATTAACTGATGTATTAACTGTTGTATTAACTGTTGTATTAACTGTTGTATTAACTGGTGTATTAACTGGTGTATTAACTGATGGATTAACTGATTTTATTAACTGTTGATTAAAATGTTGTATTAACTGGTGTAGTAACTGGTGTATTAACTGTTGTATTAACTGTTGTATTAACTGGTGTATTAACTGTTGTATTAACTGGTGTAGTAACTGGTGTATTAACTGGTGTATTAACTGATGGATTAACTGTTGTATTAACTGGTGTATTAACTGTTGTATTAACTGGTGTATTAACTGGTGTATTAACTGATGGATTAACTGATGTATTAACTGTTGTATTAACTGTTGTATTAACTGTTGTATTAACTGTTGTATTAACTGGTGTATTAACTGGTGGATTAACTGATGTATTAACTGTTGTATTAACTGTTGTATTAACTGTTGTATTAACTGGTGTAGTAACTGGTGTATTAACTGTTGTATTAACTGTTGTATTAACTGTTGTATTAACTGGTGTATTAACTGTTGTATTAACTGTTGTATTAACTGTTGTATTAACTGTTGTATTAACTGGTGTATTAACTGGTGTATTAACTGTTGTATTAACTGGTGTATTAACTGGTTTATTAACTGATTGGTTAACTGATGGATTAACTGATGGATTAACTGGTTTATTAACTGATGTATTAACTGGTGGGTTAACTGGTGGGTTAACTGGTGGATTAACTGATGGATTACCTGGTGTATTAACTGGTGTATTAACTGGTGTAAAAACTGGTGTATTAACTGGTGTATTAACTGGTGTATTAACTGGTTTATTAACTGATGGATTAGCTAATGGATTAACTGGTGGTTTAACTGGTGGAATAACTAGTATATTAACTGATGGGTTAACTGATACCTGGAGAGGGTTTCGGGGGTCAACGCCCCCGCGGCCCGGTCTGTGACCAGGCCTCATGGTGGATCAGGGTCTTATCAGCCAGGCTGTTACTGCTGGCCGCACTTTAACCGACTTACGAACCACAGCCCGGCTGGTCATGTACTGACTTTAGGTGCCTATCCAGTGCCTTCTTGAAGACAGCCAGGGGTCTTGAAGACAGCCAGGGGTCTTGAAGACAGCCAGGGGTCTTGACAGCCAGGGGTCTTGAAGACAACCAGGGGTCTTGAAGACAGTCAGGGGTCTTGACAGTCAGGGGTCTTGAAGACAGCCAGGGGTCTTGAAGACAGCCAGGGGTCTTGAAGACAGCCTTGGGTCTTAAAGACACCCAAAGGGGGTCTTGAAAAAACACCAAGGGTCTTAAAGACAGCCATGGCTTGAAAAACCACCGCCCTTGAAACAGCCGGGGGCTTGAGGCCACCCAAAAGGGGTTTTGGGAAGATAACCATAGTCTTGAAACAGCCAGGCTCTTAAAGCCCCCCCAAAGGGGTCTTGAAGACAACCATATTTTTAAAGGGACAACCAGTATCTTAAAAACACCCGGGGGTTTTTAAAAGACAGCCGGGGGCCCTTGAAGATACCCGGGGGTCTTGAAGAAAACCAGAAGCCCTTGAAGACAGCCAGGTTTTTGGGAAGACACCCCGGGGTCTTGAAACGCCAGTGGTCTTGGCAACCAGGGGTCTTAAAGACCCCCGGGGGTCTTAAAAGAGACCCAGGGGTCTTGAAGACAGCCAGGGTCTTAAGACGGGCCAGGGTTCTTGAAGACAACCGGGGGTTTTTGAAAAAAACCATAGCCCTTGGGAAGACACCCCATGGGCCCTTGGAAACAACCTTTAGTCTTGAAAAACCGCCGGGGTTTGAAGACAGCCAGGGATCTTGAAGAAAACCCCAATTTAGTCTTAAAGACAGCCAGGGTTTTTGGAAGACGGGCCAGGGGTCTTAAAGACAGCCGGGGTCTTAAGACAACCTTATCTTGAAGACAACCAAAATCTTAAGACACCAGATTTTGAAGACGCCAGGGTTTTTGAAGACACCCGGGGGTCTTGAAGAAAAACCCATACCCCTTGAAAAACAACCAGTATTCCTTGAAGACAACCAGGTCTTGAAGACAGCCAGTGGTCTTGAAAACCAGGGGTTTTTAAAGGGACCCCGGGGGTCTTGAAGAAAACCCAGTGGTCTTGAAGAAAACCCGGGGGGTTTTGAAGATAGCCAGGGGTTTTTTGGAAGACAGCCAGGGTCTTGAAGACACCAGGGTTTTTGAAGACAGCCGGGGGTCTTGAAGAAAAAGCCAGGCCCTTGAAACAGCCGGGGGTTTTTGAAGACACCAGTGGTTTTGGAAGAAAAACCCGGGGGTTTTTAAGCAACCAGGGGCCCTTAAAGGACCCCCGGGGGCTTGAAGACGCCCAGGGGTTCCTTGAAAAAACCCGGGGGTTCGGGGGAAGCACCCGGGGGTTTTAAAAGACACCCCGGGGGGGGGTGTTTGAAATTTCCCCCCCTTTTTTTTTGCTGGGGGCATTAAAACAGCCGGGGGCCCAAAGGACCCTTATTGTGTTTTCTCTCGGGGACTCGGGGCGTCCTTGTTTCATCGGGGAATTTTAAATCTCCTGCCAGTCTTTGCTTTAATATGGTTATTTTCGTGTGTAAATCGGGTACTACCCCCTCTAGGTTTTTTCCAAGTGTATCTTAAAAAGGGAATTTCCCCCGCCGACTTTTCAAGAAGAAAACATGCCCAAAGGGATTTCCCAACTGTTCCCTAATTTAGGTGTTTTAATCGTACTTAAATGTTACCGTGAAAGTTTCTGTACATTCCCCCGGTCTGCAATGTCCCCACCTTTTAAAGGGGGTTTGCTAGTGTAAAGCATATTCCACCCTAGAAAGCACGACGATCTGAAAAAAATCACAGGGAAATTTGGCGCCCCCTATTTTAAAGGGTTTCCTCATTATCCATCCTATCTTTTTTCTATGGTTTGAGGTAAAACCCATTGTTTGGCCCTTTAATGAAGTCTCTGACATTATCACTCCCAGGTCCTTCCATTATTTTTTCACTCAATTGGGTGTGATTGGAATTTGTTTATACTCGATATATTTCTAAGCTCCAGGTAAACTCCGGGAAATTTTCCTCTTTTTTCCCAAATCCCGGGAATAATTGAAGTTTATAAGTTTTGAATTTCCCATATTTTTTTTCGGAGGCCAATTTGAAGTTTTGGGGTTTGAGGGCCGGGCGGAGCCCTTGCAGTGTCTTCATGGAGGACACGATGCTGCTGGGGCCCCTGACACCCTCTGTGTCAGATAAAAGGGATGAGGAACAGTTTTGGAAAAAAGTACGTACCTTGGGGAACACACCCATTTTTTCCACTCATCAAAAACTCTTTTTTTCCAAACAATTTTCTTTTCCAAAATCCTTTCAAATCTAAATTTACCAAATTTTTAAAATTCATTTTTCAAATTTCTTTCTTGGGGGGATATCATCAGGACATTTTTTTAATCTGCCTTTTTTGGATGCCCATCCCCCAACTTTTTACATTCAGTTTTTTCTTATGGAAAAATTTCTTATACAATAGTTTTAACTTTTGTCTTTCCCTTATCTGAGTTTTTTCTAACAAAATTTAAAAATCCTTTTCTGTAAAAAGGGAGACCAAAACAGCAACGTACATGATGTACTATTAAAGGGTTTTGGCCCGGTGGCCTGGTGGCAAAAGGGGCCCTCCCGCTTCACACAGGGAGGGCCCCCGGGTTTTCCTTCCCCCGCGGGTAAAACTTTTCGACACGTTTCCTTACCCCGTTTTCCTTTGTTTCCCCCAGCGGGCAAATGGTACCTGGGGGGTTTGCCCGACGGGTGTGGGTCGCATCCTGGGGACAGATTAAGGACCCCAAGGGAAAATAATTAAAACAGTCCTCGAAAAGGGCACTGATTTTCCCTTGGGGGTTTACCCTGGGGGTTTAACCCCCGGGGGTTTAAAAATCCAACAAAATCTTACCTTATCTTATCTTATTTTGAACTGTAGTAAAACCTCTGGCCCTCCTTTTGTTTTTTTCACGTACTTTTAGGCCTTTTTTGCCCCTGGCTTCATTTTTTTTGCCTACCATAACTCCCAAGTCTTCTTCGCATCCTGTGTACCAGTTTAAAGTGCCGGGGGTTATTTACATTCCCCCGAGTTTCAAAAATTTTTCCCATTTACCCTACACTGAATTGCATTTTGCCATTTTTCCAGACCTTAAACGGGAAACCTTGTCAAAAACCCCCCTGCAGTACGGGGCATCTTCCTCTAAATAAATTACCCCGGATTTTTTGATAAAAAACACATGTGCAACTTTTTTGGGTATCTTTTTTGGGGAAACGTTTCGCCACACTTTTGGCTTCATCACCCAAAACCTTGGGAGAAATTTGGGAAGAACGGAGGAGAAGGGGGTTAATCGGGTCCCCCCCAACCCTTTGGGATCATGGGGTTCAGCCCCATAAAATTTTATTTGAAAAAGGCAGATAGCAAAACGTTTCCTCAATAAAGATACCCAAAGTTGCCAGGTTTTTATTTTATCAAAAATGTGGGTTTCTCTAACCATTCATCTACCCCCCTATTGTTTTTGTACCGTCACTTTTTTCTCACATCACTGTTATTACCTCGCCCAAGGGTCATTAATGAGCAACAATGGACCAAAACTGAGTCTTGCGGAACGCCACTTATGCACAACCCCCGGGCTTCCTTTAGTGAGCTATAAATAATATGGGTTTTCCCTTTTACGTAAATAAATCCCCTGAAAAAAGTTTTCCCTGAAGAAATTAAATTGGGAAAGGAACGCCCCTCGGGGATCCATGGGGAAAAAATCAAATCAAATTATCCCTTTCAAGATGGTTTCTTATAAATAAACTATAATTGACTCGGGTAATTTGCCTAAAAATTGAGACAGGTTTTTTGGGGCGGTAATTTGACGGAAAGGGACTTACCCCCTTTCCCTTTTAAAAAAAGGAATTCCCATTCCAAACCTCCCCAAATCAGACACTACACCTTTTTTGCAGAGAAAAATTTTAAAAAACCATGGGGTTAATGGTTCACAAATTTCCCTTTAGCACCCCTTTAAAGAACCCTGGCAAAAGGGTTCCCATCGGGGTCGGGGGGATTTGTTTTTGTCATGACCCCTTTGCTTGTTTTAAAAAACAATACCCCCAGTGATTTTGATATTAATTTATTTTCTACAGGTCCACAAAAAAAATTTAATTACGGGGTTATTGTTAGGGGTCATCTTTGTGAAAAACGAGGGGATAAAATTAAAAAACGATAAAGATTAAATTACCCTCGTCAGAAAAACTCTCCAGAGAAATTTTTATAAGGCCCTTAAATTTTTTTAAAACCCTTTTTACTATATTCCTGGAAAAACTTTGAGGGTTAGTTTACTATTATTTGTCACCTTTTTTTCATAGACCCATTTAGCTTTTCCCCTATCCATTTCTTAAGTTTTCCCGTTTTTAATGTTGTATATTATCCACAAGAAACCCCCACTTCGGGGGCCCTTTAAATTTTTCTCACTTCTGCCCTAAAAGGGTGTTGACCCTGGGATCTTTTCATTTTTATATTATTTCTTTAAATTTTAAAAAATGTTTTTTGGGCAGCGTGCCCTAGTTTTCCCAAAAACTTTTTGTATTGATAGTTTTTTCTTTTTGGTACCCGAGTCCAGAGATGAAAAGGTGTTCTCTAAGTCCTTATAATCTGCCAAGCATAAATCTGGGACTGTTTTCTGAATCAACGCCTCTGTCATACTCCCGTCGATACATATAATCAATTTGTGGGCGCTCGCAAGCAAGCCCTTTTCTGTAAACTTTAGATTATAAAACAAGGGTTTAAAATTGTTATTTTAAAACCCGACAAGCGGTTAAATTTTCCCCCGTTGGTTTTTGTCACAAACTGCTCCCCAAAAAACAAACAAACATCCCCCAGGGAAATCGTTTTTAAATCAAGAACCCAGCCCGGAAATTCTAAACTATTGAAATAAAAATTTGTCCCCCTAAAAGTACAAGGTTTTTTCGGCCTGGGAAACCTTAATTTCCCCCCCACAGTATCCCCTTGGTCTCTATCCCCAAACTGGGGGGCGGTTAAAAAACACGCCCAAAATTAATCTTTTTTGCCCTTTCCCAAAAATTCTACCCAGACAGAAATCTTTTGGTGTTTTTTTCTGTTTTTTAAAAACCCACATTATGGAACAGTTTTTAAAAGGGGTTCCCCGAATATATCGTCCACCCCCCCTCCCTTTTTCCCTTTTGTCAAAAGTGGAATAACACAAAAACCCTGAAAATGACCTTTAGAAGGCCCTTCCCCCCATCTTCATATACCACGCCCAGTTATGGCAAAAAGCTTTTAATGTTGCTTAAACACTTGCAACAAACCACCCATTTCCCTTTTGTTTTCCCAGTGGGTACAGCTATTTAGTAATATATAATTTAGAGACCCCCTCCCTCTTTTTTTTTCCGGGCTTATTCCTGCTCCCCACTAAAATTACCTCCTTATCACCTAGTTCCCCTTGGGGTTTACAATGTTCCCCCAATAACTACCATTCCGCCCATAACTATGCCTTAAAAAAAAACAAAAATTGCTACACTGAGAATTCATCCTGCCTAAAATGTTATAATTTAAAATTTTAAGCTTTTTTTTCCCCCTACCCACTATTGCTAATTAAAGGGCCCAACACTCCCTCCACTTTACTGGCCAGTGGGGCCCCCCCCCAAACCCAGATTTAAACCAGTCCCATCCCTGGGATACCCTGTCATTTTTTTTGCCATAGAAGAGGGCCCATTCTATATAAATGTACTGCCATTTTCCTTATTTTTTTTCTTCAAAAAACCCGCAATTAAACCCCTTTTTTCTGGAAAAATTCATGTCTAACCCCTATCCTCAGCAAAAAAGCCAAAATGTTATGTTTTCCCCCGACCCCATACCCCGCTAATCAGGGCCATACTCCCCACACCTGCCAACTTTGGGTTTCCTCCCTAAATGAGGGCCCCAAAAGGGTTGCTAACATCCCAACCCCAGGAAAAAAAACACCCCTCCTTTCCCCTTCCTTTCTTAAAACAAAAGGCTACATCAAAAAAAATTAAACCTGATTGTCTCCAACAAAACAATGTTCCCTTCCCTTAACCCCCCCACTGGGTGGTTCGTCTGACGTTTTTCGACGATCCTGAAAGGGGTGGGCTTCGCTGGGATTGTTCCTAGCCTGTTTTTCAAATTGGTCTTTGTTGAAAGGTGTTCATTGGGAAAGGGCTTGGTGGACGGTCTTCAAGCAGTTTTCCTTTGGGTCTTCTTCAGCTTTAGCTGGGGTCACATCAGTTGCAACAGCATCCAGTCCTTTGGGTTCGAAAACATCGACGATGTTTTCCAGGGGTAACCTTTCACAAAAACCTACTTTACTGAATTTCCCCTTCTTTAGTCCCTTAAAACCCGCCTTAAGCCCAAGATATAGCAGTTTGTATCCAGGGGAAACCCCTCACCACAACCTCAAAGGTTAAACTAAGGGAAATGGGCCCCAAACCCTTTATACTAGCAAGAAACCCCGTCCCCCCCTGAAACCTTCAAACCCTTTACTCTCTTGAGAGATATAGAATGGAGAAAGAAAATTTAAAAAAAGTTTTTTAGGGGGTTGATCAAGTAAAAACCAAAATAAACAAATTTAAATTAGACAAACTTAGATTTAGGGAAAGGGCTGGTTGGGATGCGTGGAACAGTCTGGTGAGTAGGGTAACAAAGGTCAGACCTTTGGGGGAAATTTAAAAAGTAGTGTACATATAATGAGGGAGAGGGAAACGGGGGGTTTTATTAGTACCTTTTTGAACTGAAGCAATTTTTCGGAAGCTTTAGGGGGAAAGGGTTGGGCAAGTGGGGGGGTAGGGAAAAAATGGGTTTTTGATAAGGACCTGCCTACTTTAGGGTCATAAGGGGGTGCTATAGTGTTTTCCCCCCTTCTATGTTCCCTTTCTAACATTAAAGGGCAATTTTTTAAACAGGTTTTTGCTCCCCGGGACCCTTTACCACTTCTAAAACACACAGTATGTATGTATAAAAGGGTTTACCAAGAAAACCGGGGGCCCTCGGGACGGGGCTTACTCTTGCAGTGACCCGTCTACCTCTATCCATGCAGAACTTTAAACCCCCTATACCATTACTGCCACATTTAACACACAAAGGTTTTAAAAGGGGCAGTATTAAAATAACTGAGAGTTAGGGGTTTATGACACATAGTACCTAAGAATATTTTTATTAGGATGGCGGCGGAGACAAAAAGCATCACGTGGGCTCTTTTATTGTTTGGGAGGTGGGGGTTTGCCTGCCTGAATACATGTAAATTAAGTGTTTTGAAATTTGTGGTTTCCAGTAAATTTTGGTTTTATGGGGTCGGTGACGGCAATTTTGGGGAGGGCCCCGGGGGCCTGGGGGTGGCCAGGGGCCCGGTTTGGGTAAAGCTTTCCCCCCTTTACACACGGAGGGCCCGGGTTTCGATCCCGGCGGGGGGGAAAAATGCCGACACGTTTTCCCTTTCACCTGTTTTCCTGTTCCCAGGGAGCAAAAAAGGGACCTGGGTGTTAGTCCCCACTGGGGTGGGTCGCATCCTGGGGACAAGATTAAAGGGCCCCAATGGGAAAAAATTAGACAGTCCTCGATGACGCACTGACTTTTCTTTTGGTTTTTCCGGGGGGGCTAACCCTCCGGTTAAAAAAACCCCCCCGAAATCTTTTCTTATCTTTACCAACAATTTTGGGAAAGTCTGAGATCTCGTCCCGGGAGGGCGAGCTGTGCCTCATCCCCATATGTATAAATATTAAAAACATGTATACCAATCAATTTTAAAACCAATATATAAAACCAATTTATATATAACCAAACACATATAACCAACACAAAAACCAAAACATATAAAAACCAATCATAAAAAACCAAAACACGTATAAACCCAAACCCTGTATAAAACCCAATTTATAAATAACCAATCATATATAACCAATCAAAATATAACCCCAAACATATTAACCAATCACGTATAACCAACATGAAAAACCCAAACACGTTAAAACCCCTCACGTATAACCAATCATATATAACCAATCATATAAAAACCAATCACATTAACCAATTTATAAAATAACCAATCACGTAAACCAATCCCCGTATAACCAATCACTAAACCCCAAACATATAAACCAATCATATTTAACCAATCAAATATAAAAACCCAAACATATATAACCAATCATAATAAAACCCAAACACAAAAACCAATCATATTTTAAAACCCAACCCTTATAACCCAAACACGTTTTAAAACCCAAACACGTAAAACCAAACCATATAACCAATCAATATAACCAAACATATATAACCAATCACTATAAAAAATCACGTTTTAAAAAAAAAAAAAAAAAACCAATCCAAAAATAACCAAACACATAAAAACCAATCAAAAATAACCAATCCACGGGATAACCAAAACATAAAATAACCAATCATATTAACCAACACGTATAACCAAAACAATATAACCAACACATATAACCAATCACAATAAAACCCAAACATATATAACCAATTTACGAAAAAACCAATCAAAATATAACCCCAACATATTTAAAACCCAAACACGTTTTAACCAATCAATATTTAAAACCCAAACACGAAAAACCAATCACGAAAAAACCAAACAAATTAACCAATCATAAAATAAACCCAATTTATAATAACCAATCACGTATAACCAGTCACATATAACCAATCATATAAAACCCAAATTCATATATAACCAATCACATATAACCAATCATATATAACCAATCACATAACCAATCACGTATAACCAATCGCATATAACCAATCATATATAACCAATCATATATAACCAATCACGTATAACCAATCACATATAACCAATCATATATAACCAATCATATATAACCAATCACATATAACCAATCATATATAACCAATCATATATAACCAATCACATATAACCAATCATATATAACCAATCACATATAACCAATCACGTATAACCAGTCATATATAACCAATCACATATAACCAATCACATATAACCAATCACGTATAACCAGTCATATAAAACCCAATCAATATTAACCAATCACGTATAACCAATCATATATAACCAATCACGTATAACCAATCATATATAACCAATCACGTATAACCAATCATATATAACCAATCATATATAACCAATCACGTATAACCAATCATGTATCCCAGTCTTCACTAACCTGTGTTTCCAAGTATACCTGTTTGTAGGTATCTAGTAAGGTCTATACCATCCCTTGGGGATACACCATGCATACCTTAGGAAGACACAAAGGGATACCTTGGGGATATACTAGGTATCCCTTAAGAAGACACAATGGGACACCTTGGGGATACGTGGGGTGTCCCTTGGGAAGATACAAAGGGATACCTTGGGGATACGTGAGGTATCCCTTAGGAATATACAAAGTGATACCTTGGGGATACGTGAGGTATCCCTTAGGAAGACACAAAGGGATACCTTGGGGATACGTGGGGTGTCCCTTGGGAAAACACAAAGGTATACCTTGGGGATATACGACGTATACCTTAGGAAGACACAAAGGGATACCTTATACATCACTGAGGGATACCAAGTATAGCTTATTGATAAATAAAAGGCATACTTTTGGGATACTTTAGAGGTATACCTAAATATGAGTTGCAATGTGTGTGATGACGGTAAAGAATAAGAGAGAGAAGGAGAGAGAGAGAGAGAGAGAGAGAGAGAGGAAATGGCTGTGGTAAGTGAACGAGGTATTCTTGACTTCCTCTGGGATGGAGGGAGGGAAGTTAGGAGGGAGGGAAGGAAGTTAGGAGGGAGGGAAGGAAGTTAGGAGGAGTTAAGGAAGTTAGGAGGGAGGGAAGGAAGTTAGGAGGGAGGGAGGGAAGTTAGAAGGGAGGGAAGGAAGTTAGGAGGGAGGGAAGGAAGTTAGGAGGGAGGGAAGGAAGTTAGGAGGGAGGGGAGGGAAGTTAGAAGGGAGGGAAGGAAGTTAGGAGGGAGGGAAGGAAGTTAGGAGGGAGGGAAGGAAGTTAGGGGAGGGAAGGAAGTTAGGAGGGAGGGAAGGCGTGTGGAAGTCTCTGCTTGGAGAATAATTATATGTTGCCATCCAGAGAGGGAACGCCCACTGCACCCTTAACATTCACACCCTGTGTGTGTGTGTGTGTGTGTGTGTGTGTGTGTGTGTGTGTGTGTGTGTGTGTGTGTGTGTGTGTGTGTGTGTGTGTGTGGTGAGTGTACTCACCTAATTGTGGTTACAGGGGCTCGATTCATAGCTCCTGGCCCCTCATCTTTACTGGGTCCAGTCTCTCAAAGCTCCATGACCTTTACCATACCTCTTCTTAAAGCTATGTATGGATCCTGTCCCCACTACATCACTCTCCAGATTATTCCACTTCCTGACAACTCTTTGACTGAAGAAATACTTCCTAACATCCCTGTGATTCATCTGAGATTTCAACTTCGTTGTTTTCCCCATGTTCCTGTGTCCCCTGTTGCTGTGCCCCCTTGTTTTTTGGTCCCCCTTTGTTGCTGTGCCCCCTTGTTGTTGTTCCCCTTGTTGCTTTTCCCCCCTTGTTCTGTCCCCTTTGTTGTTGTTCCCTTGTTTGTTGTGCCCCTTGTTGCTGTTCCCCTTGTTCTGTGTTCCCGTTTTCCCCGTGCCCCTTGTTGTTGTGTCCCCTTTTGCTGTGCCCCTGTTCCGGTTCCCTTTCCCCCCTTTGCTGTGTCCCCTTTTGCTGTGTCCCCTTGTTGTTGTGTCCCCTTTTTGCGTGCCCCCTTGTTGCTGTGTCCCCTTGTTGCTGTGTCCCCTTGTTGTTGTGCCCCCTTGTTGCGTGTCCCCTTTTGCGTGTCCCTGCTGCTGGTCCCCTTTTTTTGGTGCTCCTTTTTTGCTGGTCCCCTTGTTGCTGTGCCCCCTTGTTGCTGTGTCCCCTTTGGCTGTGTCCCCTTGTGTGTGTCTCCTTGTTGCTGTGCCCCCTTGTTGCGGCCCCCTTGTTGCGGGCCCCCCCTTTGTTGCTGTGCCCCCCTTGTTGCTGGTCCCCTTGTTGTTGTACTCCCCTATTTGGGGTTTGCAGGGTGATTCACAGCTCCTGGCCCCCCCTCTTTGCTGATTCTACTAGGTCCTCTCTCCCTGCCCCATAGCTTATATACTTCCCCTTTAAAAAACAGTAGGTTTCCCCCCGCCTCCACTACGTACTTTCTAGGTTTTTCCAGGGCCTGACATTTATGACTGAAGAAAAACTTCCCAACATCCCTTTGTTTCTCTGGTCTTAAACCCTTCCCCAATTGTGCCCTCTTTGTCTGTCCCCTTCTCGGGAAATCCCGTCTTGTCCCCCTTGTCTTTCCCCCTTTTTTATTGTCGTTTCTGTCCCCCGACCCTTTTTCCTCCAGTGTCGTCAGGGCCGTTTTCCCTAAACCTTTCTTCGTGGACAGCCCCCGTTTTTGTTTGTCCCTTGTTGCTGTGTCCCATTTGCTGTGTCCCCTTGTTGCTGGCCCCCCTTATTGCTGTGTATCCTTGTTACGTGCCCCTTGTTGCTGTTTTCCCCGGGGCTTGTCCCCTTTTTGCGTGTCCCTTTTTGCTGTGTCTCCTTTTGCTGTGTTTTTTGTACGTTCCCCTTGTTGCTGTGTCTCCTTTTTGCTGTGCCCCTTTTTTGGGTCCCCTTTTGCGGCCCCCCTTATTGCGTGTACCCTTTGGTTACTGTGCCCCTTGTTGCGGGTTTTCCTTGTTCGTGTCCCTTGTTGCTGTGTCCCCTTGTTGCTGTGCCCCCTTGTTGCTGTGTCCCCTTATTGCTGGACCCTTTTTTACGGTCCCCTTTTTGCTGTGTTCCTTTTGCTGTGCCCCCTTGGGTTGCGGTGCCCCTGTTCGGCCCCCTTGTTGCTGGCCCCCATTGCTGTGTTCCTTTTTTACTGGTCCCCTTGTTGCTGTGTTCCTTTGGGCGTTTTCTCCTTTTTCTGTGCCCCCTTGTTGCGTGTCCCCTTGTTGCTTTTCCCCCTTACTGGGTGTACCCCTTTTTACTGTCCCCCCCTTTTTGCTGTGTTCCTTTTGCTTGTCCCTTGTTGCGTGCCCCCTTGTTGCGGCCCCCTTGTTGCTGTGCCCCTTGTTGCGTGTACTTTTGGCTGTGTTCATTTTCCCGTGTACCCTTTTCCCGTGTCCTTATTCCCGTGTGCCCTTTTTTCCCGTGTCCTCTTTTTTTTCCCCCCAACAACATGCTCATTGAAAGCCGGTAAATTCTCAAAACCCGGGGACAAAGGAATTAATGACATTGTTATGGAGCCACAACATTGGATTACTCCTTCATGATAAAGTTAAAAAAGTTACCCAAGAGAGTACCCAGAAGGAGAATGTAAATAAACTTTGGTATAATGTGTAGCTTAGCAAAAAAAGGGAGAAAGAAATAAGAAAATGATTGTTATGGAATGCAGTTAGAAGTCTGAGTAATCTATAAACCGCTATGATAACATAAAACTGATAATATTTTTTGGAGAAAAATTGCAATGTGAACATGACTATTTTGTAGTGGCCAGACTTGGTGGTTACAAGTACTGACTGTGTTGTAGTGGCCGGGCTTAGCTTGGTTACAAGATGATGATTTTGTAGGGGCCCAGGTTTGGGGTTGGTTACAAGTACTGACTGATGTTTGGGCCAGACTTGGCTTGGTTCAAAAATGACGGTTTGTGGCCGGTTGGGTTTGGGGGTTAAAGTACTGACTGTTTTTGTAGGGGCCAGATTTAAAAGGTTTGGGTTACAATTTATGATGTTGTAGTGGCCAACTTGGGCTTGGTTAAAATATGACTGATTTTTTGTAGTGCCAGCTTTAGGCTTGGTTAAAAGATGACTGATTTTGTGGGGCCGGGCTTGGGCTTGGTTACGTACTGAGATGTTTTAGGGGCCCAGATTTAGGTTTGGGTTACAAGTACTGACTGATGTTTTAGTGCCAGATTGGGTTTGGGTTTAAAGACGACTGATTGTAGTGGCAGACTTAGCTTGGGTTAAAGTACTGCTGATGTTTAGTGGGCCAGGCTAGGTTGGTTACAATAGACTGTTTTGTAGTGGCCAAAGATTAGGCTTGGTTACAATACTGCTATGTTGTGTGTCCGGCTTAGGCTTGTTAAAAGTACGAGATGTTTTATTGGCCAGGCTTAGGTTGGGTTACAAAAAATGATGTTTTGTGGGGCCCAGGCTTAGGTTTGGTTACAAGTACGACTGATGTTGTACTGGCCAGGCTTGGCTTGGTTACAAGAGACGTGTTGTAGTACCAGTTTGGCTTGTTACAAGTACTGACTGATGTTGTAGTCGCCAGGTTGGGTTTTCCCTGGGGGTTCCCTGGAGGTTACCCGGGGAAAACGCCCCCGCGGCCCGGCCATAAACCGGGCCTACCGATGGTCGGGCCTAATCAACTGGGTGTTAGGGGCCGAAAAGCAGTCCAACGTACAGCCACACCCCGGGCTGACCCGGGGGCACTGACTTTGGGTATCTGCCCCAGCTTCTCTTAAAGGGGCAGCCGGGGGTTTATTGGCAAACCCCCTAACTTGAGGGGAGGCTGTTGAACTTTTTTGGGCCCCCGGAAACTTATGGTTTGGGGTTACAAGTACTGTGATTTTGTATGGCCAACTTTAGGTTGGTTCAATATGATGATGTTGTAGTGGCCCAGATTAGGTTGGTTACAATATGACGATGTTGTAGGGGCCAGATTGGGTTTTGGGTTAAAAGTACTGGTTTGTGTAGCCAACTTGGGGGCTTGGTTAAAAGTACTGACTGATGTTGTAGGGGGCCAGGCTTGGGCTTGGTTACAAGTCTGACTGATGTTTTAGGGGCCCAGATTTTAGGTTTGGTTACAAGTACTGACTGATGTTGTAGTCCAGATTGGGTTGGTTAAAGAACTGACTGTGTTGTAGTGGCCAGACTTGGGTTGGGTTAAAAGTAGATGATTTTGTAGTGGAGATTAGGCTTGGTTAAAAGTACTGACTATGTGTGGGGCCAATTAGGTTTGGTTTTAAAAAGACGCGATGTTTAGGGCCGGGTTTTGGCTTGGTTAAAGAGACGATGTTGTAGTGGCCGGCTTGGCTTGGTTAAAGTAGATGTTTGTAGGGGCCCAGGTTTTAGGTGGTTACAAGTACTGACTGAGTTGTAGGGGGCCCCAGGCTTAGGGGGGTTAAAAGTACTGACTGAGTTGTATGGCCAGACTTGGTTGGTTACAAGTATGACGGTTGTGTGGCCGGCTTAGGTTTGGTTTTACAAGTACTGACTGATGTTTGTGGCCGGGCTTGCTTGGTTCAATACTGATGATGTTGTATGCCGGGTTTGGGTTTGGGTTTTTAAAGTCTGTGATGTTGTAGGGCCAGGTTAGGTTGGTTAAATTTCTGATGATGTTGTAGTGGCAGGTTAGGCTGGTTAAAGTATGTGATGTTTTTGGGGCCCAATTAGGCTTGTTAACAAGTACGACTGATTTGTATGGCCGGGCTTAGGCTTGGGTTTTACAAGTCTGATGAGTTGTAGGGGCCCCAGACTTAGGTTGGTTCAAGTATGATGAGTTTTAGGGGCCCAGGTTAGGTTGGGTTACAAGTACTTTGGCAGTTTGGGGGGACACGATGATGATCAAACTAAATGAAAAATTTGTGATCAGGCTTATGGTTTTCTTTTGAACACTATGTCCCTTAAATTGTCCACTTATTGAGGAATACAGAGACAGACAGTATAATAACCTATGTGACATGTCAAGATACCTTATTAATGAAAATAAGATACCAGATATACTAAGCAAATTTCCTAAATTTGCTTGTAACAGATAAGTGAACTATAGTTATGTAGATATAAATCCATATGTATTCCTGTTAACCCTTTTTGGGCCTAGTTCCTAGGCCTTTTGTGTATCCATATGCTCTCGCGCTACCGTCCACAGGATGGATATGGGGTGCACAATAAACTAGCCACTTCGGTGGCAAAATCTAAATCTAATCCGTGTCCCCTTGTTCCCGTGTTCCATTGCTGAAATATTCTATCCCTGTCCACTTAAACAATTCCTTTCAGTATTTTATATGTTGTTTTCATGTCTCCCTTATCCCTATCCACGTATCGTCAGGTTAATTTCCTTTAACCTCTGCTCGTAGGACATGCCCATTAGCTCCTGACAGGCATTCTCTGATCAATTGCAGTGCATTTCCTGTTATTCCTGCCTACTCCTCTTGTGCAGAACTGTGCCAGAAGCCTTCTTACAGTACAAGAAAATGCAATCTATCCTCCCCTCTCTCTCTCCTGCCTTACTTCTGTCACTTTGTCGTAAAACGCCCTTAAGTTTGTGACACGGAATATCTCCTCCCTGAAACCGTGCTGGTTATCTTGTATAAGGTCATTCCTCTCTAAGTGCTCCACCAGTCTCTTCCTGATAATCTTCTCCATGACTTTGAATATTATACATGTCAATGACACTGGTCTGTACTTTAAGACTGCGTGTCTGTCTCCTTTCTTAAAGATTGGGACTACATTTGCTGCTTTCCACACCTCAGGTAGTTGCACTGTTGTTAGTGACACACAGTGCCTCTGCTTCCTCTCAGGACCCACGGAGAGATGTTGTCTGGTCCTACTGCCTTTGAGGTATTTAGTTCATTCAACAGCTTTGCTTCTTCCTTGGTTGTGTGTATTGTGTCCAGC
>NC_069438.1:10594718-10608102 GCF_026875155.1 Cherax quadricarinatus
CAGGAACCATACATAGTTTTAAGGCGAGGTATGATATAGCTCATGGGGCAGGGAGAGAGAGAACCTAGTAGCAATCAGCGAAGAGGCGGGGCCAGGAGCTATGACCCGACCCCTGCAGGACAAGTATTACATTGGATCATGACATTCCTGACAGTAAAGAAACACAAGAAGAAAAGACAGGAGGAACACTGCAGTAGGTCTGTTGTCCCATACTGGGCAGGTCCCTTAAAACAACATGTGTTGGTCACAGACCGGGTGTCGGAGTGGGTGTTTGTGTTAAGTGGGGTTCCACAAGGGTCAGTCCTGGGTCCGGCGCTGTTTCTTGTTTGCGAGGAAGATATGACAGAAGGGATAAATTCAGAAGCGTCGCTGTTGATGTGAAACTAATGAGGAGAATACAAGTGGAAGATGAAAAGGTAAACCTACAAGGGCATCTGGACAGGCTGGAAGCCTGGTCTGACAAATGGCTCCTGGAGTTTAACTCCAGCAAGTGCAAAGTTATTAAGCTTGGGGAAGGACAAAGGAGACCACAGACAGAGTACAGCCTAAGAAGTCAGAGGCTGCAAAACTCACTCAAGGAAAAGGATCTTGGGGTAACCATCTTACCAAACACATCTCCTGAGGTGCACATCTTCCAAAAAACTGCTGCAGCATACAGGTGCCTGGCAAACCTAAGAAAGGAGTCATTCACGACACTACACCGTGTATGTCAGGCCCATATTGGAGTATGCAGCGCCAGTATGAAACCCACACCTGGTCAAACACCTCAAGGAATTAGAGAAAGTTCAAAGGTTAGCAACAAGATTAGTCCCGGAACTGAGGGGTCTGTCCTTCGAGGAGAGGTTAAGGGACCTCAACCTGACGACACTGGAGGACAGGAGGGATACTGGGGATATGATAACATATAAAATGCCGAGAGGAATTGACAGGGTGGACAGAGACAGAATGTTTCTGAGATGTGACACAGCAACAAAGGGACACAGCAACAAAGGGACACAGCAACAAAGGGACACAGCAACAAAGGGACACAGCAACAAAGGGACACAGCAACAAAGGGACACAGCAACAAGGGGACACAGCAACAAGGGGACACAGCAACAAGGGGACACAGCAACAAGGGGACACAGCAACAAGGGGACACAGCAACAAGGGGACACAGCAACAAGGGGGCACAGCAACAAGGGGACACAGCAACAAAGGGACACAAACAACAAGGGGACACAGCAACAAAGGGACACAGCAACAAGGGGACACAGCAACAAAGGGACACAGCAACAAGGGGACACAGCAACAAAGGGACACAGCAACAAGGGGACACAGCAACAAGGGGACACAGCAACAAGGGGACACAGCAACAAGGGGACACAGCAACAAGGGGACACAGCAACAAGGGGACACAGCAACAAGGGACACAGCAACAAGGGGACACAGCAACAAGGGGACACAGGAACAAGGGGACACAGCAACAAGGGGACACAGCAACAAGGGGACACAGCAACAAGGGGACACAGCAACAAAGGGACACAGCAACAAGGGGACACAGCAACAAGGGGACACAGCAACAAGGGGACACAGCAACAAAGGGACACAGCAACAAGGGGGCACAGCAACAAGGGGACACAGCAACAAGGGGACACAGCAACAAGGGGACACAGCAACAAGGGGACACAGCAACAAGGGGACACAGCAACAAGGGGACACAGCAACAAGGGGACACAGCAACAAGGGGTCACAACAAGGGGTCACAACCGGGAGTTGAAAGCTCAGATGTGTCACAGGGATGTTAGGAAGTATTTTTTCAGTAGTACAGTTGTCAGGAAATGGATTAGTCTGGAGAGTGATGTAGTGGAGGTAGGATCTATGCATAGCTTTAAGAAGAGGTATGATAAAGCTCATGGAGCAGGGAGAGAGTGGACCTAGTAGCGGCCAGTGAAGAGGCGGGGCCAAGGGCTGTGACTCTACCCCTGCAGCCACAATTAGGTGAGTACAAACAACACACTGCGGGGAATAGACAAGGTGGACAGAGATAGGATGTTCCAGAGAGGGGACACAGGAACAAGGGGTCACAACTGGAAGCTGAAGACTCAGACGAGTCACAGGGACGTTAGGAAGTATTTCTTCAGTCATAGAGTCGTCAGGAAGTGGAATAGCCTAGCAAGTGAAGTAGTGGAGGCAGAAACCATACATAGTTTTAAGAAGAGGTATGCAAAGCTCAGGAAGCAGAGAGGGAGAGGACCTAGCAGCGATCAGTGAAGAGGCGGGGCCAGGAGCTGAGTCTCGACCCCTGCAACCACAATTAGGTGAGTACAATTAGGTGAGTACACACACACACACACAACACACACACACACACACACACACACGCTCTCACTTTCTCTCCATATTTGGTCTCAGACCTGAAGAATGACCTGTCTGTCCACCCCACCCTAGGTCTCCTGCCTCGCAACAGACCTATGGCAGGCTGTGATCCACGACCTTAATACCTAACACTCAAATTCTTTCTCATAACCTTGAAAAAACACAGTCTGAGACCACGTATTTGTTTTAAAGACCATGTATATGGTATTTAAGACCAGTTATGTGGTCTTTAATGCCACCTATGTGGTCTGTAATACCACGTATGTGGTCTGTAATACCACCTATGTGTTCTGTAATACCACCTATGTGGTCTGTAATACCACCTATGTGGTCGTATACCACTATCGTGGTCTGTAATACCACCTATGTGGTCTGTAATCACCTATGTGGTCTGTAATACACCTATGGTCTGTAATACCACTATGGACTGTAATACACCTATGGTACTAATACACTATGTGGTCGTATACAACCTATGTGGTCTGTAATACCACACAGACATAATCCTGGAACTTGTACACACAGACATAATCCTGGAACTGGTACACACAGACATAATCCTGGAACTGGTACACACAGACATAATCCTGGAACTGGTACACACAGACATAATCCTGGAACTGGTACACACAGACACTGAACGTACACAGATAATCCTGGAACTGGTACACACAGACATAATCCTGGAACTAGTACACACAGACATAATCCTGGAACTGGTACACACAGACATAATCCTGGAACTGGTACACACAGACAATCCTGGAACTAGTACACACAGACATAATCCTGGAACTGGTACACACAGACATAATCCTGGAACTGGTACACAGACATAATCCTGGAACTAGTACACACAGACATAATCCTGGAACTGGTACACACAGATATAATCCTGGAAGTAGTACACACAGACATAATCCTGGAACTGGTACACAGACATAATCCTGGAACTAGTACACACAGACATAATCCTGGAACTGGTACACACAGACATAATCCTGGAATGTACACAGACATAATCCTGGAACTGGTACACAGACATAATCCTGGAACTAGTACACACAGACATAATCCTGGAACTGGTACACCAGAATATCCTGGACTAGTCCACAGTAATCTGGAACTGGTACACACAGACATAACCTGAACTGACCCAGCTAATCTGGAACTGGTACACACCAGACATATCCTGGACCTTTACACAGACTATCCTGGAACTGGTACCTACCAGACATCATCCTGGAACTGGGACACACAGCATAATCTGGAACTAGTACACACAGCATAATCCTGGAACTGGTACACACAGACATAATCCTGGAACTAGTGCACACAGACATAATCCTGAAACTGGTACACACAGACATAATCCTGGAACTAGTACACACAGACATAATCCTGGAACTGGTACACACAGATATAATCCTGGAAGTAGTACACACAGACATAATCCTGGAACTGGTACATACAGACATAATCCTGGAACTAGTACACACAGACATAATCCTGGAACTTGTAAATACCTGGTCTGTCAGTATGTACTGTATGTGACACCACTGCCGCCCTCTGGCGCCCTCTACCACCCGCTGCTGCCCTCTTGCGCCCACTGCCGCCCTCTGCCACGCACTGCCACCCTCTGCCACGCACTGCCGCCCTCTGCCACCCACTGCCGCCCTCTGCCACCCACTGCCGCCCTCTGGCTGCCTCTACCACCCACTGCCGCCCTCTGGCCCCCACTGCCGGGCCCTTCGGGCCCCCTCTCCCAAACCCCCCAAAAAAAAAACTTTTCCAAAAAAAACCATTGCCGCCCAGTGCCACCCTTTTGCCCCCACTGCCCGTCCACTCACCCTGTGGCCCCCCACGCCCCCCATTCTGGTGATTTGAAATTCCCCTCCCCCCAAATTCTTCTCTCTTTTCCTCTCTCTCCCCTCTCTCCCCTCTCTCTCCTTTTCTCTCTCCCCCTCTCTCTCCTTCTCTTCTCCCCTCTCTTCTCTCTCTCTTCCCCTTCTGACCAAAATCTTCAGGTGAGTGTCACCCGACCTTGCGGGCAGGTTTTCGGGTGACACTGCCTACGGGGCTGTTTGTTGTAAAGGGTAGCTGGGAAAAGCCTAGCATTTGGAATTTTCAGTAGTGGGAAAGTAGCACTGTAAAGTTTTCAGTGTTTGGAACCTAGCTTTGTAATTTTCCCGAAATGGGAAGGCCTAGCATTGTAATGTTTCATTTAGCTAGGAAGCCTAGCATTGAAAATTGTTTCAGTAGTAGGAAGCCTAGCATTTTTTCAGTGTGGGGAAGCCTAGCGTGTTTCAGAAAGCTGGGAAAGGGCCTAGCAGGGTTTTCGTAGCTGGGAACCCTAGCGTTTTTCGTAGCTGGGAAAAGCCTAGTTTTTGTAATGTGCAGAAACCAAAGCCTGCATTGTAATTTTTCCGAAATAGTAACCCTAGCTTGGGTAATGTGTCAGTAACTAGGAAGCCTAGCATTGAAATGTTTCATTTTAAGCGGGAAGCCTGGGCTTTGGAAAAATTTTGTCAGTAACTGGAACCCTTAGCATTGTTTGTTTTCCCGGGAATAGGAAGCCTAGATTGTAATGTGTCATAACTAGGAAGCCATTTTTTGTAATGTTTTTTTTTACCCAGGAACCCTGCATTGAAATGTGTCAGAAATTAGGAAGCCTGGGCATTGTAATGTTTCAGTAGCTAGGAAAGCCTGGGAAAATTGTAATGTTTCAGTACTGGGAAACCCCCCTAGCTTTTGTAATTTTTTCAGTACTGGGAACCCAAGTTTGTAATGTTTCAGTAGCTAGGAAGCCTAGCTTTGGGTTAATGGGGTCAGTAACAAAAGGAACCCAACATTGTAATGTGTCAGAAACTAGGAAGCCAAAGCATTGTAATGTTTCGAAAACTAGGAAGCCTGAAAGTTTCAGTAGCTAGAACCCTACCGTTTTTCAGAAGCTGGGAAAGGGCCTAGCATTATAATGTTTCAGTAGCTGGGAAGCCAAGCTTTTTAAAATGTTTCAGTAGCTAAAAGGGGCCCTACCCTTTTTTCGTAGCTGGGAAAGGCCTAGAATGTTTCAGTAGTTTGGAAAACCCTTTGCATGTTTTCAGTAGTTTAGGAAACCGCATGTTTCAGTGTTGGAAAGGGCCTAGCATGTTTCGGTAGTGGGAAACCCCAAGTTTCAGTAGCTTGGAAAACCCCTAGCATTGTAAGGGTTTCAGTAAAAGGGAACCCTAGAAGTTTCATAATTTGGAAAGGCCTAGCATTTTTCAGTAGCTAGAAAGCCTAGCGGGGTTTAAAGTAGCTGGGGAAGCCTAGCATTTAATGTTTCATTTAGAAGGAAGCCGGTTTTTTTAAAAATTGTTTCGTAGCTAGGAAGCCTAGCATGTTTCGGGAAGTGGAACCAGCATGTTTAAAGAGCGGGAACCCAGCATTTTTCAGTAGTGGGAAAACCCCTGGGTTTTTTCAGTAGCTGGGGAAAGCCAGCTTGTTTAAAGTAGCTAAAGCCTAGCATTTTTTTCAGTAGCTAGGAACCCCTTCTTGTTTCAGTAGCTGGAAGCCTAGTGTTTCATTTGTAGGAACCCCTTTGCATGTTTTCAGTAGCTGGGGAACCTGCGTTTTTTCAGTAGCTGGGGAAACCCTTTAGCATTGTAATTTTTTCAGTAACTAGGGAAGCCTACCCATTTAATTTTTTCAGAAAGCTGGGGAAAGCCTACCCTTGAAAAGTTTTTTAGCTGGAAACCCTGAATTGTAATTTTTCAGTAGTTTGGGAACCCTTTAGAAATTGAAATTTGTGTAAAGTAACTGGGGAACCTGCATTGAAAAATTTTTCCCAGAAAACTAGGAAGCCAAAGCTTTTGAAATTTTTTCAGTAGCTAAACCCTAGCATTGTAATGTTTTCGGTAGCTGGGGAAGGGCCCGGGCATTGTAAGTGTCAAAAAACAAAGGAAGCCAAACTTTGGGAAATTTTTTCGGGTGCTAGGAACCCTGCTTTGTAAATTTTTTCAGAAAGCTAGGAACCCTAACATGTTTCAGTAGTGGGAAGGGCCAACTGTTTCAGTAGCTAGGAAGCCTACATTTTTCATAGTGGGAAGCCTAGCGTTTTTCCAAGAAAGTTTGGAAAAGCCTAGCATTGTATTGTTTCTTAGCCTTGGGCCTAGCATTGAAATGTGTCAGTAACTAGGAACCCTAGCATTGTAAGGGTTTCTTTGTTTGGAAAAGCCTAGCATTGTAATGTTTCAGTGTGGGAAGCCAGCATTTTTAATTTTTCAGTAACTAGGAAACCCTACATTGAAATTTTTTCAGTACCCTGGGAACCCTAGAAATTTTAATTTTTTCAGTGGGCTAGGAACCCTAGATTGTTTGTTTCAGTAGCTGGGGAAGCCTAGCATGTTTCAGTAGCTAGGAAGCCTAAATTTTTCAGTAGTAGGAAGCCAACCCCTTTTTGGGTTTTTCAGTAGCTGGGGCCTAGGTGTAGGGGCCCAAAACCAAAAGCCAAGCATTGTAATGTTTCAGTAGCTAGGAACCTAGCATTGAAAATGTGCCCGTAACTAGGAACCCTAGCATTGAAATTTTTTTCCAGTGTAGGAACCCAGCTTTGTAATGTTTCAGTAGCTAGGAACCTAGAAATTTGGAATGTTTCAGTAACAAGGAACCCTTTTAGAAATTGTAATGTTTCATTACTAGGCCCTTTGCATTGAAATTTTTTTCAGTAGTGGGAAACCCTTTAGCATTTTTTAATGTTTCAGTTAGCTAGGAACCCTTTAAGCTTGTTTCAGTAGCTAGGAAGCCTAGATTGAAATGTTTCAGTAGTGGGAACCTAGAAATTGTAATGTTCAGTAATGGGAAGCCTAGCTTGTAATGTTTCAGTAGCGGGAACCCTTTGGTTTTAAATGTTTCAGTAGCTGGGAAGCCTAGCATTGAAATTGTTCGTGGGTTTTAGGAAGCCTAACATGTTTAAAGTAGCTAAAAGTTTTGATGTTTCAGACTAGGAAGCCTAGCGTGTTTCGTAGTTTGGGGAACCCTAGCACTGTATTTTTTTCAGTCCCCTAGGAAGCCAAAGCATTGTAATGTTCAGTAATTGGAAAGGGTTTACCCATTGAAAAGTTTCAGTAGCTGGAACCTGCTTTTGTAATTTTTAAAAGAAGCTAGGAACCCAAAAGATTTGTCAGTAGCTGGGAAGCCTAGAAATTTTTCATAGCTAGGAAGCCTACCCGTTTTTCAGAAACCCTAGGAACCCTTTGCATTGAAAATGTTTCAGTAGCTAGGAAAACCCTAGCATGTTTCAGTAGTAGGAAGCCTAGATTGAAAATGTGTAGTAACTGGGAAGCCTACATTGTAATGTTTCAGAAGTAGGAACCCCGGGCATTTTTTCAGAGAAACCTGCCTAGCATTGTAATGGGGCCCAGTAATAGGAACCCTTTGCATTGAAATGTTTTCAGTGGGCTAGGGGGGCCTACTTTTAATTTTTTCAGAGCTAGGAACCCTAGCTTTGTAATGTTTCAGTAGTAGGAATCCTAGCATTTTTCAGTAGTAGGAACCCTAGCATGTTTCGTGGGCTGGGAAGCCAAAACTTTGTTTCAGTACCCTGGGGAACCCTAGCGTTTCAGTAGTGGGAAACCCCTAGCATTGTTATTTTTCAGTAATAGGAAGCCTAGGCATTGAAAAATTTTTTCAGTACCGGGAGTTTTACCTGGAAGATTTTCCGGGGGCCCAACGCCCCCGCGGCCCGGTTGAGACCGGGGCCCTTCCTGGTGGATCAGAGCCGGGATAAACCCAGGCTTTTTTGCTGATGGCTGCACGAAAACCAACATACGAGCCAACCCCGGGCTGATCCGGAACTGACTTTGGGTGCTTGCCCAGTCCACTTGAAGACGCCAGGGCTTTGGTAATCCCCCTTATGTTTTGGGGGGGGGCAGTTGAACAGTCTCGGGCCCCTGACACTTATTGTAGGTCTCTTAACGTGAAGTGACACCCCTGTTTTTCATTGGGGGGAGTGGCACTCCCCAATCTTTTGCTTTCGTAGTGGGTGTTTTTCGTGTCAAGTTCGGTACAGTCCCCTCTGGGATTTCCAGGTGTTATAATCATGTATTTTCTCCCCTCTGGTTCCGGGGAATACAGGTTTAGGAACCTCAAGCGCTCCCAAAAATTTTGAGGTGTTTTATCTCCTTATGCGCGCCTGAAATTTCTGTACTTTTTTCTAGGCGGAAATTTTCATTTCCTTGAAAGGGCTGTTAGGGGGCACAATATTCCAGCCTAGATAGAAAAAGGACCTGAAAGTGCCCACATGGGCTTGGCCCCCCCTATTTTGAAGGTTCCATTATCCACCTGCATTTTTTTTAGCAGATGCATTGATACAATTTTTATGGTCCTTGAAGGTGAGATCCCCCGACAATCACCCCCCAGGTCTTTGACGTTGGTGTTTCGTCTTTTTGTGGCCAGAATTTTTTTTTGTACCTGATAAATTTTTAATTTCCTCAGTTTACCAATCTGAGTAATTGAATTCCATCGTTGAATTTCATATTGTTTTCTGCAGCCCACATGAAAGATTTGGTTGATGCTGCCTGGAGCTTTGCAGTGTTTTGCAATGGAAACACTGTCATGCAGATTCGGGTGTCATCTGCAAAGGAAGACACGGTGCGGGGCCTGACATCCTTGTCTATGTCGGATATAAGGTTTAGGAACAAAAAGGGAGCGAGAAACTGTGCCTTGTGGAACAGAGCTTTTCACCGTAGCTGCCTCGGACTTTACTCTGTTGACGACTACTCTCTGTGTTCTGTTATGAGGAAATTATAGATCCTTTCGACCGACTTTTCCTTTTTATTCCTTTAGCACGCATTTTGTGCGCTATTACGCCATGGTCACACTTGTCGAAGGCTTTTGCAAAGTCTGTATATATTACATCTGCATTCTTTTTGTCTTCTAGGCATTTAGGACCTTGTCGTAGTGGTCCAATATTTGAGACGACAGGAGCGACCTGTTCTAAACCCATGTTTCCCTGGGTTGTGTAACTGATGGGTTTCAGATGCGTGGTGATCTGCTTCTTAGGACCCTTTCCAAGATTTTTATGATATGGGATGTTAGTGCTATTGGTCTGTAGTTCTTTGCTGTTGCTTTACTGCCCCCTTTGTGGAGTGGGGCTATGTCTGTTGTTTTTAGTAACTGTGGGGACACCCCCGTGTCCATGCTCCCTCTCCATAGGATGGAAAAGGCTCGTGAGATAGGGGCTTCCTTTCAGTTCTTGATGAACACGAGTTCCATGAGTCTGGCCCTGGGCAGAGTGCATGGGCATTGTCATTTATAGCCTGTTCGAAGTCATTTGGCGTCAGGATAACATCGGATAGGCTTGTGTTAAATCAAATTTTGTGGCTCTCTCATACAAAAATCATTTTGATCTTCGCTCTCAGTCTGGTTAGCGGGCTTGCTAAAAACTGAGTCATATTGGTACTTGAGGTAGCTCACTCCAATTTCCTTGTATGTCATCATTGTGTAGGACCCTCTTGTTTAAGTAGGGCTCCCATACCTGGACCGTTGTTTTCGATTTTTGATTTGGCATAGGAAGAAGAAAATACTTTGGTTTCTTTCGATTTCATTTATGGCTTTTAGTTCTTCCCGCGATTCCCAGACTCCTAAAGGATTCTTTTTAGCTAAGTTCGATGCCTTTCTATTTCTCTGACCATGTCTACCTACGCTATTTCAGATATAATTGACCTTCTTTAGCCGCTCTGTAATTCTTTTTTCCGTCGCCTGTAAAGGGAGCGCTGTCTCTTTCTGTTTTAACATCTACTCCTCCTTTTTCTTAGAGGAATAAGGCCTTGTGCATACATCGAGTGCTACCGAGGGGTTAATCTGTTTCAGCTAAGTTGGGGTCTGTGTTGCTTAGTAAAATCTTCTCCCAGCTTATATCGGTTAGGACCTTGGTTTACTTGTCCACTTTATGTTTTTTGTTATTGAAGTTGAATTGTGTGAATGCTCCCTCGTGACTAAACTCATTATGTCGGTCTGGGGCTCCGGCGATACATGAACTGAAACCTCAATTATGTTGTGATCTGAGTAATATGTTTTTGACAAGGTGGATAATTTCTTATCAGATCACATTGTAGTGAAGATGAGGGTCTAGTGTATTCCCTCCAGTCCAGTAGGCTCTATTATTTGCTGTTAAATTGAATTTTGTGGCAGAAGATTTAAAAGCTCGCTGATGTGAGTTTTCATCAGAGCTGCCTCCTGTGTTATTACTGCAACTGATATTATTTGCTATATTCCTCCATTTTAGGTGCCTAAGTTGAAATCCCCCAGGAAGCAGAAGTTTGGGTCAGGAGCGGAAGTTTTCCAGACAGTGGTCAATTTTTTAACAGCTTTCCTGGAATTGCTGGGGATGTTGCATCCGGAGGCTTGTAGAGACTATCAAATGACTAGGTTTTGTTCACGACCATTACTGCTAAAACTTCCCCCCCACAACATCATTTGAGGCATTTAGCAGTTTCTGTGCAAACAAGTGACTCTGCAATGTACAGGCCAACCCCCCCCTTTTTGCCGTGGTTTCACCTCTGTCACGGAATACTGTATAGGTTGAAACCTGGGATTCCATATTTCAGTTGACTAAGTGTTCCTTTTATGTGGGTCCCAGGAAAGCCGCGAACATGCCTTTGCCTCTGCAAGCAGTCCCCACGGATGAAAGGTATTTTGTTTGTTTTGTTGCTGGCTTTAGACCCTGTATATTTGGCAAAGAAGAATGAAACGTGACTGGTGGTATTGTTTGGTACTGGTGGGGGATTTTTTCCGGCATTAGTATCTGGTATCTGTTGGTTTGGAGTGGAGGCCATCGAGTGTGTTGGTTCCACTCCAGGAATGACTGATTTGGTGTACGATCCTGCCATTTCCTGCCAGTTTTTTTTTCCTTCCTGGCCCACTAAAAAACCTCTCCCTCTTGAGTGGCTGTGGCTACCCAGGTTTTCCCATGGCCTGGAATGTTTTGTATCTTTTTGTCCCTTTAGATGGTATGCCTGGCAATTTTAAGTTATGCACCGTCTTCCTGTACTGAAGAGGTACACAGTTCATGGGTGAAAAAGCTTACAGGAAGGGAGTTTGCATTTTCCTGTTGTTCATATGGGCATGACCATTTTCTAGGGTGGTCATAGTTGCACGTCCATCTGTTTTTCCAGATTTCCCATGCCACAGATACCGAGTGCATGTATGTGCACTAGGCTTGGTTTTCCGTTTGCCTTGGTTTCTGTACTGTATTCCTGTTGGTGCATGTTTCCTGTCTTACTTCCATCCTCCCTAGCACCACAATGATCTCCCACCATTTGTTTTGGTAATATATCCTCACTATTGCTAGTGGAGTCCTCTTGTTTGCTATTTCCCGGTATTTCTAGATTGCAAATATAGGTTTTATCTTATCTTTGACTACACTTTTTCCCTACTATGGCTCCTGTCCCCTATGCGGTCATACATAATGTATTCCTTCCTGCATATAGTTCCCGACTACCTGACAAATCTCCAGCTTCATCAACGACCATTACTGTCTCCCAGGACAGCACCACCAGCTTCCCATGTACTGTCTCCCAACAAGCACTATCACCCCATTACTACAACCAGACATCATCTCCAGCCATACAGTTTCTGACTCATGGCCAGTATCAAGGGCAGTACATACAGCCCAGACTTTTATGTTCCCATCTGTTGTAGAAACTTCCCAGGTTTTCTATGAAAGTCAGCATTGGATGTTGACCTCTTTTTAAATACCCTTGTGATTTTAGTCCATCAATTTTATCTCCTTTGGGCATACCAAAACACTTCCCTGTTAAATACTGCTTGTAGCCTAGTTTCATGATATCAGCCAAGGGCGTGACACCACTTTCCACAGAAATGACAATTTATGCGATGTGGATAGCCCGTTTGTTGACTGACCACAGACTACACACAGCTTCATAATGATTGAATGGTTTATTACTGCAATTCTACTAGCAACCTCTTGAATATTCTATTAATAACCTTGCTATTGGTGCACAGACGAAGCCGTTGAAACCAAGTCCAGGGTTTCGGACCATTCAAGGGTTTCGGACCAGTCAAGTTCGGACCAGTCTATCTGATCTGATCTGTGGGTCACTTATTTAAACCATACTGGTCGGTGATTTGACTAAACACAATGGAAGGAACAACTGGTAAATTATCCTACCAGAGTATATTGATTTGATTGATACAAAAGTATAACTTGCGTGTTGAAAAGGCCGGGGATACGGCAGCTCCACAAAGGGCGAACGGGCGGCCCCCCACCTTTGTTTATCAATCGCGTACTAGTTCTCTATTTTTTTTTTTTTTCCCTCTCCCCACAAAAAAATGCTATATTTCATTAGTTGATGGTGCAAATTTTGGAGGAAGGGCGCTTTTCTGTAGTAAAAATTGCTTTTCGTTTTATATTTCGACCCCTGGTACTACAGGTTATATAAATTCACGTAACGTTGTATTTCAAAAAAAAAAAACTATGAAAGTCACTCCCTTCACTAAATACCATTTTAATACTGGTTTTGTTGCTACTACAACACTGATTTGCTATTCCTGGTACACTAGATTTAGCGAGTACCACAAGCCAGGGAATTTTTAAAAAAGCTGACCTGGTAAATTTTTGGCGACTTTCACCGCCCTATAGGCTTACATTCATTTACAAAATCACCTGTTTTCAATGACACTTAGCCTTTACATCAAATACTAGGGAGCCACTGTGTATACACATACACTATGTTCCTCAATGCTTTAGGGGGTCTTCTTTCCTTGACACAAAGTTTTAATATTATTTTTTCACACGGGGCAGGGCCCATGATTCCCCTTTGGCATAAACTCTGCTAGAAGTGCACACTAATTTCCTTTTTTTACTCATATATAATTTTCCCCCCCCCAAATTTTGGTTTCCGCGCTAGGGGTGATCGTTAGGATTGATGACCAAATTAAAGTTTTGCACGTAAAAGGACCCTGAAAACACCCGAAAAAAACCGGGGCACAACGAGCGTGAGCAAGAGCGTGATGCCTAAAACCG
>NC_069438.1:10608602-10697916 GCF_026875155.1 Cherax quadricarinatus
GGTTGATGTCCCCCCGGAGCCTTGAGTGTCTGCAATGTCCCCCTGGACTTTGCAGGTCTGAAATGTCTGCCTGGAGCCTTGCAGTGTCTGCAATGTCTGCCTGGAGCCTTGCAGTGTCTGCAGTGTCTGCCTGGAGCCTTGCAGTGTCTGCAATGTCTTCCTGGAGCCTTGCAGTGTCTGCAATGTCTGCCTGGAGCCTTGCAGTGTCTGCAATGGAAGACACTGTCATGCAGATTCGGGTGTCATCTGCAAAGGAAGACACGGTGCTGTGGCTGACATCCTTGTCTATGTCGGATATAAGGATGAGGAACAAGATGGGAGCGAGTACTGTGCCTTGTGGAACAGAGCTTTTCACCGTAGCTGCCTCGGACTTTACTCTGTTGACGACTACTCTCTGTGTTCTGTTAGTGAGGAAATTATAGATCCATCGACCGACTTTTCCTGTTATTCCTTCAGCACGCATTTTGTGCGCTATTACGCCATGGTCACACTTGTCGAAGGCTTTTGCAAAGTCTGTATATATTACATCTGCATTCTTTTTGTCTTCTAGTGCATTTAGGACCTTGTCGTAGTGATCCAGTAGTTGAGACAGACAGGAGCGACCTGTTCTAAACCCATGTTGCCCTGGGCTGTGTGTTGTGTTATGTGTGTTGTGTTGTCTCTGAAGGCTGATATTACCTTGTTACAGTAGGTGTTGTGTTGTGTTATGTGTGTTGTGTTGTCTCTGAAGGCTGATATTACCTTGTTACAGTAGGTGTTGTGTTGTGTTATGTGTGTTGTGTGTGTCGTGTTATGTGTGTTGTGATGTGTTGCGTACACATGTTTCTGTATATCTATTCACATGTGTATTAAACAAAATATAACATCAATATTTCAACATTTCTCAGCCTTCATTACCTGGAGAGGTAATTATTAATAATTCAAAATATAATCATTAAAATAATAATAATAATAATAATAATAATAATAATAATAATAATAATAATAATAATAATAGCACCTGCTGAAAAGGACCTCAGCTGGAGGGATGTAGGTGTCGACTAGCGTCAACACGCAGGTATAGTTCCATGTCTCACGAAATTATAATGACACGATTGTAAACTCCAGACGAGCACGTAAGCCACTGGTCCAGCTGGTTACAATAAGATTCATCCACCTAGGTATATTTATACACCATAGTGAGGTTAGCACAGGCCACCACTGTGACCACAGTTTTTTTAGTTTAATATGTTTATTATGCACCCCATACCCATCCAGTGGGCGGTAGTCAAAAGATTACAGAGGTACATAATGGGTCCAGGGACTGGACTCCAAAGTTTTGATAGCTGAGCAAGTTACAGAGGTAATGAATTCACAATTTACAAAGGTAATGAACTCACAATTTACAAAGGTAATGAGCTCCAGGTAGGTCTAGTCACAATCATGACAAGTTACAAAGGTATTTACAGATTACAGAGGTACACAATGGGTCCAGGGACCGGGCTCCAAAGTTTTGATGGCTGAACTAGGTACAAGGTAATGAACTCACAAGACCACACAGACAAGTTTTTACAGATGCATCTCCTGCCATTGTGGCAGTGACGAACTCTAGTTCTAGTCCCCTCAAAGCCATCGTAAGAATATAAGAAAGAAGGAACACTGCAGCAGGCCTACTAGCCCATGCTGGACAGGTCCATGTAATCCCCCGGTTTAGACCAATGGCCTACCCAGTCAGGACACGTTCACTTAAGGAAGGAGCACGGCATCTGACCCAGTAGCACAAGCTAGTCAGGTCCAACTCACACCCACCCACACCCACTCATATATTCATCTAACCTATTTTTAAAACTACACAACGTCTTAGCTTCTATGACGGTACTCGGGAGTTTGTTCCACTCATCCACAACTCTATTACCAAACCAGTGCTCTCCTATATCCTTCCTGAATCTGAATTTTTCCAGCTTAAAACCATTGATGCGAGTCCTGTCTAGGCTAGATATTTTTATCACGCTATTTACATCCCCTTTATTCATTTCTATTTTCCATTTATACACCTCAATCATATCCCCCCTAATTCTATGCCTTTCTAGAGAGTGCAGATTCAGGGCCTCAGTCTATCCTCATAGGGAAGGTTTCTGATACATGGGATCAATTTTGTCATCCTCCTTTGTACATTTTCCAGACCATTTATATCCTTTCTGTAATACGGTGACCAGAACTGTGCAGCATAATCTAAATGAGGCCTAACAAAGGATATATAGAGTTGAAGAACAAACTGAGGATTTCTATTATTTATGCTTCTTGATATGAAGCCAATGATCCTGTTAGCTTTATTGCGAATGATTATGCACTGTTGTCTTGGTTTCAAGTTACTGCTAACCAGAACTCCGAATCCTTTTCACAATCAGTAATATTAAGATCTACATTGTTTAGTTTATATGTGGCATGGTTATTATCCTTTCCAACATTTAGAACGTTGCATTTGTCTTTATTAAACTGCTTCATCATGCTAACCTCTCTATGGTGTATAAATATACCTAGTTGGATGAACCTTATTGTAGCGAGGTGGCCCAGTGACTTACGTGCTGGCCTGGAGTTTTACGACTCGCCAAGAGTTCAATCCCCGCCCATGGTATGGTTTGTATAGTCCCATGCTAAAGCCTACCATTTTTCCAAGGATAGATGATGATCCTGTGAGTATTGCTGGTTGCTAGGGACTGGGGCTGTCTCTCAGCCAGACACCCAACTGTAGCAAGGCTCATCTTTATGATGCTGACTTCATTGTATCTTGCATATGAACCCTTGGTTTTGGAGCAGTTTAGACCATGTAGATCATATTGATCGGCTTGCACATCACCGCAGATACACATATATCCCATGTGAATTAGGGCAGCAAAGCAGAGAGCCACTACAGTACAGAGGGTCTGTGGCTCAGAGCATGTTCCCCTTGCCAAGATAGGAACTGTATGAAAGAAGTCCCCAGAGTAAGGTGCACTCACAGCTTGGAGATGGGCAGTCTCCCTTTTGGATGTTGCAGTCCTAAGCATGTTGTCATGCACCTTTTCAGCAATGGGGCCATCCCAACTGGACTGTTTGTAGGCTAGTGCTGCACTAGGTTTTGGTTCTGGAACAACAAGTCTCACATTCGGTAATGGCACTGGTGCAGTTAGGATCCTGTATTCCTGGTAAGACACCAGGGTTGTCGAGAAGAATTTATTTTGTTAGCTTGTCTGAGGTCATGGAAGAGAATAAGAAAGTTGGTAGGGCAATCTGGGAGGATTTGCATACTCCCAGCCCCCCAAGCCTGACTGGAAGTGAGGCATGCAACCTCTGTCCATCTTCGAGGGAAAAATTCAGTACACTCTCTCGCATGGTGTTTAGGAGGGAGTCATACTTCTTGAGTTTCGGACTGATGAAGGCTGGGGAGCATCTCAAGAAGTAGGTAAGTTTTGGGAGGGAGAGGTTCCTGGTGAGTATCACTGTCTTTCTGACTTTCATCGTCCTGATGAAAGGTACACTCTCCTTGTTGCTCCGAGAGGAGCACCAAGGAGAGTGCTATTGGCTTGATCGATGGCTCATGCTAATATCCTCAGTGATCTGTTGATTAGTAGAAACTCGCATTTGGTAGGGTTTAAGGATAGGCCCAAGCTCCTGATGTCCTCTTGGAGAGATTTTGTAGTGCCAGTCAGGGCACCATCATCCAAGAACCAGATAATGAACTCGCTGAACAGTGTTTCTGTGACTTCCTTGATGACCATACAGAAAAGCAAAGAGAAAAGAGGGTTGCCCTGTTGTACACCCTCACACGAGTCAATCAGTGTAGAAGTCCCACCATAATACGTTTATATGAAAGATTAAATGAAAGGGAAGTGTCTAGAAACTAATGTAGAGAGCAGAGTCCAGTTTGATCGGGACTTTTTTGAGCTGACAAGTTATGGATGTATACTCGTGCTCCATGGGTAGCTGCTTCACAGCCTTGTTGACCATCAGAACCAAGCTGTGTTAGTTTCAGCATTGCAGAAGCCTCTTGACTCGCCATTCTCACTGCAGCGGAAACATAAACACATATGCAGTTTAATGTGATCCTTTATTGACAACGTTTCGCCCACACAGTGGGCTTTTTCAAGTCACAAACAGATCTACCTGGGGTGGAAGGTACGGGAGTATTTATAGTCGGGTTCAGAATGTTGAGGTCAGGTGGAGAATGCTGCATCTGATGATCTACCGGGCGGGGTTATAGAGTCTTGGGTAGCTTGGCAGGGGTATTGGACAAGTTGTGAGTAGACTTGTCCAATACCCCTGCCAAGCTACCCAAGACTCTATAACCCCGCCCGGTAGATCATCAGATGCAGCATTCTCCACCTGACCTCAACATTCTGAACCCGGCTATAAATACTCCCGTACCTTCCACCCCAGGTAGATCGACCAGCGTTGTCATCGCCATGACTTACACGATGAGCTACGCAAATCGTGTAAAGATCAAACCAAGAAATTGTACCGTTGATGATTCAACGAAGATTGCTCTTGCAACTGTTGTTCAGGGAGCACTGGAAGTAAAATTCAACACCATATTGTCACTGAAAGAAGCATTCATTGTTGTGTGTCACGATGATGCTGAAGCAGAGAAGCTACTCACTACAGAAGCCATCACTACTCTTACTACTCAAGGGTTTACTGTTACGTCATCTCCTGCCCTCAGGGCAAGGAAATCAGTATTCCTAAAAAAACTGGCCCAAGATTCGACGTCTAAAACCCACCTGCTGAGCTCAAGTCATTCATCGAGACGAAAAATTTACTTGGGCTACTGTTGACAGCATTACAAAAACCCGAATGCATAGTCCATGATCAAGGTCACCTTCACCGACGTGAACATGGCTGCCACTGCACTGAACGAAGGTCTTGCTGTCTACCACTACTACATCAGCCCTACCTACATTGAAGCGAGAGATATCATTACATCCAACATTGCTGGAACTGTTATTCATACCATCACACTACCAAAGAAATGTCCATTTAAAAAGACAAGAAGTTCTGCACTACATGTGGTAGTGAGGGACACACCTTCAGTTCCTGCACCGCTGCTGCCCAACACAACCAGCGTGCTTAAACGCAAGAGTAATGATCACCATACACTGGCAGCAAAATGTCCTACAAGAAAGGATATTATGAAGAAAACACAAGATGCAGCAAAGAAAAAAAACTACTAGCAACACTCAACGTATGCAGAAATTTGCAAAGATACAATCAGACACTACAAAATTACTTCAAGCATCTACTCAGCCCGCCTCCACCACCACCATTTACCATCACTCCCCCAACATGTAACGTAACGAAGATTCACTACTGTCTACTATACGCTCATATGCAAAACAGACAGTACCTGGATATTTAACTCTACCATCAACAAGTTATTTGCATTAAATAAATGCCTTCATTTACATTTCCAGCATCTCCACCTTCTGAAGAAATTCTCAAATTCACCAAAAACTTAATCGCCAATTCTTCTGCAGAAGTTCCATCAACACCACCAACTAGTGACGTCAATCCAACAACGACCAATGAAAGCCTCCACCGCCACCACCTCTCACTGAATCCAACCAATCAGAAGCCTTACCACCAGAAACATCTTCTAATTCGTCTACTGAATTAAAAAACGAAGTAACACCACCTTCCTCTACTCCACCACCGCCTTCTCTACTTAGCTCACGTCGATTACCTGGAACACCATGGGTTAAACATAAAGGACTCGTATTCTACACCACAAGGCTATACCCCTGCAACCCAATGACTCCCCTAGAACTCACCAAAACATCTCCAAGACAACACTGTACATACCAAAGCGAAGAAAGACCATTCCCTACCTACAACCAGATACTCCACCAACTCCAAACCACGAATACTACTACAGCTCTCCCATAAGTGTGATAAAAACTCTCTCGAAAACAATTTACCGCACTGATAAACGGTTTAAGACCATAACCATCTCATCCTGCTTGCTCCCCTTTCTGACACCCCCAGCTCCTACCGCTGCCTTCGCCATCCTCTCCTAGTGAGCCAAGCAATGACATCAGTCAAGCCTCACTATCTACGTCTCCAGTACTTTTGTACCACATGTCCCAGAGTGGTTGGGCCACTTGCCTTGATTCCTCCTCTTCCCCTCCTCCCCATCCTTTTCCAGTTATTTCCATCCTTCCTTATCCTTCTTCCTTCCCATCTTACGACAGCTCTCGTCGTCCTCGATTCGACTTGAAAAAGCCCACTGTGTGGGCAAAACGTTGTCAATAAAGGATCACATTAAACTGCATATGTGTTTATGTTTCCATTGTGTCGATATTTTATACCATTTATTTTCATTCTCACTGCAGCCTTGGCAACAAGGCACTGAAGGGTGTTGCCAGCTGCAGAGGGCCTGATTCTTCCTTCATTTTTCCGGGGGGCGCATAGTGATGCATCAGAGAATGGTTTCCGGGACACTACCAGTCAGGTAACCATTGGAAAATTTGGAGAGTTCAGACAACGATCTCTGAAACATCCCCAAGTGCCTGACTGAGCATTTGTTTTCCATTTTGTAGCCTTCAACTGGTGGAACCCCCTGCTGAGCGTCCTGTAGGGTTAAATGTTCTTCACCTGCTGCACTGTCACGGAGGTTAATGTTGGTACTGGGAACTCTGGGTGGATGCCTGTCCTTCAGAGCTTGTGCTGTAATGACTTCCTTATGGGCGATGGTATCCTCACTGGTCATAAGCCTCAGAGCTCCAGTAGTATTACCCTCTTCTATTTTTTTGCTAATTTGTTCTCTAATTTTTGAGGCTTCATGTGTTCTGTTGTTGGCATTTTCCCGAGGGGTGTTTGTAGCCCTAGTGGGGAGACGGATGAGGTTGTCATCTCTGGGGAATGCATTTATTGCCCTGATAGCAGATGTTGCTAGGGACTTGTCTCTCCTTGGGGGGATGATGGGTGAAGCAAGGCATGGGTGCATGGGTCAGGTGGGGAGCAGCCTGCCTGACACTAGGCAACACCCTTGTTCAGTCAGACACATGACCTAGACAGAGATCTGAGGCGAAGACTAGGGATGTGAGGAGAGGACCAGGGATGTGAGGAGAGGACCAGGGATGTGAGGAGAGGACCAGGGATGTGAGGAGAGGACCAGGGATGTGAGGAGAGGACCGGGATGTGAGGAGAGGGGCCATGGATGTGAGAGAGGACCAGGGATGTGAGGAGAGGACCAGGGATGTGAGGAGAGGACCAGGGATGTGAGGAGAGGACCAGGGATGTGAGGAGAGGACCAGGGATGTGAGGAGAGGACCAGGGATGTGAGGAGAGGACCAGGGATATGAGGAAGGACCAGGATGTGAGGAGAGGACCAGGGGTTGAGGAGAGAACCAGGGATTTGAGGAGAGAGACCAGGGATGTTGGGGGAGAGGACCCAAAGGGACGTGAGGAGAGGCCAGGATGTGAGGAGAGGACCAGGGATGTGAGGAGAGGACAAGGGACGTGAGGAGAGGACCAGGATGTGAGGAGAGGACCAGGGATGTGAGGAGAGGACCCGGGATGTTGAGGAGAGGACCAGGGATGTGAGGAAGGACAGGGATGTGAGGAAGGGCCAGGGATGTGAGGAGAGGACACGGGATGTGAGGAGAGGACCAGGGATGGAGGAGGACCAGGGATGTAGGAGAGGACCAGGGATGTGAGGAGAGAACCAGGGGTGTGAGGAGAGGACCAGGATGTGAGGAGAGGACCAGGGATGTGAGGAGAGGACCAGGGATATGAGGAGAGGGACCAGGGATGTGAGAGAGGAAACCCGGGATGTAGGAAGAACCAGGGATTTTAGGAGAGGACCAGGGATTGAGGAGAGACCCAGGGACTGAGGAGAGGGAACCAGGGATGTGAGGAGAGGACCAGGGATGTGAGGAGAGGACCAGGGATGCCCAGGAGAGAACCAGGGATGTGAGGAGAGGACCAGAGATGTGAGGAGAGAACCAGGGATGTGAGGAGAGAACCAGGGATGTGAGGAGAGGACCAGGGATGTGAGGAGAGGACCAGGGATGTGAGGAGGGGACCAGGGATGTGAGGAGAGGACCAGGGATGTGAGGAGAGAACCAGGGATGTGAGGAGAGGACCAGGGATGTGAGGAGAGGACCACGGATGTGAGGAGAGGACCAGGGATATGAGGGGAGACCAGGGATGTGAGGAGAGAACCAGGATTTGAGGAGAGGAAACCAGGGATGTGAGGAGAGGACCAGGGACGTGAGGAGAGGACCAGGGATGTGAGGAGAGGACCAGGGATGTGAGGAGAGGACCAGGGATGTGAGGAGAGGACCAGGGATGTGAGGAGAAGACCAGGGATGTGGGGGAGAGGACCAGGGAGGTGAAGAGAGGACCAGGGAGATGGGGGAGAGGACCAGGGATGTGAGAGAAAGGGCCAGGATGTGAGGAGGACCAGGGATGTGAGGAGAGAACCAGGGATGTGAGGAGGGACCAGGGATGTGAAGGAGGACCAGGAGGTGAAGAGAGGACCAGGGATGTGAGGAGAGGACCAGGGGGGTGAGGAGAGAACCAGGGATGTGAAGGAGGACCAGGGGGGTGAGGAAAAGGACCAGGAGGTGAGGAGAGGACCAGGGAGGTGAGGAGAGGACCAGGGATGTGAGGAGAGGACCAGGGAGGTGAGGAGAGGACCAGGGATGTGAGGAGAGGACCAGGGATGTGAAGAAGGACCAGGATGTGGGAAAAGAGGACCAGGTGTGAGGAGAGACCAGGGAGGTGAGGAGGAAACCCGGGATTGAGGAGAGGACAGGGATGTGAGGAGAGGACCAGATGTGAGGAGAGGACCAGGGATGTAGGAAGGACCGGGATTTTGAGGAGAGGACCAGGGATGTGAGGAGAGGACCAGGGATGTGAGGAGAGGACCAGGGAGGTGAGGAGAGACCAGGGATGTGAGGAGAGGACCAGGGATGTGAGGAGAGGAACCAGGGATGTGAGGAGAGGACCAGGGATGTGAGGAGAGGACCAGGGATGTGAGGAGAGGACCAGGGATGTGAGGAGAGGACCAGGGATGTGAAGGAGAGGACCAGGAGGTGAGGAAAAAGGACCAGGGAGGTGAGGAGAGGACCAGGATGGAGGAGAGGGCCAGGGATGTGAGGGGAGGACCCGGGATGTGAGGAGGACCAGGGATGTGAGGAGAGGACCAGGGATGTGAGGAGAGGACCAGGGAGGTGAGGAGAGGACCAGGGAGGTGAGGAGAGGACCAGGGAGGTGAGGAGAGGGACCAGGGATTGAAAGGAGGACCAGGGGTGTGAGGAGAGGACCGGGAGGTGAGGAGAGGACAGGGATGTGAAGATAAGATAAGATAAGAGATAAGATTTCGTTCGGATTTTTAACCCCGGAGGGTTAGCCACCCAGGATAACCCAAGAAAGTCAGTGCGTCATCGAGGACTGTCTAACTTATTTCCATTGGGGTCCTTAATCTTGTCCCCCAGGATGCGACCCACACCAGTCGTCTAACACCCAGGTACCTATTTGCTGCTAGGTGAACAGGACAATAGGTTTTAAGGAAAAACGTGTCAGAATTTTCCACCCCCCCCCCCCCGGGAATCGAACCCGGGCCTCCGTGTGTGAAGCGGAGGTTTTTAGCCAACAGGCCAAACCAGGGAGGTGAAAGGGGAGGACCAGGGAGGTGAGGAGAGGACCAGGGAGGTGAGGAGAGGACCAGGGAGGTGAGGAGAGGACCAGGGAGGTGAGGAGAGGACCAGGGATGTGAGGAGAGGACCAGGGATGTGAGGAGAGAATCAGGGAAAGTGAGGAAGTAGACCAGGGATGTGAGGGGAGAACCAGGGATGTGAGGAGAAGACCAGGGGTGTGAGGAGAGGGCCAGGGAGGTGAAGAGAGGACCAGGGAGGTGAGGAGAGGACCAGGGATGTGAAGAGAGGACCAGGGATGTGAGGACAGGACCAGGGATGTGAGGAGAGAACCAGGGATGTGAGGAGAGGACCAGGGATGTGAGGAGAGGACCAGGGATGTGAGGAGAGGACCAGGGATGTGAGGAGAGGACCAGGGAGGTGAGGAGAGGGGAGTGGCTTTATCAATTCACTAACAGTCCACATGACTGACTACTATTGTTTCTTACATATTATTCCACTTGGAATCACCTTTGTCACTGAGAATCACCCTGGTCACTGGGCACAATATTCACAATGTTCCCAGTATTAACCCTGATATTCTCCCAGATATTTTTTGAGGCCTTTCACTTTCAGGTTTAAAGCTTCTTCAGATGTAACATTTTTCTCTAAATTTAATAGGCTTAGATGAAAAAAATGGGGCATTTTGGAGTTTTTGAGACGTTTTATGTTTGTAGAAATGTTTGTGGCAAAGTCTATGTTGTGTTAATTTTTTTATGTGTTTAATGACAGGAAGGAGGTGTTGGCAGTGAGTGACAGACAGGAGGGTCTTCAGTCGTCTGTAACGAGGTTGTTGGATGACCGGCGACTGTTAGTGTCTGATCTCATCCAGGCTGGAGTGCTGTCACACCATACAAGGTACTGTGCTTGTCCTCTGTCTGGCTCATATTAGAGACCAAAGAGCAGAACAGGGTGACCAAGGTATCAAATATGATATTAGAGATGACAGAGCAGAACAGGGCGACTGAAGTGGTGATATAAATTTGACTCTGGGCTTCCATCGGCAGGTCGAGGCTCGAGATCCGTGGCAGCGGAGCACCAGAGGGCGGCGGAGGGGTGCCGTCTGGACGAACCGGTTCTGGGAGCCACAGTAACGACTCTGGGGTGGCGCTGTTACTAGAGCGGGCCCACCAGGCCTTCACCACCACCGACCACACCCCGTCACCCACACCTACCAATCAGAGAGCTTCCGATCAGGTAAACAACCATCCAGATTGTGTTTTACTGCTCGACCAGCTGGTCTAACACTGTCACCCAGATTAAAGATTAAAGATTATTTCAACACGATATAATATTTCTACAAAGGTGGATGACATTTAGGGTTGCATGCAGAAATACTCTTAATATGCAGAGCATTTCGGGCAAATTTAAGCCTTTCTTCATATTAATAAGGCAATAGCTAATTGTGGATGTGGATGTGTGAAGCAATCTTCCGAGTAGGGTGATAGAGGCTAGGACCTTGGATAGCTTTAAAAAGAGACTGGACAAATATGAGTGAGAGGGGCCGGGTTTGATTGGTGTCGTGGGTACGGGAGTAAATTCTTGGATAGCTTTGGGTAGTGGTGGTTTTGATAAGGACCTGCCTTGTATGGGCCAGTAGGCCTTCTGCAATGTTCCTCCGTTCTTATGTTCATATATACATTCTCTTTGGTAGTTGTAAAAATAAATTTAGGAGTTACAGTGAATACAAGACAATTGGATATCATATTAGTACATGCTATATGACTTTTGTGGATTTGAATTGCCTTAAGAATTACAGGTGATGAGGATTCTGTACATTAATGTGAACACATTCAATATTTTAATGGTTGTGAGCATTACAGATATTGAGAATAAGAATATATTGTTTTTCATATGTTTGTGGCAATGAGAATTTGGATAGTATATAGTTTTCTCATATCTAGCTGTTGTTGGGATATGTTAGGGAGAGAAGGTGTTTTTGTTTATGGTACTTTTGAAGATGCTGGCTGAGACAGTGGTTCTGGAGATGCAGGCTGAGACAGTGGTTCTGGAGATGCAGGCTGAGACAGTGGTTCTGGAGATGCAGGCTGAGACAGTGGTTCTGGAGATGCAGGCTGAGACAGTGGTTCTGGAGATGCAGGCTGAGACAGTGGTTCTGGAGATGCTGGCTGAGACAGTGGTTCTGGAGATGCAGGCTGAGACAGTGGTTCTGGAGATGCTGGCTGAGACAGTGGCTCTGGAGATGCAGGCTGAGACAGTGGTTCTGGAGATGCTGGCTGAGACAGTGCTCTGGAGATGCAGGCTGAGACATGGTTCGGAGATGCTGGCTGAGACAGTGGCTCGGAGATGCAGGCTGAGACAGTGGTTCTGGAGATGCTGGCTGAGACAGTGGTTCTGGAGATGCAGGCTGAGACAGTGGTTCTGGAGATGCAGGCTGAGACAGTGGTTCTGGAGATGCTGGCTGAGACAGTGGTTCTGAGATGCAGGCTGAGACAGTGGTTTTTGGAGATGCTGGCTGAGACAGTGGTTTCTGGAGATGTGGGCTGAGACAGTGGTTCTGGAGATGCTGCTTTAGACAGTGGTCTGGAGATGCTGGCTGAGACAGTGGTTTTTGGAGATGCTGGCTGAGACAGTTTTTTCTGGAGATGCTGGCTGAGACAGTGGTTATGGATGCTGGCTGAGACAGTGGGTTTTGGAGATGCTGGCTGAGATGTGGTTCTGGAGATACTGGCTGAGACAGTGGCTTTGGAGATGCAGGCTGAGACAATGGCTTTGGAGATGCAGGCTGAGACAGTGGCATTGGAGATGCTGGCTGAGACAGTGGTTCTGGAGATGCAGGCTGAGAAAAGTGGTTCTGGAGATGCTGGCTGAGATAGTGGCTTTGGGAGATGCTGGCTGAGCATGGTTCTGGAGATGCAGGCTGAGACATGGTTCTGGAGATGCTGGCTGAGATTTGGTTCTGGAGAGCTGGCTGAGACAGTGGCTTTGGAGAGCTGGCTGAGACAGTGGTTTTGGAGATGCAGGCTGGAGACAGTGGTTCTGGAGATGCTGGCTGAGATAGTGGCTTTGGAGATGCTGGCTGAGACAGTGGTTCTGGAGATGCAGGCTGAGACAGTGGTTCTGGAGATGCTGGCTGAGATGTGGTTCTGGAGATGCTGGCTGAGACAGTGGCATTGGAGATGCTGGCTGAGACAGTGGTTCTGGAGATGCAGGCTGAGACAGTGGTTCTGGAGATGCTGGCTGAGATAGTGGCTTTGGAGATGCTGGCTGAGACAGTGGTTCTGGAGATGGAGGCTGAGACAGTGGTTCTGGAGATGCTGGCTGAGATGTGGTTCTGGAGATGCTGGCTGAGACAGTGGCATTGGAGATGCTGGCTGAGACAGTGGTTCTGGAGATGCAGGCTGAGACAGTGGTTCTGGAGATGCTGGCTGAGATAGTGGCTTTGGAGATGCTGGCTGAGACAGTGGTTCTGGAGATGCAGGCTGAGACAGTGGTTCTGGAGATGCTGGCTGAGATGTGGTTCTGGAGATGCTGGCTGAGACAGTGGTTCTGGAAATGCAAGCTGAGACAGTGGTTCTGGAAATGCAAGCTGAGAGTGGTTCTGGAAATGCAAGCTGAGACAGTGGTTCTGGAAATGCAAGCTGAGACAGTGGTTCTGGAGATTTCCAGCAGAGAGTTTCAGATTTTGGGCACTTTTATGTACTTTGAATTTTTACAGAGGTTAAGCCAGACACAGGGTATGTCATAGAGATTTTTGTTCCTAGTATTATGTCTATGGGTCCTGTTGCAACTATCAAGAAAGTGCTTCAGGTTGGGATTAATATTAGAATTTATTGTTCTGTATACATAGGATGCACAGTAGTATGTGTCTTTGAAGATGGGGGGGGGGGGATGTGTCTTCTAGCAATGTGATCATTCATACTGCGATTTTTGTTGGGTTACAGTTGGCTTAAGGTGAACTGCTATTGTGGATCCCCAGCCACAGATATCATAGGTGAGGTAGGGGTAGATCAGTAAATAATATAATGCATGTAGTGCTGTTTGTGGTACATAATAACAAATCTTTGAGAGGATGCCAACTGTTTGGGACACTTTTTGTTATGTGTTGGATGTGGATGTTGAATTTCAAGTTGCTGTCAAAGTGTAGATCCAGAAATTTTTCCCCCCCTTATTTTAGCAAAAAGTTTTTTTTATCATAATGTTTAGTTGGGCTTATTTCTCTGCTCCCAAACTAATATAGGTTTTGTCAGTGTTTATGGAGTTTTTGTAGCCATCCCGGTGATTTTTAAAGCTCTTCTTAACAATGTTTTTTGAGTATGCTGGATTTAGGTGGGAGCGCAAAATTGTGTCATCAGCAAAGAGAAAAGGTCAAGTTGTTGCGATTCATTTTGGGGAAAGGGCGTTGATGCATAAGAGAAAAAGGGAGGCGAAGAACAATTTCCCGTAAAACCACTCCCGAGGTCTGTTGAGGGGGTTGTGTCCTTAACCCTTAAATGGGGCCCAAAAATTTTATTACTTATCTACCGTAGGCCCCAAATTTTTTGGGGAAAAAAAAATCATTTGTTTTTTAATAGGAAAAAAGAGAAATGGTACCCCGGCATCCCCAAATTTTTTTAAATGGCAACAGTGAGTGCGCACCCCCCTTCTCTTATTTTAAGGCGACCCGGGTTACGTGGCAATGTTTTAATGTAGACACTAAAACGTATATATACGTTTGGGGGGATACGGTAAAAAAGTAAATATCGTTTGGACCGTTTACGGTTAATAAAAGAATATTCTGCTGTTAGTAAGTAAAAACTTAAAATATGCAAGTGCGGGCCTCTTTATCCCTATGGGCAAGTTTGTGATATGGATGCATGAAACTATGTATCAAAAGCAAGTAATGGGGGGTAGAGGACAGACCTGTTTGAATGATAGTGATGGGACCTGAGCTAGATATCCTGGTTTGTTTTGTAGTGAATTAATAATAAGGCCCGGTGGCCTGGTGGCTAAAGCTCCCGCTTCACACACGGAGGGCCCGGGTTCGATTCCCGGCGGGTGGACACGTTTCCTTACACCTGTTGTCCTGTTCACCTAGCAGCAAATAGGTACCTGGGTGTTAGTCGACTGGTGTGGGTCGCATCCTGGGGGACAAGATTAAGGACCCCAATGGAAATAAGTTAGACAGTCCTCGATGACGCACTGACTTTCTTGGGTTATCCTGGGTGGCTAACCCTCCGGGGTTAAAAATCCGAACGAAATCTTATCTTATCTTCAGCGGGCTGGGTTGGAGCCAGATAGAGGGATGTCGGGAAGTTTCCATCTAAGTAATCGCTTGCTCAGGTATTGGTGTCTGGAATCTTACTGGCGAAAGTTGATCCTATGGTTGAAAAGAAGCTATTTACCTTGTTAGATGTTTTATTCAGACTATTGTCAGAGATCTGCCAGCCGGCCCAACACCCCATCACTCAGATCAGATGGAGAGATTCTGATTATGTAATATTCATCCAGAGTACATTACATTTAATGAGGTTGAGTCTCAGTACTCTGTTCAGCCTCAGTACTCACTACCAGAGTACATTACTGGTACTATACATGATTAATGAGGTTGTTCACCCTTAGGACTCACTACCAGAACAACCATCACTGCTGGTACCACCTTCAGTCTATGACTACGTGGCTGGTCTTAGGTCTCATACCCATCCTTCAAACGGTCTCAGTGTCCAGCTTCATCATGGCCAGACTCATGTTATACAGGGTAAGTAACTTTTAATCAGCTTCAGTTTGTTAAGTTTTGTCTTGAAGAGTCTTGATCCCCTTAAACTTATGTATGAAAGAAGGGTGTTGAAGAGTCTTGGTTCCTTTACAAGTATACACCCCAGCTTTTCACTGGGGAATTTTGGGGGATATTCAGTCCCTCCAGTATACTGCTGGTGTGTGTATATGGTTGTTAGTGTGGCTTGACCTTCAAGATGGCCAACAAAATGGTCAATAAAACTTAAACTACCAAATGACCAAAATTGTGACGTTTGTGGGTGTTTTATGAGCACACAAGTGTTTAACAGTGATGTTTGTGTTTTATGAGCATGTGAGTGTCTAATAGTGATGCTTGTGAGTGTTTTATGAGCATGTGAGTGTTTAATAGTGATTCTTGTGAGTGTTTTATGAGCATGTGAGTGTCTAATAGTGATGCTTGTGAGTGTTTTATGAGCATGTGAGTGTCTAATAGTGATGCTTGTGAGTGTTTTATGAGCATGTGAGTGTCTAATAGTGATGCTTGTGAGTGTTTTTATGAGCATGTGGTGTCCCAATAGTGATGCTTGTGAGTGTTTTTTTGAGCATTGAGTGTTAATAGTGATGCTTGTGAGTGTTTTTATGAGCATGTGAGTGTCTAATAGTGATGCTTGTGAGTGTTTTATGAGCATGTGAGTGTCTAATAGTGATGCTTGTGAGTGTTTTATGAGCATGTGAGTGTCTAATAGTGATGCTTGGAGTGTTTTAATGAGCATGTGAGTGTCTAATAGTGATGCTTGTGAGTGTTTTATGAGCATGTGAGTGTCTAATAGTGATGCTTGTGAGTGTTTTATGAGCATGTGAGTGTCTAATAGTGATGCTTGTGAGTGTTTTATGAGCATGTGAGTGTTTAATAGTGATGCTTGTGAGTGTTTTATGAGCATGTGAGTGTCTAATAGTGATGCTTGTGAGTGTTTTATGAGCATGTGAGTGTCTAATAGTGATGCTTGTGAGTGTTTTATGAGCATGTGAGTGTTTAATAGTGATGCTTGTGAGTGTTTTATGAGCATGTTGAGTGTTTAAAGTGAAGCTTGGGGAGTGTTTAAATGACATGTGAGTGTCTAATAGTGATGCTTGTGAGTGTTTTATGAGCAGTGGAGTGTCTAATAGTGATGCTTTTGAGTGTTTTATGATCATGTGAGTGTCTAAAGTGATGCTTGTGAGTGTTTTATGAGCATGTGAGTGTCTAATAGTAATTTTTGTGTTTTATGAGCATGTGAGTGTCTAATAGTGATGCTTGTGAGTGTTTTATGAGCATGTGAGTGTCTAATAGTGATGCTTGTGAGTGTTTTATGAGCATGCGAGTGTTTAATAGTAATTTTTGTGTTTTATGAGCACACATATTTGGCACACACTTGTCTTCTCTGAGGTTGTCAGAGCCGGGCAGAAATTTGCATCAGCATCATAGAAGTTGAGAAGATGATCACTGAGTAAATAATTTAACTGCTTATTATAAATGGCTTTAACGATGGTACTTATGTGTTGTCAGGTGAGAACAGCAGTGGTGGTGCTGGTGGTGATGACCTGGGGTTAGTCTATGACTCTGATTCCTCACTCACCATCGCTGCTAACAAGAGCATCAGCCTAACCACCTCACTGAGCCAGCAGTGCGGCCTGGAGCTGCGCACTGCACACGACTGCACCGCCACCCCACCACCACCGCAGTCACCACCACCGCCATGCCAGACAGTCACCACACCAGCGAGGTCACACAAGGTCTGATTCTGAAGCTTCTGATAGATCCCAGGATGCTCAGCACTGCCGGAAACCATCCTCTCATGAACACGGTACCTGTTATTATTATTACAGCCTCTCCTCACTTAACGACGGAGTCCCGTTCCTAAGATAATGTTGGTAAATGAAGTCATTGCTAAGCAGGGAGTATACTATAATGGTAGTGGGTTTGTGTCAGCCATCATTGATATTGTTTTAATGTCACCTTTGCTCTATTTATAACATTTTTAGTATATTTTTAAATGTTTATACAGTACTGTACTGTATATTGTAGTAAACAGTATAGAGGAAATCAGCTGTAATATACATTATATAGGTATGGATACTGGTCAGAGAGCCCGTCGTAAGTCCGAGTTGTTGGTAAACAAATACGTCACTAAGTGAGGAGAGGCTGTATTATTATTATTGTTATTATCATTATTATTAAGTACACCAGTAGTTTATCACCTGGATTAGATGACCCAATAAAGGAAACACATTAACCATCATTCTTTCAAACACTCTTGCCAGAAGTATGCTGACATAATAGTTTAGATGACCCTCTGAATTATGACCTCAGTCATCTTTTCGAGTGCTGCCACTGTACTTCCCACCTCCAATACTCAAGTCCAGATAACCGGTTTCCCTTTATCCCTTCATAAATGTTACCTTGCTACACTTCAACAGCACATCAAGTCATAAAAACCAATTACCTCCACTCTCTCCTATAATGCTCACTCATGCTTGCTGGAAGTCCAAGCCCCTCACACACATAGCCTCCTTTACTCCTTCCCTCCAACCCTTCCTAGGATGTCCCCTACTCCACTTTCCTTCCACTGCAGATTTATATGCTCGCCAAGTCATTCTATTTCATCCCATCGTCTCTAAATGTCTGAACCATCTCAACAACCCCTTTTGAAAATACTTTTAGTAACCGTGCACCTCCTAATCTTCAAGCTATGGATTCTTTGCATAATATTCACACCACACATTGCCCTCAGACATGACATCTCCACTGCCTCCAGCCTTCTCCTTGTTGCAACATTCACCACCCATGCCTCACACTCATATCAGAGCATTTTTATCGCTATACTCTCATACGTTCCGGTCTTTGTCTCCACAGACTCCTTAGTGCACAACTCACCTTTTTTTCTTATCAGTTCTCTGGTTCACCTCATCTCTCATAGACCCATCTGCTAACAAGTTCACTCTCAAATATATAAACACATTCGCTTCCTCTGTATTTCATTTTCTAAACTTTTTATCCTCATCACCTTGCTCTTTCCTATGTTCACTTTTAATTTTCTTCTTTTACATACACTCCCAAATTCATCAACCAACCTCTGCAACTTATCTTCAGAATCTCCCAACAGCATCAGCAAAAAGTAACTGTGACAACTCCCACTTTGTGTTAGATTCTCTTGCCAACACCCAAGTATTCACTTCTCTTACAACCCCATCTATAAATATACTGAACAACTATGGTGACATCACGCATCCCTGTCTAAGGCCTACTTTTACTGGGAAATAATCTCCCTGTCTCCTACCTGAGACTCACTACCCTAGTAAAAACTCTTAACTGCTTTTGGTAAACTACCTCCTATTCCATACACTTGTAACATCTTATTGTAGCCAGCTGGCCCAGTGGCTAACACGTCGGTCTGGAGTTTTATGACTCTCTGACCACTGGTTCCATCCCCACCCGTGGTATGGTTTGTAACATCTGCCACATTGCTCCCCTATCAACCCTATCATATGCCTTTTCCAAATCCATAAATGCCTTTTCCCAATCCATAAACTTCTTTACCCTTATCTTGATGCTCTTCATTTATATATTTCACTGTAAACACTTGGTCTACACACCCCCTACCATTCCTAAAACCCCCTTGTTTATCTACGATCCTGCTGTCCACCTTACCTGTAGTATTTTCAATAGTAACTCTACTATACACTTTACCAAGTATACTCAACAGTCTTATTCCCCTATAATTCTTGCACTCTTTTTTGTCCCCTTTGCCTTTTTACAAAAGAACTGTACATGCTCATTACCAGTCCCTAGGTACCTTACCCTCTTCTATACATTTATTAAACAAAAGTACCAACTGTTCCAGAACTATATCCCACCTGCTTGTAACATTTCTGTCTTGATCCCATCAATAGACTTATTTCCTTATAGTTTTTACACTCTCTATGTATATAGAGGAACTTTATAAGAGAAATGACTGTATATAGAAGAACTTTATAAGAGAACTGACTGTATATAGAGGAACTTTATAAAAGAACTGACAGTATATAAGAGAGCGTTATAAGAGAGCTGACTGTGTATAGTGGCGCTTTTTAAGAGAGCTGACTGTTTATAGAGGTGCATTATAAGAGAACTGACTGTATATGGAGGAGCTTCATAAGAGAACTGACTGTATATAAAGGAGCTTTATAAGAGAGCTGACAGTAGTTACCTAAGCATCTCCTTCCTCTTATAACCTGTAATGAACACATTTTTTTACACTGTTTTTTGGCACAGGACGAGAGGGGAACGACTCATACCAAGGAAGACTGACCCGGGACCCACTGGGGACTGATCCCCGTGAGTCTCAGCGCTACCGTGTAGCTCGGGAACTGTTGGACACTGAAAAGAAGTACTGCAAGACCCTCTGGACCATTCAAGACACTTTTGCCGACCCTCTGAAGAAAGCTGGCATCCTGTCCCATAAGGATATCACGTAAGAATGATATCCTGACTGGTTCTGTGACCTCCTTATTCTATCTCACGAGGATGTCATCCTAGAACTGTCACGTTATTATCCTCAAATTCAAATACAGTGGACCCTCGGTTATCGGCTGTAATCCGTTCCAGAAGGTCAGCCGAAAACCGAAATGGCTGAAAGCCAAAATAATATTTCCCATAAGAATTAATGTAAATACAATTAATCCATTCCAGACGAAAATATTCACAAAAAATAATTTTTTAACAATTATATAAATATTACACACCTTTACTGAAGGCTAATGCTGGCTTCTGGAAGATAGGGAAGAGGAAAGAGGGAGGAGTTAGTGTTTGGAAGGGGAATCCCCCTCCATAAAGACATTAGGTAGCAAAGCCTTCTCTGGGGTTACTTCCCTTCTTTGTCTTTTAATGCCACTACGACCAGCTTGAGAGTCACTGGACCCCCGTCTCACAAAATAACTGTCCAGGGTGCTCTGTTTCTGGCATTTCTAAGATTTCTCTGAAGTGGGACAGGGTATTGTCACTAAACATGTTGCAGATATGGTTTGTTTCAGCTTTGTCAGGGTGGTACTTCTCAACAAAACTTTGCACATCATTCCACTTTGCACAAATGTTCTTAATCAATGAAGAAGGCACCACCGTCACTCCCTCTTCCTCCTCCTCTGAAGCAAGTTCCTCAGCTGCAGTCTGTTGCGTTCAGCTTGAAGCTCTTGCAGCTCTTCAGTGGTAAGCTCTTCCCTGTGGTCCTCCACCAACTCTTCCACATCCTCGCCACTCACCTCCAACCCCAGGGACTTCCCTAGTGCCACAATACAGTCCACAGGGTCAGCAGGGTCAGGGGTCAGCCTCAAACTCTTCAAAATCCCTCTCTTGGATACAATCTGGCCACAGTTTTCTCCATGCAGAGTTCAATGTCCTGGAAGTCACTCCCTCCTAAGCCTTACTTATAAGGCTTATGCAGTGGAGGATAGTGAAGTGATTCCTCCATAAATCTTTTAGAATCAACTGAGTGTCCAAGGTCACTTCAAAGCACTTATGAAACACTGCTTTTGTGTAGAGTTTTTTGAAGTTAGAAATGACCTGCTGGTCCATGGGCTGGAGGAGACAAGTGGTGTTAGGAGGCAAGAACTTCACTTGTATAAAATTGAAGTCCCTAAACAGTTGGTATTGCAAGTCTGGAGGATGTGCAGGAGCACTGTCCAGTACCAGGAGGCACTTGAGTGGCAATTTCTTTTCCAGGAGGTATTTTTTCACACTTGGGCCAAACACATCATTAACCCACTCTTTGAAAATTTACCTTGTGACTCATGCCTTATAATTAGCTTTCCACATCACACACAATCTGTTCTTCATGACATTGTTTTTCTTGAACACTCTGGGATTTTCTGAGTGATACACAAGTAAAGGCTTCACTTTGAAATTCCCACTAGTATTGCCACACAACAAAAGAGTAAGCCTGTCTTTCACAGGCTTGTGTCCTGGCAGTGCCTTTTCCTCCTGGGTAATGTAGGTCCTGTTTGGGATTTTCTTCCAAAACAGGCCTGTTTCATCACAATTGAACACTTGTTGGGGTTTGAATCCTTCAGCCTCTATGTACCCCTGGAATTCCTGCATGAATTTTTCAGCCGCACATTTATCAGAACTTGCAGCCTCACCGTGCCTTACAACATTGTGTATGCCACTATGCTTCTTAAATCTATCAAACCAGCCTTTGCTGGCACTAAATTCACAAACTGCAGCACTTGTTCCAGGCATTTTCTTTGCAAGATTCTCATGCAACTGCCTTGCCTTCTCACAAATAATCAACTCCACAACATAGTCTCCCACTAATTCTTTTTCCTTAATCCACAATAATAATAACTTTTCCATCTCTTCCATTATTGGTGGCCTTTGTTTAGTCAGAAAAGTTACTTCTTTTGCAACATTAGCATCCTTGATTTGTTCTTTCTTTGCCAGGATGGATGTAATTGTTGATTTATTTTTGCTGTACATCCTGGCAAGTTCCACCACCTTCATACCACTCTCAAACTTTTCTATCACTTCATGTTTAAATTCCATGGTGTTTCTCACTTTCTTTACCACAGAACTTTCTTTGGAGTCATGGTTACTTATTTCACAGTTGTGCTGCAAAAATAACACAAACTACAATGGGAAATAAGCAAAATGTTTGGATGTATGAGCAGAAGCTTCCTCAACTGCCGAGTGACACAGCCAAACTGACGCGCAAGCCACCCCAGCTGGCGGACGGACGTGTTCCGAACAGCCGATCACCAAATTAACAGCTGATAACCGGGAGCCGAAAAACCGGCCAATCACCGAATTGGCCGATAACAGAACCGGCTGATAACCTGGGGTCCACTGTATTTATTTTTCTGCAAAGTATACAATGTGTAGTTGATATGTATTAAAATATTGTTAAAAACAAAGAAAGCCACTAACATGCATGAGCATTTTGAGAGGACTAATGCTAATACAGCCTCTCCTCACTTAGAAACGTTCTCGTTTACTGATGACTTGAACTTAAGATGGGCTTTCTGACCAGTATGCATATCTAAATAATGTATATTAGAGCTGGCTTCCTCTCTTCTGTTTAATACAGTATATGCACAGTAAATTAATAAACATTTAAAAATATACCAGAAATGTTATAAATGGGGCCATTGTGACATTAAAACAATATCAAAGATAGTTGACACAAACCCATTACCATTATAGAATGCTCCTCACTTAGTGACGAGTTCATTTACCAGTGTGGTCTTAGGAACGGAACTCTATCATTAAGTGAGGTGAGGCTGTATTTAATAATAATAATAATAATAATAATAGTATCTTTACATGTATTTACTACAAGTACATGTACAAGGTATACAGACCATAGCTGATATCAGTGACATACTACCATACGGAAAGCCACTTGTTTTGCAGAGCATTTCCCGCAAATTAGGTCAGTTTTATCTCAAGATGCGACCCACACCAATACACTAACACCCAGGTACCCATTTTACTGGAGTTTACCTGGAGAGAGTTCCGGGGGTCAACGCCCCCGCGGCCCGGTCTGTGACCAGGCCTCCTGGTGGATCAGAGCCTGATCAACCAGGCTGTTACTGCTGGCTGCATGCAAACCAACGTATGAGTCACAGCCCGGCTGGTCAGGAATCGACTTTAGGTGCTTGTCCAGCGCCAGCTGGAAGACTGCCAGGGGTCTGTTGGTAATCCCCCTTATGTATGCTGGGAGGCAGTTGAACAGTCTCGGGCCCCTGACACTTATTGTATGGTCTCCTAACGTGCTAGTGACACCCCTGCTTTTCATTGGGGGGATGTTGCATCGTCTGCCAAATCATTTGCTTTCGTAGTGAGTGATTTTCGTGTGCAAGTTCGGTACTAGTCCCTCTAGGAATTTCCAGGTGTATATAATCATGTATCTCTCCTGCCTGCGTTCCAGGGAATACAGGTTCAGGAACCTGAAGTGCTCCCAGTAATTGAGGTGTTTTATCTCCGTTATGCGTGCCGTGAAGGTTCTCTGTACATTTTCTAGGTCAGCAATTTCACCTGCCTTGAAAGGTGCTGTTAGTATGCAGCAATATTCCAGCCTAGATAGAACAAGTGGCCTGAAGAGTGTCATTATGGGCTTGGCCTCCCTAGTTTTGAAGGTTCTCATTATCCATCCTGTCATTTTTCTAGCAGATGCAATTGATACAATGTTATGGTCCTTGAAGGTGAGATCCTCCGACATGATCACTCCCAGGTCTTTGACGTTGGTGTTTTGCTCTATTTTGTGGCCAGAATTTGTTTTGTACTCTGATGAAGATTTAATTTCCTCGTGTTTACCATATCTGAGTAATTGAAATTTCTCAACGTTGAACTTCATGTTGTTTTCTGCAGCCCACTGAAAGATTTGGTTGATGGGTGAACATAGACAGCTGATGTTAGGAAACACATCCGATGTTTCCACCCCTTCGCCGGGAATCGAGCTACTTAAAACTAGACTGGAGTTGGTGATCATCCACACAGCAGCTTTTTGTTGGGTTATTAATGGTTCAAGGTGATTGGTTATAGTATTTCCCCAAACACAAATACCATAAGTTATTAAGTAGTCTGTAAGCCATTAAATTTAGTCTGCCCATAATGTCATGGCATAATAGTGGCTCTTTGCACTGCAACTCATTATTGTAATTACATAATCTCAATGTAAACCTGCAAGGAAATAAAAATTTGTATTGTATTTGTAAGGGTAGATTAGAGTGGTATAGTGTAAGTAGTGCCATTTGGGGTACACACTACTGTATTTTGGAAAGGATACCTATTGTTTTGGTGACCTTCTTGACTATATATTCGATGTGGGTCTGAAATTTAAGGTTGCAGTCAAGATGAAGACCTGATATGATGTCATTTTTAATGAGCAGTTGTTGTGTAGTTGTTATATCAAGTCAGTTCTCTTATGAAGCTCTTCTTTATAAGAGAGTTGACTACATACAGGAGGGTCCCGCTTATACAGCAGGTTAAGTTCTGGGCTAATGCTGTAAAGCAAAAATTGCTGTAAAGTGAAGCATAGTCTTTTTTCACTTTCAAATGCCTATAGAAGCCAGATAACATATTTACACTATCATATATTAAGTGAGCAATAGACCTAGGTCTAAAAACTGCATATACAGTCCACATATTACCTGGAGGGAGTTTCAGGGGTCATCGCCCCCGTGGACCAATCTGTGACCAGGTCTCGTAGTAGATCAGAGCCTTATCAACCATGCTGTTACTGCTGGCTGCATGTAAACTGGCATATGAACTACAGCCCAGCTGGTGAGGTACTGACTTTAGGTGTCTGTCCAGCTCCTTGTTGAACAGTCATGGGCCCCTGACACTTATTGTGTCTCTTAGCATTCTCGTGGTGCCCCTGCTTTTCACTGGGGGAATGTTTCACCATCTGCCGAGTCTTTTCCTTTCATAGGGAGTGATTTTCATGTGCAGATATGGTACTAGTCCCTTTAGGCTTTTTGAAGTGCCTTATTGTGCTTATATGTGCCATGAAAGTTCTCTGTATATTCTCAAGGTCTGCAATTTCACTTGCCTTGAAAGAGACCATTTGTGTACAGCAATATTCCAACCTAGAGAGAACAAGCAGTTCAAAGAGAATCATCATCATAATAATAATAATATCTTTATTTACTACAAGTACATGTACAAGGTATACAGTCCTAGCTGACAACAATGACATACTACTATATAGAAAGTCCCTTGTTATGCTCTGCATTTCGGGCAAATTAGGTCAGTGTCCCAGGATGTGACCCACACCAGTCGACTAACACCCAGGTACCCATTTTACTGATGGGGAACATAGACAACAGGTGGAATGGAACACGTCCAATGTTTCTACTCTGGCTGGGAATCGTACCCAGGCCCTCGCCGTGTGAAGTGAGAGCGTTAATCACCAGGCCACCAGAGCCCTATGGGCTTGGCATCCCTAGTTTTGAAGGTTCTCATTATCCATCCTGTCATTTTCATAGCAGATGAGGTAGATACATTGTTGTAATCTTTGAAAGAGAGATCCTCTGACATTATTGTAATTGTAATATGATACTATGATGGCACTTCTTGTCAAAACTTTCTGTACTTTTTGCAACACAAACCAGTAACTTATATCCCTTTTTTTTTATATTCATATAGTTTATTTGAACATGATACACAGTTGTACAAGGAATTATAGTAGTTGAGTGAACATGCCAAAAGTCCCTTGTATACAAGCATTATGGGCAGGCTTAAAATTAACTTAAAATTAACAAGCAGTGAAAGGTTCAGTGGTAAAAATTACAGTAAACAATTTACAATATGAAGTACAGTTGAGTATTTGAAACAATGAAATTTGAACATTTCTATACTGAAGCATTATAGTTGTATAAATATGTCGCATTAAAATGTATAACAAAAGATGATCAATTTGCTGTATGTTGTCTTGAAGTTGTAAGATTTAAATAATTGGGAGAATTGTTGGTAATGTTAAATACTGAGTGTTGATTATTTAGTCATGGGCAAGTAAGTGGTTTTTTAGAAGAGTCTTAAATTGATTTTCAGACCTGGTTACTTTAGTATGTTCTGATAATGAATTCCAGAAATAACAAAAAAAAAAGGCACAATATCGTGACTGGAACGATATACAAATAACCCGCACATAAAAGAGAGAAGCTTACGACGACGTTTCGGTCCGACTTGGACCATTTACAGATTTGGGGCCCTATATGTGCATAGATTTTTTACACAGTGTGATATGGACACGGGGTACATCAGAGATCTGTGTCTTGTGTTATGGTCGTGTGTCTTGTTAAGATTGGTTAGGTCATTCATATTAGTTTTTTGCTTTATTGTGTGGTTACTTAAAATATTTTCTTTCATTATTTATAGTGAGTGGTGAATATATTTAATTTTAAGAAGTCTGAATAAATGATTAATGGGTATAATTGAAAACTGCTGCATTAGTGAAATGCCGTAAAGCAAAGCGCTCTTATAAGGAGCTTTAAACGAGTGCTGACTAAATAAATGAGCTTTATAAGGAAAGTGACTGTACCCAGAGGAGCAGTATGCTGTGACAGGAACTTAACATTATAATATCCCACAGGACACTGTTCCCAGAGGAGGTGTACCAGCTGTATGACAAGCACTGCCTGCTGCAGCACCAGCTGCGGGAGAGACTGGCATCATGGAAGTGGCAGCCACTGGTCGGTGACATTGTCTCCAGGTTTACAGACCCACGACACACTGATGTACTGCGTCTGTACACGGCCTACGTCAACGATTTTCCTGAGGTGCTCAAAACCTTCCACAAACTGTGCCGTACCTCTCAGCCCTTCACCAAGTTCATTAAGGTAAATCTTCTCAACCTTTTCTAAGTTAACATAAGAAATCAAGTCCTTCTCAAATCCAAACTCTCTTACAAAAATATTTGTCCAACCCATTTTCAATATTACCTCACTCAAATCCAATCCTTCAAACATTACAGCAGTTCTGATCCTTTTTACTCTTGTGGAACCTTGAAATAATTTTCACTTCTCGAGGAATCCCTACATAAAAATTATTGTATATCAATATTAACTTCTTCATTTCTCTTTTATAAAATTAAAGTTCATAAGGAAAATGTAATTTATTTTTTCTGATAACTGGTTTAAGCAAAAATAACTTATGTTTTTCTCAAGTTTATTGACATTCCAAAAAAAAGAAATAACCGAAATCAAACTGTTTGTTCAAGAGACCTCATATGGAGCTTTTCTTCTTCCAACAAACCGGCCCTATCCCACCAAGGCACATTGACCTAAAAAGAAAAACGAAAATTTTAATTTTTAAATTTAGTAATGTATAAAAAGGGGTTACTAGCCCCTTGCTCCCGGCATGTTAATCATCTCTTACAACACACATGGCTTACGGAGGAAGAATTCTATTCCACTTCCCCATGGAGATAGAGAAAATAAACAAGAACAAGAGCTAATAAGAAAATAGAAGAAAACTCAGAGGTGTGTATATATATATATGCTTATACATGTATGTGTAGTGTGACCTAAGTGTAAGTAGAAGTAGCACGACGTACCTGAAATCTTGCTTGTTAAAGACACCAGCAATTCTACCATCATGTAAAACAAATACAGATTTTTGTTTTACACTCACTTGCCAGGACAGTAGTATGTCCATGTGCAGTTGCTGTCTACTAGCTTATTACCACAGGATGGTAGTACCTCCCTGGGTGGTTGATGTCTACCAACCTACTACTAAAGGATGGTAGTACCTCCCTGGGTGGTTGCTGTCTACCAACCTACTACCACAGGATGGTAGTACTTCCCTGGGTGGTTGCTGTCTACCAACCTACTACCACAGGATGGTAATACCTCCTTGGGTGGTTGCTGTCTACCAACCTACTACCACAGGATGGTAGCACCTCCCGGGGTGGCTGCTGTCTACCACCCTAGTACAGAGGTTTTCATTCACATAAAAAATTAACCATATGTGATGGAGACTGTGCATGTGTCCTGTACTCAAGTGAGTCACTTGATGATGCATGAATCCATCATGTACAGTTCTTGTCCACTGAGCACTAAAGACAGTTTCACACTGGTGCTGTATAGATGTCATTAAATATATTCCCTATAATTATTATACTTTCAAATATAACAGGTTGATGACTTTATTATAATACTTAAGAATTTTCCAAGAATATGCTGTACGTGTATAGTATAATTATGAATATAAAATTAAACATGAAAATGACTTGGTGGTCCTTGGGCCACTCCTCTTTCTCATCTACATCAATGATCTACTGAATGCATCACAGCTACTCAAACCCATATTATTTGCAGATGACACTACATATGTCTTTTCCCACCCAAATGCAGTCATACTAGCAAACACAGTCAATGCTGAATTGCAGAAAATATCTGCCTGGATTATGACTAATAAACTTACCATGAATACTGATAAAACCTATTTCATTCAGTTTGGAAACAAAGCTGCAAATGATCCGATTAACATAACGCTAAATGGATCATCAGTCACAAGACTCACAGAGGAAAAATTCCTAGGTATCCACCTTGACAGCAGCCTTAAGTTCCGGACACACATACAACAAATCACCAAGAAAATTTCCAAGACTGTAGACATACTATCCAAGAAAAGGTACTACGTTCCACAATCAGCTCTCCTGGCACTGTACCATACACTCATATACCCTTATCTTACATATGGAATTTGTGCATGGGGATCAACAACATCCAATCACCTAAAACCCCTCATAACCCAGCAAAAGGCAGCAGTAAGAATGATAATGAATTCCCACTCCTGCCAGCATACTCCACCAATTTTCAAAAATCTGAATCTGCTCACCATTAAGAACATCCATACTTATTCATGTGCCTACTACATACACAGAACAATACACGCAAATATAAACCCTCCACTCAAACTTCTCCTCACCAACTTAAACAGGACACATGGCCACAACACAAGACACAGATCTCTTTTTGATATACCACATGTCCATATCACACTGTATAAAAACTCCATGCACATAAAGGGCCTTAAAATATGGAATTCATTACCAGAGGATATTAAAGTAAACCAGTCTGAAAATCAATTTAAGACTCTTCTCAAAAGCCACTTAATCACCCTGAACTAAAAGCTAAATACTCAGTACACACTTACTCACCTATGTACTCCCACATCATAACTTCAACAATCACTTAGAATCTTTTATCCATTGTTAACAGGAATATAATTGAACTATTGTTTTCACAAAAAGCATTTTGGACTATATGAATATATCCTTTGTCTTATACAAATTTAATTCACTTACAATTAATAATCTACTGTTCAACTATGAAGTAATTACAATCCTACTGTACAATTATGATATAATCCTTAGTGTTTAGTAGTCTGTAAGTCAATAACATTAAGTTGGTCCATAATGCCTAGGCATAATAGAGGCTCTCTTTGCATTGCAACCCACTGTTGTAAATATAAAATCTCAATGTACTGTTTGCAAAGACATAAAATAAATAAATAAATAAATAAATAAATTCACATATGATTAACCTATTTATCACTATTTTCCTGTTGTAACGAGACTTTGTTGCCAATACAAAGAAAGGCTGAGAGCACTTAGAGTTGTGGCAGGTTTTCATCCCAGGTATGGTGCTAATGTTAAAATTGTGAAAATGATGTATCTTGCTTATATTAGATCATTGGTTGATTATGCGGTGCCACTACTTGCACTCGTGTCTGACTGGAAGCTCGGAGGGCTGGAAAAACTGCAAAACAAAGCAATGAGGATCATCCTAGGATGCCCTCGTTCTGCCAAAATTTTAAATATGCGGAAAGAACTTAATATTCCAAGCATTAGAGATTGTGTTACTGAAAGAAATATCCTTATTGGGGTCAATATGCTTAGGCTAGCCCATTCAAACCCCTGCACAGAAGCCCTCCAAACTTTCCTCAGCACTGGTGAACATCCTTCCAGATGGATCGAAAAAACTGGAACTGACCTCCACATGAACCACTACATGATCTATATCAATTAGACAACAGAGACATTTCCTTGCTCCATGGATATTACCCCATTCCAAACTACCATTCCTCCATTTCCCCCCCAAAACTCTTCTTAAATCACAACCAAAGCTTCGTCTTGAAGCCAAACATGATGCCTTAAGCTGTATTGATAACTTAGTCACACAGAACAATCTTTCACAAATTATTTACGTCGATGGTTCTGTTCACCAGTCCACTGGTGCAGCTGGTAGTGCTGCTGTTGTCACACAGAGTGATGGCTCTCATAAAGAAATTGGAGCACGCATCAATAACTGGGCCTCTACCCTTCAAACAGAACTGTTTGCCATACTCCTTGCACTCAAATGTGTCCATGTATCTAAGCTTGACACTTTAATTGTAACTGATTCTCTGTCATCCATAAATGCTCTCAACTCATTAAGTATAAATTGTGGTATGCTTGTGTCAGAAGCCAGACATAGGTATGGTAAGATTGTGGACAGTGGAGTCAGAGTGCACATGCTCTGGATTCCATCTCACATTGGTCTTCAGATGCATGATAGAACTGATAAATTGGCTAAGCTGTATGCTTTCAAAGAGGGGGTAGATTACAATCTTGGGTTGTCAGTTAGCAGTTTGAGAACAATAATACGAAAAGAACTTCAAATGAACTTTATTGACTTAAGACTTAGGGAGATTGACACAAGTCAGTCCATCTATCATCATTCCATCATGCAGGAGGAGCCACATGTCTATGGTGCATCCAACAAGATAAGCAGACTCTTGGATGTCGCTACTGCCCGGCTCTGGCTGGGTTACAAATATCTTTGGCAGGTTAAATCACCACCACCAGATGTAGACCAAACGAAATGTAAACTTTGCCAGATGGACTATTGTCACACCTTGCATCATTATGTACTGGAGTGTGATCAAATTAATGAATTTAGAAACAACTCACTCAGAAATGTTCAAGAAATGGCAAAGTATTTTATCCACAGTGGTATATTGCAGACCATTCTGGAGAAATACCCTGACTTTGCTAGCTGTAAATAATGCATTACCATGTGTGTGTGTGTGTGTGCGTGCGGTGTGTGTGTGTGTGTGTGTGTGTGTGTGTGTGTGTGTGTGTGTGTGTGTGTGTGTGTGTGTGTGTGTGTGTGTGTGTGTGTGTGTGGGTGTGTATGTACTCACCTAATTGTACTCACCTAATTGTGGTTGCAGGGGTCGAGACTCAGCTCCTGGCCCCGCCTCTTCACTGATCGCTACTGGATCCTCTCTCTCTCTGCTTCCTGAGCTTTGTCATACCTCTTCTTAAAACTATGTATGGTTCCTGCCTCCACTACTTCACTTGCTAGGCTATTCCACTTGCTGACAACTCTATGACTGAAGAAATACTTCCTAACGTCCCTTGTGACTCGTCTGAGTCTTCAGCTTCCAGTTGTGACCCCTTGTCCCTGTGTCCCCTCTCTGGAACATCCTATCTCTGTCCACCTTGTCTATTCCCCGCAGTATCTGTTATGTCGTTATCATGTCTCCCCTGACCCTTCTGTCCTCCAGTGTCGTCAGTCCGATTTTCCCTTTAAACCCTTTTCCTCGTTACGACTTTCCCCTTGAGCTCTGGGACTAGCCTTTTTGAAATTTTTTGTACTTTCCAAACTTTTTGATGTGCTTGACCAGGTGTGGGTTTCCAGACTGGTGCTGCATACCCCAGTAGGGGCCCAAACATACACAGTGTACATTTGTCTTGAACGTTTTCCTTATTAAGGTATCGGAACGCTTTTTCAGGTTTGCCAGGCCCCTTTATGCTGCAGGGGTTTATTTGGTTGATTTTGTGCCCCCGGTGATGTGTCGGTTTTTTATGGTCCCCCCAAGGTCTTTCTCCCGGGAGTGAGGTCTGAAAGTTTTTGTCCACCTAGCCTTACTTGTCAGGGGTTTTTCCCGGCCCCCCCCCCAAAAATCTTCAGGGACTTTGAAATTTGGCTGGTTTGAATTCGAGAACCCCATTTTGTGGACCACAATGTCCAGCCGTAAGGTCCCCTTTGAAAGTCCTGCTCATCCTTTTCCGATTTAATTTTCTCATCAACTTCACGTCATCTGCGAACGGGGACACTTCAGGTTTTTCCTTTCCCATAAATGTGTAAATTATCAAAAATAGACTGGTCCTAAAAAAGGGCCCCCTGTGGGACCCCGCTCGAAAACAGGCGCCCACTGGGGATCCCCTTTTCACGTCCCATAAATCGTTGCTGCTTCCCTGTCAGGTTTTCCCCTTATCCATTCCCGTGCCCCCCCTTTTTAAACCGTGGGGCCCTGATCCTCCAGCTTTTTGCACAAACTTTGGGGGGGAAATGTGTAAAAGGGCCCCCTTTCTCCCAAGTCTGGGGAAAATGAAATCTCCCCACCCCTCTCTCTGTGTCTTACTTCTTTTACCTTGTCATAAAACTCCGGAGGTTTTGATAAAGATTTCCCTTCCATAAACCCCATGTTTGGTTTTTATTTTTTAATCTTTTTCCCTTTCCGGTTTTCGACCACTCTCCCCCCTGATAATTTTTCCTGACTTTGCACCCCAAATACATGTCAGTGTGTGTGCGTTTTTGTGGGGTGTGTGTGTGTGGGGTTTGGTGTGTGTGGGTGTTTTGTGAGGGTGTGTGTGTGGGTGTTGGTGTGTGTGTGTGTGTGGGGTGTTTTGGTGGGTGTGTGTGGGTGTGTGGGGGTGTGCCGCCCTTGTGTGTATATGTATTTTTTTCGTTTCGTTTTCACATGTCCGTGGTTTTTGGCCCTGGTGGGTTTTTGTGGTGCGCAGGGGCTATTTTGGGGTGTATAAACCATTTAAAATATTTGTATTTTTTAAAATCTTTAAAATTTGGTGACCGGGTTTGTGGACGTTCAGTGGTTCATTATTTGTAATTTGTTCATGACTGAAACCCCTTGTATAGGGGGTGGAGCTGTTTAATTATCTCTTTTAATTCCCATGATTGTGACCAGATCTACCTGGGTTCATTACCTTTGAAAACTAGTTAAAGCAAATAATAACTTTGGGGTAGTCACGGGGCCCCATTATGTACCTTTGTAATCTTCTGCTACCCCCCACAGGTGGGTATGGGTGCATAATAAAGATATTAAACTAAAGGGGTGTGTGTGGGGGTTTTTTTGGGGTGTGTGTGTGGTGTGTGTGTGTGTGTGTGGGTGTGTGTGTGTTGTGTGTGTGTGTTTTGTGTGGTTGTTTTGTGCCCTCAACAATCAATATTTGCACCAAAAACTCTTTTAAAAGTTGTGCCCGGGTGTGGAAGTGCGAATTGCTCTTTACACTAAAAATTTGTTCATGATTGTAGCCATGTTTTAAACGTAATTTAAACCATTTTACGAATTCATTCCCCCTTTTGTAACTTTGAGCTCATTACCTTTGTCCCTTTTGGGGTTTTTTGCTATCAAAATTTTGGGGGGCCCGGGTTCCCTGGACCCTTTTAATTACCTCTGTAATCTGTAAATACCTTTGTAACTTGACATGATTGGACCAGCCCTACCTGGAGTTATTCCCTTTTGAAAATTGTGAGTTCATTCCCCTTTGTAAATTGTGAGTTCATTACCTTTTGAAAATTTGTGAGTTTTTTACCTTTGAAAATTGTGATTTCTTTTCCTCTGAACTTGCTCAGCTATCAAAAACTTTGGGTCCAGCCCCTGGCCCAATTATGTACCTCTGTAATTTTTTGGGACTCCCCCCCCAAAGGGATGGGTAGGGGGTGCATAATAAACATATTAAACAAAACTTAAAAGGCTGTGTAAAAAAAATTTAAGTAAAGGGAATATATGGGAAAAAATATAAAATGTCAAAAAAAAATTTCTTCTGGGTCTAAACTTTATAAAAGAAAAATAAATAATAATGTAATTTTTAAAGTAATCGTAGTTGATGTTTTCCCATGTAAAAACATATCTAAAAGGGTTTTACAAAACCATTTTTTCTTCCCGTGAATTCTGGTTGCGGGTTTTAAAGGGTCAAATGGTTGGGATCATTGGTTGAGCTATTTAATTTCTTTTCCCTAGCTTTAAAATTTTATTATTTTTAAAAATACCTTTATGATATTTTTAAAACTACCATTGCAGTATTTTTATTAAAAAAATTACCCCTATTTTAAAAACTACCATTATCATAAACCCGTAGAAGCATTGGGCCCCCCACCCGGTTTATAACCTTTGGAAAATAAATTTACTGCATTTAGGTCTAACCCGTGGAAGTATTGACTACCCAGGGCTAAACCCCGTGAAAATATTTAACACATTTTGGTCATAACCCGTGAAAGTATTGAAAAACATCAGGGCATAACCCGTGAAAAATATTAAACCCCCAGGTCATTTAAAGTTCTCCAGGCAGCATTCAAAAATTTGACTCGGGCACTTTGTTCCATGCCCCTTTTGCACTATGGCAACCCCGCAGTGAATATTTTTGGTTTGAAGGGCTGGCACTGCAAGTCAGAGCCAAAAAAACCCTTGCTGGGAACAAGTTTCCCCATGACTTTTTATGTGTGTTACTCTAAATTTCCTAACTCCCTGATCCAAGGTTGTGTTAAATATTTTATTTTATTTCAAAATTCCCAAATTTGAAATTTTTTTTTTACAACCAACTTAAATTAAAATAAAAGAAATTTTCAAAAAGTGAAGAAACCTTTTTACTTCAAAGGGTTCCCCACTTCCACTGGTTAAAAAATGAGTTCAGGGGTAAAGTTTATGCTTAAACAGTCAATAAAAATTGCTCTGTCATCCATGCTGACTTTTTTTAAATTTTAAATAATTGCTCTGTCAAACCTTTCCCGATGGTTTAACTTCTAAATAAATTTCTCTGTCATCCATGCGAAGGTTTAAAATTCTAAATAATTGCTCTGTCATCCATGTGACTGGGTTTTAAATTCTTTAAAAAATTGCTTGAAACCCTTTCTGGGGCTGGTTTTTTTTTAAATAATTGCTCGTCATCCATGCTGACTGGTTTTAAATTCTAAATAAATTTCCCCTGTCATCCATGCTGTGGTTTAACTTCTAAAAAATTGCCCCTTTTCATCCATGCTTACTGGTTTAACTTTAAATAATTGCTCTGTCATCCATGCTGAATGGTTTAAACCCCTAAATTTAAATTTCTCCCGTCAAACCAGGGTGCGGGTTTTTTAAATTCTAAATAAGAGTAAAGGGGAATTTATCTATAACTTTCAAAATATGGGGGCGCTTAGAGCATAAAAAACCCCTGGGTTTTTACTGAAAAAAGCCCTTTTCAAATTACCACCAGTAGCAAACTGAAGGAATCGTTTGTTCCCCTTTAATCCCGTGTACCTTAATTTGTGGCTGATAATAATAATAATAGTAAAAATTTTTTTCTACAAAATAAAGATAAAACTTATACAAAAACCCGAGTTGACAACTTACTATATAAAAAGCCCCCGGTAAAGCAGAGTATTTAGGAAAATTAGGTTTTAATTTTTCCCCCAAGTTTTGACTCGTTTCCAGTTAGTAAAATTTCCCGGTACCTACTTTTGCTTTGGGAAAAAGAGACACAGGGGGGTTGGGTTTAAAAAAATATGCCCCAATGTTTATCCCTACCCGGGATCGAAAACCCTGGACCTCAGTGTGTGAGCTGAGTGTGCACGGGTTTTATTTTTTTCCCGTAAAGATTATATAAAGCTCCTGTTCATATAGCCAGTTCTCTTATAAAGCTGCCTATATTTCAGTTTAACTTTTCTATTTAAAAAACCCGTTTTTTCAGTCAAAATTCTTTTGAACATCATTGCAAATAGCCCCTGGAAAAAAGAATAAAATTTTGGGAAAAGGGATTTTCAAACCCCAGGGGTTCTCTAATTGTTTTTCTGCAGGTCTTAAATTTAAATCCAAACCCAAAAGAGGGGGTCAGCAGAGCAGAGCAGAACAATGGTAAGGCAATCACAGCAGAGGGTAGATTTCTTTACCTGTTTATTCTGTCACCAATGTTTACACCATGTACATACAGTGTTAATGAATAGAGAAGTGAAATAATATGACCCAGAGCCACTCACAGTAGGAGTGGTCATGACCAGTGTCTGTGGGAGTCTGCCACTCAGACAGGTGGACAGGTGAGACATCACCTTGGCTGAAGTAGCTGGCTTTCATGTGGTTGGCAAGGTTGAACTGAAAAATAAGCACAACAGTGAAGCCTTAGAACTGCTACACTGAGGCCAAGCCACATGGTTGTGTGATGGACATCCATAAAATGTAACATACTCAGCATATGCCACAAAAAGCCTTCACTGTGTTCATGATTGTAACCATGTATAGGAGTGTAGATGGTTCATTACCTTTGTAACTTGCCATGATTGTGACCAGATCTACCTGGAGTTCATTACCTTTGTACCTTGTTCAGTTATCAAAACTTTGGAGCCCAGTCCCTGGACTCATTATGTACCTCTGTAATCTTTTGACTACCGCCCACAGGACGGGTATGGGGTGCATAATAAACATATCAAACTAAAAAAAACTAAACTGTACATTCTTTTAAATTTATGATGAAGTTTTTCAGTTGGATTTATGAGAAAATTGCATAGAGAGATGACTGTATATAGAGGAGCCTGCCTTTAACCCTTTGAGGGTTTCGGACGTACTAGTACGGCTTACGACCCAGGGTTTTTGACGTACTAGTACGCCTAAATTCTAGCGCCCTCAAATCTAGTGGGAGAAAGCTGGTAGGCCTTCATATGAAAGAATGGGTCTATGTGGTCAGTGTGCACAGTCTAAAAAGAATCCTGCAGCACACAGTGCGTAATAGCGCACAAAATGCGCGCTAAAGGAATAACAGGAAAAGTCGGTCGATGGATCTATAATTTCCTCACTAACAGAACACAGAGAGTAGTCGTCAACAGAGTAAAGTCCGAGGCAGCTACGGTGAAAAGCTCTGTTCCACAAGGCACAGTACTAGCTCCCATCTTGTTCCTCATCCTCATATCCGACATAGACAAGGATGTCAGCCACAGCACCGTGTCTTCCTTTGCAGATGACACCCGAATGCATGACAGTGTCTTCCATTGCAGACACTGCAAGGCTCCAGGCGGACATCAACCAAATCTTTCAGTGGGCTGCAGAAAACAATATGAAGTTCAACGATGAGAAATTTCAATTACTCAGATATGGTAAACATGAGGAAATTAAATCTTCATCAGAGTACAAAACAAATTCTGGCCACAAAATAGAGCGAAACACCAACGTCAAAGACCTGGGAGTGATTATGTCGGAGGATCTCACCTTCAAGGACCATAACATTGTATCAATCGCATCTGCTAGAAAAATGACAGGATGGATAATGAGAACCCTTTAAAACTAGGAGGCCAAGCCCATGATGACACTCTTCAGGTCACTTGTTTCTATCTAGGCTGGAATATTGCTGCACTCTAACAGCACCTTTCAAGGCAGGTGAAATTGCGACCTAGAAAATGTACAGAGAACTTTCACAGCGCGCATAACGGAGATAAAACACCTCAATTACTGGAGCGCTTGAGGTTTCTAAACCTGTATTCCCTGGAATGCAGGAGGGAGAGATACATGATTATATACACCTGGAAAATCCTAGAGGGACTAGTACCGAACTTGCACACTGAAAATCACTCACTACAAAAGCAAAAGACTTGGCAGACGATGCACCATCCCCCCAATGAAAAGCAGGGGTGTCACTAGCACGTTAAGAGACCATACAATAAGTGTCAGGGGCCCGAGACTGTTCAACTGCCTCCCAGCACACATAAGGGGGATTACCAACAGACCCCTGGCAGTCTTCAAGCTGGCACTGGACAAGCACCTAAAGTCAGTTCCTGATCAGCCGGGCTGTGGCTCGTACGTTGGTTTGCGTGCAGCCAGCAGCAACAGCCTGGTTGATCAGGCGCTGATCCACCAGGAGGCCTGGTCACAGACCGGGCCGCGGGGGCATTGACCCCCGAAACTCTCTCCAGGTAAACTCCAGGTAATGAGAAAAAAAAAAACTGACCATTTTTTTGGAATAAAATAGCGACTTTGCACTGTATTTTCGTATGGTATTTATTGTTGTATTCTAGTTTTCTTGGTCTCATGTTATAGAATGGAAGACATATTACAGAAATTGCGATGATTTTGACTGGTTTTACAATGAAAGGTACCTTGAAATTGAGTTCAAAGTAGCAGAACTGTTCGATTTTTACCAAATTTCAAAAGTAAACAAATCGTGCCAATCGTGCAATACACGTCAACTGGTGAGTCTAATATTCTTTCACAAGTGCACCAATAATATTTATACCAATTTTTACACTAATGCAGTAGTCTGCATAACAGTAAATCTTATATTTTTTGTGAGAATAAAAATTCAAAGTGGAAAGCAAAAGAATATAAGAGGGGCCTTGAGACGTGACTAATGACCAGAGGAAATGTTATTTTAGTGCCAGGAATGTCTTTCTTGTTTATTCTGGACCCTATTTGGAAATTGGCATCTTTTGAAATTTGTGTGAAATTGGCAAAATTGCTAAATTCTGACCACTGTACTGGATAGCTGAATTTCATAAATGGGTGGTTTCTTACACCCATTCGATAGAAAAAATGGAGTTCTAGTGAAATATTCATGTTTTTTGTCGACTAGTACAGTGGAATTGGGCGAAAATGGGGCTCAAAGTGGGCAAAATCGCCGATGCGTAAACATCGCCGAGACCGCTAACTTTGTGAGAGCATAATTCCGTAAGTTTTCCATCAAATTTCAAACTTTTGGTGTCCTTATGATCGGGAAAAGATTCTTTATCTTTTCGTAAGAGAAAATAATTTTTTTTTTTTTAAATTTGGCTGACCCTGAGAACGAGTTTCAGAGAGGTCCTGTCGACCCTCGAAGGGTTAAGAGAGATGACTGTATTATAATTCTGGTCTACATCTCATGCTATAATATGGGCTTTTATGGGGAATGAGTTTCACTTAACGAATACTTTTTAGGTCCCTATCTAGGATGATCAGTGAGTGGCGGACTGGACTTTAGTGTCTTACTACTGAGTCCAGTACAACCTGCTAATGATGTACTGTGTTTCAGGGGTGTTTAGAGCAGCCAGCATGTGGTGGACTGGACCTTGGAGCCTTCCTGCTGACCCCAGTACAACGTGTACCTCGGTACATCTTATTGATGAAACAGTTATTGAAATATACTGAGCCCCAACACCCAGACTACCAACACTTACACTGCTGCCTAGATCGCCTCAGGGATTTTCTAGCCCGCCTGAACGACTCGATGGAACATTCATTCCAGCTGGTGCATGCCCAGCTGTCTCCCCATGGTGCAGCTCCTGGACCTTCGCACCACCACCCACAGCCCCACCAACCACCACCGCCCACACATCACAGGTCCAGTAAACAATATCAAAGTCAATCCAAGAGGAAAACAAATTTAATTTTTCCTGTATAAAACCACCTCTTCCTTTTTTCTTCTCCTTCTAATTATTATTATCATTGTTTCTATTAATATTATTTTTATTTGGCTGATAGGCTTTAAATCATCAAAAATAGATTATTGACTAGTTTATTGTGCACCTCATATCCATACTGTGGATGGTAGTGACTAGTTTTTTTTAACAAAGCTGAGTTTTGACATTGATTTTGAACATTATGGAATATGAACCTTATTGATTGGGTTTGTTTTCATAGGGCCGGACGGTCACCCCGACGATCTAGCTCATCCATAGGCAGCCCACCTATAAGCCCTAGCAGCCCTACCTATAGCCCTGAAAGAATGAGCCTAGTCTGTAGCCCTGAACGAGCACAGCGCTCAGCCAGCTGTGCTCAAACCATTACTAGCCCACAGCGGTCACACAGTAGTGCCACACAGCCTTCATGTCATCCCAGATCAGTGTTCCTAGATGGTCGGTCATCATCACTGCCTCGAGGGTCAGCCAGTTCCAGCAGCGGATCACAGGAGAGTGCCTCCTCACCTCCCTCCAACGACCTGCCTCGTGCCAGGTCACGCAGTGAGAGCGTGGCATCGCGACGCCCACTGTCGCACATCCACCACACATCCCAGTCACTAGTTGCATCAGACGCTCCTCGATCGATGGCTTCCGCTCACTCTGTGGTGGATGTCACGGTGCACAGCAGTCCCAGTCGTGAGTCAGGCCGCTGGGACGACCTTGCTGCTAGCGAACCCACCCTTAATGAGCCTCGTCCAGCTCACATCACAAATGATGCCAACAGACCACTGACAACCCATACGCTGGCCTCTGCTCACAGTGTTCATAATGTGGACGGTGGGCAGAAAAAACTTCAACCGTCAACCTGGACCGAGGCTCCACATTCCAACGACCACCGCAGCGGTGGTAAGAAGAAATCTTCCATCCGCACCTCAATTAAGAATATGTTTACATTCAAGAAAAGGTATGTTTATGCATGTGATTCACTACACCTACCCACACTGCTGTACTCCCAGGGTGACTTAAAAAGAAAAGCTTTTCTTTTTCTTTTTGGGTCACCTTGCCTCAGTGGGATATGGCCAGTGTGTTGAAATAAATAAATAAATAAATAAATAAATATATGCCGGGAACAATGGGCTAGTAACCCCTTTTCCTGTAAAGATTACTAAAAAGAATAAGAAGAAGAAAATTGTCAAAGTGGGAAGTCTGAATGTGTGTGGATGTTGTGCAGATGATAAGAAAGAGATGATTGTGGATGTTATGAATGAGAAGAAACTGGATGTCCTGGCTTTAAGTGAAACGAAGCTGAAGGGGGTGGGAGAGTTTCAATGGAGAGGAATAAATGGGATTAGGTCAGGGGTTTCAAAGAGAGTTAGAGCTAAAGAAGGAGTAGCAATAATGTTGAAGAATAAGCTATGGCAGGAAAAGAGGGACTACAAATGTATTAATTCAAGGATTATGTGGAGTAAAATAAAGATTGGATGTGAAAAGTGGGTTATAGTAAGCGTGTATGCACCTGGAGAAGAAAGAAGTGTAGAGGAGAGAGAGAGATTTTGGGAAATGTTGAGTGAATGCGTGGGGAGCTTTGAATCAAGTGTGAGAGTAATGGTGGTTGGGGATTTCAATGCTAAAGTGGGTAAAAATTTTATGTAGGGAGTAGTAGGTAAATTTGGGGTGCCAGGGGTAAATGTAAATGGGGAGCCTTTAATTGAGCTATGTGTAGAAAGAGATTTGGTAATAAGTAATACGTATTTTATGAAAAAGAGGATAAATAAATATACAGTGGACCCCCGGTTAACGATATTTTTTCACTCCAGAAGTATGTTCAGGTGCCAGTACTGACCGAATTTGTTCCCATAAGAAATATTGTGAAGTAGATTAGTCCATTTCAACCCCCAAACATACAGTAAAAATGCATTTACAAAAATCACTTCATAATTGGTACTTTCGGGGGTAATCGTTATGCGGGGCCCCACTGTACAAGGAGATGTAGCACGTAATGAAAGTAGTTTGTTAATTAGTATTGGGGGAATAAAAGGTTTGATGGGTGGGCTCCAGGAGGGCATGTTTATAGGGGGGAAAACGATATAGGATCATTTTTTATTTGTACTACAGTTAGAGTAAGGGGAGATGGGAAAAGAGGAAGGTGGCAACAACAAGTAAGAGGGGGTGAAAGGTAAAACTAAGGGAAGGAGGGTTTGGGGGGAGATATAAGTGACTGTGGCAAAAAGGTGGGCTAGTGCAAAGATGAGTAGGGGGGGTTGAAGGGGTTTGGAAAAGTTTTAAAAATGCAGTATTAGAATGGGGGGGGCAGAAGTTCGTGGTTATAGGAGGAGGGGGCAGTGGAAAGAGGAGTGATGGTGAATGAAGAAGTAAAGGGTATGATAAAGAGGAAAAAGTTAGCTTATGAGAGGTTTTATTCAAAGCAAAGTGTATAAAGAAAAGCAGAGTAATATGGAGAGTTAAAGAAAGTGAAAGAGAGTGGTGAGATAGTGCAAAAGGAAGCAGATAGAATAGAGAGGGAGAGGCACGGTCAAGAAATTTTAATGGAAGATAAGGAAAAAGTTTTTGGAGTGGTTAAACAAGTAAGAAAGTCCTAGGGAAAGTATGGATTTGTCAGTTAAAAAACAGAGTAGGGGGAGTTTAGTAGATTTGGGAGAGGGAGGTATTAGTAAGATGGCGAGATAATATTTTGAGGAACTTTTAAATGTTGAGGAAGAAAGGGAGCGGTAATTTCAAGCACTGTCAGGGAGGGTAATACCATCCTTTTAGGAGTGAAGAAGACACAGAATGTAATGTGGGGGTAGCAGGCATGAGCGTAGAATGACAGGGGTAAAGCAGACTGGAACTGATGGAGATCCTTACAGAAAAGTAAAAGCTAGGGGGATATTGTAGTGTTGGAAGTGTGGTACTTTGTTTTAATAAATGTAATGAAGGAGGGAGGTACCTAGGGTTTGGTAGAGAGCATGTATAGTCCTTTTTATATAAAAGGGAAAGGACAAAAGAAGATTGTAAAAATTATATAGAAAGAGTTTATTGAGTATACCAGGAAAAGTGTACGGTAGGGTTATAATTGAAAGAATTAGAGGAAAGAACAGAGAGTTGTAGGATTGCGGACTTGAGCAAAGGAGGTTTCAGAGGGTAGGGTGATGTGTAGATCAAGTGGTTTACATTGAAGCAATATAAGTGAAACAAACAGTATTTAGATAGAAGGTAGGGAATGGATTTTTATTGCAATTATGGATATTAGAAAAGGCATATGATCAGGATGTATTAGGGGAGGCAATTACATGCCTGATGTTTTGCAAATATAATGGAAAATATGGTGGTAAATGTATCTTAAATCAGTAACGTGAGTTTTTTATAGGAAAGTTGGAGACGCAGGTTAGGGTGTGTAGAGAGAGGCGAACTACTTCCCTAAAAGTAGTCTATTCTGACCAAGGCATTACAGTTCTAGTGACTATAATAAAGCCCACTGTGGTGAGGGTAAATAAGTGGGCTTGTCAACAAAGAATCACATTATACGCATATGTATTAATATTTCCAAAGAGAAAGAAACCCACAGTAATGGATTTAAATAGAATAAGTTTATATTTAGAAAGGTCATAGGAATGTATTGTTTTGGAAATAGGAGTTGAATATGGAACAGTCTACTCTAGTTGGGTTATTGAGCTTAGGACTTTGGGTAGTTTCAAATTTAGTTGGATAACGTACATGATGGGGGAGGGGTTGGATTTGAGTGGGACTTGCACATCAAACAATATCTTGGGTAGCGTTGAAAATTGGTGGCAATATTTTGTTAGTGGGATGAATTGTATAGGACCTGCCAAGTATGGCCAACTAGGCCTGCCTGCAGTGATTCCCTCATTTCTTATGGTTCTTTTATTGTAATGTCACCTATTGGTATGGTTTCATATATTTTATAATAATGGGGTTAGTATAAGAATTAAATGCTGAGGTAGTTCTGAGAGGGGTGGGACTAAATTTATGGGAAATCAAATTCAAAAATGGGAATTAACACAAGTTACTTTTGCTGATGAACTGTGCTTATGTAGATTATAAAGAAATATTGCCAAAGGTTAGTGGATGAGTTTGTGGAATGTGTGAAAAAGGAAGAAAGTTTGAAAGTGAAAACAAGAAAAGAAGTACGGTTGATGAGGTATCAAATGATTTAGATAAAGAAAAATTGGATATCAAATCTTGGGGAAGAGGGAGATGGAAGAGTGAAGTTTTCAGTTACTTGGAGTTGATGTGGTCGGCAGATGGATTTATGAAGGATTAGATAAACACTAGAATTGATGAGGAAAAAGGTGAATCGTTCATGAGGTATATGGAGTCAAAAAAAGCCGTATCTATGGCGGCAAAGATAGGAATGTATTAAAGTAATAGTAGAACCACTACTTATATGGTGTGAAGCTTGGTGGAAAATTCATCCGTGTGTAGGAGACGGTTGGAGCAGTGGAGATGTCCTGTCTAAGGCAATGTGTGGTGTAAAATATAGAAAATTCGGAGTTGTGGAAATTAGGAAAAGTTGGACTCTACTAACAAGAATTAGTCAGAGGTGGATAAGGGGTTGTTGAGTGGTTTTGGGTCATTTTAAGAGGAGATATGGATCAAAAGTAGAATGACATGGAAAGCTATAAATCTATAAGGGGAAGGAAGGCGATGGTAGGCGGTCATTCTCCTCCATGCAAAGGGATTGGAGAGAGGGGTAAAGTGAGGTTTTCTACCAAACTTAGAGAGCTGGCGAAGGGGCATAACTTCCCTATCAAGCGATGCCGTGAGCGTGTTAGATAGGAGTGAATGGAGACGAAAGGTACTTGGACCTGACTATCTGTTGGAGTGGTGAGCGAGGTAATATTTAGTGAAGGGGATTCATGAAAACCGTTTTTATATTTTATCATATAGTCAGACTTGAGATCCTGAAATGGTAAGTACAATGCCCCTGCAACTTTAAAGGAGGAGGGTGTTTGGTGATATGGCAGTTTAGTAGGGACAATGTTTGAGTGGTATCGTTTATACGTATAATCTCGTAAACTAGTTGTATTCTGAGCACACCTCTGCAAACACAGTGATATTGTGTGAGTGTGGTGAATTTAGTGCTAGTTGAAAATGATTACACATATTTCTTTTTTTGGGGATTTTCCTTTCTTTTTTAGGGTCACGTCGCTGCCTAAAATCCGGTCGTGGAATGGCTCGACATTTTTAAATATAAATTTTATAGTTAATGTATATAGTATATATATATAAATATATTAAATATATATATATACTATAAATATAAATATATATATATAATATCCTATAGTTAAAATCATCTTCCTTCAGTCAACAAAATACAGGCTTTAGTCCAGCTGAGGCAGGTTGGCCCAAAAAGAAAAACAAAGTCTCTCTTTTTACTTTAGTAAATTTAACAGAGAAGGTTACTAGCCCCTGCTCCCCGGCAATTTTAGTCGACTCTTACGACACACATGCTTACTGAGGAAGAATCCTGTCCAATCCCCCATAGAGAAAAAGGAAATAAACAAGAACTAGTTAAGAAAAATAGAAGAAAACCTAGAGGGGAGTGTATCTAAATGCTTGTACATGAATTGCATATTGCACAATTCTAAGTTGTAAGTCTAGAAGTAGCGAAACGTATTCTGAAATCTTGTCATGATATTTATTGAGAGCAGAAAAAAGACACCAGAAATCGCTACCATCATTAAAACAATTACCATGGCTTTTGAATTTACACTCACATTGGCATGACGGTAGACCTCCCTGGCGGGTTATAAGTAAATCTCCCTACCAGCCTGCATTAAGATATATTATACAGGAGGCCCTGCTTACGGCGTTATCAATTCTTTATGGCGTTCCGGCTAATAAGGACCTTTCAAATTATGACCAAACTCAGCTATAAACGTGCTCCCCCCAGATACCTGTGACTTTCTACGTACTGTCACCGTAACCTCACCGCTGTTTGTTATACATTCTCCATGAGCTCAGTAAGCACTAAGTCCTCTTTCCATTTTGTCTGAAACTCCAAAAAATTTTCAAATGTGTTAACAAGGTTAATTCATATTTATAATAACTCTGATAATTGCTAACAGATCTACTTGTATGTTATACCTATACCTAAATAAAACTTACATACCTTGTGACACAGGCAGCAGAGTAAACAGCATATAAAAAATTGTGTAAAGATGTCCTTATGTCTCCAGACGTCATATTGTGTCAAATGAGTATAACTATATCATACATCGAGTCATTTACAATGTCGTATAATTACGTTAATTAACACATTTTCATTAATTGCATACTCCATGATTATTTTTCTTTCAAAATTATAAATAATAAAAACCCCGAGTGCATAACATATAATAAATAAATTACCCGGCCACATTAGAATAAATAAACATAAAATTTGAGATGTGGTAGCAGTGCATTGCACAATGTAGACGTCCATATTAGAAATGATAATAATAATAACAATACTCACCGAGATTCCATATTAAATGTCGATATATTTACGTTAATGATACAGGCATTTTCTATTAATCCAGTCCATGATATTTTTATTTTCAAAATTATATAATAAACACGATACATAACATAAAAAGAATGAGAAATACAATACCCACAATAGATATACATAAACCATAAATAGGTGAAAGATGTGGGAGCGCCACAAAACTTGTACAATGAGACAGCAAAGAATATACATTTTCTCTAATCTAACATAATAGAAATATGAGTTACTTCCTGGGGGTAACTAGTAGAATAAGTATTCCATTATCGTAGAATGAAAGTATGTTTATTCAGGTATACACAAAGACCAGATACATAGATTATCATACATAACTACATACGTGTAGAGAACCTAGGAAAACCCAATAATCAGAGTGACTTATTTCCATTGCCCTTCACTCATAGCATCATTTCTCGTACAAGATGATGTTCATGAGAATGGGATGTACGATCATAATAATACTACCCGTATCACTGTAAAGACAACCTTACACAATGTAACTTGTACACAATTAATTAATTTATTTTATCCAAGAAGAAGCTCCTAGAAGCCACAAAGGGCACGTGTACACATACCAACGTATGTTACACTTCGTTTACAAAACTTAACCTTCGGCCTGGTATTGTTTACATAACACTGGTGTTAAACCCTGTCCTCTCCTCAATACTCATTCTATTCTCACAATCTCATTTATAAGATACGTATAATAATCTCCTTTACTGTACTCCTGACCCTAACATAGATAAAATGGACTACAAAAGTATTATTTACAGAGTTAGATGTAATGAGTGAACTGTATATACATTTTATCGCTCAGGATGCTTAAATATCAATAGAATAGTATGTGTGGGAGGTTTGGGTCCTGGTAAGGTACCTGGCTATTACCCAAAACATACCACAATTGATTTCTTATACAAATAAACTACTACTTGTCTCACCTAATTAAGGACAATGAAATATTTCAAGGTAAGTAAGTGAGATGGTCACTATTGAGGGTATTGTACTTTTTTTATTGTTTTTTTGATCTGGTTTCCTATTGCAACTTAAATATAATGTTATTGTAAACTAGTTATCTAGTGTTTGTATGCATTTATAAGTGGAAAAAAAAGGGTGTATCCACACTTTACGTGTCGAGGTTTTCCCCGCTTTAAAACGGGCGTGTATCCTGAAAATCCTAACTCTGCCGTATAATGGTGCCACCTCGCTGTGTATATATATATATTATAGTTAATATATTTATATATATAAAATAAGAATATATTATAATATAGGAACAATATATTATATATAAATATAATATAAATATAATAGTCCCTATGAATAGTATGTTTGGTAGAACAGTCAACCGCCCAGTGCGGTACTACCATCCTGCCTAGTGAGTGTAAAACAGAAAGCCTGTAATGTTTTACATGATTGTAGGATTTGCTGGTTCCTTTTTTCTTCTGTCTCGTGAACATGCAAGATTCTCATGGTACTGTCTTGCGTACTGTAAGAGATAAGATAAATTTCGTTCGATTTTTAACCCCGGAGTGGGTATAGCCACCCAGGATAACCCAAGAAAGTCATTGCGTCATCGAGGACGTGTCTAACTTAATTCCATTTGGGGTCCTTAATCTTGACCCCCATATGCATACCCTCCCAACACCATCTACGACACCCAGGTAACCATATTTGCGGCTAGGTGAACAGGACAAGTCCAGGTGTATGGAAACGGTCGTATGTTCCACCCGCCGGAATCGAAACCCGGCCCTCCGTGTGTGAAGCTGAACTTTAGCCCACCAGGCCACACTACACAAAACATTTACAAGCGTAAATGTACATACCCCTCTGGTATTCTTCTATTTTTTTTTCTTTCTAGATCATGTCTTGTTTATATTGCCTTCTTATCTCCATGGGATGTGGAACAGAGTTCTTCCACTCGTAACCATGCGTGGTTGTAATAGGCAACTAAAATGCCGGGGTAAAGGGCTAGTAACCCCTTCTCCTGTAATATATAAACATATTAAATATTTGAAAGGAGAAACTTTCGTTTTTTCTCCTTTTTGGGCCCACCCCGCCTCGGTGTATGGGAGATAAGGCCGAGGTGATGAAAGAAAAAATATGTATTTTTTTATTTATTCATATCACCACGGCTACTCCCACCAAGGCAGATAGCCCTAAGAAGAAAAACTTTTCATCACCATCATTCACTACCATCACTGTCTAGGCCAGAAGGGTGCTTTAACACCTTTCTGGCAAAATATGTATGTATATATATATATATATCATATATAAATATATATAGATATATATAAATAATATATATATATATATAAAATATATATATATATATATTTAACAAGTCGGCCATCTCCCACCGAGGCAGGGTGACCCAAAAAGAAAGAATTCCCTAAAAAGAGAAATACTTTCATCATCCCCATTCAACACTTTCACCTCACTCACACACATAAATCACTGGTTTTTCAGATGGAGCTCAGAGCACAAACAGTTTAAGAATGCCATTAATAATCAGATTTATAGAAGATACACAACAACCCCTCCAAACTGCTATATCTCCGAACCTCACCATTAGAAGCAGGCATTTATACTACCATTTCTAGGACTCAAGTCCGGCTATATAAGAATAGACCACTTTCCGCTAATCCCTTCACTAAATATTACCTGCTCAACACTCCCAACAGCACTCAGGTCCCAAAATCATTTGTCTCTATTCACTCCTATCTAACACGCTTCGTGGATGTTCCCCAAACCCCTTCGCCCACAACAACCTCCTTTACCGCCTCCCGCCAACTACCTTGTGAGGACGACCCCTACCGCCGCCTTCCTTCCCCTACAGATTTATACGCTCTCCATGTCCATTTCTACATGTGACTCCATCCACTCCTGAAATTACCAAAAACCACCTCAACAAACCCTCTTTCATCCCTCTGATTAAATACTTTTTATTAACTCCAACACCTCCTAATTTCACAGCCTAATGTGGGCCGCGAATATTCTGCATATATGTTGTACAATACCACGCTCAGTTCGCTTCCACACGTGAGGCCTGAGCTGTTTTCGATTCCCATCCAGAGTAGCACATTGGACGTGTTTCTTTCCACCTTTGTCTATGTTCCCCATCAGTAAAATGGGTACCTGGGTGTTAGACGACTGTGTGGGTCTCATCCCTGGACACTGACCTAAGGAGGCCTGGTCAACAGACCGGCCGCGGGGGCGTTTGACGCCCCGGACACTCCTCCAGATAAACTCCAGATAAACACATTGCCCCTTAGACAGGACAACTCCACTGCCACCAACTGGCCATCCTCGCTGCAGCGATTTTCAACCCAATCTTCACCCCATATAAGAGGTGCTGGTTACTACTATACTTTCATACATTTCCTATCTTTGCCTTCATAGATATCATTTTTGCCTCCACATGTCTCTCATGACCACCACTCACCTTTCTCTGTCCTTATCATCCATCTATGATTAACCCCTCATCTCATCATAAATCCATACCATGCTGATCACGTCAACTCCCAGAATACAAGTAATCTGAAAACATCACTGTTTTTCCATACTCCTCCTCCGGGGTTAAAATTGATATCCAATTTTCTTTACTAAACATTTGATACTCTCATCAACTCTTATTGCTTTTCTATGTTCACTTTCAACTTTCTACCTTACACACACTCCCAAATTCGACCACTAACCTCTGCAATTTTCTTTAGAATCTCCCATAAGCACAGATCATCAGCAAAAAGTACTGTGTCACTTTACATTGTATTTAATTTTCCCCATAATTTTAAATCCCACCCCCTCTCCCAACACTCCTAGCATTTACTTCTTTACAACCCCATCTAATAAATATCTTAAGACACCAATGGTGACATTACACACATCCCTGTACCAAGACCCCCCTTGTTACTGGAAAGTAGTCCCCTCTCTTCAACAACACCGCAACCTATGCTACACTACCTCAATAAAAACACTTTACAGCATTTTATAACCTTACCACCTATTCCATATACTGTGCAACATATGACTTGCAATGTAATTGTTAGAGAAAATACAAAACTACCATTAACTTAGCCTAACAATACTGTGCTGACCTTGAACCTACTGAACCATGAACCACTCATAAAACACATTAAAACATAGTAAAGTATCCGTATCTACATTTTATGGCTGGGCATTCATGAATGTTCTAGGAGCTATGCGAAAGTGGCACTCTCAAAAGTGGGGGCTAGCAGTACACTACAGTATAAACATATAAAAAATATGCCAGAAATAGAAAAAAATGGGGGGAAAGGTTGACATTTAAAACATATAAGAGATGTTTACACAAACTCACTACCATTAATATGTATGACTTCCTCACATTATCATGGAAATTTGGGTTATAACTAACGAGGAGATCTCAGGAACAGAACTCCGTCAGTTAAGTGAGGAGAGGCTGTATAGTCTATTGTAGACCTATGTCAAAATTCTGTGTTTTGTTTTTGTGCATCATTTCTAATAGACCCAGTGGTCCTCTCACTTCAAGTCTAACAGTAAGCAGACATCAGTGGGATGCCATCAACTCAGGTAACTTACTAATAACTCTATATACTCGTCAAAATATACTAGAAAGTCATTATTATTATTAATATTTCAAAATTTATTTTATTCCTTTTTTTTTTAGAACGGTGTGAATGAGATTGTTGTCATTGAGATAGATTGATGTAGGGTTGTATAAGTTTTGATATTCCGCCAGGGTTGTGGTGGTGGCGTCACAAGGACTTGATCATTAGACTATGGAGACACCGCCTGCAGCACCACTTCTCCTGCACCAGCTGCTGCTGCCAGTGGCACCAGTCATCACTCTCTGTGGTGTTGGAGATTTTGGTCGACGAAGATGGCAATCCCTAGTTTCCAACGTCTAAACCATTACTAACTTGACCATTGATGACATAACTTGATGCTGTCAAGTGTGCAATGATGGACCCAAGGAACTTGGCCAAAAGAAGACACTACTGGACATATTTTACGAGTCAAGACCTGTCAGGACCTGTCAAGTGTTTTTAAACTACCCTGACTGTGTCAAGATCTTGTCAAGACCTGTCAAAACACCTGTCAGGACCTGTCAAGATGTTTTTAAACTACCCCTGACTTTTGTCAAGACCTGTCCAAGGATTTTAGATTGTTTTTGCTGAAAACCCGTAATATAATCCAAACTCATCCGTCCACTTGATTTAGCTAAGTATTTAAACCTATGAGTAGATCAAAGTAGATCTAAGATAGATCAAAGTATATCTAAGTAGATGCAAAGTAAATCTATAGCAGATTAGAGAATATTAAAGCCAATCGATGAGGGCAAGTAGATAAAAAAAGACATCAAAGGTAGACTAAAGTAGATCTAAGATACACCCAGGTAGATCTATGTATGTGTAAATAGACCACAGTTATATATAATTAGATAAAATGGTAAAGAATCAAAGAAATCCTAAGGCGAGATAAACTGTAATCTAAGGTAGATCAAAGTAGATCTAAGGCAGATCAAAGTAGATCTAGGTCTTTTATATGAAGTAGAATAAGACAACTTTATTGTCAATGAACACTCTCTCTCATGTTGTTTGCCCTGACTCACTCTGATTGTCGTATGCCGTGCAGCTGTCTACTTCTTCTCTGACTGACTGTCCTACTCTCTCTACTATCTACTCTCTTTAACTGACAGTCTCTCTCTGATTACTTTACTGTATACACACTGACTGTCTACTATCTCTACCGACAGCACTGCACTTCACAGACAAGTTTACTGTTACTTCTGACAGTCCTACAAACAGTAACAATCTGCCTAACTAATGTACAGTCTGTCTAATCTGTCTACTCCCTGCAGTGCATCTATACAACTGTCCGTACTCTGCTGACTGCCTACTGTTAACTGCTGATTGTCTACTCCCACTTCTGACAGTCTACATTCTGTCTGCATTTAAAAACAACAGTCTACAGTTTACTATTGAGTCTAGCTACCCACAGTGACTCTAAAGTCCAACTGAACTGTCACATATACCACTGACAGTCTGACTACTCTCTACTTAGACCCGCTGGCACTGTACTCACCTATACATTGGGTTTAATGGGGTCGAGTCAAGATCCGGGGCCCTTCCTCAATTATTTCACAGCTCAAGAAAGTTACATTAACAAACCAAATTACATTATTCCGTCACACACACACACAAAACCACACACCCAAACCACAAAATAACACAAAACACATAAACACCACAACAAAAACACACACACAACACAAAAACACACACACACAACACCCCACACAAACAACACCACCACAACACCCCACACACAACACACACACACAAAAACACACAAAAACACACACACTTAACACACACACCAAACCCCAACACAAAACCACACAAAAACCAACACAAAACAACACACAAAACACAACACAACAACACACCACAAACACCCCCACAAAAACGCACACACAACACCCCACACACAACAGCACACACAACCCCGCACACAAAAACACGCACACCAACACGCCACACAAACCCCACACACAACACACACACAACACACACAAAACACACACACAACAAAACACACAACACACCCCCAACAACACAAAACCACACCCACAAAACACAACACACACACTACACACACAAACACACCCCACCAACACACAACAACACACACAACACAAAACCAGCAGGTTACAGGGGGGAAAATCCTTTTTGTCACAAACCACTAGATTTTTAGGGACAAGGTGACAGAAGTAAGACAAAAAAGAGAGGGGGGTGGATCGACTGCATTTTTTGGGAACTGCAAGAAGGCCTTCGACCAGTTTCCTAAAAAGATTTAAACTCCCAAAAGCTAGAGGATCGGGCACACATAACGGGAAAGGCCCTCCCAATGGATCAAAAGAATACCTAACGGGAGGAAACAACGAGTCAGGGTACGTAAAGGGGTTTGCCCAAGGGGGGCGCCTTTTGACAAGCGGGGGTTCCACAGGGGTCAGCCCTTTATGACCGTGGCTTTTTCTTGGTATTTTTGGAATTTACAAAAACCGGAAAGGGATAGACTCAGAAGTGCCCCTTGTTTGGGGGATGATGTGAAGTTAAAAGAAGAATCAAATCGGATGAAGATAAAGGCGGACTAAAAAAGAAACCGGGAAACCGGGCAAACAAGCCTGGCCCCAGCAACGGGCTCCTTGAGAAAAAACCCGCCAAATGAAAAGTCATAAAGTTTTGGGGAAGGGCAAAGAAGACCGCAGACAAAATAAAATTTTAGAGGGCCCAAAAGTCTCAAACCTCACTAAAGGGAAAAAAGGGTTTCTGGGGGGGAGTATAACCCCGGAGCATATCTCCTGACGCCATAAAACCAAAAAATTGCTCCCAGTATAACGGGCCCTGCAAACCAAATGGATAGCTTTCCCTGATCCCTCAGAAGGATTTCGTTAAAAGACCTGAAATACCTTTTTCCGCCCGGGCCCCCATATTTGGATTATGCAGCACCATTTTGGGGAATCCACACCTAGCCAAAGCACGTCAAGAAATTAGAGAAAGGGGCCTTTTTTGCAACAAAGGACTAGTCCCAGAGTTTACGGGGGATTGCCCTATGAAAAAAGGGTTGAGGGAAACCCGGCCCGACGAAAACTGGAGGGCGGGAGGGTGGGGGGAGACATGATAACGCCATATAAAAAAAATTGCGCAGAATAATAAGGGGAAAAAGAAGGGAAACACAGACAAAGGGGTTTAAAATTGGAAGTTGAAGACCGGGAGAATCAAAGGGATATTGGGAAAAGTTTTTTTCTTCATTTTAAAAGGGAGTAGTCAACCGTGGAATAGCCTAGAAATGACGTACGGGGGGGGGGAAAACCAAACATATTTTTTAAGGCGAGGAAAGAAAAAGCCAGGGAGCAGGAAAAGAGAGGACCTATAGCAATCAGTGAAGGGGCGGGCCCAGGATTTAAGACTCACACCCAACCACAAATAGGTGGGGAAACAAATGGGTGAGAAAAAAACTTTACACCCAAAAACACACAACACACACACCTTTAAACACACACACACACACACACCCACACACCACAACCCACACACAAACATGTAATGTAAACAAATAAATTTTTGGGAAGCTTATAAGTCATTTTATTTTTTCCACAAGAAAAAAATTTTTTTGCAGTTATCTTCAGGGGCCCAAGGTAATGTGGGGGGGGCCCCCTGGGGGGTGTAGCGCTCGCTGGCCCTTTCCCGGGACAACAAACGGGAAACTTACGACCTTTTAAAGACCCATTTGGGAAACCTTTAAACAGAAACTTAATGGGCATTTAAAAACATTTAATTTTAAAACAGAAATTTAAAAGGGAAGCATTTAAAAATAGCATTTAAGAGCACTTAAGAAACACTTAAAAACATTTAAAAACACCCTTTTAAAAAGCTCTTAAACAGCACTTAATAGCTCTGTAAAAAAATTTGCTTTTATCTGAATGAAAAAAAATTTTAAATGTACATAAAAGTAAATAAAAAACAAAGATAATTATTATTTAAAAATTTTACTTTAAACAAGAAAGAATTTGGGACACCTAGGTCAAAAAAATTCCCCCCTTTCGATACCAAACCACTGTCAAAAAAAACCACAAGTTGCCCCTGGACCTTTTAAATTTAAATGAAATATACATACACCAGGGAAATCTGTAAATATATTTAAAATTTTTGGGGCTGTAAAAAAAAAAAAATAAATGGCTTTTATATTTTTCACCAAATTTCATAACAGAAGGAAAATATATCTTAATATCACTCCAAACCCAAATTTTACTTTGGGGATTTAAGTGTATCATACCAGAAAAACCCCTTTAACTAAATCTAAAGAAAATAATGCGGGCCAGAAAATTTCAAAACAAAAACTAAAAGAGCTTATCTGAGGTTCCTGGAGCTGTCTTGGGCCCTTCCCCCTGATATCCAAGTTTTGCAGGGAAGCAAAAACCCCCAATTTCAAAACCCCCTTTTGAGAGGGGCAGCCCCAATTTTTAAACCCCTAGGGCACGAAAAATTTTTTCCCCCTTCACCAACGTTTGGGACAAAATTTAAAACCAAGAGGGGGAGTCCCCCTGCCCAACTTTTGGCTTTTTATTTTTTTATGACAAAAAATTTTTTAAATAAAAGATAAAAATTTCCATATTTTTCCCCGGGGGAAAAAAAAAACATTTTTTTTTCCACACTGTGGCCCCGGGCCCGGGGTTCGTTGCTAAACACCAAATTAAAATCCTTTCCCTTTTGGGGAAAGATTCCCGCCTTCTTGTTTATGGCTTTTTCCCCCCCCTAGTTACCTATAGGTTTTTTCTTTCGATTTCATTTTTCCCCGCACACTTGGGGGAGGGGGTTATCTTCCCTTTTCACTCGTGTCCCCTTTTTCCCTCAGATTTTCATTTTCGTTTGACCGAAAAAACCCAACTCCAAGGGAAAACAATTTATTAATTGTGCGGAAAATTTCCTGGCCCACGACACAACACTTTTACATTCCTGACAACACCTTGTGCATTTTGGCAATGCAATACTTTGCCCAGAGGCCCCAATTTTTTCGATGTTTTTTCATTTTCAATTAACACAATGTCCCCCTGGTTGAATGGTTTTTCGATTTTCTGCCTCTGTCGCACCAAAAAAAATGTTTCACGGAGTGTAAGAAAATTCCTTAAACCCAAAACATTAGACCAAAGATCAATTACTTTTTTTTAACATTTTAAATTTTTCACACAACACTGCCGCATCATTGGGAATCTTCTTTACTTTCTTCCGATTAATCTCTAAAGACAGGGGGAAGGGTTCCAATTTTCCTTTCCCCATATTTTGGTTAGAAGGGTTAAAACATCGCATTAAAGGGGTCACTCATGACAGAGAGGCCTATTTTTTTAAAAAGATTTTCTGCCTCCCCTAACACTGGCCAAAGGGAAATTTTTTTTTCCAAAATTAAATTTTTTCTTTTCCCGGGGTTTTGTACTTTGAGGAGACACCTCTTTCACTGTGCCTATCTTCCCTTTTTGTACCGGGCCCCCCCGCCAAGGGGCTCTAGGGGTAATAAATTTCCAGGGGACAAATTTTCGTTGGGGGTTTAAAAGAGATTGAACATCGTTACTATTATTTAATTCATCAATGTTGAGCACCTTTCTACAAAATTTGTGGGATTATTTAAAAAACAAACAACCTCGGGCAGGATCTCCTAGCTGCAAATTTTCGAAACACGTAAAAAACTGTTCTGCAAACAAGCCTGTGCCAAATTCTAAATGAACTCCCCCAAATAGCATAAAAAGGTGAACAAACAAAAACATAAAACCCCTTTCGTGGAACACCATTTGAAGACCGTTAAAAATTATTGGACCCCTAAAGGGCTACAACCTGTTACATCAAATGGTTTCCACTAATTGTACTGCTCCTTTGGGAAAGGTGGGGGGAAAAAGGGGACATATAGGATCCCGCCATCCACACACGACATATTACACAAATTTAATCACCCCCCTTTTTCATTTTGCCGTCCCCTTTTGGAAACCAGAAAGGGTTTTCCCCAATACAATTTTTAAAAAATACCCTTTTACAAAACCCACCATCATTACATTTTTTTTGGGGATTTTGAACAATAAAATTTGTTTTTGATGATGAGTTTTTGGGGATAAGAAGGGTTTTTAGGGATAATCACCCAAATTTAGCATTTTGGGAACCCCACCTCTGCACCTAATTACACTGTTTTTCCCCAAAAAACAGGGCCCCCAAATTTTTCCCAATTTTGGAACCTTTCAAAAAATTTTTCTTTTTCCCTCATCAATTTAAAACCCCATTTCCAAGATTTTTCCCCCTGTACCCCCCCTTTTTCCAGTACCAAAAAAGGATTGAAAACTTTTTAAAGATATATTCCCTCTTGTTTAGAAATTTTTAAAAACCAACTTAGTTTCATTGATTAGTTTTTGGGGGAAAAAAGAAATACCTATTTATATCAAAAGGGTTTAAGGGGGGGACAAACTATTTAAAGGGGGGGGGTCACAGTAATTTCAACCGGACAATATACGCCTTTTTTTTACAGGCCAATTAGCTTTTTACCAACCACTTGGGCCTTTTTAAACCCTGATAAAAGCAATTTTCAAATTTAGCCTAAAAGGGAAACCTCGAGACAAGAAAATCACTGGATTTTTTCCCCCACCCCGGTATATAATTTAAAAGTTAACATATGCTGACCCCCCAAAATATTATACTTCTCTTGCATCTGATTAATTTCAACGACTTTTTTTTTGTTAAAAACAAATTTTTAAATGTTTTCCCTTACGAATCCATTGTAAGGATACCTCTTATCAGACCAAATTACAGTGTCCCCTAATTTTTTATCTCCTGCAAATTATTTCTTATATAATTTTGCTAATTTGACACCTACATAAAAAGGCTGTTTAATTTTTCCCAAATGAGGCAAGGTAAGTGATTTAATTGGGGACAATTTAGCCTTTGACATAACAAGAGAAATAACACTATTACAATGAAGGTAAGCAACTGCTCCATATGCCAATTTTTGAAGCATCACAAAAAATGTGGAGTACATTTTTCCCATTTGGATTGGCCACCTGGCGGGGGAAAACTCCAACATTGGAATTTTCTCATAATCACCAATTAACTCACCCCCACCTGTTAATGAATTCCTCAGGTAGAATTTCATCCCAAGCACATTTAAGTTTCCATGCTTCCTGAATTAATAATTTCCCTCTTATAGAAAGGGGGTGACACTAAACCTAGTGGATCAAAACATTTGGAAACTTCAGCAAGCAAAACTCCTTAGTTAATTTTTGGGCATACTGTAATTATTGGGTTTTTTTAACATTAACAAATCTCTCTCAGTATCCAAAGTTAAACCCAATACTTTACTACATTTTGGCACTTCACTCCAGGTAATCTTTACTTATTTTGTCCTTTAATTTGGACGAATTACTATCCATTCCCTCAGAGGCATATTTGCACTTTGCATTTTTTTTATTAGCCTCTCCATAAGTCATTAACAGTTCCCCCTTCAGTTGACGCCACACCCAGGAAAATTTTCCACATAAAATTGTTTGCTCATTACTTTACTCAATGGACTTTCCATACGTTTAAAGGTGTGCATTTATCATCGCTTGAAGTAGGAATGAACTGGATGTTTAAAACCAAATAATACGCTCCTAAGCTAAGGTTTTCAGAGGGCTAAGTGGGTCAATAGGATTCCTAGGCCAAAAGAAACGGTACAATCCCCCTTCAGCCTCTTGAAACCCCACCCTAGGGAAAGCTTTTACTTATTTTCAGCTATAAAGGTTTTAATGCTTCATTTCGAAATTTAATAAAAAATATCTCCAAATTTTTCCTGGTAAAACGACGGAACCCTTCCCCAACCCAGTCATTTTAAAACTAGGTTTTAACATTTTTTTTTTTAACCTTCCGGGCACAAAAATTAAAACAAAATTTCTCAGAGGATGGTTTCTTAAACCCTTTCCCTTCCATTTTCCGTGTTTGGGGGCCAAATAAGGGGACCATAAATTTTTTGGCTTGCTCGGGAAAGGTACCTCTTTTTAACAAAATTTTTAAAAAAATTAACTGCTCAGCAATTAAAAACACTTTTAAACATTTTAAAAATTTCGGGTGTTTACTCTTTTTCGCGGGGGCTGGACCTTTAATTTGGGCCCTTTGGCCTTTCGGGAAAATTGGGGGAAAATCCGGGGATGGTTCGGGCCCCAACAGGGGAAGCCCGCACCCAGTATTTTTCCGGGAAATTAAATTTTAAAACCATCTCTCAGGTATTAATTAGTTAAAAGAATTGTCTGGGATTTAAATTTCTTTTTAACATTTATTCCAAGGGCTGCCCAAATTCCCACAATTTATGCCTGGCTCAACACCATCCCCCTAGGGAAAATTTTAAACTGGGGTACGATTTAAATGAGTAAATACAAAATTTTAATTGGTTTTTTTTTTTTTAGTTTTCCTCTAGCCCAGAAATTATTAAAAACGAGAAAATCCTCCAATCATTAAAAGGCCCTCCTTTGCTTTCCCTTTAAAAAGGGGTTTACACCAAAATTTTCTTTACCAAAACCCTTTACAAAGGCCCCCTAAAAATTCACAAACCATCAAAAAATTTAGGGGCCAACAGAATCATCACTTAAAACCGGGAAGGTAAAAAAATTTTAAAAATTATGTGAAATTTTTCCCTTGTAGCTTTACTAACCCCTACTTTTAATAATTTTCTTTGGAAGTCATTCCCAATTTTTTCATTAACACTTTTTTTCCCCTCTTTCCCCCAAAACCCGGACAGTTACAAAAACAGGGGTCAAAACAATTGGGACCTTTTAAACCCGAGAGAAAACCAAAAAATTTTTAAAAGTTGTGGGATCTGGAAAAGCCCAAAAAGTTTTTTTCCTGACCACCCCGGGCTGGGGGCTCACTTTGGGGTTTTCGGGGCAGCCAACAGTAAACACCTGGGTTTAATCAGGCCTGACCCAAACCAGGGGGCCCGGGTCACAGCCCGGGGCAGGGGGGGGTTTTTCCCCCGGGGGAAACTCTCTCCATTTAAACTCCAGGTCCCCCAAATCTGTATTTTCATACCATCAAGAAAAAATTTTCTTTTAAAAAGAAAGTAAAAACTGGGACCCCTTTGGTCCAAAAGGGCAATTAAAATTTTTTGATTTAGGGGCCTTTTATCAACAATTTTTACCTGTAACACAGGTAAGGCTACTTCAGCAAAACCCAATATTAAAAATACAGCAAATTTTTAAAATTAGCCACGGGTTGTTCAGGATTGTCAACTTTAATCTTTAAACAACTTTAAAATATGGGACCTTTACACATGACTTTTTGGGTGTTTTCCCTTTTTGTGACATTGAAAAAACAGAATTTTAATTTGGCTAACAACCCTTTTACTTTGGGTGATTCCCCCCAAACACCAATACATCGTCAATTTTTCCTCCAACCCTTTAAATTTTATCATTCCTGAATTGAAAGAATTGCAATTTTTTTAAAAAAAATAGTACCCTTGCAAAAAAAGAAAATTTCTTTTCTTTTCTTGACGGTTTCTTATTAACTGGGAACTCTTGGAGGGAAACTTTTTTCTTTCTTACTTTTTGGGGAGAATAAATTATTTTCTGGATTTTTTGCTCCCTTTGATTGCACCAATGCAACTCTTTTTGGGAAATAAAATTTTGATTATTACTATTGGGATTTTTTTTCTCCCTTTGGGGAAATTTGACAGATACCTCAAGTTATTTTTGTTGCATTTTTAAAATGAGTTAGTTGGCTGGTCGGCAATTTCACAAAAAATTCTTGAAAGCCTATTTTTTTTTCCTCCAGACCAAAAAACCCTTGTGATATTTTATGAGAAAGCCATTGAATGTTTTTTTTTAGCTTAATTTATTCTTTACCCCTGGCAAATCAAAACCAGCTGAATTCCCCCTTTAATTTTCATTTATTACTTCAAGTTTTGGGGGATTTCTCTCCATTTAACTCTAAACTGCTGTAAAAACCCTTTGGGAAAAGGGGATCTGGGGGATTTTAAATTAACAATGAATTTCACTTTGATCCAACCTACTTTTTTCTATAATTTCCATAATGACCTTCAACCCAAATTCCCAAATGCTTCCTTTTAAGAGGGCATCTACTTGGGGGAAAAACTTGTAAAGAGTATGTAGCATCCCCCTCTTTTCCTGTCCTTTGAGGGCAATTTAAAAAAGTTAAACAGGGTAGGGCACTCCGTCATGCACAGCTCCTTTAAAAAAATTTAAACCCAAAATTTTTCCTCCCCAAATTTTTTCCCCGGAATTTAAAAAACCGGGAAACATAAATTTTGGGGGGTTTTGGCAAAGACATATTTTTTTGTTGGGGGCCGACTGACCAACTGCCTGGGTTTTTACAATTTTTAAATTTTTTCAAGGCCCGACTTTTAAAAAGAAAGAATCTTTTTCCCCTAATTCTGAATAAAATGATTCTAAATTCAAACCTTTATCTACAAAAGTTTACTAATAAATCTTTCCCTTTAAAATTTGTTTTTAATATAATTTGTATTAATCAATATCTATTTTCCTAAAAACTCTAAATACAATTTTAAATCAAACAGTAAAATTTACAGTTTCTTGATTCAATTTAAATTCCAAAAATTTTTTAAATGCCTTGGGTTTCAAAGGGCCCTTTCTACTTTATTTATGCTTCTTTTTGCTCTATATTTTCCCCAAAAATTTTTTTTTCTACATTTAAAATTTTCCCCATTTTCAGGGCCCTGATTTTTAATGTATTAAATTCAACTTATTTTTAATTTTTTTTAAAAATTATTACAAAATTTTAAACCCCTGATACAAATTTACCTTTGAATAAATCCTAGCTACTTAGCTTATCAATTACATATAAAAAATTTGTAATTTTAAAAATTTTTAAAGTACGAAAAAACCAAAATTGGGGCCCTCAAAATTAATATTATACAAATTAATTTTAAATTTCCCTTTCCAAATTTTTGGATACAAAATTATTTTACAAAAAATATAATCTTTATCCCCACTTTCTTATCAAATTTCACATACAAATGATAAAAATCTTGGCCAGAAATTTCCTTTTCCCAAAATTTAATTTTTATGCAATTTAAAAATTAAACTTAGCCAGACTTGACATCAAAATTAATATTGTAATAATTATAATCCACAACACATTCAGTAAATTTGTGAACCTAACATCCACCTCCTTCTGTCATTTCACATATAATTATTAAGTAATTAACTAATTAATGACTTCACTAATTACCTCCGGTTCAAAAAGGACCAACGGGCAAATTAAATGTGGAAAATTACATTTATCTGAATGTAACTAATTATGTACATAACAGTAAATGATAACAAAGATAATTATTATTTATCAATGTTACATAGACAAGTAGGAATTTGGGACACCTAGGTCGCAAAAAATGTCCCCCTTCGATACCTACCACTGTCATATCAACAAGTTGCTCTGGACCTATTAATTAAATGAAATATACATACACCAGGAATACTGGTAAATATATAAATTTGTGGACTGTATATTAAAATAATAAATCGTTATATATATGCACAATTACATAACAGAAGGAAAATATATCTTAATATCACTCCCAATTTGACTGGAGATTAATGTGTATCATACTCAGAAAACCTCACTCTAACTAAATCTATGAAAATAATGCTGGCCAGAATTACACACAAATCTAGAGAGCTTATCTGAGGTTCCTGGAGCTGTCTTGTCCAGTCGTCTGATATCTCAAGTTATGCAGGAATGCACATCCAACAATTTCACCTCCTATTTGAGAGGTGTCAGCACAATTTTAACCTCTAGAGCACGAAAAATTCTTCCCCATTCACCAACGTTTGTACAAAATTCAAAACCAAGATGGCGAGTCTCCTGCCCAGACGCAGGCTTTCCGTTTTCTATGACAAATATTATTAAATACAGTATGGCCATCTATTTACCTATAAATTACCGTATTTCCGGAAAATATATACAGTATTTTCCACAAGCTCTTAAACAGCACTTAAGAGCACTTAAACAGCACTTAAGAGCACTTAAACAGCAGTTAAGAGCACAAAAGACTTGGCAGACGATGCAACATCCCCCAATGTTAGTTTAGTTTAATATGTTTATGCACCCCATACCCATCCTGTGGGCGGTAGTCAAAAGATTACAGAGGTACATAATTGGTCCAGGGACTGGACTCCAAAGTTTTGATAGCTGAGCAAGTTACAGAGGTAATGAACTCACAATTTACAAAGGTAATGAACTCACAATTTACAAAGGTAATGAACTCACAATTTACAAAGGTAATGAACTCACAATTTACAAAGGTAATGAACTCACAATTTACAAAGGTAATGAACTCCAGGTAGGTCTAGTCACAATCATGACAAGTTACAAAGGTGTTTACAGATTACAGAGGTACGTAATGGGTCCAGGGACTGGGCCCCCAAAGTTTTGATAGCTGAACTAGGTACAAAGGTAATGAACTCACAAGTTACAAAGGTAATGAACTCACAAGTTACAAAGGTAATGAATTCTGTAAGAATGGTTACTTACGTTTATACTTTGGCTACAATCATGAACAAATTATAGTGTAATGAGCAATTCACACTTCCACACCCAGTCACAACTGTAGTGAGTTATTGGTGCAAATATTGATTGTTGAGTCACACACACACACACACACACACACACACACACACACACACACACACACACACACACACACACACACACACACACACACACACACACACACACGTGAAGCAGTATCGCTGAATAGTGCTCCCAGGATTTAGCGTTCTAGTGGCTGTCCTAAGATATTATTAGCGGTCATCGAACGTGAGTGAATCAGTGAACATACCTACAAGAGTGTAACAGCTTTCAAGAGTGCGAATATTGTGATAAGATCAAGAATTTTACAATTTAAATTTGAATGAATTGTGAATGAGGGAGGGTAGCAGTCGGCTGATCAGGCTGCTGGCTGCAGTGTTGACACAAAATATCCAGTTAATTGGGTTAACGGTGTGATCTGAAATATTAACAAATATATATGTTAGTTGGTTATAACAGCAGTGTAGTGATAAGGTCATAAAAGAGTGATTAAGTAAATACTGAAAGTAAGAAAAAATTAGTCAATCCCCAGCTGTTGGTGTTGTGAATGTAGCTAACATTATCAGACTTGTTATGACCATAATACTGTACTAAAGAAAAAAGAGGGAATACCAAGTCTTAAAAGAAAAATAAAATAAAAACTTGAATGCATGATAAAGTTCCTGAAGGAGTTACAAAATTGAAGGAGTTGATAGCAGCCGACCAGCAGGAACCTCCATTGTTGTGCAGACGACATCACTTGCCTATTTGTGGTTAATTTTGGTTAGTGTCTAAAGTCTCAGTGTCTCGCCCTGCTGGTTGTTGCTATACCATCACTCTCTCCCTATTTCAGTACCAGGAGATAGTGGTAACCCTGATAATGTTTAGTAAATTATCTAAATATCTCCAGGTAAACTCCAGAAGAGTTGTGTAGCCTAGTGAACTCCCCCCCCCCCCGAGCGACAAGCTAGTAAACAAGTACGCATATACAAACACACGTGTGCACCCGTAATTATTATTATAATAAACATTAGTATATAATAAGGAATTGAGTGAGAAAAAATAATCCTATAATCTTCAAAAAGTAAAGTAGCCTAGTGTGCGAAGATCTGGGCCGGGAGAGTACTGGTGAAACAACAATAACAAATAGTGTTAACGTGACCCCCTCCTCTTTTTCAAAGAACGACAAGCTAGTAAACACACACACACACACAAACACAAGTGTACACACAAACACAAGTGTACACAATTAATATTATATAGTATATATTAGTGTATATTAATAAGGAATTGATTATGAAAAAAAAAAATTATAATCTTCAAAAGAGTAGCATAGCCTAGTGTGTGCACGTGCACCCACACACACCCACACCCCACACACACACACACACACACACACACACCAACACCACACACACACACACACCACACACACACACACACAACACACACACATGCAACACACACACACACACACACACACACACACACACACACACACATTGCCAGACTCACACATACACTCCCCCCCTCCCCCACCGACATCTCACTCCACTTGATCCCCCCTCCCTCTTTCACCCTCCCCCTCCCTCCTTCCCCCTCTCCCTCTCCCACTCACCCACTTGCTTCACTCTCCTTCCCAACTCCCCTCCCCACTACTCTCCCCCATAGCCACAGTTCCTCCTCTACCTCCCCCCCCCCCAACACTCTGACTTTCACAATACTAACCTAACATACAGAATTACATAGGTTTCCCACTCTGAGGCAATCAGGATAAACAAAAATGGATTGCCAGAGAGCAACAAGAAAAACCAGGGACAGGAGAGGAAACTGCAAAGGAAGATTGGGCACAGACTCACAAAAAGGGAACATGAATTGGGAAAAAAAGAAAACTAGAAAAAACTTAGCATGAAAATGGAAGAGAGGTGAATGGGCGGAAGTGGGGGGCAAGTCAAAGAGCAGGCCAGGATACAGAGTTGGGAAGGGGAAACTGAAAATTGAAACGCCTAAAGAACTAAAAAACTTTTTGGGATTGACAACGAAAAGTACCTCAGTCAAAAATAAGGGGACTGTGGGGGAAAGGAGAAAAAACTGCAGTAGAAAGCTAAATCAGTGGAGACTGTAGAAATGAAAGAGCTAAGCTATTGGGAGGCCTAACAACCACAGCAGAGCCGGGGAAACCCGAAAGGGAAAATGACAGGCCACGGGCCCCCAAGTACTTGCTAGTAAATTAAAAAAGGAAAGCTGCAATGGGGGAAAATAAAAATTGAATGGGGGGTACACAGGATATGCAGGGGGACATGAAGGGTGGGGTCGTTTTTGGAGGGGCCCCACGAAGTTGGGGGGGAAAAACATAGAAAAAAAAAACAAGGGAAAAAAAAGCAATTGAAAGCACTTGAAAGCAATGGGAGAAGAACATGACCAGCGGGGAAAAATTTTCGGAGAATAGGGGGTTTGAAAAAAAAAAAAAAGGCTTTACCCCTTGGGGCTTAGCCTTTTTTTTGATTATTAATAATAGTAAAAAAAAAAACCCGCCAGTGAAAATGACCCTTTAAAGCAGAATCGACTCGGAAAGGATCCTGCAGGAGAAACCGATTAAGGACTGCCCGCATGCAGGAAGGTGTATCTCGACCAGACAGAAACAAGCAGAAAAGGAAAAAAACGAGAGAGATGGTACAAAAACGAAAGGAGGGAAAAAAGGGGGGGGGGGGGGGTGGGAGAAAAAAGCTCCAAACCCCGAAGATCAAATACAGCTCCCCCACAAATTTTCCCATAGAAGCCCCTCAACCGGTCAAAACCCCCGGCAACCAAACACCTAAACCAAAAAAACCCATGCCACATCCCAAGCCCCCCCCCCTGATTACAAACTCCCCCCCACAGCAACCACCCTGTTCCTTTCAGGTTCCCACTTCCCCCCCCCCAATACAAACCCCCCGACCACACTCTTAGAAAAGGTTTGAAGGTGTGGTATACAAAACAGATGGAATAACAAAAAAGTTGAGGAGTGGCATGAAAGAACAAGGAGCATCCCCGACATAATAGCATCCAAAAAAAAACCACCCGAATAATAACAGATTCAATCTTTCCATCCGGGTATCAAAACCCCAGGAAAAACAGAGGGAGGAGAGGGGGAGGAGGAGTTGCATTGCTCATTAAAAACCAGTGGGGGTTTGAGAAAATGGAAGGAATGGATGGCACGGGCGAAAGGGACTACTTAGTAGGAACAATCCAGTCTGAGGGACATAAGGTGATAATTGCAGTAATGTACAACCCACCACAGAACTGCAGGAGGCCAAGAGAAGAATACGATGAGAGCAACAGAGCAATGGTCGACACACTAGCCGAGGTGGCCAGGAGAGCACACATGGGGGGAGCAAAGTTACTAATTATGGGTGATTTCAATCACAAGGAGATTGACTGGGAAAACCTGGAGCCCCATGGGGGTCCCGAAACGTGGAGAGCCAAGATGATGGATGTGGTACTGGAAAACCTCATGCATCAACATGTTAGAGACACTACCAGAGAGAGAGGAGAGGAAGAACCAGCAAGACTGGACCTTGTATTCACCTTGAGTAGTTCTGACATCGAGGATATCATGTATGAAAGGCCCCTGGGAGCTAGTGATCATGTGGTTCTGTGCTTCGACTACATAGTTGAGCTCCAAATGGAGAGAGCAGCAGGAATAGGGTGAGAAAAACCAAACTACAAAAGGGGGAACTACTCAAGCTTGAGGAACTTCTTTCAAGACATTCAGTGGGAGAGGGAACTGACAGGAAAACCAGTACAAGAAATGATGGACTATGTGGCAACAAAATGCAAGGAGGCAGAGGAGAGGTTTGTTCCCAAGGGAAACAGAAATAATGGGAAGAACAGAATGAGTCCTTGGTTCATCCAAAGGTGTAGGGAGGCAAAAACTAGGTGTACTAAAGAATGGAAAAGGTACAGAAGACAGAGAACTCAGGAAAATAAAGAAATTAACCGAAGAGCCAGAAACGAATATGCACAGATAAGAAGGGAGGCTCAGCGGCAATACGAAAATGACATAACATCGAAAGTCAAGACTGACCCGAAGCTGTTGTACAGCCACATCAGGAGGAAAACAACAGTCAAGGACCAGGTGATCAGACTGAGGAAGGGTGATGCGGAATTCACAAGAAACGACCGGGAGGTATGTCAGGAGCTCAACACAAGATTTAAAGAAGTATTTACAGTGGAAACCAGTAGGACTCCAGGAAATCAGAGCAGGGGGGTGCACCAGCAAGTGCTCGATGATGTACATATAACCAAGGAGGAGGTGAAGAAGCTGCTATGCGAACTTGACACCTCAAAGGCGGTGGGACCAGACAACATCTCTCCGTGGGTCCTTAAAGAGGGAGCAGAGACATTGTGTGTACCATTAACGAAGATCTTCAACACATCATTTGAAACTGGGCAACTCCCTGAGGTATGGAAGATGGCAAATGTAGTCCCAATTTTTAAAAAGGGACACAGACATGAGGCACTAAACTACAGACCTGTATCACTAACGTGTATAGTATGCAAGGTCATGGAGAAGATCATCAGGAGGAGAGTGGTGGGGCACCTGGAAAGAAACAAGTGTATAAGTGACAACCAGCATGGTTTCAGGGAGGGAAAATCCTGTGTCACAAACCTTTTAGAGTTTTATGACAAGGTGACAGAAGTAAGACAAGAGAGAGAGGGGTGGATCAACTGCATTTTTTTTGGACTGCAAGAAGGCCTTCGACACAGTTCCTCACAAGAGGTTACTGCAAAAGCTAGAGGATCAGGCACACATAACAGGAAAGGCACTGCAATGGATAAGAGAATACCTTACAGGGAGGCAACAACGAGTCATGGTACGTGATGAGGTGTCAAAGTGGGCGCCTGTGACAAGCGGGGTTCCACAGGAGTCAGTCCTAGGACCTGTGCTGTTCTTGGTATATGTGAATGACATAACGGAAGGGATAGACTCAGAAGTGTCATTGTTTGCGGATGATGTGAAGTTAATGAGAAGAATCAAATCGGATGAGGATCAGGCAGGACTACAAAGAGACCTGGACAGGCTACAAGCCTGGTCCAGCAACTGGCTCCTTGAGTTTAACCCCGCCAAATGCAAAGTCATGAAGATTGGGGAAGGGCAAAGAAGACCGCAGACACAATATATTTTAGATGGCCAAAGTCTGCAAACCTCACTCAAGGAAAAAGATCTGGGGGTGAGTATAACACCGAGCATATCTCCTGAGGTGCACATCAATCAGATAACTGCTGCAGCATACGGGCGCCTGGCAAACCTACGGATAGCATTCCGATACCTCAGTAAGGAGTCGTTCAAGACTCTGTATACCATTTACGTCAGGCCCATACTGGAGTATGCAGCACCAGTTTGGAATCCACACCTAGTCAAGCACGTCAAGAAATTAGAGAAAGTGCAAAGGTTTGCAACAAGACTAGTCCCAGAGCTACGGGGATTGTCCTATGAAGACCCCTCAAGGAAGGTTCCTTGATGTTGGTGAGGGGCTCTTGATTTAGGAAATTGGATCTGTGCTCCAGTTCCCCGAATTAAGCCTGAATGCCTTCCACATCCCCCCCCCAGGCGCTGTATAATCCTCCGGGTTTAGCGCTTCCCCTTCATTATAATAATAATGTCCTATGAAGAAAGGTTGAGGGAAATCGGCCTGACGACACTGGAGGCCAGGAGGGTCAGGGGAGACATGATAACGACATATAAAATACTGCGCGGAATAGACGAGGTGGACAAAGACGGGATGTTCCAGAGATGGGACACAGACACAAGAGGTCACAATTGGAAGTTGAAGACTCGGATGAATCAAAGGGATGTTAGGAAGTATTTCTTCAGTCATAGAGTAGTCAAGCCGTGGAATAGCCTAGAAAGTGAAGTAGTGGAGGCGGGAACCATACATAGTTTTAAGGCGAGGTATGACAAAGCTCATGGAGCAGGGAGAGAGAGGACCTAGTAGCAATCAGTGAAGAGGCGGGGCCAGGAGCTATGACTCGACCCCTGCAACCACAAATAGGTGAGTACAAATAGGTGAGTACACACACACACACACACGCACATGCATGCATATATTTGTATGCTCGTGTGCACATGTCCGTGCGTGCGCCCTGGTGTGTGTATGTGTGCGCGCGCGCGCTAGTGTGGGTGTATGATCCACTTAATATTTGTATTTATAACTCATTACAATTGTGACCAGGTGTGGCCGTATCAGTGGTTCATTACTTTGTAATTTGCTCATGACTGTAACCATGTATAGGAGTGAAGCTGATTCATTACCTCTGTAATTTGCCATGATTATGACCAGATCTACCTGGAGTTCATTACCTTTGTAACTAGTTCAGCTATCATAACTTTGGGGTCCCCCCAATGAAAAGCAGGGGTGTCACTAGCACGTTAAGAGACCATACAATAAGTGTCAGGGGCCCGAGACTGTTCAACTGCCTCCCAGCACACATAAGGGGGATTACCAACAGACCCCTGGCAGTCTTCAAGCTGGCACTGGACAAGCACCTAAAGTCAGTTCCTGACCAGCCGGGCTGTGGCTCGTACGTTGGTTTGCGTGCAGCCAGCAGTAACAGCCTGGTTGATCAGGCTCTGATCCACCAGGAGGCCTGGTCACAGACCGGGCCGCGGGGGCGTTGACCCCCGGAATTCTCTCCAGGTAAACTTAAACAGCACTTCAAGGGAGATGAGCAGCGCTGTACGATCCTTGCGGATTTAGCGCTTAGCTTTGATTATAAAAATACTTAAAGAGAACACTTTAGACACTTAAAACAGCATTTAAGAACACTTTAAAGTGCCGTGCAACAAAAGTGGACACTTTTATGTTCTGCAAAAAACTGAAATTTTCCTCCATCTGTTGAGTAAAATGTGAACTACAACCTTATTGCAAGGATCGGTGGACGTTTCCCTCAGATGGAGGATCAGTGGACGTTTCCCTCAGATGGAGGATCAGTGGACGTTTCCCTCAGATGGAGGATCAGTGGACGTTTCCCTCAAATGGAGGATCAGTGTACGTTTCCCTCAATACATTATGATACGGTGTGTTCCACCTACAGTAATCGTCTTCCAGTAATTAAATGCTAAATACTCAGTACACACTCACCTATGAACTCCCACATCATAACTTCAACAATCACTTTTATCAATTGTTGACAGGAATTTAATTGTATTATTGTTTTCACAAAAAAGCATCTTTGAATATATATGAATATATCTTTTGTCTTATATAAATTAGATTCACTTATAATTTACTATTCTACTGTACAACTCTGAAACAATCCTTAGTATTAAGTAGTCTGTAAGCCAATAATCTTAAGGCTCTCTCTGCATGACAACCCACTATTGTAAATACATAATCTTAATGTACTATTTGCAAAGACATGAATAAATAAATTAAATAAATTTACCTTTCTTTCTACTGGTATAATACTCTTGTGTCAATAGTTAGGTGATAGGAGTCCAGTCGACCCCTGAGTCACAAACCCAATATACTTCAGTCCACTATATTATAATTTACCAGAGTTCCTGGTATTTTTTTTATATGTTGAAATAATTATAGGCCCGATTCAATTTGTGGGTGGCAGGAGTGTGTGTTGGTCATGGAAGGAGAGGTATGGTGCAGCCTGGTACCTCTAAAATACCATATACCTCTGAGGTATGGTGTAGCCTGGGGGCAGTAAAGCAATAGCAAAGAACTACAGACCGATAGCACTAACATCCCATATCATAAAAATCTTTGAAAGGGTCCTAAGAAGCAAGATCGCCACCCATCTAGATACCCATCAATTACGCAACCCAGGGCAACATGGGTTTAGAGTAGGTCGCTCCTGTCTGTCCCAACTACTGGATCACTACAACAAGGTCCTAGATGCACTAGAAGACAAAAAGAATGCAGATGTAATATACACAGACTTTGCAAAAGCCTTCGACAAGTGTGACCATGGTGTAATAGCGCACAAAATATGTGCTAAAGGAATAACAGGAAAAATTGGTAGATGGATCTATAATTTCCTCACAAACAGAACACAAAGAGTAGTAGTCAACAGAGTAAAGTCTGAAGCGGCTACGGTGAAAAGCTCTGTTCCGCAAGGCACAGTACTCGCTCCCATCTTGTTCCTCATTCTCATAGACAGGGATGTCAGCCACAGCACCGTGTCTTCCTTTGCAGATGACACCCGAATCTGCATGACAGTATCTTCCATTGCAGACACTGCAAGGCTCCAGGCGGACATCAACCAAATCTTTCAATGGGCTTCAGAAAACAATATGAAGTTCAACGATGAGAAATTTCAATTACTCCTGGCTTGGTTTCCATTTGCCTTGGGTTTCTGTGACTGTATTCCCTGTTGGTGCATGTTTCCCTGTCTTATTCCTATCCTCCCTAGCACCAACAATGGAGCTCCCACCAGTTGTTTTTGGTAATATATCCTCACTATTGCTAGTGGAGTTCTCTTGTTTGCTATTTCCTGTGGTATTTCTAGTTTGCAATATTGGTTTTATCTTATCTTTGACTACACTTGTTTCCCCACTACGGCTCCTGTCCCCTATGAGGTCATTTATATGTATTCCTTCCTGCGTATAATTCCCCACTACCTGGACAAAATCTCCAGCTTCACCATTACTGTCTCCCAGGACAGCACCTCCAGCTTCACCATTACTGTCTCCCAGGACAGCACCTCCAGCTTCACCATTACTGTCTCCCAGGACAGCACCTCCAGCTTCACCATTACTGTCTCCCAGGACAGCACCTCCAGCTTCACCATTACTGTCTCCCAGGACAGCGCTATCAGTCCCACATTTACTGACTACCATGACATCATCTCGAGCCTTACAGTTTCTGACTACATGGCCAGTATCAAGGGCAGTACCATTCAGCCCAGACTTTTTATGTTCCCATCTGTTGTAGAAAGCTTCCAGGTTTTCTATGAAAGCAGCTTTGATGTTATCCTATATTAATACCCTTGTGATTTTAGTCCACAGATTTATCTCATTTGGGCATACCCAAAAACACTTCCTTGTTTTAATACTGCTTGTAGCTAGTTCTTGGATATCTGCAGAAGGGGCGTGACACCAATTTCCACAAAAATGACAATTTATCCATGTGGAAGCCCATTTGTTTGTTTGACTGCAGACTACACAGAGCTTCATAATGATTTGAATGGTTGATTTACTGTAATTCTACTAGCAACCTCTTGAATACTCTATTAATAGCCTCCTTAAATGAAGCTCTAGCTATTTGTATTTCTATTTCTAACTGTACTTGTATATTGGACAGCTTACCGTGTATGTTCCTGATTTATATTTATAGTTTGTGTTTGATAAGGGCGCCTACAACCCCATCCGTTTACAGTCTGCTTTATTGTCCAACGAATTCGTTTGAAACCAGTCAAGGGTTCGGACCAGTCAAGGGTTCGGACCAGTCGAGGGTTCGGACCAGTCGATCTGATCTGATCAGTGGGTCACTTATTTAAACCATACTGGTCGGTGATTTGAGCTAACACATGAAGGATCTACTTGAAATTATCTACACGAGTAATATGTGATTTGATTGATACAAAAGTACAACTTGCGTGTTGAAGAGCCGGTGATTGCTGGCACTCCTACAATGACGAACGGTCGAGCCTCCACCTTTGTTTATCAATCGCTGTATCTAGCTTTTCTAGGTTTTTTTCGTCTCCACCACAATAAATGCTATATTATCACTATAGTTGACTGGTGGAAATTTTGGAGGAAGGACGCTTTTTCTGTAGTAATAATTGCTTCTAGTTGTGTATATTGCGACCGCTGGTAACTACAGGTTATATGAAATTCACAGTAACGTCTCGTATTTCAAGAAAAAGAAACTAATGAAAGTCACTCCACTCCACTAAGTACCATTATAATACTGGTTAGTTGCTACTACAACACTGTATTCTGCTATTCACTGGTATCACTAGATTATATGCGAGTACACTAGCAGGCCAGGAAGATTATTAAAAACAGCTGACCACTGTGGTAAGTTTCTGGCGACTTCTGGCACCTGCCTCTATAGGCTTATCACTTCATTTACAAATTCACCTGTTTTCAAATGACACTTTACCCTTTACCATCTACATACTAGGGAGCCACTGTAGTATACACTATACACTATGTATACTCAATGTTATCAGGGAGACTTTCTTTCCTCTGACAAAGAAAAGTTCAATTATTATTATTTTTCACCCGGGACACAGGCCTATGATTCCCCTCTGGCAGTAAACTCTGCTAGGTGGTGCACACTAATTCTCCTTTTTTGACTCAGTATATAATGTTTTCCGGCTAAGATTGGTTCCAGGCGCTAGAGGGATGTATCGTATAGGATTGATGACACAAATTAAAGTTCTAGCACGTAAGAGTTAGTTAGTTAGTTTAATATGTTTATTATGCACCCCATACCCATCCTGTGGGCGGTAGTCAAAAGATTACAGAGGTACATAATTGGTCCAGGGACTGGACTCCAAAGTTTTGATAGCTGAGCAAGTTACAGAGGTAATGAACTCACAATTTACAAAGGTAATGAACTCACAATTTACAAAGGTAATGAACTCACAATTTACAAAGGTAATGAACTCACAATTTACAAAGGTAATGAACTCCAGGTAAGTCTGGTCACAATCATGACAAGTTACAAAGGTATTTACAGATTACAGAGGTACGTAATGGGTCCAGGGACTGGGCCCCAAAGTTTTGATAGCTGAACTAGGTACAAAGGTAATGAGCTCACAAGTTACAAAGGTAAGAGCGTAAGAGCGACGTAAGAGCGACCGTGAAAACACCAGAAAACCCGGAGCACAACGAGGCACGCTGACACGCTGACACGCTGACACGCTGACACTCTGAGGTATGGTGCAGCCTGATACCTCTAAAATACCATCTACCTCTGTGGTATGATGCAGCCTGGTACCTCTAAAATACCATCTACCTCTGAGGTATGGTGCAGCCTGGTACCTCTAAAATACCATCTACCTCTGAGGTATGGTGCAGCCTGGTTCCTCTAATATACCATCTACCTCTGAGGTATGGTGCAGCCTGGTACCTCTAAAATACCATCTACCTCTGAGGTATGGTGCAGCCTTGTACCTCTAAAATACCATCTACCTCTGAGGTATGGTGCAGCCTGGTTCCTCTAATATACCATCTACCTCTGAGGTATGGTGCAGCCTGGTACCTCTAAAATACCATCTACCTCTGAAGTATGGTGCAGCCTGGTACCTCTAAATTACCATCTACCTCTGAGGTATGGCGCAGCCTGATTCCTCTAAAATACCATCTACCTCTTAGGTATGGTGCAGCCTGGTACCTCTAAAATACCATCTACCTCTGAGGTATGGTGCAGCCTGGTACCTCTAAAATACCATCTACCTTTGAGGTATGGTGCAGCCTGGTACCTCTAAAATACCATCTACCTCTGAGGTATGGTGCAGCCTGGTACCTCTAATATACCATCTACCTCTGAGGTATCGTGCAACCTGGTACATCTAATATACCATTACCTCTGAGGTATGGTGCAGGCCTGTTACCTCTAATATACCATCTACCTCTGAGGTATCGTGCAGCCTGGTACATCTAATATACCATCTACCTCTGAGGTATCGTGCAACCTGGTACATCTAATATACCATCTACCTCTGAGGTATGGTGCAGCCTGTTGCCTCTAATATACCATCTACCTCTGAGGTATCGTGCAACCTGGTACATCTAATATACCATCTACCTCTGAGGTATGGTGCAGCCTGTTGCCTCTAATATACCATCTACCTCTGAGGTATGGTGCAGCCTGTTGCCTCTAATATACCATCTACCTCTGAGGTATCGTGCAACCTGGTACATCTAATATACCATCTACCTCTGAGGTATGGTGCAGCCTGTTGCCTCTAATATACCATCTACCTCTGAGGTATGGTGCAGCCTGTTGCCTCTAATATACCATCTACCTCTGAGGTATCGTGCAACCTGGTACATCTAATATACCATCTACCTCTGAGGTATGGTGCAGCCTGTTGCCTCTAATATACCATCTACCTCTGAGGTATCGTGCAACCTGGTACATCTAATATACCATCTACCTCTGAGGTATGGTGCAGCCTTTTGCCTCTAATATACCATCTACCTCTGAGGTATGGTGCAGCCTGTTGCCTCTAATATACCATCTACCTCTGAGGTATCGTGCAACCTGGTACATCTAATATACCATCTACCTCTGAGGTATGGTGCAGCCTGGTACCTCTAATATACCATCTACCTCTGAGGTATCGTGCAGCCTGGTACCTCTAATATACCATCTACCTCTGAGGTATCGTGCAACCTGGTACATCTAATATACCATCTACCAGGAAGGAAAAAAAACTGGCAGGAAATGGCAGAAATCGTACACCAAATCCAGTCATTCCTGGAGTGGAACCACAGTCGATGGCCTCCACTCCAAACCAACAGATACAGATACTAATGCCGGAAAAAAAATCCCCCCCCAGTACCAACAATACCACCAGTCCGATAACATTCTTCTTTGCAAATATTCAGGGTCTAAAGCCAGCAACAAACAACAAAATACCTTTCATCCGTGGACTGCTTGCAGAGGCAAAGGCAATGTTCGCGGCTTTCACTGAGACCCACATAAAGGATCACTTGGACAACGAAATATGGATCCCAGGTTACAACCTATACAGATGTGACAGAGTGAACAGGCAAAAGGGGGGGGGTTGGCCTGTACATTGCAGAGTCACTTGTTTGCACAGAACTGCTTAATGCCTCAAATGACGTAGTGGAAGTTTTAGCAGTAAAGGTCGAGAACCAAAACCTAGTCATTGTGGTAGTCTACAAGCTCCGGATGCAAACATCCAGCAATTCCAGGAACAGCTGTTAAAAATTGCCCACTGTCTGGAAAATCTTCCAGCTCCTGCCCCCAACATCTTGCTCCTGGGGGATTTCAATTTAAAGGGCACCTAAAATGGAGGAATATAGCAAATAATATTGTTGCAGTAAAAACACCAGGAGGCAGCTCTGATGAAAACTCACACTCACACGAGCTTTTAAATCTCTGCACAAAATTCATTTAAACCAGCAAATAATAGAGCCTACTAGACTGGAGAATTCACTAGACCTCATATTCACTAACAATGATGATCTGATAAGAAATGTCACCATATCAAAAACAATATACTCAGATCACAACATAATTGAGGTTCAGACATGTATGCGTGGAGCCCCAGACCGACAAAATGAGACTAGTCACGATGGGAGCATTCACCAAATTCAACTTAAATAACAAAAACATAAAGTGGGACCAAGTAAACCAAGTCCTAACTGATATAAGCTGGGAAGATATACTAAGCAACACAGACCCAAACTTATGCCTAGAACAGATTAACTGGGTGGCACTCGATGTATGCACAAGGCTTATTCCTCTAAGAAAAAGGAGGGGAGTAGATGTAAAATAGAAAGAGACAGGCGCTCCCTTTACAGGCGACGGAAAAGAATAACAGAGCGGCTAAAAGAGGTCAATATATCTGAAATGCGCAGGGAGACACTGGTCAGAGAAATAGCAAGCATCGAACTTAAGCTAAAAGAATCCTTAGGAGTCAGGAATCGCGCGGGAAGAACTAAAAGCTATAAATGAAATCGAAAGAAACCAAAGTATTTCTTCTCCTATGCCAAATCAAAATCGAGAACAACGCCCAGTATTGGGCCCCTACTTAAACAAGATGGGTCCTACACAGATGACAGCAAGGAAATGAGTGAGCTACTCAAGTCCCAATATGACTCAGTTTTTAGCAAGCCGCTAACCAGACTGAGAGTCGAAGATCAAAATGAATTTTTTATGAGAGACCCACAAAATTTGATTAACACAAGCCTATCCGATGTTATCCTGACGCCAAATGACTTCAAACAGGCGATAAATGACATGCCCATGCACTCTGCCCCAGGGCCAGACTCATGGAACTCTGTGTTCATCAAGAACTGCAAGAAGCCCCTATCACGAGCCTTTTCCATCCTATGGAGAGGGAGCATGGACACGGGGGTCGTCCCTCAGTTACTAAAAACAACAGACATAGCCCCACTCCACAAAGGGGGCAGTAAAGCAACAGCAAAGAACTACAGACCAATAGCACTAACATCCCATATCATAAAAATCTTTGAAAGGGTCCTAAGAAGCAAGATCACCACCCATCTAGAAACCCATCAGTTACACAACCCAGGGCAACATGGGTTCAGAAACAGGTCGCTCCTGTCTGTCTCAACTACTGGATCACTACGACAAGGTCCTAAATGCACTAGAAGACAAAAAGAATGCAGATGTAATATATACAGACTTTGCAAAAGCCTTCGACAAGTGTGACCATGGCGTAATAGCGCACAAAATGCGCGCTAAAGGAATAACAGGAAAAGTCGGTCGATGGATCTAAATTTCCTCACTAACAGAACACAGAGAGTAGTCGTCAACAGAGTAAAGTCCGAGGCAGCTACGGTGAAAAGCTCTGTTCCACAAGGCACAGTACTAGCTCCCATCTTGTTCCTCATCCTCATATCCGACATAGACAAGGATGTCAGCCACAGCACCGTGTCTTCCTTTGCAGATGACACCCGAATTGCATGACCAGTGTCTTCCATTGCAGACACTGCAAGGCTCCAGGCGGACATCAACCAAATCTTTCAGTGGGCTGCAGAAGAAAACAATATGAAGTTCAACGATGAGAAATTTCAAAATTAAATCAGATATGGTAAACATGAGGAAATTAAATCTTCATCAGAGTACAAAACAAATTCTGGCCACAAAATAGAGCGAAACACCAACGTCAAAGACCTGGGAGTGATTATGTCGGAGGATCTCACCTTCAAGGACCATAACATTGTATCAATCGCATCTGCTAGAAAATGACAGGATGGATAATGAGAACCTTCAAAACTAGGGAGGCAAGCCCGTTGATGACACTCTTCAGGTCACTTGTTCTATCTAGGCTGGAATATTGCTGCACTCTAACAGCACCTTTCAAGGCAGGTGAAATTGCTGACCTAGAAAATGTACAGAGAACTTTCACGGAGCGCAATAACGGAGATAAAACACCTCAATTACTGGGAGCGCTTGAGGTTTCTAAACCTGTATTCCCTGGAACGCAGGAGGGAGAGATACTGATTATTTACACCTGGAAAATCCTAGAGGGACTAGTACCGAACTTGCACCGAAAATCACTCACTACGAAAGCAAAAGACTTGGCAGGGCGATGCACCATCCCCCCAATGAAAAGCAGGGGTGTCACTAGCACTTTAAGAGACCATACAATAAGTGTCAGGGGCCCGAGACTGTTCAACTGCCTCCCAGCACACATAAGGGGGATTACCAACAGACCCCTGGCAGTCTTCAAGCTGGCACTGGACAAGCACCTAAAGTCAGTTCCTGATCAGCCGGGCTGTGGCTCGTACGTTGGTTTGCGTGCAGCCAGCAGCAACAGCCTGGTTGATCAGGCGCTGATCCACCAGGAGGCCTGGTCACAGACCGGGCCGCGGGGGCGTTGACCCCCGAAACTCTCTCCAGGTAAACTCTCCAGGTATCGTGCAGCCTGGTACATCTAATATACCATCTACCTCTGAGGTATCGTGCAACCTGGTACATCTAATATACCATCTACCTCTGAGGTATCGTGCAGCCTGGTACCTCTAATATACCATCTACCTCTGAGGTATCGTGCAGCCTGGTACATCTAATATACCATCTACCTCTGAGGTATCGTGCAGCCTGGTACCTCTAATATACCATCTACCTCTGAGGTATCGTGCAGCCTGGTACCTCTAATATACCATTACCTCTGAGGTATCGTGCAGCCTGGTACCTCTAATATACCATCTACCTCTGAGGTATCGTGCAACCTGGTACATCTAATATACCATCTACCTCTGAGGTATCGTGCAGCCTGGTACCTCTAATATACCATCTACCTTGAGGTATCGTGCAGCCTGGTACATCTAATATTACCATCTACCTCTGAGGTATCGTGCAGCCTGGTACCTCTAATATACCATCTACCTCTGAGGTATCGTGCAGCCTGGTACCTCTAATATACCATCTACCTCTGAGGTATCGTGCAGCCTGGTACCTCTAATATACCATCTACCTCTGAGGTATCGTGCAACCTGGTACATCTAATATACCATCTACCTCTGAGGTATCGTGCAGCCTGGTACATCTAATATACCATCTACCTCTGAGGTACAACTAATCTTGGAGAGTTTAACAAACTGTTGCTCAGTTGTAACCCCGTAAATTAGGTGGATTAAATACTTTAGAAATGTACGTGTGCACCTCATCCCATAGTCTCCCAAAATAGTGTTGTGTTGACATCAAAGCAGGAGAGCCTTATTATTCTCTATAGACACCTTAACAGAACACACAATGATAATACAAGACATAGATCTCTTTTATCTGATGTATCCCGTGTCCATATCACACTGTGTAAAAACTCTATGCACATAATAAAGGGCCCCAGAATTTTGAATTAATTACCAGAAAAAAACAAAATCAATTTAAGACTCTTCTCAAAAGCCACACAATACTCAATATTTAACACTACCAATAAATCTACCAATTACCTAAATCTTAATAATTTTCTGTTATTACACACACACTTTTTAAACTGCACCAAAGTGGTTGTGTCACTTTTCTTTTATATCCTACCTCACTTCCCCCTTCCATCCTTTTCCAATTTTTCTCTCCTTACCCATCCTTCTTCCTTATCCTTCTTACCAAAGTTCTGGTCGTAAGTTAAGTTAAAACTTCATGACTAGACAACCAAGCTCATATATTGACAAATTACCACATAGAAGTATACATACCTACCAAGATCAGTATTGCCCTTCACCAAATTGTAGCAGTCTCATACTGTAAACTACTGTAAACTACTGTAAACTACTGTCAGCTACTGTAAACTACTGTAAACTAACTGTCAACTACTGTCAACTACTGTAAACTACTGTAAACTACTGTCAACTACTGTCAACTACTGTAAACTACTGTCAACTACTGTAAACTACTGTAAACTACTGTAAACTACTGTCAACTACTGTAAACTACTGTCAACTACTGTCAATACTGTAAAACTACTGTCAACTACTGTCAACTACTGTAAACTACTGTAAACTACTGTTTAACTACTGTAAACTACTGTCAACTACTGTAAACTACTGTAAACTACTGTCAACTACTGTCAACTACTGTAAACTACTGTCAACTACTGTCAACTACTGTAAACTACTGTAAACTACTGTCAACTACTGTAAACTACTGTAAACTACTGTCAACTACTGTAAACTACTGTAAACTACTGTAAACTACTGTCAAACTACTGTCAACTACTGTAAAACTACTGTCAACTACTGTAAACTACTGTAAACTACTGTCAACTACTGTAAACTACTGTCAACTACTGTAAACTACTGTCAACTACTGTCAAAATACTGTCAACTACGGTAAACTACTGTCAACTACTGTCAACTACTGTAAACTACTGTAAACTACTGTAAACTACTGTAAACTACTATCAACTACTGTAAACTACTGTAAACTACTGTAAACTACTGTAAACTACTGTCAACTACTGTCAACTACGGTAAACTACTGTCAACTACTGTCAACTACTGTCAACTACTGTCAACTACTGTAAACTACTGTAAACTACCGTAAACTACTGTCAACTACTGTCAACTACTGTCAACTACTGTAAACTACTGTAAACTACTGTAAACTACTGTCAACTACTGTAAACTACCGTAAACTACTGTCAACTACTGTCAACTATTGTAAACTACTGTAAACTACTCTCAACTACTGTCAACTACTGTAAACTACTGTAAACTACTGTAAACTACTGTAAACTACTGTCAACTACTGTAAACTGCTGTCAACTACTGTCAACTACTGTAAACTACTGTAAACTACTGTCAACTACTGTCAACTACTGTCAACTACTGTCAACTACTTTAAACTACTGTAAACTACTGTCAACTACTGTCAACTACTGTCAACTACTGTAAACTACTGTAAACTACTGTAAACTACTGTCAACTACTGTAAACTACTGTAAACTACTGTAAACTACTGTCAACTACTGTAAACTACTGTAAACTACCGTAAACTACCGTAAACTACAGTAAACTACTGTAAACTACTGTAAACTACTGTCAACTACTGTAAACTACTGTCAACTACTGTCAACTACTGTCAACTACTGTCAACTACTGTCAACTACTGTCAACTACTGTAAACTACTGTAAACTACTGTCAACTACTGTAAACTACTGTCAACACTACTGTCAACTACTGTAAACTACTGTCAACTACTGTAAACTACTGTCAACTACTGTAAACTACTGTAAACTACTGTCAACTACTGTCAACTACTGTAAACTACTGTAAACTACTGTCAACTACTGTCTTGCTTCTCCAGGAGGAGATTAGGAGGCTGAAGGTCCACCTCAATGGGTCTGGGAGAGAGTGTGAGGTGGCTGGAGTTGTGGGGGAATGAGGCTTCTAGCAGCGAGGTGCAGTCTGTCTCTCGCTGTGAGGAGGCTGTAGTTGGGGTGGCAGCAACGGCTACCAGCAGTGAGGTGCAGCCCAGCACCTGCTACAAGTGGCGAGTAGTTCACAGTAATGGAAGGCGCATCAGAGTAAGGAAAGTTAAGAGTGAAGATCTGAAGGTAGGAAATCGCTTCTCTGTTCTTCAGGATGAATGTACTTCAGTGGCCAGTGAAGGTAAGGGTACTACTGCCCTGCTAATGGAGGTAAGCGCATTCTTGTGGTTGGTGACTCTCAGGTAAGATACACTGACCGTGCTTTTTGTAATAGAATAAGAAGATGAGAGATAGAGTGTGCTTCCCTGGAGCTGGTGTTGGGGACATTGTCAACAGGCTGGATAATATCATGTCAGGTAATGGGAGCAAGCCATTATCTGTCTCAGTGCTGGTGGAAATGATATTGGGAAGGGTAGGAGAGAAGAGCTGCTAGATAAGTACAGGTCAGCTATTGATTTCATTAAGTCTAAGGAGGGATCCCAATCATATGTAGCATCTTGCCTAGAAGGGGAGTAGGAAATGAATGGTTGTCTAGGGCAATTGGTGTAAATTGCTGGCTAGACAGATACTGCAAGGAACATGCAATCCCATTCATTGACAACTGGAACAACTTTTATGGCAAACATGATATGTATGCAAGGGATGGGGTACATCTCTCTGGGGCTGGGGTGGTAGCACTTGCAGACTCGATTGAGAAGGCCATTGGTGAAATGCCTATGATTTTAAACTGATGGAAGATAGAGGTATGGGTGTGTGTGGGAAACAAGCAGGCTGCAACACTTGGGTTGGAAACAGTAAATGTATAAAAGGCATTCAGCATGAAGTTATAAATAAAGACAATAGTTCAGGTCAGCAAACAAAGGGGGACAGCAGAGGGCAGCAAGGGACTAGCTCCCTTAAGGTTTACTATACTAATAGCGGAGTGTAAGAAATAAGATAGATGAGCTAAGATTAATTGCAAGTGCAGGAGACATAGATATTATTGCTATAACAGAGACCTGGCTCAATCTGAAAGATAGAGAGATGCCCTCTGAATGTCACATACAAGGCTATAAATTATTCCACACTGACAGGGTCAACAGGAAAGGTGGTGGAGTAGCGATGTATGTCAGAGACAATTTAAATTGTTGTGTTAGACAAGATATTAAATTAGAAGCGTCAGCCACTGAATCTGTTTGGTTACAGCTTCTCGAGGGCCGAGAAAAAACTAATTTTGGGTGTGATTTACAGGGCCCCAAATCTTGATAGGGAGTGCAGTAAACTTCTATGGGACGAAATTCGTAAGGCATCTACATACGAAAATGTTGTGCTAATGGGAGATTTCAACTATAGACAGATTGACTGGAGCAATTTGACAGGAAATTTAGAGTCAGGTGACTTTCTTGATACGATCCAGGATTGTTTTTTAAAACAGTTTGTGACAGAGCCAACTAGGGGAAATAACCTCCTTGACTTGGTTCTTGCCAGTAGGGAAACACTAATTAATATCTTGAGGTTAATGATGAGCTTGGGGAAAGTGATCACAAATCACTCAGTTTTAATATATCATGGAATTCCCCTAATAATGGCAATCAAGTCTCCGTCCCTGACTTTCGCTGGCTGATTTCATAGGACTGAAAAATTACTTAGGTGGGCTGAACTGGAATGACCTGACTAAGGTCAGGTAGGTGTGATGATGGTTGCCGATATGATGCTTTCCAGGGCATAGTTCTAGCTGCTCAGTCAAATTATGTTCCAAATAGGGAAATCAGATCAAACAAAAATGATCCTAAATGGATGAACAATAGATTAAAATATCTGATTGGTCAAAGAGAGGCATATATAGGCAAATCAAAAGAGGAGAGGGGCAATTGAGAAATCGATATATTCAGTTAAAGAGAGAATAAAAAAGGGAATTAGAAAAGCAAAAGAGATTATGAGGTTAAAGTTGCAAGAGAATCGAAGACTAACCCAAAAGGATTCTTTCAGGTATACAGAAGTAAGATCAGGGACAAGATAGGCCCACTCAAAAGTTCCTCGGGTCAGCTCACTGACAGTGATAAGGAAATGTGTAGAATTTTTAACACATACTTCCTCTCATTTTTTTCACAGGAGGATACCAGCGATATTCCAGTAATGATAAATTATGTAGAACAGGACGATAATAAACTGTGTACTATTAGGGTCACAAGTGACATGGTCCTTAGGCAAATAGATAAATTAAAACCTAACAAATCCCCAGGCCCTGATGAACTGTATGCAAGGGTTCTAAAGGGAATGTAAAGAGGAGCTTAGCAAAACCTTTGGCTAATCTTTTCAACATATCACTACAAACTGGCATGGTGCCAGATAAGTGGAAAATGGCAAATGTGATACCTATTTTCAAAACAGGTGACAGGTCCTTAGCTTCGAACTATAGACCAATAAGCCTAACCTCCATAGTGGGAAAATTTATGGAATCAATAATTGCCGAGGCATTTCGTAGCCACCTTGAAAAGCATAAATTAATCAACGAATCTCAGCATGGTTTTACAAAGGGGCGTTCCTGCCTTACGAATTTATTAACTTTTTTCACTAAGGTATTTGAGGAGGTAGATCATGGTAATGAATATGATATTGTGTATATGGACTTCAGTAAGGCTTTTGACAGGGTCCCACATCAGAGACTATTGAGGAAAATTAAAGCACATGGAATAGGAGGAGAAATTTTTTTCCTGGATAGAGGCATGGTTGACAAATAGGCAGCAGAGAGTTTGCATAAATGGGGAGAAATCAGAGTGGGGAAGTGTCACGAGCGGTGTTCCACAGGGGTCAGTGTTGGGCCCCCTGCTGTTCACAATCTACATAAACGACATAGATGAGGGCATAAAGAGCGACATCGGCAAGTTTGCCGATGACACCAAAATAGGCCGTCGAATTCATTCTGACGAGGACATTCGAGCACTCCAGGAAGATTTGAATAGACTGATGCAGTGGTCGGGAGAAGTGGCAGATGCAGTTTAATATAGACAAATGCAAAGTTCTAAATGTTGGACAGGACAATAATCATGCCACATATAAACTAAATAATGTAGATCTTAATATTTACGGATTGCGAAAAAGATTTAGGAGTTCTGGTTAGCAGTAATCTGAAACCAAGACAACAGTGCATAAGTGTTCGCAATAAAGCTAATAGAATCCTTGGTTCATATCAAGAAGCATAAATAATAGGAGTCCTCAGGTTGTTCTTCAACTCTATACATCCTTGGTTAGGCCTCATTTAGATTATGCTGCACAGTTTTGGTCACCTTATTACAGAATGGATATAATTCTCTGGAAAATGTACAAAGGAGGATGACAAGTTGATCCCATGTATCAGAAACCTTCCCTATGAGGATAGACTAAGGGCCCTGAATCTGCACTCTCTAGAAAGACGTAGAATTAGGGGGGATATGATTGAGGTGTATAAATGGAAGACAGGAATAAATAAAGGGGATGTAAATAGTGTGCTGAAAATATCTAGCCTAGACAGGACTCGCAGCAATGGTTTTAAGTTGGAAAAATTCAGATTCAGGAAGGATATAGGAAAGTACTGGTTTGGTATAGAGTTGTGGATGAGTGGAACAAACTCCCAAGTACCGTTATAGAGGCCAGAACGTTGTGTAGCTTTAAAAATAGGTTGGATAAATACATGAGTGGATGTGGGTGGGTGTGAGTTAGACCTGATAGCTTGTGCTACCAGGTCGGTTGCCGTGTTCCTCCCTTAAGTCAATGTGACCTGACCTGACTAGGTTGGGTGCATTGGCTTAAGCCGGTAGGAGACTTGGACCTGCCTCGCATGGGCCAGTAGGCCTTCTGCAGTGTTCCTTCGTTCTTATGTTCTTATGTTCTATGTAAACTACTGTAAACTACCGTAAACTACTGTAAACTACTGTAAACTACTGTAAACTACTGTCAACTACTGTAAACTACTGTAAACTACTGTAAACTACCGTAAACTACTGTAAACTACTGTAAACTACTGTCAACTACTGTAAACTACTGTAAAAATACTGTAAACTACTGTAAACTACTGTAAACTACTGTAAAACTACTGTCAACTACTGTCAACTACTGTAAACTACTGTAAACTACTGTCAACTACTGTCAACTACTGTAAACTACTGTAAAAACTACCGTAAACTACTGTAAAACTACTGTAAACTACTGTCAACTACTGTCAACTACTGTCAACTACTGTCAACTACTGTAAACTACTGTAAACTACTGTCAACTACTGTAAACTACTGTCAACTACTGTCAACTACTGTAAACTACTGTAAACTACTGTCAACTACTGTCAACTACTGTCAACTACTGTAAACTACCGTAAACTACTGTAAACTACTGTAAACTACTGTAAACTACCGTAAACTACTGTAAACTACTGTAAACTACTGTCAACTACTGTCAACTACTGTAAACTACTGTAAACTACTGTAAACTACCGTAAACTACTGTAAACTACTGTAAACTACTGTCAACTACTGTCAACTACTGTAAACTACTGTAAACTACTGTAAACTACCGTAAAACTACTGTAAACTACTGTAAACTACTGTCAACTACTGTCAACTACTGTAAACTACTGTCAACTACTGTAAACTACTGTAAACTACTGTCAACTACTGTAAACTACTGTCAACTACTGTCAACTACTGTAAACTACTGTAAACTACTGTCAACTACTGTCAACTACTGTCAACTACTGGTAAACTACCGTAAACTACTGATAAACTACTGTAAACTACTGTAAACTACCGTAAACTACTGTAAACTACTGTCAACTACTGTCAACTACTGTAAACTACTGTAAACTACTGTCAACTACTGTAAACTACCGTAAACTACTGTAAACTACTGTAAACTACTGTCAACTACTGTCAACTACTGTAAACTACTGTAAACTACTGTAAACTACCGTAAACTACTGTAAACTACTGTAAACTACTGTCAACTACTGTCAACTACTGTAAACTACTGTAAACTACTCCTGAATCATGTTTTATAAAAAGCATTGTTCAATATAAGAATATATCCCTTTGTTTGTATAAATTAGATTCACTTATTAATAGAAGTTAGTTTAAGTTTAATATCATTATTATGCACCTCATACCCATCCTGTGGGCGGTAGTCACCTCATACCCATCCTGTGGGCGGTAGTCACCTCATACCCATCCTGTGGGCGGTAGTCACCTCATACCCATCCTGTGGGCGGTAGTCACCTCATACCCATCTTGTGGGCGGTAGTCACCTCATACCCATCCTGTGGGCGGTAGTCACCCCATACCCATCCTGTGGGCGGTAGTCACCCCATACCCATCCTGTGGGCGGTAGTCACCCCATACCCATCCTGTGGGCGGTAGTCACCCCATACCCATCCTGTGGGCGGTAGTCACCCCATACCCATCCTGTGGGCGGTAGTCAAAAGATTACAGAGGTACATAATGGGTCCAGGGACTGGACCCCAACATTACAAAGGTACATAATGGGTCCAGGGATTGGACTCCAAAGTTTTGATAGCTGAGCAAGTTACAAAGGTAATGAACTAGATCTGGTCACAATCATGACCAAGTTACAAAGGTAATGAATGATAAACATGTTAAGACATGATTACAATCATGAACAAATTACTGAGTAATGAGCAGTTAACAAACATTGTAGGGAATTCATCCATTGTCCCAACAACAGATGTTGCTAGGTGCCTGTCCCTCCTCGGCAGACAGCCAGACAGCCATTGCAAACAGCAGCAGGTTGCGCCGGGATCTGCTGCTTGCAGGAGCACCATCGACCCTCCCCAAGAGGTCCAAGAAGCCAGCGACTCCGCTAGCAGCCCGAGGGAGAGTTGCCCTAGGGACGTGTCAACGTCCTGGTGGACGCCAAGTTGACCGAAGATCCCAGGCCCTCGTGTGCACGGATGTTGAAGCTTGAGGAACTGAGTACACACTACCTGTGGCACACCTGGCAGCTGCCTCGCGGTCTAACTCCACGATGCTGTCCCTGCAGTGGAAGGTCCCTTGAGGCCGGCACTTCCTGTGCCATCGCTGACATCGTGGGCTGGGAGGGGAGAAGTTCCCTCTACAGTTGGGGTGGCCCTGGGAGTTGGGTGGGTGAGGAGGGGGAGAGGCGTCACTGTTTACTACACATGCCTCCAGCACTAAATTAAGTCTGCCCATAATGCCAAGGCATGACAGAGGCTCTTGCACTGCAACCCATCATTGTGAAAATATAATTTTAATGTACTACTTGTGAAGAAATAAATGAATTTGAAAAAAATTGAACTTGAATTTACATAATCTCAATGTAATCTTGCAAGGAAATAAAATTTGAGTGATTGATTGAATTCCCTACTAAAAGTGTTTAAAAATATGTATTGAATTACTTTCTAAGAGTGTTTAATAAGGTTAAATTCCTGTTTAAAAGTGAGTGTTTAATGACACTGGATTCCTTTCAGGTGATTACAAACACTCCTAGAAGGAAATTCAATAATTCTAAATGTGTTTATTAACATTGTATGTTATACTAAGAACGTTTATTAAATTTAATTCCCTTCCAAGTGTCCTTAATTACCTTGATTTTCCTTCTATGGATCATTAATTACTTCAACATCAATCTTGTGTCCCATGGCTGGGTTGGTAGCGCACTGACCTCACACACAGGAGTTATCCCACAGTTACTAAAAACAACAGACATAGCCCCACTCCACAAAGGTGGCAGTAAGCAATGGCAAGAACTACAGACCAAAAGACTAATGTCCATATCATAAAAATCTTTGAAAGGGTTCTAAGAAGCAAGATCACCACCCATCTGTCTTTAACAACTCCTGTCTGTCACAACTACTGGACCACTATGACAAGGTCCTGGATGCTCTAGAGGACAAACAAAATGCGTATCCAATTGCTGTAATTCATCCTGGCCTACATGGTCTTTTGGAACCCAGGTCCATTCACACTGAGTCCTGTTCAGTCATGACCTGGTCCAGCCTCTTTGATCAGGAGCTATCCTGAAATCCTGCAGCTAGCTGCCACACGCCCTGCCATTATTAATGAACGGAAAACTGAAAAATCCATATTTTCCTGTGTGTGTAAGGGTAAAAGGTCTATATTTTCCTAAATATCAAAAACTTACCAACTATGGAAAATTTATAAATTTACTTGTATGAACTTGGTCATTACATTCATACAAATAATCTCATGGGAGGTGGCAACCATATATTTACAGTATGTGGAAATTTATTCGGTCCTAAAAGTTCCACAGGGCAGATATGCAGTACAAAGATCCCATCAGGCCATTTATGGAACTGCTGAGTTGGGTAGCCCTTAAACCCATCCAAAACACACACACACCCGGGTTGGCGAAGGTGGTTGGAAGGTACTTTTTAATTGATAGATTTACCCTTCAAGGATGAGGTAGGTAGTTTATACTATTAGTGAACTAATATTAGGGCTGTTGGGGCAACTGTGGATAATAATGTAGACCTAAGACATTAACATAGGTAGTAACAGGCTGATAATGTAGCCAAACACTAGGTTATGTTAGCCAGGGAAACTGGCAGCCCAAGTTTGAATACTGGGCACGGGTTTTGAGACTGCAGTGCCCTTTCTTCTAAGACTAGACACTGTCAGAGCAACAAGTGCGTGATCAGCAGGCAGCGCCCCCATGTGTCTTCACATACTAGACCTGGGGAAATCTGGTGGAGGCACCTCGACGTACCGTAGATGTCCTCCTCCATCAGGCCCATACAATAAGACAAGACCTCCCTTTTTGCTCAATTTTTTGGGCCAATTTCTGAGGAAATTGCAAGTGATTGAGTGTGGGGCCTTTGTGCAGCCCCGGCCCGCCTTTACCAGGG
>NC_069438.1:10698416-10724645 GCF_026875155.1 Cherax quadricarinatus
CTAAAATACCTCTACCTCTGAGGTATGGTGCAGCCTGTACCTCTAAAATACCTCAACCTCGAGGTATGGTGCAGCCTGTTCCTCTAATATACCATCTACCTCTGAGGTATGGTGCAGCCTGGTACCTCTAAAATACCATCTACCTCTGAGGTATGGTGCAGCCTTGTACCTCTAAAATACCATCTACCTCTGAGGTATGGTGCAGCCTGGTTCCTCTAATATACCATCTACCTCTGAGGTATGGTGCAGCCTGGTACCTCTAAAATACCATCTACCTCTGAAGTATGGTGCAGCCTGGTACCTCTAAATTACCATCTACCTCTGAGGTATGGCGCAGCCTGATTCCTCTAAAATACCATCTACCTCTTAGGTATGGTGCAGCCTGGTACCTCTAAAATACCATCTACCTCTGAAGTATGGTGCAGCCTGGTACCTCTAAATTACCATCTACCTCTGAGGTATGGCGCAGCCTGATTCCTCTAAAATACCATCTACCTCTTAGGTATGGTGCAGCCTGGTACCTCTAAAATACCATCTACCTCTGAGGTATGGTGCAGCCTGGTACCTCTAAAATACCTTTCTACCTTTGAGGTATGGTGCAGCCTGGTACCTTTAAAATACCATCTACCTCTGAGGTATGGTGCAGCCTGGTACCTCTAATATACCATCTACCTCTGAGGTATCGTGCAACCTGGTACATCTAATATACCATCTACCTCTGAGGTATGGTGCAGCCTGTTACCTCTAATATACCATCTACCTCTGAGGTATCGTGCAGCCTGGTACATCTAATATACCATCTACCTCTGAGGTATCGTGCAACCTGGTACATCTAAATATACCATCTACCTCTGAGTATGGTGCAGCCTGTTGCCTCTAATATACCATCTACCTCTGAGGTATCGTGCAACCTGGTACATCTAATATACCATCTACCTCTGAGGTATGGTGCAGCCTGTTGCCTCTAATATACCATCTACCTCTGAGTATCGTGCAACCTGGTACATCTAATATACCATCTACCTCTGAGGTATGGTGCAGCCTGTTGCCTCTAATATACCATCTACCTCTGAGGTATGGTGCAGCCTGTTGCCTCTAATATACCATCTACCTCTGAGGTATCGTGCAACCTGGTACATCTAATATACCATCTACCTCTGAGGTATGGTGCAGCCTGGTACCTCTAATATACCATCTACCTCTGAGGTATGGTGCAGCCTGGTACCTCTAATATACCATCTACCTCTGAGGTATCGTGCAGCCTGGTACCTCTAATATACCATCTACCTCTGAGGTATCGTGCAACCTGGTACATCTAATATACCATCTACCTCTGAGGTATCGTGCAACCTGGTACATCTAATATACCATCTACCTATGAGGTACAACTAATCTTGGAGAGTTTAACAAACTGTTGCTCAGTTTTAACCCCGTAAATTAGGTGAATTAAATACTTCAGAAATGTACGTGTGCACCTCATCCCATAGTCTCCCAAAATAGTGTTGTGTTGACATCATAGCAGGAGAGCCGTATTATTCTCTATAGACACCTTAACAGAACACACAATGATAATACAAGACATAGATCTCTTTTAATCTGATTATCCCGTGTCCATATCACACTGTGTAAAAACTCTATGCACATAATAAAGGGCCCCAGAATTTTGAATTAATTACCAGAAAAAAACAAAATCAATTTAAGACTCTTCTCAAAAGCCACACAACACTCAATATTTAACACTACCAATAAATCTACCAATTACCTAAATCTTAATAATTTTTCTGTTATTACACACACACACTTTTTAAACTGCACCAAAGTGGTTGTGTCACTTTTCTTTTATATCCTACCTCACTTCCCCTTCCATCCTTTTCCAATTTTTCTCTCCTTACCCATCCTTCTTCCTTATCCTTTTTACCAAAGTTCTGGTCGTAAGTTAAGTTAAAACTTCATGACTAGACAACCAAGCTCATATATTGACAAATTACCACATAGAAGTATACATACCTACCAAGATCAGTATTGCCCTTCACCAAATTGTAGCAGTCTCATACTGTAAACTACTGTCAACTACTGTAAACTACTGTCAACTACTGTAAACTACTGTAAACTACTGTCAACTACTGTAAACTACTGTAAACTACTGTAAACTACTGTAAAACATCGACACCATGCCTAACCCTTCTAGGGTAGGGTAGGTGCCTGAGCCCGAGCCTTTAGCTCATAAGACTGTCATTCCCATTTGCCCCCTTGTGGCGGGGATGGCAGACCAGAGAGGCCTAGCTTGTGGCTAGGCCTGGGGACAGTTGGTCCCAAAGATGAGGAGGTACTTGTGCCTCCTCCCATGGGAGACTTAGGTCTCAGACACTCCCTAAAGAGGGAGCCAAGGCCGGGCCACCACTTGGACAAGGCCCGGGCCGGGAGAATACCGGCTAATCTTTAATAATAATAATAACTACTGTAAACTACTGTCAACTACTGTAAACTACTGTAAAGTACTCCTGAATCATGTTTTATAAAAAGCATTGTTCAATATATGAATATATCCCTTTGTTTGTATAAATTAGATTCACTTATTAATAGAAGTTAGTTTAAGTTTAATATCATTATTATGCACCTCATACCCATCCTGTGGGCGGTAGTCACCCCATACCCATCCTGTGGGCGGTAGTCACCCCATACCCATCCTGTGGGCGGTGGTCACCCCATACCCATCCTGTGGGCGGTAGTCACCCCATACCCACCCTGTGGGCGGTAGTCACCCCATACCCATCCTGTGGGCGGTAGTCACCCCATACCCACCCTGTGGGCGGTAGTCACCCCATACCCATCCTGTGGGCGGTAGTCACCCCATACCCATCCTGTGGGCGGTAGTCACCCCATACCCACCCTGTGGGCGGTAGTCACCCCATACCCATCCTGTGGGCGGTAGTCACCCCATACCCACCCTGTGGGCGGTAGTCACCCCATACCCATCCTGTGGGCGGTAGTCACCCCATACCCATCCTGTGGGCGGTAGTCACCCCATACCCATCCTGTGGGCGGTAGTCACCCCATACCCATCCTGTGGGCGGTAGTCACCCCATACCCACCCTGTGGGCGGTAGTCACCCCATAACCCATCCTGTGGGCGGTAGTCACCCCATACCCATCCTGTGGGGGGTAGTCACCCCATATACCCATCCTGTGGGCGTAGTCACCCCATACCCATCCTGTGGGCGGTAGTCACCCCATACCCACCCTGTGGCGGTATTTCACCCCATACCCATCCTGTGGGCGGTAGTCACCCCATAACCATCCTGTGGGCGGTAGTCACCCCATACCCACCCTGTGGGCGGTAGTCACCCCATACCCATCCTGTGGGCGGTAGTCACCCCATACCCATCCTGTTGGCGGTAGTCACCCCATACCCATCCTGTGGGCGGTAGTCACCCCATACCCACCCTGTGGGCGGTAGTCGCCCCATACCCATCCTGTGGGCGGTAGTCAAAAGATTACAGAGGTACATAATGGGTCCAGGACTGGACCCAACATTACAAAGGTACATAATGGGTCCAGGGATTGGACTCCAAAGTTTTGATAGCTGAGCAAGTTACAAAGGTAATGAACTAGATCTGGTCACAATCATGACCAAGTTACAAAGGTAATGAATGATAAACATGTTAAGACATGATTACAATCATGAACAAATTACAGAGTAATGAGCAGTTAACAAACATTGTAGGGAATTCATCCATTGTCCCAACAACAGATGTTGCTAGGTGCCTGTCCCTCCTCGGCAGACAGCCATTGCAAACAGCAGCAAGTTGCGCCGGGATCTGCTGCTTGCAGGAGCACCATCGACCCTCCCCAAGAGGTCCAAGAAGCCAGCGACTCCGCTAGCAGCCCGAGGGAGAGTTGCCCTAGGGACGTGTCAACGTCCTGGTGGATACCAAGTTGACCGAAGATCCCAGGCCCTCGTGTGCACGGATGTTGAAGCTTGAGGAACTGAGTACACACTACCTGTGGCACACCTGGCAGCTGCCTCGCGGTCTAACTCCACGATGCTGTCCCTGCAGTGGAAGGTCCCTTGAGGCCGGCACTTCCTGTGCCATCCCTGACATCGTGGGCTGGGAGGGGAGAAGTTACCTCTACAGTTGGGGTGGCGCTGGGAGTTGGGTGGGTGAGGAGGGGGAGAGGCGCAGGGGTGAGGAGGGGGAGAGGCGCAAGGGTGAGGAGGGGAGAGGCGCCAGGGTGAGGAGGGGGAGAGGCGCAGGGGTGAGGAGGGGGAGAGGCGCAGGGGTGAGGAGGGGGAGAGGCGCAGGGGTGAGGAGGGGAGAGCGCAGGGGTGAGGAGGGGAGAGGCGCAGGGGTGAGGAGGGGAGAGGCGCAGGGTGAGGAGGGGGAGAGGCGCAGGGGTGAGGAGGGGGAGAGGCGCAGGGGTGAGGAGGGGGAGAGGCGCAGGGGTGAGGAGGGGAGAGGCGCGGGGTGAGGGGGGGGAGAGGCGCAGGGGTGAGGAGGGGAGAGGCGCAGGGGTGAGGAGGGGGAGAGGCGCAGGGGTGAGGAGGGGGAGAGGCGCAGGGGTGAGGAGGGGAGAGGCGCAGGGGTGAGGAGGGGACAGGGCGTCACTGTTTACTACACATGCCTCCAGCACTACTGTACAACTTTGATAATTTCTTTAGTTATAAGTAGTCAGTTAGTCATTAAATTAAGTCCGCCCATAATGCCAAGGCATGACAGAGGCTCTTGCACTGCAACCCATCATTGTGAAAATATAATTTTAATGTACTACTAGTGAAGAAATAAATGAATTTGAAAAAAATTGAACTTGAATTTACATAATCTCAATGTAATCTTGCAAGGAAATAAAATTTGAGTGATTGATTGAATTCTCTTCTAGAAGTGTTTAAAAATATGTATTGAATTACTTTGTAAGAGTGTTTAATAAGGTTAAATTCCTGTTTAAAACTGAGTGTTTAATGACACTGGATTCCTTTCAGGTGATTACAAACACTCCTAGAAGGAAATTCAATAATTCTAAATGTGTTTATTAACATTGTATGTTATACTAAGAACGTTTATTAAATTCAATTCCCTTCCAAGTGTCCTTAATTACCTTGATTTTCCTTCTATGGATCATTAATTACTTCAACATCAATCTTGTGTCCCATGGCTGGGTTGGTAGCGCACTGACCTCACACACAGGAGTTATCCCACAGTTACTAAAAACAACAGACATAGCCCCACTCCACAAAGCTGGCAGTAAAGCAATGGCAAAGAACTACAGACCAAAAGAACTAATGTCCCATATCATAAAAATCTTTGAAAGGGTTCTAAGAAGCAAGATCACCACCCATCTGTCTTTAACAACTCCTGTCTGTCACAACTACTGGACCACTATGACAAGGTTCTGGATGCTCTAGAGGACAAACAAAATGCGTATCCAATTGCTGTAATTCATCCTGGCCTACATGGTCTTTTGGAACCCAGGTCCATTCACACTGAGTCCTGTTCAGTCATGACCTGGTCAGCCTCTTTGATCAGGAGCTATCCTTGAAAATCCTGCAGCTAGCCTGCCACACGCCCTGCCATTATTAATGAACGGAAAACTGAAAAATCCATATTTTCCTGTGTGTGTAAGGGTAAAAGGTCTATATTTTCCTAAATATCAAAAACTTACCAACTATGGAAAATTTATAAATTTACTTGTATGAACTTGGTCATTACATTCATACAAATAATCTCATGGGAGGTGGCAACCATATATTTACAGTATGTGGAAATTTATTCGGTCCTAAAAGTTCCACAGGGCAGATATGCAGTACAAAGATCCCATCAGGCCATTTATGGAACTGCTGAGTTGGGTAGCCCTTAAACCCATCCAAAACACACACACACCCGGGTTGGCGAAGGTGGTTGGAAGGTACTTTTTAATTGATAGATTTACCCTTCAAGGATGAGGTAGGTAGTTTATACTATTAGTGAACTAATATTAGGGCTGTTGGGGCAACTGTGGATAATAATGTAGACCTAAGACATTAACATAGGTAGTAACAGGCTGATAATGTAGCCAAACACTAGGTTATGTTAGCCAGGGAGAACTGGCAGCCCAAGTTTGAATACTGGGGCACGGGTTTGAGACTGCAGTGCCCTTTCTTCTAAGACTAGACACTGTCAGAGCAACAAGTGCCGTGATCAGCAGGCAGCGCCCCCATGTGTCTTCACATACTAGACCTGGGGAAATCTGGTGGAGGCACCTCGACGTACCGTAGATGTCCTCCTCCATCAGGCCCATACAATAAGACAAGACCTCCCTTTTTCTGCTCAATTTTGGCCAATTTCTGAGGAAAATTGCAAGTGAGTTGAGCTGTGGGACCTTTGTGCAGCCGGCAGCTCATGACCAGTATGTACCAGCGTCTCTTGTCAGCCTAGAAGCTAGTGTCACTCTCTGCATAGTTAGTCTAGGGGATTCACACCTCCTTGGAAACAGGAATTTCTGAGGTGCAGGCAGGTCACTAATATCGACTGAATATTGCAGGAATTAAGGCTCCTGGTTGCACGTGGTTCTGAGGGGAAGTCCAGAGGGACTAAAGCTTAGGCAGGTTGAAGACTGGGACAAATTCTCCAACACCAAGTTAGTCCTTTATAAGTACATGCAGGGAGATTTCTTGTAACATCGGTCATTTATGAATATCTGTCCTATAAGACACTTGTGAGGCTGAGGTACCGTCCTCAGGGCTCGGTGTCAACAGAGCTTGTCAGGGTAGACAACTCACATGGAGGCAGTCCAGACAAATTTTCACACATTAGTTACCCCGGGTAGACGGGTGAGAAAACTTAAGTTACTCCTGGTTGCTGCAGGTGGTTCCTTCGACCTCACACATCTTAAACACATCTGTCCTAGACCAGTATTATAGATTAAGGTTGGATAACACCAGCAGGCATGGTGCTATAAATTAATTGTGGACTGTATGTACAAAATAAGACCACCACTTACCCAATGATTGGTGGTCACTGGAGATCTTTGTAATGCCTACAGTCCTATTATAACACCTATTATAACACCTAACTGTCCTATTATAACACCTAACTGGCCAGTTATGAGTCTTATATAATAAGGTTTACTTAACTGTGGGCGAGAAGGCAGCATCCCTTATCTTTCTTTATTTCCTCCTCTGTCTAGATGTCCTGCTGAATCGATGAGATTCTTCTTCCAGCAGCGCTATAATATCACATTGTTGTCCCGATTGAGGAGAGGAGACTGTAAAAACTCTGTAGTCCTCCGAACAGGGCCGCACGGTTACATGTGCTTCGCTTGGAGAATGTCGACTCACTTCTCTTCACACATTCTCTTAACTTAGTGTTATTATCACTGATTTCACTACAGTTCACAAGAAGACTTAGTGTTCCATTAATTTACAAATTTGATACATTAAGATCTGAGCCCGATGAGTGTCGATTGAATAGTTGGGTATTCTCCCCAATGAACTCCTTCGTCATGGCGTCATTCACTAATTTCCATTGTTTCCACCCTACTATGGTGGTTTCGACGACTTAGTGTCCCAGAATATGTGCTGGGAACAGTTACAACACTTCCTATCATGAAGTGAGACCACTAATCACGTTTCGGATGTCGGAACCGCCAATTTCCTGGTTCCATGTTAACAGGGATACCATGTCCTAGGCCAATACCCACAAAACTGCCCACGCATGCCCGTGCCTCCCCTCTCTGACTTGGCACATGCGACAAGCTTCTCTGTTGTTTCTCTTCCACTTTCAAGTACCTATTTACGTTATAAAAATTATACAATATAATTTTGGGAAAATTACACCAGATTTTTTCACGCTGTGGCCGGGCGGAGTTCGTTGCTAGACGACTTAAATTGTCTCTTCCTCTAGGAGACGATTCCAGCCAGCTCTAGATTGTGCGGCTGTTTTCCTAGTGGACCTTATTACAATTTGTTCTTTTTGTATCACTTGACGCCAAATGACTTCGAACAGGCGATAAATGACATGCCCATGCACTCTGCCCCAGGGCCAGACTCATGGAACTCCATGTTCATCAAGAACTGCAAGAAGCCCCTATCACGAGCTTTTACCATCCTATGGAGAGGGAGCATGGACACGGGGGTCGTCCCACAGTTACTAAAAACAACAGACATAGCCCCACTCCACAAAGGGGGCAGTAAAGCAACAGCAAAGAACTACAGACCGATAGCACTAACATCCCATATAAAAATCTCTGAAAGGGTCTTAAGAAGCAAGATCGCCACCCATCTAGAAACCCATCAGTTACACAACCCAGGGCAACATGGGTTTAGAACAGGTCGCTCCTGTCTGTCTCAACCATTGGATCACTTCGACAAGGTCCTTGATGCACTAGAAGACAAAAAGAATGCAGATGTAATATATACAGACTTTGCAAAAGCCTTCGACAAGTGTGACCATGGCGTAATAGCGCACAAAATGCATGCTAAAGGAATAACAGGAAAAGTTGGTCGATGGATCTATAATTTCCTCACAACATAACACAAAGAGTAGTAGTCAACAGAGTAAAGTCCGAGGCAGCTACGGTGAAAAGCTCTGTTCCACAAGGCACAGTACTCGCTCCCATCTTGTTCCTCATCCTCATATCTGACATAGACAAGGATGTCAGCCACAGCACCGTGTCTTCCTTTGCAGATGACACCCGAATCTGCATGACAGTGTCTTCCATTGCAGACTCTGCAAGGCTTCAGGCGGATATCAACCAAATCTTTCAGTGGGCTGCAGAAAACAAAATGAAGTTCAACGATGAGAAATTTCAATTACTCAGATATCGTAAACACGAGGAAATTAAATCTTCATCAGAGTACAAAACAAATTCTGGCCACAAAATAGAGCGAAACACCAACGTCAAAGACCTGGGAGTGATCATGTCGGAGGATCTCACCTTCAAGGACCATAACATTGTATCAATCGCATCTGCTAGAAAAATGACAGGATGGATAATGAGAACCTTCAAAACTAGGGATGTCAAGCCCATGATGACACTCTTCAGGTCACTTGTTCTATCTAGGCTGGAATATTTCTGCACACTAGCAGCACCTTTCAAGGCAGGTGAAATTGCTGACCTAGAAAATGTACAGAGAACCTTCATGACGCACATAACGGATATAAAACACCTCAATTACTGGGAGCTCTTGAAGTTCCTGAATCTGTACTCCGTGGAACACAGGCAGGAGAGATACATGATTATATACACCTGGAAAATCCTAGAGGGAATAGTACCGAACTTGCACACGAAAATCACTCACTACGAAAGCAAAAGACTTGGCAGACGATGCAACATCCCCCCAATGAAAAGCAGGGGTGTCACTAGCACGTTAAGAGACCATACAATAAGTGTCAGGGGCCCGAGACTGTTCAACTGCCTCCCAGCATACATAAGGGGAATTACCAATAGACCCCTGGCAGTCTTCAAGCTGGCACTGGACAAGCACCTAAAGTCGGTTCCTGACCAGCCGGGCTGTGGCTCGTACGTTGGATTGTGTGCAGCCAGCAGTAACAGCCTGGTTGATCAGGCTCTGATCCACCATAAGGCCTGGTCACAGACCGGGCCGCGGGGAGCGTTGACCACCTGAACTCTCTCCAGGTAAACTCTCTAGGTAAACCCCTATCTTACTGCCCAAAACTCATCCCCTGACAACTTTTATTGTCTTTAATGCCCATAATAATAATAATGTAATGCGTGGTGGGGTACAAGATATCTTAAATTGTATTAGGGAAACCTTCTGGGTTCCACAAGAACGGCAAAGTGTAAAAAAGTTTTCAAGATGAATGTAATATGTCGGCGGGTGGACGCCAGAACCTATATGTACCCAGGTCTTCCACCATTGCCCATGGAACGTGTGCAGTTGGTAAAAACATTTGATGTGACAGATGTGGACTATAGTGGTTCAATCATTTTAACAGATGTATGCTCCTGCTGATAAGTGAACCTACTCTTATTATTGGCGATTACAATGCGAGACACAAAAGCATTGGAAACTCACAGTTTGGTAATCGTAATGGCAATCAACTGTTGTCACTCTTAAACAGTCATGATAATGTGCAAATTGTAGGTAACCTTGAACCCACACATATCTATGGAGGCGTCCTTGATCTGTGTCTTGGCTTCAACATTACTTCTGCCAGCTGTGAGTCTTCCATTGTAACAGATATAGCGTCTGATCATTTCCCAAGGCTAACCTCTCTGGATATTGGTAATACTATCCTTCTTGGTGGGATATTCAAACGGAAACGTTTTAATGTTCCCACTGATCAGCATGATGACTTTGGTGCACATGTGACTGACTGGTATAATTCCTATGAGTGTTCCTCTGTAGAGACCTTTAACAATGATCTTGTGAGCAGTATTCAGAACTACTTAGAGCCGCCACTGAAACCTCTTGGTACTCTAAACCCAACAAACTTCCATAATAATCATACCTCCTTCAAAAACCATACTTATTACAATGATTCTAAACTTCGTACACTGAAACGTACTGCTCGCAGACTAGGCCTAGCCTATAGAAAACATCGTACCCTGGAATGCTGAGGCTCTTCCAAACTGCCCTTGCTGCTGCCAGAGAGCGTATGACAGAGCTGCGGCAAACAGACTGGGAAAAATTTGTCAACGGTCTTAATGCTCACACCCCACTTAGCCGGGCATGGAGGGACATAAATAGAATTAAGGGTAACAGAACTGGGCAGATCGCGCACCCTCATCCCTTACATAGGGCGAATGAGTTAGATAGTGCTTGGGCTGCTACATCTAGCTATGACAATCTTCCCAGTACCACACAGGCAAAATTAAATGACAAATATGATGCAAGGGAGAGACTTGTTTGCTTTATGCCCAGCAAAGAAGATGACTGCAACATTCCTTTCACTAATTATGAACTTGATGCAGCACTAAGGAAGGGCAACTCCACGTCGCCTGGTGAGGATGGTATTACTTACAACATACTCAGATTGCTGTGTCGAGTACCAGGTAATCCATTACTTGAATTATATAACATGAGCTATGTAACTGGGGAGCTCCCTCAATCTTGGAATAACAGCCTCATCATTTCAGTTCCTAAGCCCAATCAACAAAATGCATTTCGCCCAATATCTCTTACTAGCTGCTTGTGTAAAACATTTGAGAGAATGATTCTTAATCGTCTCATGTACAGAATCAAACAATTTTTGTCTCCCCGGTTACATGGTTACATGCATGGAAGGAGCGTGCATCATTGCATAGCCACCTTTCTCACTCTGCACACTGACAGCTCATACACTACCTTCCTTGACCTTAAATCCGCTTTCGATGTAGCCAGCCGACATGTAATCATTAGTGAACTTGCCAGAATGGATGTTGGAGGATGGCTTCTCCACTGGATTAAAGGCTACCTGTCCAACAGAAAATCATCTGTGTTGTTTCAGGGACACAGAAGTGTAACTAAAGACTTTGAATTAGAAACCCCACAGGGAGGTGTGCTCTGTCCCACACTGTTCAATATTCTAATTAATGCATTACTTAATCCAATGCCTAGTCAGCCACATCATTATATGATTAGTTTTGCTGATGATATAATGATTCACACCACCGGATTCTCCAACACCCAAAACATTCTTAATCATGTACTAGCCTCGTGTCAGGACCTGGGGTTGATAATTTCTACTGGTAAAACAAAGATACTCAATAGGCGTCCTCGACAGAGAGGCACAGTTCGTCAGATCCAGTTGCATGACGGGTCTCTTCTAGAATACATAAGCAGATACAGGTATCTAGGCTTTGAGGTTCCACTACTTGGACCTGTTGTAACAAGACTTTGTCACCAATACAAAGAAAGACTATGAGCACTTAGAGTTGTGGCTGGGTTTCACCCCAGGTATGGTGCTAATGTTAAAATTGTGAAAATGATGTATCTTGCTTATATTAGATCATTGGTTGATTATGCTGCACCAGTACTTGCTCTTGTGACTGACTGGAAGCTTGGAGGGCTGGAAAAACTGCAGAACGAAGCAATGAGGATCATTTTAGGATGCCCTCGTACTGCCAAAATTTTAAATATGCAAAAAGAACTTGATATTCCAAGCATCAGAGATCGTGTTACTAAAAGAAATATCCTAATTGGGGTTAATATGCTCAGGCAAGCCCATTCAAACCCCTGCACAGAAGCCCTCCAAACTTTCCTCAGCACTGGTGAACACTCTCCAGATGGATCGAAAAAACTGGAATCGACCTCCGCATGAATCAGATACATGATCTGTCAAGTAAGGCAACAGCGGCACTTCTCCGCTCCATGGGATATTACCCCATTCCAAACTACCATTCCTCCATTTCCCCCCAAACTACTTCTTAAATCACAACCAAAACTTCGCCTTGAAGCCAAACATGATGCCTTAAGCTGTATTGATAACTTCGTCACACAGCACACACTCTCGCAATTTATTTACGTTGATGGTTCTGTTCACCAATCCACTGGTGCAGCTGGTAGTGCTGCTGTTGTCGTACAGAGTGATGGCTCTCTTAAAGAAATTGGAGCACGCATTAATAATTGGGCCTCTACCCTTTAGACTGAACTGTTTGCCATACTCCTTGCACTGAAATGCATCTATGTATCTAAGATTGACAGTTTAATTGTAACTGATTCTCTGTCATCCATAAATGCTCTCAACTCATTAAGTATAAATTTTGGCATGCTTGTGTCAGAAGCCAGACATAAGTATGGTAAGATTGCGGACAGTGGAGTCAGAGTGCACATGCTGTGGATTCCATTTCACATTGGTTTTCAGATGCATGATAGAACTGATAAATTGGCTAAGCTGTATGCTTTCAAAGAGGGATAGATTACAATCTTGGCTTGTCAGGTAGTAGTTTGAGAGCAATAATTACCTGGAGTTTACCTGGAGAGAGTTTCGGGGGTCAACGCCCCCGCGGCCCGGTCTGTGACCAGGCCTCCTGGTGGATCAGCGCCTGATCCACCAGGCTGTTGCCGCTGGCTGCACGCAAACCAACGTACGAGCCACAGCCCGGCTGATCAGGAACTGACTTTAGGTGCTTGTCTAGTGCCAGCTTGAAGACTGCCAGGGGTCTGTTGGTAATCCCCCTTATGTGTGCTGGGAGGCAGTTGAACAGTCTCGGGCCCCTGACACTTATTGTATGGTCTCTTAACGTGCTAGTGACACCCTGCTTTTCATTGGGGGGATGGTGCATCTTTCTGCCAAGTCTTTTGCTTTCGTAGTGAGTGATTTTCGTGTGCAAGTTCGGTACTAGTCCCTCTAGGATTTTCCAGGTGTATATAATCATGTATCTCTCCCTCCTGCGTTCCAGGGAATACAGGTTTAGAAACCTCAAGCGCTCCCAGTAATTGAGGTGTTTTATCTCCGTTTATGCGCGCCATGAAAGTTCTTGTACATTTTCTAGGTCGGCAATTTCACCTGCCTTGAAAGGTGCTGTAGAGTGCAGCAATATTCCAGCCTAGATAGAACAAGTGACCTGAAGAGTGTCATCATGGGCTTGGCCTCCCTAGTTTTGAAGGTTCTCATTATCCATCCTGTCATTTTTCTAGCAGATGCGATTGATACAATGTTATGGTCCTTGAAGGTGAGATCCTCCGACATAATCACTCCCAGGTCTTTGACGTTGGTGTTTCGCTCTATTTCGTGGCCAGAATTTGTTTTGTACTCTGATGAAGATTTAATTTCCTCATGTTTACCATATCTGAGTAATTGAAATTTCTCATCGTTGGAACTTCATATTGTTTTCTGCAGCCCACTGAAAGATTTTTGATGTCCGCCTGGAGCCTTGCAGTGTCTGCAATGGAAGACACTGTCATGCAGATTCCGGGTGTCATCTGCAAAGGAAGACACGGTGCTGTGGCTGACATCCTTGTCTATGTCGGATTTTGAGGATGAGGAACAAGATGGGAGCTAGTACTGTGCCTTGTGGAACAGAGCTTTTCACCGTAGCTGCCTCGGACTTTACTCTGTTGACGACTACTCTCTGTGTTCTGTTAGTGAGGAAATTATAGATCCATCGACCGACTTTTCCTGTTATTCCTTTAGCGCGCATTTTGTGCGCTATTACGCCATGGTCACACTTGTCGAAGGCTTTTGCAAAGTCTGTATATATTACATCTGCATTCTTTTTGTCTTCTAGTGCATTTAGGACCTTCAACTGAATTCAACTGAATTTTATTGACTTAAGTCTCGACATCGGTGGATTAGACCAGGAAGTTAGACGAGCTTTAGATTATATTATCGTGGAATACATTTATATTTCGTGGGTAATGAGGGCGAAAGGGGTAAGTGAAGTGAGACGGCGTGTCCTTGCAATAACGTTTTATCGTACAATGTGTAGGAATAGGGAATTGTATGGGATGAGGTGGGATAAGGATTTTTCGGAGGTTATAAAAGGCTAACTATTGAAAACCTTGTGAATTTGTGAATAATATACGGGCATGCCGGGTAAGTTTCCGTGTAGGTCAGTGGGCAATAGCTGGCTCGTCTCTTGGGGGGGGAGGTGTGAGTTGCGTGAATATGAGATTGGGCATGGATGTATTCTAGTTGTTATGGATGTGTGTTTGTTGATTCTGGAGTTTTTTTTTTTTATATTTTATTTAGAACAATACAATACATGAGATAGATAAAGACAATAACAGGTCTTACACAGAATAAATCATTAACAACCACACAAACATGAACTTGAGATAACACAAATAACCCTCCTCACTCATACATGAAAACCCCTACACCTATGATAACCAATAAACGACTAATTCCAAAATGCATTGTTATATGATTAACAAAACACACCAACGTTATGCATACATGTCACTTTGTAAGTTATAAAGTAGGACACCTTATACGTTAAATACAATTAACGTAATTGTATTGAGAATAAGGTAAAAACAATATGTTCATCAAACACAGAATATATTAATAAACAAGGATCCAACACACTGACACCTCTACAAGCATCTAAAACATGCATATGAATAACATACAGAGAACAATGTCCCACTGCAAAGTCAAACACATATATTAAGTACACTCGTCACAAACCATGATACACATCATACGCCCAAGTTCATACACATTCACCCGTTACATACCAGGAGACGACCCCGTTTCCACCCCTGACAGCCCATCAACATAACACATTGTACCATCCCTACCCTGCCCCACCCACCTAATTTACAAATTTAATAAAACTTCTAATGTAAGGTCTCTATATCCCTCAGAGAATGCCCGCTCCCACCTCCTCCCATAAAGTTCTTTATTACGGCACAACGTTTTATAAACCGTAACAGCCAATACCCTCCTCTTCACCTCACTTACCCCTTTCCCCCTCATTCCCCACATTATGTAAACATAATCTACCATAATGTACCCCACAGCCCTAATAATACTTTCATCCATACCCCCCACATCAAGACTCAATGCCCGCAGAACAGAAAAGTATTGACCACTTATCCTATGCAACACCCTGCGCAACCAACCCCTGACGCTCCCCAACCCCTCACAAAAATACACTACATGGAATGCAGAATCCTCCCCGCCACATATTCCACATACCCCTTCCCCCTCAACCACCCGTCTAGCTCGTAAGACCACTCCCGATGGTAAAATCCCTTGCAAAAACCGATACATCACCTCACGTCCACGGGGTTGTAACCTTAACCTACCAAACCTTCTCCATATACTTCCCCAGTCATACATGGGGAAAATCCCCTCAACCGGAGCCACAACCCTTTCCACTGACATCCTACACAGCCTACTTATTTTTACCTTACCCAGATCCCTAACCATCGCCACTGCCCTCAAAATAGTTTCACACTCCCTCAACTCCGTCCCAAAAACACTTTCAATTATTGTGTCCCTTAAACCCCCCCCCACTCACACCCTCCCTCATCACCTCCCTTTTAATAAAGATACACTTGACCCTCCTCTTTAAGTTCATTAAACCCAACCCCTCTCCTGACGCATAGGTAACATTACTACATCCCTTTTAAGCCAATCACAACCTGAACCCCACAAAAATTTAAAAAACCCTCTAAGTATAGTTGCAATTGCCGTCCCCATTAAAGGGAACACGGCAGCCACATGCCAAACCTTGCTATACAATAAAACGTTAATTACAATGGCACGCTGCACAAGGGTCAAATGATATTCTATTCTATTCTATTCTATGTGATTCGCCGGTAATCCCGGCCCGGGTCTCTTCCATTTTGGTGACCCGGCATTGGCTCCCCGGGTAGGGAAGTGACATTTATCGTTACCTGCACCTGTGTGGCAGGTCTTCAGCAGGAAGGGGGGGGTACCTCACCAGCCCTATGGCCAGATGACGTACCAAACATTAGTGTGCACTAACAGTGGAGGGTGTGCAGTGCAATGGAGGCCCAAAGCAGGCCCTCGCAGCAACTTCAGGGGGGGGGGGGCGGATGACATGCAAGGACTGAAGAAAGGGTTTTCCCCAAGTCCCTGACAGCTAAGTACACAAGATGTGCTGCCTCATTCTCTCGGGTCTGCCCTAAGGGGTCATTGGGAAGTGTCTACGGCAAAGGGGCATCTTTAGCCGGGCATTTCTAACGGGTTTAGTGCACCAAGGGCTTGGAACCATTCGGTCACAATGGGCACAGAGCTCCTCTCATGCCCGTTCAACAATCCACGCAGTGTGGGATACCCTAAGCGTAGGCGGTGGATATGCACCCCTCATTTTCCCTGGACTGTGTCTGAGACTTGGAGGGGGGCACCCTGTGGGTCGCGTCTGACATACCAACAGAGGCCCCTGTGACTCCCCAGGGTCAGGGAATGGGCGCCTCGCGCACCAGCAGCCAACAGCGCAATCTGGCTGAGGCTGATGGAGATCGCAGCATGTGGCGGGGCCTGGAGGGTTGCAGTCCTAGCATGCTCATCTGCAGCATCATTGCCAGGGATACCCACATGGCTCGGGATCCAGTTGATGGTAGCCCTGTGACCCGGGGCCATGAGAGTCTGCAGGTCACCCCGATGGATGTGTTTAAAGTGTATGTTGTCCTTTGGCTCTCTGTGCATAAGCGCTTGGATTGCTGCCTTGGAATAAACGTGGAGATGGGGGGATGCTGAGGTCTGCAAGAGCATGCCGCAGAGCTTGTTGGATGGCAAAGAGTTCGGCCTGGAGGATGGTGTTCAATGGTCTGGGAGGCGCCAACCTGCTGTCTGATTGCTGTGGAACACCCCCAGCAGCTGTGGGGGCCTGCCACTGGGTTTCTCTGGAGCCATCAGTGAAAATATGGCACACACCCTGGGCCTTCCGTACCCCCCAATGCTAGCCGAGGCAAGGTGGTGCAGAATGCCCCGGGTTTGCAATGCCTCGCTGTCGGTAGGGTTGTCCAGCTCACCGCAAACAGCTCTGGTCCCCAAGGGGGTGGCACCGTGTAGTTCGCTGCCAGTTGTCGCACCCTCCCGCCTGGACAATGTCATGGGCAAGAGCTTCTGTGTGGCATCTGCTACCGACCCACTCCATCGGCGGCCGGGATGCAGTGGAATGACCTTCCCTGGCGGACCCGTAATTTTCTCATCAGTTTGTCAGCCCTGGGAGTCGGAGTTTACTTTGCAATCCTCCTGGCAGCTACCATTGGATCCTGTTTCAAGAGGCTGTAGCTGACCTCAAGGTTCAGACCCACTGCATTGGCCCACCTAGGAGCCCCCAGCATGGCCGTACAGCTGTTTTCTGGATGACACAGAGGGATTTGATGTTTGTGGGTCTGGGCGTGAACCAGAGCAAGTGCCCCAAGTCAAACGAGGGAACGTATTGCCTGGATGTAGAAAACCTCATGACCTCGGGGCGGGCCCCCAACCCTAGGGTTGGCCCATGGCACTCAATGCCCTGCCCTCTGCAGAGCCCTCTCTTTAATGTGGTGCACATGTTTCTGGAAGGTGAGGTGCCTGTCAATGTAGATGCCAAGGTACCTATAACTGTGAACCCACTCCAGGTCGATGCCAGGACCCGCACCCTCTGACTGGGCACCTTGGTGCGAAGGATCTGGCTTTGGATTTTGCTGCAGATATCTTGAGTCCCAAGGGGACGGCAGGGGAAGCCAGCAGATCGAGGTCCTCCGGGGCACGCTGAAAAACCCGGCGCTTCTAGGTACGACAAGTGCCAGGTCATCGGCATAGCTGGGGAGGATGGTCCCTCTGGAGAAAGGCAGGCACACCACTGATGCATCAGTACATTGAACAGGGTGGGATAAGCACCCCACCCTGTGGAGTGCCGTTGTCCAGGGTCTTGAGAGAAGAGGCATGCCCCTGGAAGCGTACCCGGGCCGCCTGTCCTGGAGATGGAACGAAGCCATGAAAGCAGCCTGCCTTTAATCCCCCTGCGGGCCCAAGAGTGAGAGGAGGGCAGGTGCACTGGCTAGCTCAAAAGCTTTCTCGAGGTCAAGAAAAGACAACAATGTGGGCTTGGGCGTCCGACCCAATGCCGGTCAGTAGTGGTAAGGCTTTCGAAAGTGCCCACTCCTTGCTGAAGCCATAGAGGTGTTTATGAGGAGGGGCCATGTTTCCCACCTCAGGCGCTCCAACACCATCCTTTCAGGACACCTTCGAGATGCAATGGTGAGGGAGATGGGTCTCACACTGCCAGATCCCCAGGCTTAGGAATCGGTATGATGTCAGCCTCCTTCCATACGACAGGGAGTTTGCCAGCTCCCCAAAGTCTGGTTGATGACTCCAGGACAGCTGAATGTCCAGAATGGCCAGACCGAGGATCATGCCATAGGTGATACCATCATGCCCGGAGCAGTGTCTCGATGAATGTGAAGGCTGCCTGGACTCCTGGCGGTGAAGTCTTCACCCGTGACATCCCCACCCTGGCATGCTGCTTGGATCACCATCACCCTTCTAGGAAGGAGGGTGGCTTGGAGGTCCTGGAGATCCTGAGGCATTTGAGCCATGGCCGCTCTGGAGGTGAATAGGTCCACCAAAATGCTCTGCCTCCGTTCGGGGTCTGGGTGTAACCGAGCCACACGGCGACGCTGCCCAGTGGCCAATCATAACTTGGTCCAAATCTCAGATAAGGTGGAGGAGTAACGGGAAGGAGGCACACCACCCCGAACCATTTAGCCTGCCAGACCCTGTGTGAGACATGGCGTTGCATGCCGCACCACTTCCCTGAGCGGGACGCATTCACTCAACCGTGGGTTTAAAGCCTGTGCATTTTGCGTACAACATTAATGCGGGGGTTTTCTGTTTCCCTGATGTCCTCTTTGTAAAACCCACCAGTCACGTTTATATGACCCTCCGCCTGTAAGTCTTAGGTATTGCTGCCTCGCTGCACATGTTTAAGGCCACCTGCAAGCTTTGAGCCGCCTCACTGGGTCTTCTGGAAGGGGAGGGCTCCGCCCACCAACGCTCAAAGACCTCTGGAAGCATGCCAGTCGGCCTTTTTTTTGATTCCATCTGGGGGTAGGTGTGGGGAGCGGGCACCGCTGGACCCTCAGTGTAGTGACCACTGCAAAGTGATCACTGGTGGGGACGGGGTGGGACCTCCCATCTCGCGCTCGAAGCAACCGCCTAGAGATGAGTGTGGGCATCCAAGCGGCCACCATAGTGATGGGTTGGCTCACCATTAATTTAGGAGGGCGTCTCAGGGACCTCCTCCAGCACAGCCGCAAGGTGCCTCCCAGCTGCGTTGGTAAGGAGAGACAGAAGAAAGTATTGGGTGGTGGGCATTGACATCCCCAGCCACAACAAGACCCTCCCGTGGGGCGAGTGCTGCCACCCTGAGATGTCAAGGGTTTTTACCGAGAGCTTCTGTAATATTGTAAACCACGAGAGGTCCATCCGCCAGGTGTAGGTGACAGCCTGAACCCTTTCGCCCTCCCCACATCGATGGGGTCCCGTGGAGATTGATGAGGGATAGTGGTCCTACGTAGATCGCCGTGGGCCCCTGCCAGTCCCTTCCAGGCGCTGAAAGGTAGGCAGAGAATCCCGGAATAAAGTGGGTGCATTTGACGTGACAAATCGGGAGTGTCTCCTGAAACAGGAAGACATCAACCTCATCTGAACTGCAGCTTCAATCACTAAGTGAATTTTCCGGGGTAGCAGCCCCCAAATGTTCCACTGGAGGATCTTCAAGGGGGCCCCAAGGTGGCTCACTGATTCCATCTCTGCCTGGGACTCGTCGTCCGTTGTTGGCGACTCCGGGCCTCCTCCATCACAGACTGGAAAGGGCTCCTGGATGATGGCTTGAAGTTCCATTGAGTCTTTCCTGTCCAGTAGGACCCCGCCCAGCATCCATGACAGGAGCTGCCTGCAGGCGCCCCTGTCCTCTGCCGATGGGAGCAGGCGACAGAGGAGCGCTGAGATGACCCCCATGGTTTTCTTCAGGCGATCCGAAAGGATTTGACCATTACCTCTGCAGGCATTTTAGCTGGACGACCCGTCGAGGCGGGGCTGGGTCACTGGGTATGTCTGGGTGGCTGGTCGACACTGCAGCAGCATAAGCTGGGTGCACCCTGGGCCCGGCATGAGTGGCCATGGGCTTCCAAGTCCCTGGCTGGGAACCTCTGCCTGACGTGGCCGCTCCAGTAGGGGCCTGTCCTTGGGAAGAGGCCTGCTGGCCGTATGGCAAGGAATGTTGGTGCCCAGCTGGGACCTGCTGGGCAGTGTGGCCTGGCCTGTGGCCTGTTTTCCCAATGATTCGCCTTCTTGGCACCTTGCCATCTGACGCCGCAGTTGACCCCTCTGCTGCAAACCATGTCTGCCCTCTGATGCCACCGCTGGGAGCCCAGTGCTGGGAACTCGCTGGTATTGCCCTCCTGCGGTATCCGGGGAACCGTGATTGGAGCCCATGCTGACTGTTGCTTGGCAGTTCCAAGGCTGGTGGCGTCGGGGCTGTCGGGTCGTTCCGATGACGAACCTGCTGCCAGTGCTGCACCATCACAGGAAGCTCCGGTTCAGGCATGGTGCCTCTTTGAGCAGTTGGCACACTTGGGGCCTGGCCGAAGGGCTTCGCCAGGTGGATGTTTGAGGATTGCAATGCAGTCCTTGGAGTCGTGTGCTCTCGCTGGCAGGTGGCTGCAATGTGATTGAACCCCTGGCAGTTGAAGCATTGTACTGGGCCTGACAGGTATGGTCGGGTCTTGAATCTTCCCAGACCCCAAGGTCCCGGTGCGGTGGGAAGTGGACCTTTGTGGTGGATCAGCACCTGCGGGTGGGACCTTTTTTCACCGTTGCAGTGAGTCGCTCCGCCTTGACAATATTGGGCACTTCCAAAATGGGGTCCAGTGGGAGGGGCACAGGGACGCGTAAAAGCACCCCCTTGTTTCACCTTCTCTGAAGCAAGCAGTTCCACCCTGCTGGGATGGGTCACAAACCAGCCCCTTCAACTCCTCGTAAGAGTCTTCGTCCCGAGGAATGACCAGAACCTCGTTCCTGAGAGTGAACTCGCACGGAACTTGAGGTGGGGGAGAAACCCCCAGTACCTTACAAACCCGTAGTTGGGAACCTTGAAAATTTTTTGGAAAGGCCCCGGTTGCTTGTGCCCGAGTGGGGCGGGAAAATCCTCTTTCCCCGTGGAGTCAACCAGTCCCCGTCCACTGTGGAGGCCGACGCAACTGGTGTAGGACCGGGATGGCTCCTCCTTGCCACTTGAGGAGCTACATCCTCCTGGCTTCCTTCCACGACTCCTATGGCCATCTGGGGGGTGCAAGTCTTCTTGGGTGGGGCTGCCGACGGACCTAGTGGCAGTTTGGTAGTAGCAGTAGTCTCCACGCATCCTTGGCCTTCTTGGTGGGGGCTCCCACCTGCCCCACGTCGTCCTCCAACTCGTCCCCACATTCCAAGGAACGTTTAGGCCGCCTCCTGGGTCTGTCATGGTGACTGTAGGTGTGGGGACAGATGTAGGTGTGGGGACAGAGCCAGCAGCAGAGCTGCTGCCTGTGACCTCACAGCCGCCCACACTGGGTGCAGAGCTGTGAGGCTCAGAGCCCCAGTCGGGGCCCGTAGCCACCCTCTCGTGGCTCACTGCTCTGAAGCACTGAACACAGTCCAAGGATCACCAGGAATGACGCTAATCTGTGCGTAAACTAACACAGATTTGCTAACACAATACACACTGTTTTCCAATCTTCGTCCAGTCAATAATCCTTCTTGTGTCGTCTTTTGTGTGGTCAAATGATAATTCTGGAGTTAGGGTTACTTACTAAACGTTTTGTGTACAAAATGACAGTGGTGCCTTTATAGTATTTATGTTTATGAAGCTTTCCTTTTGTGTAAAGACTCGTTTTTTCTTGAGTCACAAGTTTTCTTAGTATTTTGTTTTTGATTGTGTTTTATAGGTCCACATTTTTGCGTTAACAAACCTGCATATCTATATATGCATGTTCTATCCCTTCCCTGTTACTGTTCAATCTAGTCTGTGAGTCACCAATGTATTAAAGGGATATAACACGAGTACATTACTCTGAGTCGTCCAAATTTATTCTATAAATATTTCGTAATATTGTGACTTTTGTTTGTGATTCAAACGTAGTTCATAGGTATCAAGATTGAACACATATAGAATGCATGGAAATTGCTGACCATTATTTAATCGTCAATTTATATAATATTTATAATGTTAATGAATTTGTTAGAGTTAATCATTGAATTTGTGTCTAAGTTGGAGTTTCTATAAACAATTGTATATTTTGTATGCAAATTACATAAACTATTGTTTAAACATCAATGTAACATGTTTGTATGATGTGCATGTAGGTTATAATGGGTTAAGTGGGGTTTCCACCAGTGTTATATTTGTTACACAAACAGTTATATGTTTTGGTACTGTGTGTGTTTAGTGACACGTACGTATGTGTTTTATGGTGTGTTTGTCGTATATATCTATTTGTATTAGTTACAAATATTATTTCTGGTATTTATGGTGTGAATCTTGGTGTACTCTATAGAATATGTATGGTGAAGCTATTAAATTTTTAGCAGCCTTGTATTTATGATGTTTGAAATAAAATATAAAAAAAAAATGCACTACATAACCCTAGGGGTTTAACGCTTTTCAAGTTTTATAGTAAAAATCGTTTAAATCAAAATCAATAATTCTTCAACTTGGCTTAAAATTATAAATTATTATTATTCGGAAAGATGTTTACATAACAATTAGGAATACGGAAAAATAAAAAATGTCAATCCTTTTTTCCAGAACTTAAAACCAGATTATTACTGACGAAATACTTACTTGTATTTTGTAAAACCCGGTAAACCTGCTTTACGGGTTATTATTGACCAACCAATCAACACGGGTAGTTTTGTTAACCATAACACTGATCACTGTACTAGTGTACCAGTCACAAGTGAGCACTGTACCAGTGATCACTGTACTAGTGTACCAGTCACAAGTGAGCACTGTATTAGTGTACCAGTGATCTCTGTACTAGTGTACAAGTCACCAGTGAGCACTGTACTAGTGTACCAGTCACCAGTGAGCACTGTACTAGTGTACAAGTCACCAGTGAGCACTGTACTAGTGTACCAGTCACCAGTGAGCACTGTACTAGTGTACCAGTCACCAGTGAGCACTGTACTAGTGTACCAGTCACCAGTGAGCACTGTACTAGTGTACCAGTCACCAGTGAGCACTGTACTAGTGTACCAGTGATCACTGTACTAGTGTACCAGTCACAAGTGAGCACTACCAGTGATCACTGTACTATAGTGTACCAGTCACCATTGAGCACTGTACTATTGTACCAGTCACCAGTGATCACAGTACTAGTGTACAAGTTACCAGTGAGCACTGTACTAGTGTACCAGTCACCAGTGAGCACTGTACTAGTGTACCAGTCACCAGTGATCACAGTACTAGTGTACAAGTTACCAGTGAGCACTGTACTAGTGTACCAGTCACCAGTGAGCACTGTACTAGTGTACCAGTCACCATTGAGCACTGTACTATTGTACCAGTCACCAGTGATCACAGTACTAGTGTACAAGTTACCAGTGAGCACTGTACTAGTGTACCAGTCACCAGTGAGCACTGTACTAGTGTACCAGTCACCAGTGATCACAATACTAGTGTACAAGTTACCAGCGAGCACTGTACTAGTGTACCAGTCACCAGTGAGCACTGTACTAGTGTACCAGTCACCAGTGATCACAATACTAGTGTACAAGTTACCAGCGAGCACTGTACTAGTGTACCAGTCACAAGTGAGCACTGTACCAGTGATCACTGTACTATAGTGTACCAGTCACCATTGAGTTTAGTTAGTTTAATATGTTTATTATGCACCCCATACCCATCCTGTGGGCGGTAGTCAAAAGATTACAGAGGTACATAATTGGTCCAGGGACTGGACTCCAAAGTTTTGATAGCTGAGCAAGTTACAGAGGTAATGAACTCACAATTTACAAAGGTAATGAACTCACAATTTACAAAGGTAATGAACTCACAATTTACAAAGGTAATGAACTCACAATTTACAAAGGTAATGAACTCACAATTTACAAAGGTAATGAACTCCAGGTAAGTCTGGTCACAATCATGACAAGTTACAAAGGTTTTTAAACAGATTACAGAGGTACGTAATGGGTCCAGGGACTGGGCCCCCAAAGTTTTGATAGCTGAACTAGGTACAAAGGTAATGAGCTCACAAGTTACAAAGGTAATGAATTCTGTAGAATGGTTACTTACGTTTATACTTTGGCTACAATCATGAACAAATTATAGAGTAATGAGCAATTCACACTTCCACACCCGGTCACAACTGTGTACCAGTGATCACTGTACTATAGTGTACCAGTCACCATTGAGCACTGTACTATTGTACCAGTCACCAGTGATCACAATACTAGTGTACAAGTTACCAGCGAGCACTGTACTAGTGTACCAGTCACCAGTGAGCACTGTACTAGTGTACCAGTGATCTCTGTACTAGTGTACAAGTCACCAGTGAGCACTGTACTAGTGTACCAGTCACCAGTGATCACAGTACTAGTGTACAAGTTACCAGTGAGCACTGTACTAGTGTACCAGTGAGCACTGTACTAGTGTACCAGTGATCTCTGTGATCTCTGTACTAGTGTACCAGTCACCAGTGAGCACTGTACTAGTGTACCAGTGATCACTGTACTAAATGTACCAGTGAGCACTGTACTAGTGTACCAGTCACAAGTGAGCACTGTACTAGTGTACCAGTCACAAGTGAGCACTGTACTAGTGTACCAGTCACCATTGAGCACTGTACTATTGTACCAGTCACCAGTGATCACAGTACTAGTGTACAAGTTACCAGTGATCACTGTACTAGTGTACCAGTGAGCACTGTACTAGTGTACCAGTGATCTCTGTACTAGTGTACCAGTCACCAGTGAGCACTGTACTAGTGTACCAGTGATCACTGTACTAGTGTACCAGTGAGCACTGTACTAGTGTACCAGTGATCTCTGTATTGTGTACCAGTCACCAGTGAGCACTGTACTAGTGTACCAGTGATCACTGTACTAGTGTACCAGTGAGCACTGTACTAGTGTACCAGTCACAAGTGAGCACTGTACTACTGTACCAGTCACCATTGAGCACTGTACTATTGTACCAGTCACCAGTGATCACAATACTAGTGTACAACGACTTAGATTAAATTCATCCATATACCTAATCCATCATTCGCTGCCTGACCACGGTCGAGTGAGGTTGTGCGCTGCACCCCTCTGCTGTTTCAGGCGAGCTACCTTGTATCAACATGGCGCTGAGTGTGAGGAGGCGCGTAAATACCATTGGTATTGAGGTGCTTCGTGGGGCGATTTCACCCTCTTCAGTGCAAGTCTTACTCCCTACAATCATTAGGGAGACCTATGGAATCCAAGACGATGAGGTGTATGGTGTAGCCCTGAATGGGGCTTATAGAATCTTCGTCAAATTGAATTCCACGTCCGTGTATGAGTCTTTGGTGACGAGATTCCAAGACGTGAGTCTTGATGCTACTCCAGCTGTGAAGGTGCGTTTGATCGACGTATTTCGCCACTTTACGTGGGTTAAGATACGTAATGTCCCATTTGAGGCAAATGAGGCTGACATAAGGAGTGTTTTTGAGACATAAAGGAACCGTACATCTGGCACAAAAGGGCAAGTGGACGGCAGGTGCTTACATGGGACGTCCGGAGGGTACCTTTTCCCTGAAGATGACTCTGAGACATCCCATACCGTCATACGTCGTGTTGGAGGACTTCAGGACGCAAGTTATGGTATGTATGCCCCGGGC
>NC_069438.1:10725145-10745285 GCF_026875155.1 Cherax quadricarinatus
GTTTTACGCCCTCCTCACACTCACGCCATGTTGATACAAGGTACTCGCCTGAAAACAGCAGAGGGGTGCAGCGCACAACCTCACTCGACCGTGGTCAGGCAGCGAATGATGGATTAGGTATTGGATGAATTTAATCTAAGCGTTGTACAATAGTATTGTGATTCACTGGTGACTGGTACAATAGTTACAGTGCTCAATGGTGACTGGTACAGTAGTAAAAGTGCTCACTTGTGACTGGTACACTAGTACAGTTGCTCACTGTACACTAGTACAGTGATCACTGGTACACTAGTACAGTGCTCACTGTGACTGGTACACTAATACAGAGATCACTGGTACACTAGTACAGTGCTCACTGGTACACTAGTACAGTGATCACTGGTACACTAGTACAGTGCTCACTGGTGACTGGTACACTAGTACAGAGATCACTGGTACACTAGTACAGTGCTCACTGGTACACTAGTACAGTGATCACTGGTAACTTGTACACTAGTACTGTGATCACTGGTGACTGGTACACTAGTACAGTGCTCAATGGTGACTGGTACACTAGTACAGTGCTCACTTGTGACTGGTACACTAGTACAGTGCTCACTTGTGACTGGTACACTAGTACAGTGCTCACTGGTACACTAGTACAGTGATCACTGGTACACTAGTACAGTGCTCACTGGTGACTGGTACACTAGTACAGAGATCACAGAGATCACTGGTACACTAGTACAGTGCTCACTGGTACACTAGTACAGTGCTCACTGGTAACTTGTACACTAGTACTGTGATCACTGGTGACTGGTACACTAGTACAGTGCTCACTGGTGACTTGTACACTAGTACAGTGATCACTGGTACACTAGTACAGTGCTCACTGGTGACTGGTACACTAGTACAGTGCTCACTGGTGACTGGTACACTAGTACAGTGATCACTGGTGACTGGTACACTAGTACAGTGCTCAATGGTGACTGGTACACTATAGTACAGTGATCACTGGTACACAGTTGTGACCGGGTGTGGAAGTGTGAATTGCTCATTACTCTATAATTTGTTCATGATTGTAGCCAAAGTATAAACTAAATAACCATTCTACAGAATTCATTACCTTTGTAACTTGTGAGCTCATTACCTTTGTACCTAGTTCAGCTATCAAAACTTTGGGGGCCCAGTCCCTGGACCCATTACGTACCTCTGTAATCTGTAAATACCTTTGTAACTTGTCATGATTGTGACCAGACTTACCTGGAGTTCATTACCTTTGTAAATTGTGAGTTCATTACCTTTGTAAATTGTGAGTTCATTACCTTTGTAAATTGTGAGTTCATTACCTTTGTAAATTGTGAGTTCATTACCTTTGTAAATTGTGAGTTCATTACCTCTGTAACTTGCTCAGCTATCAAAACTTTGGAGTCCCCGTCCCTGGACCAATTATGTACCTCTGTAATCTTTTGACTACCGCCCACAGGAGGGTAGGGGTGCATAATAAACATATTAAACTAACTAAACTCAATGGTGACTGGTACACTATAGTTACAGTGATCACTGGTTTCAGTGCTCACTTGTGACTGGTACACTAGTACAGTGCTCGCTGGGAACTTGTACACTAGTACAGTGCTCACTGGTGACTGGTACACTAGTACAGTGCTCACTGGTGACTGGTACACTAGTACAGTGCTCGCTGGTAACTTGTACACTATATTGTGAAAACAAAATGGGGACTGGTACATTAAAAAAAGTCTTCACGGGGACGGTACACTAGACAAACTCACGGTAACTTTAAACTATACTGTGATCCTGGGGACTGTACAAAAAGTTTCATGCTCAATGGGACTGTACCCTAGGGACATGCTTTACTTTGGGACCCGGTACACTATACAGTGCCCCAGGAAACTTGTTTCACTATAAAAGTGGAAACACTGGTGACTGGGACACTAGTACCGGCTCAAATGGGAAATGGAAAAACAAATACATTGCTCACTGGTAAAAATTTGTACACTATACTGTTATCAAATGGGGACGGGAAAAAAAGTACATGGGTAAAGGTGACTGGGGAACTATAGACAGTGATCACGGTATGCTCAAATTGGGGACTGGGAAAACTATAAAAATTTTCACTGGGACAAATATACAGGCTCAAGGTGACTGGACAAATAGTACAGTCTCACTTGGGGGACTGGGGAAAAATAGTACAGTGCTTCCCCTGGTGACTTGACACTATACAGTGCTCACGGTGACGGGGACACAGTAAAAGTGCTTCCCCCGGTGAAAATTGGGCACTATACAGTGCTCACGGGGACTGGGACAAATATACAAATGCTCACGGGGGGACTTTTACAAATAGTACGAGATCACTTTGGGACACTAAAAAACAGTGCCCCACTTGTCCCGGGAAAAAGTACAGTGATCACTTGGGAAAAGTGCTCACTTTTTACTGGTACACTAGGGAAAAGTGATCAGGGTTTTGGGGAAAAAAAACACCCTGTTTATTTGGGTTGGGGCAATAATAACCCGTAAAGGCCCGTTTAAACCCGGGGTTTTTAAAAAAAATCAAAGTAAAATAAAATTTTGCAGTAATTTAAACTGGGTTTTAAATTCGGGAAAAAAGGATTTTTTTTTTTTAATTTTTCCGTAACCCTAAATTGGTTTTGTAAACATCTTTCCCCAAAAAATAATAATTTAAAAATTTTAAAAACCAAGTTGAAAAATTTTTGATTTTGATTTTAAAAGATTTTTACTTTTAAAACTTAAAAGCGTTTAAAAACCCCAGGGGTTTTGAAGGGATTTTTTTTTTTTTATTTTAAATTTTAAAAAAATCATAAATACAAGGCCCGCTAAAAATTTAAATAGCTTTACCAACATTTCTTTTAAGTTTCACCCCAAAAATTCACACCATAAATAAACCAAAAAAAATTAAATTTTTAAATAATACAAAAAATTTACACAAACACACCATAAAACACATACGTAAATTTTCCCCTAAACAAAACACTTTCCAAAAAAAATTTAAATTTTGGTTTAAAAAAATTAAAAAACCAAAAAATGGTGGGAAAACCCCCCCTTAACCCAAATTTTAAAACCACCCTGCACATAAAAAAAAAGTTAAAAAATTGGGTTTTAAAAAATATTTAAAGTAATTTGCATACAAAATATCCCAAATTTTTTTTAGAAAACCCCCAACTTAGACACAAATTCAAAGAAATTTAAATCCCAACAAAATTCCCTTAACATTAAAAATTTTATATAAAATTTACGATTAAAAAAAGGTCAAAAAATTTCCCCTGCATTTTTATATGTGTTTAATCTTGATAAAACCATAACTACGTTTGAATCACAAACAAAATCACAATTTTTACGAAATATTTTTTAAATAAATTTTGGGCGACTCAATAAAAAACTCGGTGTTATTTTCCCTTTAATACATTGGTGGAAAACCCCAGACAAAATTGAACGTAACAGGGAAGGGGGAGAAAAATCATATTTTAGGGTATGCAGGTTTTTTAACGCAAAAAAAGTTTACCCATAAAAACACCCAAACAAAAAAAAAAACTAAGAAAACTTGTGACTCAAAAAAAAACGATCCCTTTAAAACAAAAAAGGGAAAAATTCAAAAAACATAAATAAATATAAAGGGAAACCCCTGTCAATTTTTTAAAACAAAACGTTTTTGTAAGTAACCCTAACTCCAAATTAAACAATTTTACCACACAAAAAAGACACCAAAAAAGGGGGGTTTAAAACTGGGCGAAGATTGGAAAACCTGTGTAAATTTTGTTTTGCAAAATTTGGGTTTTGTTTAAAAGCACAGTTTTGCGTCATTCCTTGGGCCTTGGCTGTGTTCAGTGCTTTAGACTTTTAAGCCACGAGAGGGGGGGCTACGGGCCCCCCACGGGGCTCTGAGCCTTTACGCCCCGCCCCAGTGTGGGGGGGGCTGTGAGGGCACAGGCACAGCCCCCGCTGGCTCTGGGCCCCACACCTTAAATTCTGTCCCCACAAAACCCAAGTCACCATGAAAAGATCCAGGAAGGGGCCCTTAAAAAGTTTTCCCTTTAAGTGGGGACGAGTTGGGGGGACGAGTTGGGGGAGGTGGGCCCCACCAGAAAGCCCCAAAGGGTGCCGTGGGGAAATACTGGGAAAACTACCAAAATGCCCTAATTCCCCGGGAGCCCCACCCAAAAGAAATTGCACCCCCCAAAGCCATAGGGGGTCGTGGAAGGGAAACCAGGGGGAAATTTGCCCTCAAGTGGCAAGGAAAGGACCCCCCCCCCGTCCCCTACCCCCATTGGGGTCGGCCCCCCACAGTGGGCGGGGACTGTTTGGCTCCCGTGGAAAGAGGGTTTTCCCGCTCAGCTCCGGGGAAAGCAACCAGGGCCCTTTAACAAATTTTTAAAAATTTTTCCCAACCCACGGTTTTTAAGGGATCTGGAAGGTTTTCCCCCACCTCAAGTTCCCCCCTGCGAAAATTTACTCTCATAACGAATTTTTGGGCATTCCTCGGGGCGAAGACTCTTTCGAGGGGTTGAAGGGGGTGTTGTGAAACCCTCCCAGCATGGTGGAAAAGGCTTGCATCAAAAGGTGTACAAGGGGGGGCTTTTTTTCGCGTCCCTTTTGGGCCCCCCCACTGGACCCCATTTTGGGAAAGGGGGCCAAATTTTTGTCAAGGGGAGGCTTTCAAACCAAAAGGGGAAAAAAGGTCCCACCCCCAGGTGCTGAACCCCACAAAGTCCCTTCCCCCCACCCGGAAACCCTTGGGGGCTGGGGGGGGATTTTTAAGAACCCCACCAAACCCGTCACCCCTAAAAAATGGGGTTTAACTGCCATTCAATCACATTGCCGCCACCTGCCACGGGAGCACACACTCCCCAAGGGCTTGGGATTGCAAACCTCAAACATCCACCTCGAACCCTTTTGGCAACCCAATGGGCCAACTGCTCAAAAGGGAACCCTGGGGCCCGGAAAACCGGGGCTGCCTGGGGATGGTGCACAAAAAGGGGAGCAGGTTCGTCATCGGGAAAGACCCACAGCCCCGCGCCCCCAGCCCCTTTGGGAAATGCCAAGCAAAAAAATCAGCAAGGGGGCCCCAAAATCAGTTCCCCGGAAAAACCAGGGGGGCAATACCGCGAGGTTTTCCCCGCACTGGGGGGTCCCAGCGGATTTGGCCCCAGGGCAGAATGGGTCACAGGCGAAGGGGGAATTTCTTCGTTGGGAAGGGGAAGAAGGGGGCTTGGGAAAAAAAAAAGGGCCCGGGAACGGGAGGTCCCCCCTACCCCTTTCCCTTTTTGATTAAAACCAGCCGGTCTTTAAGGGAACCCCCCAAAGGGGGAGGTCAGGGAAAAAACAACCCAGGGCCCCCATGCCCCGGGCCCAGGGGCACCCCCCTTTCCCCTTCCCTTCGGCCCGCCCCCCTTCCCAATGACCAAGGGCCCCCCTTGACGGGCCCGTCCCGCCCCAAATTTCCCCAGAGGAATTGGGAACCCTTCCCCAACCGGGCCCCCGGGCCCCAAGGGTTTCTGCCGTTGCGCCACCAAAACCCAGGGGCCCCAGGGGCCCCCGCCTTGGGGGCAGGGGGGGGTCCTACTCAAAAAAAATCAAGGAATTCAACCATACCGGGGGTTTTACTTTAAGGGGGAAAACCCCCCCGGGGTTTTTCCGCCCCTCCGGTCCCCAGGCAAAAGGGACAGGGCCCCTGCGGCCCAAAATCCTTCCCCTGGAAAATTTTTGGGGGCCCCGCAGGAAAATTTAATTGGAAATTTTAAACCATTTAAAAGGGGAGTCCCCTTTCCTTTTTAGGAGACCCCGGGTCCCCAAACAAAACGTAAAACCCGGGAATTTTCTTCCCACCCCGCCTGGGGGCCCCTTGGAAGGGGGGCCTCCAGTGGAACCCTTCTCACAAAATTCCCCTTAATGATTTGGGGGGCTGAGGTTTAGGGATAAAGGGGATGCCCCCTGGGTTTCAAAACAAGGTTTGTCACCCTGCACCAGATGGGGAACTCGCCCCCAGGGCCCTTTTTGGGGGATGGCAAGGGGCCCACCACCCAAAACTTTTCTTTTTTCTCCCTACCCCATGTTTTGGGAGGGGAATTTCGCTGTCAAACCCCTGGGATGCCCCCCCTTTTGGGGAACCCCAAAACCCTTTCCGCTTGGTTAAAACCCTTAAATTCTAGGGGGGGGCCTCGGGGCCCCCCAGGTTTTTGGGAGGGGTTTTCCCCCCCCCCCAAACCCCTAATTTCCCTTTCTTTCCCTAAACCCCCTGAGGCCCGCGGTGGCTTCCCCCAACGCCCCCCCCCAAAATGGTGAACCAAACAAGGGCCGCTTGGAAGTAACCCCTTTTCCCAAAGGGGCTTTGAGCGGTTTTGGGGGTTTCCCCCCCCGGAAAACCAAAGGGGGGTCAAAATTTTCATGGGGGCCCCAAAATGGGGCCCCGGGCCCCCCCTCCCCCCCCTAAAAACCCCCAGGGTCCCAAAAAACCCTCTGGTGGTTTTAAGAGGCATTAGGGGGCAGCCCCTTAAGGAAAACCCCCATTTAAAGGGGTAAACGGTTTTAAAGGTGGCCCCTCCAGGGAAATGGGCGGCCCGACCCAAGCTACACGGGTCTATAAAGGTTTTCGGTGGTTTTCCTCTTTAGGAAAAACCCCCCCTTAAGTTTAAACCAAAAAATGGCCAAATGGGGGAATCCCCGTTGGTTGGTTCAAAACCCCGGAAAGGGGGGGCATCCGGGGCCATTCCCCCCAAGGCGGCCCGGCTAAATGGTCAGGTTCCCCCCAGGACCCCCCCACCCCCCCTTTCCCGAAGGGGGGTTTTGGACCAAAGATTCCACGGGGGGGGTCCCGGTGGCTTTACCCCCGGGGGCCCCCCCAACCTGAGGCAAGCTCCCCGGTGGACCTATTAACCGCCGGCGGCCCTTCTCAACTGGCCTTTAATCCCAGACCTTCCGGGCCAAAAACCCTTTTAGGGGGAAAGGTTGGGGGAAAACCCTCCCCATTCCAAAACCCGGGGATTTTCAGGGAGGGAAACCCCCTCCCCCCCCGGACTCCGGAAATTCCCCTGAAAGGTGGGGTTTTAGGGCACCCATGGAACATCCCTCCTCTAAACACCCCTTTTTGGGTTTACAAGGAAAGGGGGGCCCTTTCGAAAACCTTCCCAAACTCCCTTGGGGCAGGAAGGGGCCCAAAAATTGTTTCCTTAACCTGGGGTTTTGGCGATTTGGAAACCCTCTCCCCTTCCCCAGGGGGGGCATTCTTTTAAGGTTGTTCCCAAAGGAAGGGGGGGCCCGGGCCTTTAGGGGGGGCATGGGCCCTTCCCCTTAAACCACCCCACTTCCCCAGGGGGGGCATTTCCCCCCCAAAGGGCCCTTCCACTTGGGCCGCCTTTTGGGGGGACCCCCCCACATTGGTTTTCCCCCTTTGACCTAGAAAGGGGTTTTTCAGCCTTTCCCAAAACCCCCTCCTCTTCCCAAACCCCCGGCCCCCAGGGGGTTAAAGGATTTTTGGGGCCCAAAATTTCCCAAAGGGCCCCGGGGGCCTTCCAGGGGATGCCCTTTCCCCGGGCCCCGGGCCCCGAAACCCCGGGTGGGGGGGTTTAGGGCCCACCCTTTTTAATTTTACGGATCATTCCCGCTTTTGCCCCTTTTTAGGGGGGCCGCCTCCCCATTATCCGATGAACCCCGGGTTGGGGGACCCTAAAAGGGGCTTTGCAGGGCAAAGGCCCCCAATTGGCCCGGGTTCGGCACCAGCCCGCCCCCAAAAATCAAAATCCCCCGCAAAACCAAACCATGACCCCCCGGGGGTCCAATTGGCCCCTCAGGGCCCGCCCCCCCCCTTTAGGTTTTTTGTTTTAAAACCCCTTCTTAAGACAGGCCAAATTACCCCCAGGGGGAAAAATTTTCACCCCCCTTAAAAAAGGGGGTTGGCAAAGGGGGAGGATTTGGGTGCCCAGTCCCAAAACCCCGGGTTGGGGCCGCCTTGGATGGGTTAGCTACCCCCGAATCTTCCCCTCTTTCTTAAGGGGGGAGGCCCGGCCGCCAAAACCCCAATACATGCCCCCAAAACCCCCTTTTGGGGGCCAGAACCCTTTTCGGGACTGGGCCCCCCTAGGTGGGTTTCAGGGCTTTTTTGAAAACCCAATTTCCCCAGCCTTTGGAAGGGAAAAATCCCCCTGGGGGGGGTGCCATAAATTTCAAATATCTCCGAGCCCCAGGGCCCCCCAAACCCGTGGGAGGTTTACGGTCCGCCAGGGGCCCCGGCCAAACAAACCCTCCCCGGCCGAATTTTTGGGAAACCAACAGGCTTCCCGGGCCCTTGCCCCCAGGCCCGGGGTTGGGCCAAAAAAGGGACCCCCCCTCCAAAGTTTACCCCGGCACTCCCAAACGTTGCCGGGACCGGACAACCCTAAAACCAACACATCCCTTGGGGGGCCCGGATTTTTTGGCCCCCCACCCCCTCCGGCCCAGCCCTTTTGGGTAAACCCCGGGTTGTGCCAATACATGAAAGGCTGAAAACCCTCCCGGGCCCCCCCACAGCTGGGTTTTCCCCAGAAAATCCCGACGCGTTTGGGGCCTTCCAGGCCGCCCATTCCCCGAAACCCCTTTCCACCCAACCTCTGGGAATTCTTGCCGGGCCCCCAGGGAACCCCCCTCCAAACCCTTTTCCCAACCCCAATCCAAAGGGGCAAAAGGCCATAGGACCCAACCCCAAAACCCTTTAAACCCTCCACCCTGGGTTTTAACCCTGGAGACTCTTGGGGCCCCTAAGGGACCCAAAGGTTTCCCGCCCCCCTTTGGGTTAACCCTTTGAATGGCCCCCAGATGGGCCCCCGGCCTGAACCCCTCCAAGGACCCCAGGGCGACCCATAGGAAAACCGAGCCTTTTGGCCTTGCTGGGGGGCCAGGGCCCCTTGGAAAAATTATTACCCAGCCCTTTTGGATGTCAACCGCCCCCCCCCCCCCTTGAAAGGGGCCAGGGCTGGGGTCCCAAACCTCCCCCTCCCTGGGTTTTTCCCCCCACTTGTTTTGGAAAGGGCATAAAAGGGGTTTGGGCCCCCCCCCTTTTGGCCGAAGCCCTCCACCAGGTGCAGGTAACGTTTAAAGTCACTTCCCTACCCCGGGGAGCCAATGCCGGGTCACCAAAATGGAAGAGACCCGGGCCGGGATTACCGGCGAATCACATAGAATAGAATAGAATAGAATATCATTTGACCCTTGTGCAGCGTGCCATTGTAATTAACTTTTATGTATAGAAAAGGTTTGGCATTGGCTGCCGTGTTCCCTTTAATGGGACGGCAATTGCAACTATATTTAAGGGTTTTTTAAATTTTGTGGGGTTCAGGTTGGATTGGCTTAAAAGGGATGAGAAAAATGTTACCTATCGTCAGGAAGGGGTTGGGTTTAATGAACTTAAAGAGGAGGGTCAAGTGTATCTTTATTAAAAGGGAGGTGATGAGGGGGGGTGTGAGTGGGGGGGGTTAAGGTACACAATAAATTGAAACGCATGTTTTCTGGGACGGAGTTGAGGGAGTGTGAAACTTTTTTTGAGGGCAGTGGCGATGGTTTGGGGATCTGGGTAAGGTAAAAAAAAGTAGGCTGTGTAGATGTCAGTGAAAGGGTTGTGGCTCCGGTTGAGGGGATTTTCCCCATGTATGACTGGGAAGTATATGAGAAGGTTTGGTAGGTTAAGGTTACAACCCCGGGGGACTGAGGTGATGTAGGGTTTTTGCAAGGGATTTTACCACGGAGTGGTTTTAAACGAGCTAGACGGGTGGTTGAGGGGAAGGTATGTGGGAATATGTGGCGGGGAGGGTTCTCATTCCATGTAGTTTTTTTTGTGAGGGGTTGGGAGCGTCAGGGGTTGGTTCGCAGGTGTTGCATAGGATAAGTGGTCAATACTTTTCTGTTTCTGCGGCATTGAGTCTTGATGTGGGGGGGATGGATGAAAGTATTATTAGGCTGTGGGGGACATTATGGTAGATTATTTTACATAATGTGGGGAATGAGGGGAAAGGGGTAAATGAGGTGAAGAAGGAGGGGATTGGCTGTTACGGGTTATAAAACGTGTGCCGTAAAAAAACTTTATGGGAGGAGTGGGCGGCATTCTCTGAGGGGTATAGAGACCCCCACATTAGAAGTTTTTAAATTTGTTTAAATTAGGTGGGTGGGGCAGGGTAGGGATGGTACAATGTGTTATGTTGATGGCTTTTCAGGGGTGGAAACGGGTCGTCTCCTGGTATGTAACGGGGGAATGGTTAAACTTGGGCGTATTGGTTTTCATGGTTTGTGACGATTACTTAATAAATGTGTTTGACTTTGCAGTGGGACAATTGTTCTCTTAGTTATTCATATGCATGTTTTAGATGCTTGTAGAGGGGTCAGTTTTGTTGGATCCTTGTTTATTAATATTATTCTGTGTTTGATGAACATATGTTTTTAAACCTTATTCTCAATAAATTACGTTAATTGTTTTAACGTATAAGGTTTCCTACTTTAAACTTAAAAAGTGACATGAAATGCAAACGTTGGTGTGTTTTGTTAATCATATAACAATGCATTTGGAATTAGTCGTTTATTGGGTTATCATAGTGTAGGGGTTTTCATGTATGAGTGGGGGGAGGGTTATTGTGTTATCTCAAGTTCATGTTTGTGGGGTTGTTAATGATTTATTCTGTGTAAGACCTGTTATTGTCTTTATCTATCTCATGTATTGTATTGTTCTAAATAAAATATAAAAAAAAAAAACTCCAGAATCAACAAACACACATCCATAACAACTAGAATACATCCATGCCCAATCTCATATTCCGCAACTCAAAACCCCCCCCCCCCCAAGAGACGACCAGCAATTGCCCACTGACCTACACGGAAACTTACCCGCATCCCCCGTATATTTTTCCCAAAAATTCACAAGGTTTTCAATAGTTAGCCTTTATAACCTCCGAAAAATCCTATCCCACCTCATCCATACATTTCCCTATTCCACACATTGTACGAAAAAAACGTTATTGCAAGGACACGCCGTCTCACTTCACTTACCCCTTTCGCCCTCATTACCCACGAAATATAAATGTATTCCACGATAATATAATCTAAAGCTCGTCTAAACTTCCGGGCTAATCCACCGATGTCGGACTTAAGTCAATAAAATTCAGTTGAATCATTGAAGGTCCTAAATCACTAGAAGACAAAAAGAATGCAGATGTAATATATACAGACTTTGCAAAAGCCTTCGACAAGTGTAAACCATGGCGAAATAGCGCACAAAATGCGCGCTAAAGAATAACAGGAAAAGTCGGTCGATGGATCTATAATTTCCTCACTAACAGAACACAGAGAGTAGTCGTCAACAGAGTAAAGTCCGAGGCAGCTACGGTGAAAAGCTCTGTTCCACAAGGCACAGTACAGCTCCCATCTTGTTCCTCATCCTCATTATCCGACATAGACAATGAGTCAGCCACAGCACCGTGTCTTCCTTTGCAGATGACACCGGAATCTGCATGACAGTGTCTTCCATTGCAGACACTGCAAGGCTCCAGGCGGACATCAAAAAAATCTTTCAGGGGGCTGCAGAAACAATATAGAAGTTTCAACGATGAGAAATTTCAATTACTCAGATATGGTAAACATGAGGAAATTAAATTTTCATCAAGTACAAAACAAATTCGGGCCCACGAAATAGAGCGAAACACCAACGTCAAAGACCTGGGAGTGATTATTCGGAGGATCTCACCTTCAAGGACCCATAACTTGTATCAATCGCATCTGCTAGAAAAATGACGGGATGGATAATGAGAACCTTCAAAACTAGGGAGGCCAACCCCAAAGATGACACCTTCAGGTCACTTGTTCTATCTAGCTGGAATATTGCTGCACTCTAACACACCTTTTCCCAAGGCAGGTGAAATTGCCGACCTAGAAAATGTACAGAGAACTTTCACGGCGCGCATAACGGAGATAAAACACCTCAATTACTGGGAGCGCTTGAGGTTTTCTAAACCTGTATTCCCTGAACGCAGGAGGAGAGATACATGATTTTTACACCGGGAAAAAATCCTAGAGGGACTAGTACCGACTTGCACACGAAAATCACTCACTAACGAAAGCAAAAGATTTGGGCAGACGATGCACCATCCCCCCAATGAAAAGCGGGGGTGTCACTACACGTTAAGAGACCATACAAATAAGTGTCAGGGGGCCCGAGACTGTTCAACTGCCTCCCAGCACACATAAGGGGGATTACCAACAGACCCCTGGCAGTCTTCAAGCTGGCACTAGACAAGAAAACCTAAAGTCAGTTTCCTGATCAGCCGGGCGGGTGGCTCGTACTTTTGGTTTGCGTGCAGCCAGCGGCAACAGCCTGGTGGATCAGGCGCGACCCAAACCAGGAGGCCTGGTCAACAGCCCGGGGCCGCGGGGGCGTTAAACCCCGAAACCTCTCCAGGTAAACTCCATTTAATTTAAATTGCTCTCAAACTACTACCTGACAAGCCAAGATTGTAATCTACCCCCTCTTTGAAAGCATACAGCTTAGCCAATTTATCAGTTCTATCATGCATCTGAAACCAATGTGAAATGGAATCCACAGCATGTGCACTCTGACTCCACTGTCCGCAATCTTACCATACTTATGTCTGGCTTCTGACACAAGCATGCCAAAATTTATACTTAATGAGTTGAGAGCATTTAGGGATGACAGAGAATCATTTACAATTAAACTGTCAATCTTAGATACATAGATGCATTTCAGTGCAAGGAGAAAGGGCAAACAGTTCAGTCTAAAGGGTAGGGGCCCAATATTAATGCGTGCTCCAATTTCTTTAAGAGAGCCATCACTCTGTACGACAACAGCACACAACCAGCTGAAACCATTGGATTGGTGAACAGAACCATCACGTAAAAAATTGCGAGAGGTGTGCTGTGTGACGAAGTTATCAATACAGCTTAAGGCATCATGTTTGGCTTCAAGGCGAAGTTTTGGTTGTGATTTAAGAAGTATTTTGGGGGGGGAAATGGGGGAAGGGTAGTTTGGAATGGGTAATATCCCATGGAGCGGAGAATTTCCGCTGTTGCCTTACTTGACAGATCATGTATCTGATTCATGCGGGGGTCGATTCCATTTTTTCGATCCATCGGGAGAGTGTTCACCAGTGCTGAGAAAGTTTGGAGGCTTCTGTGCAGGGTTGAATGGGTTTTGCCTGAGCATATTAACCCCAATTGGGATATTTCTTTTAGTAACACGATCCCCTGATGTTTGGAATATCAAGTTTTTTTTGGGCATATTTAAAATTTTGGCAGTACGAGGGCATCCTAAAATATCCTCATTGCTTCGTTCTGCAGTTTTTTCCAGCCCTCCAAGCTTCCCAGTCAGTCACAAGAGCAAGTACTGGTGCAGCATAACAACCAATGATCAAATTTATAACAAGATACATCATTTTCACAATTTTAACATTAGCACCATACCTGGGTGAAACCCACCACAACTCTAAGTGCTCATAGTCTTTTTGTATTGGTGACAAAGTCTTGTTACAACAGGTCCAAGTATGGAACTCAAAGCCTAAATACCTGTATCTGCTTATGTTTTTCCTAGAAGAGACCCGTCATGCAACTGGATCTGACGAACTGTGCCTCTCGTCGAGGACGCCTATTGAGTATCTTTGTTTTACCAGTAGAAATTATCAACCCCAGGTCCTGACACGAGGCAGTACAGATTAAGAAGTTTTTGGTTTTTGGAGAATCCGGTGGTGTGAATCATTATATCATCACAAAACTAATCTATAATGATGTGGCTGACTAGGCTTTGGATTAAGTAATGCTTTAAAATTAGAAAAAATTGAACAGTGTGGGACAGAGCACACCTCCCTGGGGGGTTTCAAATTCAAAGTCTTTAGTTACACTTCTGTGTCCCTGAAAAAAACACAGATGATTTTCTTTTGGGACAGGAGCCTTTAATCCAGGGGAGAAGCCATCCTCCAACATCCATTCGGGCAAGTTTCACTAATGATTACATGTCGGTGGCTACATCGAAAGCGGATTTAAGGTAAAGGAAGGTAGTGAATGAGCTGTCAGTGTGCAGAGTGAGAAAGGTGGCTATGCAATGATGCACGCTCCTTCCATGCATGTAAACCATGTAACCGGGGGGAACAAAAATTGTTTGATTCTGTACATGAGACGATTAAGAATCATTCTCTCAAATGTTTTACACAAGCAGCTATAAGAGTTTTTGGCGAAATGCATTTTGTTGATTGGGCTTAGGAACTGAAATGATAGGCTGTTTTTTTCCAAGATTGAGGGAGCTCCCCAGTTACATAGCTCATGTTATATAATTCAAGTAATGGATTACCTGGTACTCGACACAGCAATCTGAGTAGTTGTAAGTAATACCATCCTCACCAGGCGACGTGAGTTGCCCTTCCTTATGCTGCATCAAGTTCATAATTAGTGAAAGGAATGTTGCAGTCATCTTCTTTGCTGGGCATAAAGCAAACAAGTCTCTCCCTTGCATCATAAATTTTTCATTTAATTTTCCTGTGTGGGACTGGGAAGATTGTCATAGCTAGATGTAGCAGCCCAAACACTAACTCATTCGCCCTATGTAAGGGGTGAGGGTGCGCGATCTGCCCAGTTCTGTTACCCTTAATTCTATTTATGTCCCTCCATGCCCGGCTAAAATGGGGTGTGAAACATAAGACCGTTGACAAATTTTTTCCCAGTCTGTTTGCCGCAGCTCTGTCATACGCTCTCTGGCAGCAGCAAGGGCAGTTTGGAAGAGCCTCAGCATTCCAGGGGTACGATGTTTTTTTTGTAGCTAGGCCTAGTCTGCGAGCAGTACGTTTTCAAATGTACGAAGTTTAGAATCATTGTAATAAGTATGGTTTTTGAAGGAGGTATGATTATATGGAAGTTTTTTGGGGTTTTGAGTACCAAGAGTTTCAGTGGCGGCTCTAAGTAGTTCTGAATACTGCTCACAAATCATTGTTAAAGGTCTCTACAGAGAACACTCATAGGAATTAAAACCAGTCAGTCACATGTGCACCAAAGTCATCATGCTGATCCAGTGGAACATTAAAACGTTTCCGTTTGAATATCCCACCAAGAAGGATAGTAATTACCAATAACCAGAGAGGTTAGCCTTGGGAAATGATCAGACGCTATAATCTGTTACAATGGAAGACTCACAGCTGGCAGAATAAATGTTGAAGCCAAGACACAGATCAAGGACGCCTCCATAGATATGTGTGGGTTTTAAGGTTACCTACAATTTGCACATTATCATGACTGTTTAAGAGTGACAACAGTTTTATTGCCATTACGATTACCAAACTGTGAGTTTCCAATGCTTTTGTGTCTCGCATTGTAATCGCCAAAATAAGAGTAGGTTTCACTTATCAGCAGGAGCATACATCTGTTAAAATGATTGAACCACTAAGTCCACATCTGTCCATCAAATGTTTTTTACCAACTGCACACGTTCCATGGGCAATGGGGGAAGACCTTGGGTACATATATTTTTGGCGTCCACCCCCCGACATATTACATTCCATCTTGAAAACTTTTTACACTTTGCCGTTCTTGTGAACCCAGAAGGTTTCCCTAATACAATTTTAAAATATCTTGTACCCCACCACGCATTACATTATTATTATTATGGGCATTAAAGACAATAAAAGTTGTCAGGGATGATTTTTGGGCAGTAAGATAGGGTTTACCTAGAGAGAGTTTACCTGGAGAGAGTTCAGGTGGTCAACGCTCCCCCGCGCCGGTTTTGTGACCAGGCCTTATGGTGGATCAGAGCCTGATCAACCAGGCTTGTTTAAATGCGGCTGCACACAATCCAACGTACGAGCCACAGCCCGCTGGTCAGGAACCGACTTTAGGTGCTTGTCCAGTGCCAGCTTGAAGACGCCAGGGGTCTATTGGGGAATTCCCCTTATGTATGGGTGGAGGCAGTTGAACATCTCGGGCCCCTGACACTTATTGTATGGTCCCCTTAACGTGCTAGTGACAACCCCTGCTTTTTATTTGGGGGGGTGTTGCATCGTCTGCCAAGTCTTTTGCTTTTGAGTGAGTGATTTTCGTGTGCAAGTTCGGTACTATTCCCTCTAGGATTTTCCAGGTGTATATAATCATGTATCTCTCCTGCCTGTGTTCCACGGAGTACAGATTCAGGGAAATTCAAGAGCTCCCAGTAATTGAGGTTTTTAAAATCCGTTATGTGCGTCATGAAGGTTCTCTGTACAAATTTTCTAGGTCACAATTTCACCTGCCTTGAAAGGGGCTGCTAGTGTCAGAAATATTCCAGCCTAGATAGAACAAGTGACCTGAAGAGGGGTCATCAGGCTTGAATCCCTAGTTTTGAAGGTTTTTCATTATCCATCCTGTCATTTTTCTAGCAGATGGATTGATACAATTATGGTCCTTTAAGGGGAGATCCTCCGACTGATCACTCCCAGTCTTTGACGTTTGGGGTTTCGCTCTATTTTGGCCAGAAATTTGTTTTGTACTCTATGAAGATTTTTAAATTTCCTCGTGTTTACGATATCTGAGTAATTGAAATTTCTCATCGTTGAACTTCATTTTGTTTCTGCAGCCCACTGAAAGATTTGGTTGATATCCGCCTGAAGCCTTGCAAGTCTGCAATGGAAACACTGTCATGCAGATTTCGGGTGTCATCTGCAAAGGAAGACACGGTGCTGTGGCTGACATCCTTGTCTATGTCAATATGAGGATGAGGGAAAAAGATGGGAGCGAGTACTGGCCTTGTGGAAAAAGAGCTTTTCAACCGTAAACTGCCTCGGACTTACTCTGTTGACTACTACTCTTTGTGTTATTTGTGAGAAATTATAGATCCATCGACCAACCTTTTCCTGTTATTCCTTTAGCAAGCATTTTGTGCGCTATTACGCATGGTCACACTTTCCCAAGGCTTTTGCAAAGTCTGATATATTACATCTGCATTCTTTTTGTCTTCTAGTGCATCAAGGACCTTGTCGAAGTGATCCAATGGTGAGACAGACAGGAGCGACCTGTTCTAAACCCATGTTGCCCTGGGGTTTTGTAACTGATGGGTTTCTAGATGGGTGGCGATCTTGCTTCTTAAAAACCCTTTCAGAGATTTTTATATGGATGTTAGTGCTATCGGTCTGTAGTTCTTTTCTTGTGCTTTACTGCCCCCTTTGTGGAGTGGGGCTATGTCTGTTGTTTTTTTGTAACTGTGGGACGACCCCCGTGTCCATGCTCCCCTCCATAGGGTGGTAAAAGCTCGTGATAGGGGCTTCTTGCAGTTCTTGATGAACATGGAGTTTCCATGATCTGGCCCTGGGCAGAGTGCATGGGCATGTCATTTATCGCCTGTTCGAAGTCATTTGGCGTCAAGGATACAAAAAGAACAAATTGTAATAAGGTCCACTAGGGAAAAACAGCCGCACAATCTAGAGCTGGCTGGAATCGTCTCCTAGAGAAGAGACAATTTAATCGTCTAGCAACGAAACTCCGCCCGGCCCCCAGCGTGAAAAAATCTGGTTAATTTTCCCAAAAATTATATTGTATAATTTTTAAAAACGTAAATAGGTACTTGAAAGTGGAAGAGAAACAACAAGAAGCTTGCCGCATGTACCAAGTCCCGAGAGGGGGGGCACGGGCATGCTGGGCAGTTTTGTGGTATGGGGCCCAGGGCATGGGTATCCCTGTTAACAATGGAACCAAGAAATTGCGGGTTTGACATCCGAAACTGATTATGGTCTCACTTCAAGATAGGAAGTGTTGTAACTGTTCCCAGCACATATTCTGGGGCACTAAGTCGTCGAAACCACCATAGTAGGGTGGAAACAATGGAAATTAGTGAATGACGCCATGACGAAGGAGTTCATTGGGAGAAATACCCAACTATTCAATCGACACTCATCGGGCTCAGATCTTAATGTATAAAATTTTGTAAATTAATGGAACACTAAGTCTTCTTGTGAACTGTAGTGAAATCAGTGATAATAACACTAAGTTAAGAGAATGTGTGAAGAGAAGTGAGTCGACATTCTCCAAGCGAAGCACATGTAACCGTGCGGCCCTGTTCGGAGGACTACAGATTTTTACAGTCTCCTCTCCTCAATCGGGACAACAATGTGATATTATAGCGCTGCTGGAAGAAGAATCTCATCGATTCAGCAGGACATCTAGACAGAGGAGGAAATAAAGAAAGATAAGGGATGCTGCCTTCTCCGCCCACAGTTAAGTAAACCTATTATATAAGACTCATAACGGGCCAGTTAGGTGTTATAATAGGACAGTTAGGTGTTATAATAGGTGTTATAATAGGACTGTAGGCATTACAAAGATCTCCAGTGACCACCAATCATTGGGTAAGTGGTGGTCTTATTTTGTACATACAGTCCACAATTAATTTATAGCACCATGCCTGCTGGTGTTATCCAACCTTAATCTATAATACTGGTCTAGACAGATGTGTTTAAGATGTGTGAGGTCGAAGGAACCACCTGCAGCAACCAGGAGTAACTTAAGTTTTCTCACCCGTCTACCCGGGGTAACTAATGTGTGAAAATTTGTCTGGACTGCCTCCATGTGAGTTGTCTACCCTGACAAGCTCTGTTGACACCGAGCCCTGAGGACGGTACCTCAGCCTCACAAGTGGCTTATAGGACAGATATTCATAAATGACCGATGTTACAAGAAATCTCCCTGCATGTACTTATAAAGGACTAACTTGGTGTTGGAGAAATTTGTCCCAGTCTTCAACCTGCCTAAGCTTTAGTCCCTCTGGACTTGCCCTCAGAACCACGTGCAACCAGGAGCCTTAATTCCTGCAATATTCAGTCGATATTAGTGACCTGCCTGCCCCCCTCAGAAATTCCTGTTTCCAAGGAGGGGTGAATCCCCTAGACTAACATGCAGAGAGTGACACTAGCTTCTAGGCTGACAAGAGACGCTGGTACATACTGGTCATGAGCTGCCGGCTGCACAAAGGTCCCACAGCTCAACTCACTTGCAATTTTCCTCAGAAATTGGCCAAAATTGAGCAGAAAAGGGGGGTCTTGTCTTATTGTATGGGCCTGATGGAGGAGGACATCTACGGTACGTCGAGGTGCCTCCACCAGATTTTTCCCCCGGTCTAGTATGTGAAGACACATGGGGCGCTGCCTGCTGATCACGGCACTTGTTGCTCTGACAGTGTCTAGTCTTAGAAGAAAGGGCCCCTGCAGTCTCAAACCCGTGCCCCCGTATTCAAACTTGGGCTGCCAGTTCTCCCTGGCTAACATAACCTAGTGTTTGGCTACATTATCAGCCTGTTACTACCTATGTTAATGTCTTAGGTCTACATTATTATCCACAGTTGCCCCAACAGCCCTAATATTAGTTCACTAATAGTATAAACTACCTACCTCATCCTTGAAGGGTAAATCTATCAATTAAAAAGTACCTTCCAACCACCTTCGCCAACCCGGGTGTGTGTGTGTTTTGGATGGGTTAAGGCTACCCAACTCAGCAGTTCCATAAATGGCCTGATGGGATTTTGTACTGCATATCTGCCCTGTGGAACTTTTAGGACCGAATAAATTTCCACATACTGTAAATATATGGTTGCCCCCTCCATGAGATTATTTGTATGAATGTAATGACCAAGTTCATACAAGTAAATTTATAAATTTTCCATAGTTGGGAAGTTTTTGATATTTAGGAAAATATAGACCTTTTACCCTTACACACACAGGAAAATATGGATTTTTCAGTTTTCCGTTCATTAATAATGGCAGGGCGTGTGGCAGCTAGCTGCAGGATTTTCAAGGATAGCTCCGATCAAAGAGGCTGACCAGGTCATGACTGAACAGGACTCAGTGTGAATGGACCTGGGTTCCAAAAGACCATGTAGGCCAGGAAAGAATTACAGCAATTGGATACGCATTTTTTGTCCTCTAGAGCATCCAGGACCTTGTCATAGTGGTCCAGTAGTTGTGACAGACAGGAGTTGTTAAAGACAGATGGGTGGTGATCTTGCTTCTTAGAACCCCTTTCAAAGATTTTATGATATGGACATTAGTTCTTTTGGTCTGTAGTTCTTGCCATTGCTTTACTGCCACCTTTGTGGAGTGGGGCTATGTCTGTTGTTTTTTATAACTGTGGGAAAAACTCCTGTGTGTGAGGCAGTGCGCAC
>NC_069438.1:10745785-10820547 GCF_026875155.1 Cherax quadricarinatus
GGTTTTTAAAATTATAAATGGTATCAATCCCGCAGGTTGGTAGAAAGAACATTGGCAACATTTAGCCAACTTTATTCCGAAACGTTTCGCTTACACAATAGGCTTCTTCAGTCGAGTACAGAAATGAACATTAAAATGGTATAAAATACCGACAGGTTGTTAGGTAAGACACATATGCAACAGTTAGGTATCTTTATTATGAAACTAGGGAGGCCAAGCCCATGATGACACTCTTCAGGTCACTTGTTCTATCTAGGCTTGAATATTGCTGCACACTAACAGCACCTTTCAAGGCAGGTGAAATTGCTGACCTAGAAAATGTACAGAGAACCTTCACGGCGCGCATAACAGAGATAAAACACCTCAATTATTAGGAGCGCTTGAGGTTTCTAAACCTGTATTTGCTGGAATGCAGGCGGGAGAGATACATGATTATATACACCTGGAAAATCCTAGAGGGACTAGTACCGAACTTGCACACGAAAATCACTCACTACGAAAGCAAAAGACTTGGCAGACGATGCAACATCCCCCCAATGAAAAGCAGGGGTGTCACTAGCACGTTAAGAGACCATACAATAAGTGTCAGGGGCCCGCGACTGTTCAACTGCCTCCCAGCATACATAAGGGGGATCACCAATAGACCCCTGACTGTCTTCAAGCTGGCACTGGACAAGCACCTAAAGTCAGTTCCTGATCAGCCGGACTGTGGCTCGTACGTTGGTTTGCATGCAGCCAGCAGTAACAGCCTGGTTGATCAGGCTCTGATCCACCAGGAGGCCTGGTCACAGACCGGGCCGCGGGGGCGTTGACCCCCGGAACTCTCTCCAGGTAAACTCCATGTAAACTCCCACCCATTTTGACCTTCGCACTCAATCTCTCTGTTGTACTGATCTCTCAGTTTGCTCCTCATCAACTGCACTACCTGCTCTGTGCTCCCAAATTTACATGACAGTGACGATTTTCCAATCTTCTTAATTTTCTTTGCATTCTCACCCTCCTCAACGTTGTTAGTTTAACCTGGCGAACTGGGATCTTTACCCGCATGAAACTGTTTTTAATGACCCTTCTCATTTCTCCTTAACTGCTAGACTATTGCAACTATTTTTGTCCTCGGTTTTAACCGCAGCCTCGAATACATTCCCCTCAAACCTCAGGTAGACACCCTCAGAAATGTGTGCCTTCGTGGTCTCCTGCTTGTGCTCGTGCACCACGTTTAAAACATACTCCATTGTGTCAGTATCGTTACAATAGGAGCACAGAGCGACTCCTTGATTTTAAGCAGGTGACATCTGTGAAGCTAAACACACTTGTTGGTGAGATTGTTTCTAACGTCACTTCGGCTTCTTCTATGAGTAGTTTCTTAAAATGTACGATAAGTGACTAGCAAGTACTCTCCAGAGCTGGCTCCTGTTTGTAGGGTTGCCGGTGTCAGTCAGCATTGGAAGCTTTCTTGAAGTCGTTACAGATATTGGAAATCATCTAGTCTATGTCTCTCAGGGGCTCCATCTTTGCCCGTCTTTTCTTTCCTCCAAATCTGCCAGATGAAATGCAGCTCCCGTCTTAGTCCCACCCTGGGGTCCACAGAGCACCAGATGATGCTATATTATCTGTTCCGTCAGATACAGACTCAGAGTGGACAAAAGTATGAGAATATACGAAACAAATAACAAGGGGGAAATTAATAGAATTTGAGAATAGAAGATAACATTCTATTCTCTAAGAAGTGTGCTGCCACCACCTGCTCTTTTAATAGTGAAAGGGATAAAATTATCAAGTCATAGGAGAAGAGGGAGACACAGATTTTTGGTTAGAACACAAAACAGTGAGAAATAACAGAGGATAGTTATAATAAGATAGTGGTCCTTAGGGTAGCTTGGACTGAAAATTGTGCAGTAGGCTCCTTATCTGGGGCTTGACTCTCAAAAAAAATGTTAATGTTATTCAATTTAACTTCTGACATATGGACCTGATATACATGGCTCAAAGGAGGAAGTAAAATATACCTAGATAATACAGGTCAAGGACCTTCAACCGTTCCCATTAGTTTAGGTGCCTTATCATACTTATGTGTGCCGTGAAAGTTCTTTGTACACTCTCCAGGTCAGCAATTTCAACTGCCTTGTAAGGGGCCGTTAGTGTACAGCAGTATTCCATTATTATTATTATAATAAAAAAGAAGCGCTAAGCCACAAGGGCTATACAGCGCTGCAGGGCAGGAAGGAAGCAGAGGGCATCAGGTGGCAAAAGGGAGATGGATGAGTAATAGGTTACAGATAACAGCGGGGCAGTGGATGGTGAAAGGGTAAAGGGCAGCAAGAGACTGAGCTAGAAAGGGCTGAGGGGAGTGCGAAAGGTATCATCATCAGAGTTTGTGGAGTAAATCAGTCGTTGTCAAGAAGTCAATGAGAGAGTCAGGATTAAAGGAGGGTCCATCAGCAAGAAGGGAAGGTAAAGAGAGAGTAGTAGAACGAAGACGACGTTGGAGGTAAATTCTGCGTGCTCGTTGATAGAGAGGGCAGTCTAACAGAATGTGGCTAATCGATACTGGAACTTTACACTGCTCACAGAGAGGAACAGGGTGCCTCTCCATTAGATACCCATGAGTAAGACGAGTGTGGCCAATGCGAAGGCGGGAGAGGGTGGTCTCCCAACCTCGGAACTGATGACAAGAAGATGGCCAGTAACCTATGCTCGGTTTAATAGAATGAAGTTTGTTGCCAAGCAGAGTTGACCAACGTTGTTGCCAATGGGTGTGAAGGTGGGTAGCTATTGCAGCAAAATAGTCCAGAAATGGAACACCTCTATAGGAAACTGGTTGGTCATGTACTGCTGACCGTGCAGCAGTGTCTGCCTGTTCATTGCCCTGTACGTCGACATGACCAGGGACCCAACAAAAAACAATATCTTTATGGTTGGTAGAGATACGGCGTAGCCAAAGTTGGATACGGAGAACTAGGGGGTGAGATGTATCAAATTTTCATATAGCCTGTAGAGCACTAAGGGAGTCTGAGACTATCACAAATGATGATACAGGCATAGATGTGATTCGAATAAGTGCTGCAAGAATGGCATACAATTCAGCAGTAAATAGGCTAGCCGAAGATAGTAAATGCCCCCGCACGATGCTGTCCGGAAACACTGCTGTGAATCCGATGCCGTCTGAAGACTTAGAGCCATCTGTGTACACAGCGATGGCATGAGAATGAGAATGGAAGTGATCAAGAAAAAGAGAGCAGGAAGCCACCGTAGGCAGTTGGGCTTTCGAGCAAGGGAGTGAGAAAGAACAGACCCGAACAGCTGGAACTTCCCAGGGGGGTAGGGAAAAGTGAGATGCTACATGAACATATAAAGGTGGTAATTGAAGAGAAGACAAGAGCGAATGTAAGTGAAGAGAAAAAGGATGGAGCAAACAGGGGCAGCGAACAAATAAAGAATGTCTACTAATATCGGTGACCATTCTATAAATGGAAGGATTGTAGCGAAGGCAATGGGCATCACGGCGATCAGACAAGGATGGAGCATTTGCTTCTGCATAGAGGCTCTCAACAGGGGAAGAGCGAAAAGCACCAAGGCATCAACGTAATCCTTGGTAATGGATGGGGTTAAGGCTAGAGAGAGTAGCAGGAAAGGCTGCGGAATAAATCTGGTCACCATAATCGAGTTTCGATAAAACGAGGGCCGAATGTAGGCGAAGTAGAGTTCGACGATCAGCTCCCCAGGAAAGATGAGCAAGGGTTTCAAGAAGGTTTAGCCGGCTGTGACAAGTTGCCTTCAGAGAGGTAATGTGAGGTTTCCAGGATAACCTACGGTCAAAGAGAAGGCCTAGAAACCTGACTGTATCACGTTCGGGGATACGGGAGCCATAGAGATACAAAGGATGATCGGAGATGACAGAGCGTCTAGTGAAAGTAATTTGGTGAGTTTTGGTACTTGAAAATTTAAACCCATGCGTGGTGGCCCAAGTGGAAACACGGTCGACCGCATGCTGGAGAGAAACTGCAATGAGATGACAGTCAGCGCCTACACAAGCAATAGCGAAGTTATCAACATAGAGTGATGACCAAATATTGGGTGGAAGAACAGAGGCCAAATCATTTACAGCAAGGAGAAAAAGTGTTGTGCTCAGAACACATCCCTGAGGGACACTTTCAGCTTGGACAAAGTCCGGGGAAAGCACATTATTGACTCGAACACGGAAGTGTCTGTCAGTTAAAAAGTTCTTAAGGAAGGATGGTAGATTGCCTCGGAGGCCTAAGGAGTGGGCTTGAGCCAAAATATTATACCTCCAGGTTGTGTCATATGCCTTCTCAAGGTCAAAAAATATGGCAATAACTGAGTGATTATTCGCAAAGGCATTACGAACATACGTATCGAAGTGTAGTAAGGGGTCTATGGTAGAACGGCCCTTACGAAAGCCATATTGACTAGTGGAGAGACTGTTGTGTCTCTAAATACCACATTAAACGTCGATTTACCAGACGTTCCATCACTTTGCAAACTGCACTAGTAAGAGCGATGGGACGATAGTGGGAGGCATCATGTCCTGTAGTACCCGGCTTGTGGAAAGGGAGAACAATGGCAGATTTCCACAGCTGGGGAAGAACTCCTTGTGCCCAAATAAAATTGAAGAGGTGTAAGAGGACTACAAGGGCTGATTGATGTAAATGTTGTAACATACGAATATGAATGTCGTCAGGCCCAGCTGCCGATGATCGGCAAGCTGAGAGTGTTGCCTCCAGTTCCTGAAGTGTAAAAGGCACATTATACTGTTCTTCTCTGAGAGAAGAAAAGTCCAAGGGTACTAACTCTCTGGCAGACTTTGAGGAAAGAAACGAGGGGCATAGATGGAGCCCCCGGGAAATACGGACCAGATGAGTGCCAATTTCAACGGCAACGTCAAGAGGGTTTGCTACATCAGTACCGGCGACCTGTAGAGCAGGAGCCGGGTCAGGAGAGTATTTACCACTCAATTTCCTCACTTTTTTCCAGACTGCACTCATAGAGGAAGTAGAGGTGATGGTGGAAACATAGTCTTGCCAGCAAGTGCGTTTAGTATCATGAATGACACGGCGAGTGATCGCACGCTTCTGCTTAAAATCAAGAAGTCTCTCATTGGTTCTATTGCATCGGTACCTGCCCCATGCAGCGCATTTCAAACGTACTGCACTAGCACAAGCAGGAGACCACCAAGGCACGCACTTCTGAGAATGCCTGCCTGAGGTTTGGGGTATAGAATGAGAAGCTGCGGTATAAACTGATGTCGAGAAGAGGTGTAGGAGCTCATCAATGGAGGATGAAGAAGGAACCTCACTAAAAGCAGTGAGTTGTGAGTAAAGGTCCCAATTTGCCCGATCAAATTGCCAGCGAGGGCTATGGAAAGGTGGTGAATATGAAGGAGAAGTAAGAATGATTGGAAAATGATCACTGTCATGTAAGTCCGGTAGAACCGACCAGGTGAAGTCTAGTGCAGTGGAGGAAGAGCAGACTTATAGATCGATGCAAGATAGAGTGTGAGTACGAGGATCAAAATGGGTGGGAGTACCCGTATTTAAAACATGGAAGGGTGAGAGGCGAGAAAAGCCTCCAACTGGATGCCACGTGAGCCACAATGAGACCTCCCCAGAGGAAATGGTGCACGTTAACAGGGCCGGATTACCGCATAGGCAAACTAGGCATTTGCCTAGGGCCCCGCGCATTTGAGGGCCCCGCAGTCCAAGGGGTTCAGGGGCTCATCCAAGACTGCGCACATGGTGCAAGTGCAAAGGGGTCCCTACCTAAAAAGTTCAAGTGTTTTGGAGAGTAAAATTGATTTTTAAAAATTAATCAAAACAAAAATAAATAATGAAATTAAATAAAATAAAAATAAATAAACCTAACCATAGATGGCAACACTCAACACGCCTTTGTTTACATCAGAACAGCTGTATTTTCCCGCTATTCTATCTAGGCTGGAATATTGCTGCACACTAACAGCACCTTTCAAGGCAGGTGAAATTGCTGACCTAGAAAATGTACAGAGAACCATCACGGCGTGCATAACGGAGATAAAACACCTCAATTACTGGGAGCGCTTGAGGTTCCTAAACCTGTATTCCCTGGAATGCAGGTGGGAGAGATACGTGATTATATACACCTGGAAAATCCTAGAGGGACTAGTACCGAATTTGCACACGAAAATCACTCACTACGAAAGCAAAAGACTTGGCAGACGATGCAACATCCACCCAATGAAAAGCAGGGGTGTCACTAGCACGGTAAGAGACCATACAATAAGTGTCAGGGGCCCGAGACTGTTCAACTGCCTCCCAGCACACATAAGGGGGATTACCAACAGACCCCTGGCAGTCTTCAAGCTGGCACTGGACAAGCACTTAAAGTCGGTTCCTGACCAGCCGGGCTGTGGCTCGTACGTTGGTTTGCATGCAGCCAGCAGTAACAGCCTGGTTGATCAGGCTCTGATTCACCAGGAGGCCTGGTCACAGTGGGGCCCGGGGGGCGTTGCCCCCCGGAACTCTCTCCGGGTTTAACTCCAGATATTGGGGGAGTAGGGGAGATTCCCTCCAATTTTCTGTAGTAATTACACTTAAATCTATTTTGTCCCGGGGAAAAATTTAATTTAAAGAAATTAAGACAGCTACATACTTCGCAACTGGATTAAAATGATTACAAAATTGGTAAAAAAGAAAAGAAATCAAACCAGAATCTCAATGACAATTTTGGGGAAATTTCTGTTAAAATTACTACTTCCCAGTTTCAGAATTTGGGGAGAACTGCATTAAATTTTGCAAAAAACACCTTTCAGCAAAAAGTTCGGGAAACCCCATTTGTTAAAGAAATATTTCTTTTTTTGGGGGTAATGTTTCAGATTAAAAGCTCCACCTAAAAAAATGTGCGCCCTCAGGCTTTGAAACTTTTAAAAAATGCGGGAAATTCAAAAACCCTTTCCCCTAATGTGACATAGTGTACGCCTTTCCCCTAACCTTCCACAAATAACGGGTAAAGGAGAACGTTAAATTTTCTGTTTTGAAAAGAGTAAAAAAAACCAGCTCCTTTTCAAAAATGACCCAAAGCAAAGGGGTGTAACCTACCCTTTGTTGACCATTGAGCTGATCTAACAAGAAATTTTAAAATTTTCAGAATTTAATTGATGATTTTGCCAAAAATGAAATCCAAAAAAAATTTTATTTAAAAAGTGCCTGTAAAATAAAAACAATTCTTTACTTTTCTTAGTTTATATGTTTGAAAAGTCTTATGCCAAATGAAATTGATAAAAAAAAGGGCGTGTTTTTAAAAAAGGGGAAAATAATAGGGGTGTAGGGTTTATGCTAAATAAAAAGGGTACTTGTTTTTCACTACTTTAAAAGCAAAATTAGTAATACTATGCTGTCTTGATTTAAAAATTCTTTTTAAAAAAGCTAAATTTTAACAAGATAGTTAAAAAGGGCCCTGTTGGTAAATGGTTTGGGTTTGGGCTTGATGTAATTTCCCTTTTAAAAAATTTAATCTAAAAGCCAAATGTTTTTTAATTAACCTTAAACATGCTCACACCGACCCCCCCCCCCCCACCCCCAAGCGGAAGGGGTCCCCTTCGTTTCCCCGAAACCCAAAGGGGCCCGCAATCTGAATACCCTAGGGCCCGGGGATTTTCTTAACCCGGGGCCCTGGGCTTTTAAAATCCCCAAAGGAACAAAAGTGGGGGAGGTAAAGTTTTAAACTGAAAGGCAAAATCGGGGATAGAAAATGCTCGAGAAGGAGAGAGATAAAAGAAAAATATTGTAAATCACTTATTCAAGTGGTTTACGGGTTTCAGGTAATGCGCAAGGAGGGGAAACAAATATTGACAGTACGGAATTTTTAAATTGGGGTAGAAGGGCATTTTTCAAAAAAGGCCCTCTTGGAAAGGCCCGAAGAATACAAAAAATTATAGCCTGGATGGGTTGGGGGAAAACAGCCGATTTTTGGAATTTTTGGGGTTCTTGTAACAAGCACCAAGGGGCAAAAAACCTGGAAAGCAAAAATCTGAAGTTTCCCCCCGTTCCCCCTAAAGCCGCGGTTTTCCACTGTAAATGCCCATGTTTGGGGCAATGAGAAAATACCAGGAATCCTAGGAAGGGCACCAAAGGGAAACTAGGGGGGTTTTAGAAAGGTCAACGTGTGGGGGAAAATTGGAAAACCCTTAACGTAAAGGGAAATTTGGAGCATTGCGAAGAAATGGGGAGTTGTGAAGATGGAGAAGAGGGAAAAAAAACCCCATCCCCAACCCGGGGATTAAAACCCCCATAAGGGTCTCAAAACGGGTTTGGGTTTCCCAATCGTGTCATTACATTTGTGAGTAAAGGGAGGGGGGAAGGAAAACGGGAAAGGTTTAAATTTCAGTGCCCCTTGAAGGTTTACCCTTTTGCAATATATTCAAAAAATGGCTTAAGTTTTTTCTAAATTTCAAAGATGTATGGGGGGGCCCAAATTTTGGAGGTAGAAGGGGGGGGGTGAAAAAAGTTGGGACAAAAGGGGGCCTGTCCCAAAATTTAGAGGGGGACGAAAGAGTTTTAGGGGACGGGAAAAGGAAGTGTGGGAGGGGAAAAGAAGAGGCGAAACCGGGGGAGGTGGCAAAAAAGGGGAGAAACGGGGGAGGGGACTGGGGGGGGAAAGGGCCCATAGTCGAGGAGGAGGGTAAAACCTCCACCTTGAAATTGGGCCCCAGAGAGGGGGGAAAGAACAAAGGAAAAGAGGGAAAAAGGAAAAGTGTGGAGGTGGAAAAAGGGGAAGGAAAGGGGGCCCAAAGAAGTTTTGAGCAATGTGGTTTTTGGGGGGTTTTCTGGAAGTAGGGGGCGTTTGGGTTGAAAGGGGTGCCCCTCCCAGGCTTGTCGATATGGGATTTGGGAAAGGGACGCAAAGGGTGTGAGAACAGACTGAGTTGAAGTGGGGACGTCAGACCCAAGGGGACAGCAAAAGGATTAGACGGGAATGGCTAGGGGAAGGGGAAAACAAAAAGGGGAGGCTGCAGAAGTTTGGGCCCCCAGAAGGGGGGGGATTTTTTTGAAACGAGAAAAAAGAAACACGGGGTAGTCTTCCTTGGAGGGGGGAGATGAGTAACCCCCCAAGCATAAGGGAAAACCTTCTGCCTCTTTAAAGGCAAGGGAAATTTCACTTTCCCTTTTTAAAAGTAACCGGGAAATTTGGCGGGGTACAAAGGGTGGGCTTCATTAAAATTAAAAGGCAAGGGGGGTTACGAAAGAGTATTAAAAATTGGCTGGGCCCCAAACAGACTGGGCATTCGGCTTTAGTCTGCAAAAATTTCGCTGGGTGCCCAAAAACGCCAGAAATTTTTCTACATTTTTCCCATGTAGGAACCCTTTCGAATCGAACCTTTTTGGGAAAACAAAAACAGGGGACGGGGGTTTCCCCGGCGTCGAAAGTTAATCGGCCAAAATTGGAAAGGGTAACGTCCCCAAACCCACGGGCAGGAAGGACATAAGTGTCGACTTTGAGGATTGGGAGACCCTTTGGATTTCCCAGCTGTTCAAGAATGTCATTGCCACATGACGGGAAATTCTGTTGGACTATGGTATGGGGCGAATGACAGTACCATACAAAAATTTTGAGAGAAAGAGGGTTTTTTCAATAGGGGGATAGGATTTAGTTTCGATATGCAAAAGGAGAGAAAGACCCTGACCCTTGGGGTAGCATTCTGGACAGGCGATGCACATACCGTTTTTTTGAGAGCATAAAATTTGAAATATCTCTACCAACATAATGCAGGAGCGCTTTGCCAATACTAGGGTAAAAAAGATAGGCAGAAGAAGAAGTCGGCCCTTAAAGGGAAAAAATTTTTAGTCCTTTGGTTTTGGTCCGAAACTGGCATGGAGAAGGAGTGCATTTTGGGGTCAGTTTTTTTTCCGAGTGGGAATGGGAAGGTAATAAAGGGAAAATATCGGGAAATTTTAAAGTTGACTTTTTGGGAAAGTAGGACCCGGAGTTTTTCCTCGTGAAAGGGGTTTGGGCCAAATTCAAAATTGCCGACCGTAGAGGGGGGGCCCTTAAAAGCATAGTAAAAGAGAGAAAGGGGTTCAGAAAAATCGAAGGAGTTCAGTCGAACCCCAGTACCTAAGAAAGGTGAGGAAACCCACCAAGAGGTACGGGGGCATAGGATTTGCCCCAAAGAGGGGGCAAAAAAACAAGGCGGGGGTCAGAATGGGGGTGCAGTATAAAGGGGGGGCCCCGGGGGGTAGGGGGTTTCCCGGGTTTGGGTTCTCCAGGGGTAGGTTACTTCTTTGCTTTTTTATTTTTAAGAAAAAAAAAAAAAGAAAAAAAAAGAAAATAAAAATAAAAAAAAAAAAAAAAAAAAGGGGGGAGCAGGGAGGAATATTTTCCCAGGAGGAAAAAAAGGCCCCAAAAAATCTCCCTCCGCCCCCCAAGGGGACCTCAGCACTGCAGTAGCGCAGTGAAAGAAAGGGCCCCCGTCCCAATTTCCCTCCCCTTCAGGCCATAAACCAGCTTTTCTGGGTTAGCAACCTCCATCTCCCCCGGGGTACCTCGGTGGACAAAAAAAGGGGGTGGCCGGGATATCCCCAAAAGGGCATACCCCTTTGGGGCCCCACCCCCCCCAATTAAAAGGTGGCTTCCAGAGATACCCCCCCCCGCCCGGGAAAAGACCCCCAAAAGCTACACTCCGGGAAACTGGAGAGGGATCGGGCCCTCCCCAGGTGTTTCCAGTTTTCCACGGCAAACTACCCCCACTCCCAAAGAACCTCAAGGGGAATTGGGAGGGCCCCCGGTACCCTTTCCCCCAAACCTGGGAACAAGCGGGGCCTGGGGGAGAATAAAAAAGGCCAAAAAAAAGGAAGGGAAAAAGGGGAGGGGGGGGGGGGAGGAGGGGGAAAAAGGGAAAAAAAGGGGAGGAGGGGGTGGGGAAAGGGGGGGGTTTGGGGGGAAATTTTGGGTTTCGGTCTGAGGGCAGACCGGGGGCAAATTCCTCAGACCAAGACCCTCTTCACCCCCAAAAGAACCCCCCCCTTAAGGGGAAAGCGTTTTTCCCAGTAAGAGAACAAGCGATTTGAAGAAAAACCATGGACTTAAATCCCTAGTTTTGAAGTTTTCCATTTCCATCTATCTTTTTTCCTAACAGATGCAGTTGAACAGGGAAACTTGTACAAATAAAAGTTTATTATTATCTTTATTATTTTATTATTATTACCTTTTAATCTTCTAGAACTAGAGCCAACACTTTCCACTTGCCCGATCCAGGGAGCTGGCTTGTTGCCAGTATATTGTTTTGCTTAGGAAAATTTTTTTCCGTTTAACCCTCACAGTCCCCCTTATGGGCTTTTTAATCTTATCGGAGTTTTAAACCCGGAGAGAGTTCCGGGGGTCAACCCCCCGCGGCCCGGTTTTGTGACCAGGCCTCCTGGGGGGATCAGACCCTGGATCAACCCGGGGTTGCTGTGGCTGCCGCAAAAACCCAAAGTACGAGCCCAGCCCCGCTGGGTCAGGGAAAAAACTTTAGGTGCTTTTCCGTGCCCCCTTGAAGACCCGCCAGGGGTCTTTTGGTAATCCCCCCTTTTGTGGGGGGGAGGGAGGTTTTAACAGTTCTGGGGCCCCTGACACTTTTTGTTTGGGCTTTTTAAAGTGCTATGACACCCCGGGTTTTAAATTTGGGGGGTTTGGGGCATCGTCTGGCCCAAATCTTTTTTCTTTCGTAGGGGAGTGACTTTCGTGTGCAAGTTTTGGGAATATCCCCTAGGATTTTCCCGGTTTTATATAATCATGTATCTCTCCCTCCTGCATTCCCGGGAATACGGTTTTGGAAAACCCCAAATGTCCCCCGTAATTGAGGTGTTTTATCTCCGTAGGGGTGGGATGAAAGTTCTCTGTACCCTTTTTAAAGGGCGGCAAAATTTTAATGCCTTGAAAGGGGGCTGTTGTGTGGGAAACAAAAATTCAAGCCTAGATGAACAAGTGACCTGAAGAGTGTCATCATGGGCCTTTTTGGCCCCCCTTGTTTTGAAGGTTCTCATTATCCCCTCCTTTTCCTTTTTTAGCAGATGCGATTGTTAAAAATGTTTTGGTCCCTTTAAAGGGGAGTTTCCGACAAAACCCCCCCAGGTCTTTGACGTTGGGGGTTTCCTCCCATTTTTTTGGCCAGAATTTGTTTTGTTCTCGATGAAAAAATTTTTAATTTCCCCATGTTTACCCTATCTGAGTAATTGAAATTTTTCATCTTTTAAAAATTCAATTGGGGTTTTTTCAGCCCCCTGAAAGATTTTTGGTTTATGTCCCCTGGAGCCCCTTTCAGTGTCTGCAATGGGAAAACCCCTTTTCAAGCAAAATTCGGGTGTAAACTGCAAAAGGGAAAACACGGTGCCGTGGCTGAAATCCTTGTTTATGTGGATATTGAGGGTGAGGAAAAAAGATGGGGGCGAGTACTGTGCCCCTTGGGGGAAAAGAGCTTTTTTACCGTAGCTGCCCCGGACTTTTCTCTGTTGATGACTACTCTCCCGTGTTTGTTAGTAGGAAAAATTTTAGATCCATCGACTGCTTTTTTTCCCCCTTAATTTCCTTTTGCACGCTTTTGTGCGCTATTACGGGCCCTGGTTTACACTTGTGAAAGGGTTTTTCAAAAATCCTTATATATTACATCTCATTCTTTTTTTTCTTCTAGTGCATTTGGCCTTGGCGTAGTGATCTAAAAGTCGAGACAGACAGGAGCGACCGTTCTAAACCCTTTGCCCTGGGTTGTGTTAAAATGATGGGGGTTTTTAGATGGGTTTGGGTCTTGCTTTTTTAAAGGGCCCTTTTAAAAATTTTTATATATAGGATGTTTTGTCCATTTGGGCCCTTTGTTCTTTTTCTGTTGCTTTAACTGCCCCCTTTTTTGGATGGGGGTATTTGTTGTTTTTTTGTAACTGTGGGAGGCCCCGTGTCCATGCTCCCTCTCCATAGGTGGGAAAAGGCTCCCTGAAGGGGGTTCTTGCAGTTTTTTTGATGAACACGAGTTCCCTGAGTCTGGCCCCGGGGCAGAGTGCATGGGGGGATGTCAAATTTTCGCCTGTTCGAAGTCATTTGGCGTCGGGGGTAACATCGGATAAACTTTTTGTTAATCAAATTTTGTGGCCTCTCATAAAAAAATTCATTTTGATCTTCGGGCTCTCAGTCTGGTTAGCGGCTTGCTAAAAACTGATCATAATTTGGGGCTTGAGTAGTCACTTTATTTTTCCTTTCTGTCATCTTGTAGGACCCATCTTGTTTAAGTAGGGGGGCCCCAAAATGGCGTTGTCTCGATTTTGATTTGGGGATAGGGGAAAGAAATCTTTGGGTTTTTTTTCGATTTAAATTTTTGGCTTTTTGTTTTTTCCCGCGATTTCTGATCCTAAAAGGGTTTTTTTTAGCTTAAGTTTTGATGCTTGCTATTTTTCGACCGTGTCTCCCTACGCATTTCTGGTGGCAAGTTTTTTCCTCAGCTGTAAAAAACTGCCATTGTTTTCCTTTTCGTTAAACCCCGGGGACTTTTAGACATGAAACCCCAAAACTATCTCACATTTGTTCTTAAACCCGTGCAGTTTGGGAAAAATAATTATAAATCATGGGGGGAACGCTTAAACCCCTGGGTTATACAGGCAAGGGGGGGTAGAAGGTATTCCCGGACTCAATTCAGAGAACCAGAGACAGATCCCAAATTTCCCCAGATCAAAAAGCCCCCCACCAGCGTCAAGGGAAACTCCCTTTAAAAAGGGGCAGTTTGCAATTTATTGAATCGGCATTTATAGGGCACACAAAACCCCTCCACTATTTTACCATTTTGCTCCCCGGGTGAGTGGGGTTTTGCTGCCACACTTCCCATTGAGAGGCCTTCCTGAGCAGTTTTTATTTTCTCAAAAATGGCGCAGAAAATTAAAAAAAGGTTTTGTCAACCCCTGGGTTTCATTGAATTAAATGTGGGGGGTTGTTACACCTCAGTCCCCACAAGTGATCCTACCTCTGATTATCCGCGCCCCAAAACGGCATTACAAAATTTAAGATCTGTATGGTGTATCGCTCAAAGGGGCCCTTTTCCCGTTTTTTGTCAAGTTACGATCGACAGCATGTAGAACCCTGGTTTAGAAAGTATCAAGAGACTGTGTGGACGTCAACTCGGGAATACGGTTCGTTTCATTTTTGTGTCGAGACACTTTTTCCTGGGTTTAAGGAAAAATAATGTGCCTTTTGAGGCTGCGAGGGAGACCTAAAGGGCGTTTTTCAAACCCTTTTGGCACTGGGGAAACCCGGGGACAGCAGGTACTTGGGGGATGGGGCATAACCCCGGGTTTTCCGGGGGGTACGTTCAACCCGAAGATGACACTGAGGCATTCAATCCCCTCGTTTGTCAAATAAAACCCTTTTGGGCACAAATGATGGTTATTATGCAGGGCAGAGCAAAACTTGGGAGGGTAAAGTGGCGCTTATGACCAAAATGGCTGCCCAGTGTGGGGGACAAAAGCAACGCAGGATGCAGACAGAGGGACAGAGCGGGGGCCTGACCCGGAAAAGGGGGGCCTGTCAGCGGGGGCACCCTAATGGCCTGTTTTTTTCCTGGAAACGAGGGGGTGGAGAGGTTTAATTCCCCACGGTGGGGCGAGCCCATCAAAGCTTGTTGGCTTTGGTTCTGTTTGGGGGGAAAGGGGGGGACCTAGCTGAAATGGTGAGGAATGACATAAGAACATAAAAACATAAGAAAGGGGGAACACGCAGGGGCCTTTCGGCCCCCTACTAGGCAGGTCCTTCACAATTCATCCCACTAACAAAACATTTGCCCAACCCAATTTTCAATGCCACCCAAGAAATAAGCTCTGATGTGAAAGTCCCACTCAAATCCAACCCCTCCCACTCATGTACTTATCCAACCTAAATTTGAAACTACCCAAAGTTCTAGCCTCAATAACCCAACTAGGTAGTAATAAAGTTGGTAGAATTACCGACAATATGTAAAGTAAAAGGACACAAGTGCAACTAATGTGACATTTATTGTGGCAACGTTTCGCTCTCCAGGAGCTTTATCAAGCCATTACGTAATGGCTTGATAAAGCTCCTGGAGAGCGAAACGTTGCCACAATAAATGTCACATTAGTTGCACTTGTGTCCTTTTACTTTACAACCCAACTAGGTAGACTGTTCCACTCATCAACTACCCTATTTCCAAACCAATACTTTCCTATGTCCTTTCTAAATCTAAACTTATCTAATTTAAATCCATTACTGCGGGTTCTCTCTTGGAGAGACATCCTCAAGACCTTATTAATATCCCCTTTATTGAAAGTTAAGACACATGTGCAACATCTGGATATCTTTATTGTAGTAGACGTTTCGCCATCCAGTGGCTTTATCAATACAGATTCTAGGACATAATAGGAAGACAGTAGAACTATATACAAAAGATGAGGTAATCAGTCCCTCGGCCTTGGAGTTAGTGTTCACAGCATCGTGGTGGAGGAGAGTCTGGAGCAAAGGCAAGAAGACTGGCGCTTTTTATAGGCGTCAGTGAATGGGGCGGGCAGCAGACGAGGTCGTCATGGTAGGCGGGTTTTTCCCCGTGGAAATAGGCCTTCCCAAAAAGATGGGGTTGTTGCAGCAGCGTGAAAAAGGTCTTGTAGATGTCCCTGAAACCCAAAATTCCCGATGTTGCAGGGGTCTGACAAATTGTGCAAGAAAAGGTAAAATACCACATTGAAAATTAAAAACCCTGGCAACTCGGATTTCTTTATTGTAGTAGACGTTTCCCACCAGTGGCTTTTCAAAACAGATTCTAGGAATAATAGGAAGACAGTGAAATATATTTCAAAAGATGAGGAATAGTCCCCCGGCTTTGGGTTGTGTTCCGATGTGGTGGAGGAGGTCTGGAGCCTATAAAAAAACGCCCGTCTTTTTTCCCTTTGCTCCAGACTCTCCTCCACCCGATCGGAACACTAACTCCAAGGCCGAGGGATGATTCCTCATCTTTTGTTATAGTTCTACTGTCTTCCTATTTTGTCCCAGAAACTGTATTGATAAAACCCCTGGATGGCGAAAGTCTCTCAATAAAGATTCCGATGTTGCCACTGGTCTTTAAATTTCATATTTTCGGTATTTTTTTCCTTTCTTTGCAAAAACTTGTTGACACTGAACACATGGAATCTTTGGGTTTAGAGGACCTCTACAAGACCTTCTTCCCGGTGCTGAACACCCTTCTTTGGGAAGGACCCACTTCCATGGGGAATCCCCCCTACCTGATGCCTCGTCTGCTGCCGTCCCATTCCTGACGCCCATAAAAAACGCCTTCTTCTTTCCTTTTTCCCAGACTTCCCCCCCACGTGTGTGAAAAAACTAAATCCAAGGCCCAGGGATGATTACCTAAACTTTTGTTTAGTTCTACTGTCTTCCCATTATGCCCGAATCTGTATTGATAAAACCATGGGTGGGGAAACGTCTATACAAAAAAGAATTTCCGTGTTGCCAGTGTCTTAATTTTATTGTCGGTATTTTTTTACCTTTTTTGACAATTGTCAGACACTAACTCTGGAATCTTGGTTGGGACATTACAAGCCTTCTTCACGGGGGGCTGCAAAACCCATCTCTTTTGGGAAAAGGGCCCATTCCCCTGGGGAATCCCGCCTTCCAGTGACGACCCGTTGTGCCCGTCCCATTCACTGACGCCCCATAAAAGCGCCCCGTTTCTTGCCTTTGCTCCCAGACTCTCCCCCACCACGATGCTGTGAAACTAATCCCAAGGCCCAGGGATGATTACCTCATCTTTTTTATATAGTTCTACGTTTCTATTATGTTAGAATCTGTATTGATAAAGCACTGGATGGGGAAAAAGCTACTACAATAAAGATATCCAGATGTTGCACATGTGTTTAACTTTTAATTTTCGGTATTTATACCTTTCCATCCCTTTATTAAAAACCATCCTCCACTTATACACTTCGATCAGGTCTCCCTCATTCTTGTTAACAAGTGAATGTAAATTTGACTTTCAATTTTTTCATAAGGAGATTTCTTGCTATGTATTAAATTTTTTATCCTACGCTGAATGTTTTCTAACGAATTTTTGTCCTTTTGTAATCGGAGACCGAATGAGTGATAATCTAGGTGAGCCTTTACTAAGATGTAAAAAGTGCAGTATGACCTTGGTTCGTTGCTTAACTTCTTGAAAAAAAAAACCCGAATCTTTTTGCCTTTTTGTAGCTTAGGCATTGCTGTTTGGTTAGGTGCTGCCTCCCCCAAAACCCCCCAAGTCCTTTTGATTCTGTATGGCTAATTTCTACATTTTTAATTATAATTTACTAGGGTTGGGCACCCCCAAAGTTCGGGAAAACCCTTTGCATTTATCTACATTGAACTGCATCTGCACTTTTCAAAACAAGAAAAATTTTGTTTAAAATCCTCCTGAATTTCCATAACATTAGTTTGAATCAAATTACCCTCCCTATCTTTGTGTCTCGGCAAATTTTGTCATATACTAGAAATTCCTCACAGATCATTGATATATTTTAAAAAACAAGGGGCCCCAAGGCTGCCCCTGTGGAACCCATTGTTACAGACCCCCACTGGGTTTAACCCATTTATGGACACTCTGCTTCCTGTCAGTGAGCCATGACTCGATCCCGAGAGCACTTTTCCCCCAATGCCATGAGCTGCCACTTTCTTTAACAGTCTATGGTTGCGGGAACTCTATCAAAAGCCTTACTAAAATCTAAGAAAATTTAATATCAAATTCTTTATTGTGGTCAACAGCCTAAAAAGCTTTACTGAAGAAAGTTAATAAATTAGTTAGACAAGACCGGCCTCTTGTGAATCCATGCTGAGTATCATTAATCAAGCTATGCTTATCGAGATGGCTTCTTATAATCTCAGCTATAATTGACTCTAGTAATTTGCCTACAATTTGAGGTCAGGCTTATTGGGCGGTAATTTGACGGTAAACGACTTGTCCCCTGTTTTAAAATGGGAAATTACATTAGCCATCTTCCACATATCAGACACTACACCTGTTTGAAGAGATAAATTAAAAATATTAGTTAATGGTTCACAGAGTTCCATTTTGCATTCCTTAAGAACCCTTGAAAAACCTCATCAGGACCCGGGGGACTTATTTGCTTCAGTTGTCTATCTGCTTCACAACCATCTCACTAGTGACTGTGATTTTAAACATAATTTATCTTCTTCTAGCCCACTGTAAAAATTAACTACTGGAATATTGTTGTGTCTTCCTGTGTAAAAACTAAAGAGAAAATAATTTAAATTTAAAATCAAGCACTTTTTCATTCTCTTTGTCAGTAAGGTGCCCATAGTTATTTTTAAGGGGGACCTATTTTATCTCTAACTTTTGTTCTACAGACCTGGAAAATCTCTTTGGGTTAGTTTTAGAATCCTAGCAACTTTAATTTCATAGTCCCTTTTAGCTTTTCTTATCCCTTTTTAATGTCCCTCTTAATGTCAATTTTACTGATTCATAAGATGAACCCTCACCTCTTTTGATACGCCTATAAATTCCTTTCTTATGCCCTAGTAGATATTTTTACTATTATTCATCCATTTTGGGTCATTTTTTATTTGATCTAATTTCCCTTTTTATGGGATAAAAGCTCTTTGAGCAGCATGTATAGTGTTCAGAAAACTGTCTATGATAGCTCTCTTCGTTACCCCAGTCAACAGATGATAAGTGTTTCTCTAAGCCCCTCGTAATCTAAGCGAAAATCTGGGACTGTTACTGAGTTATCGCTACTATTTGTACTTCCATTCAATGCTAAATGTAATTGATTTGTGGTCGCTAGCACCCAGTTCCTCTGAAATTTCTAAATTATTAACAAGGGATTCATTGTTTGCCATAACTAAGTCAAGCAGGTTATTTCCCCTTGTAGGTTCTGTCACAAACTGCTTCAAAAAAACAATCCTGAAATACTTCTAAGAAGACGTATGATTCTAAATTCCCAGTCAAGAAATTCCAATCAACATGATAAGTTAAAGTCTCCTAGAAATTACTACATTATCGTGCCTTGTGGCCTTAACAATTTCCTCCCATAGTAGTTTTCCCTTGGTCCCTATCTAGTTTAGGGGACGGTATATCACTCCTAAAATCAGTTTTTCATGCCCCTCTGAAAATTCTATCCAAACAGACTTGTATGTGTTACTTCAGACTTAATACCCGTTTTTATGCAACAGTTCAAGCGATCTTGGACATACAATGCCACCCCCCACCCCCTCCCAATACTTCTATCTTCTTGGAACAATTTAAAACCCTGAATATGACATTCTGCAGGCATGTCCCGACTTTTTGAATTAAACCACGTCTCAGTTAAGGCAAATACATCAATGTTACCTGCACTAGCAACTATCTCCAACTCGTCCATCTTATTCCTAGCACTACGGCTATTAGCATAATAAGCATTGAAAGACTCTCCTTTCTCTTTACCCTTCCTGCTCATTTCTATTTTTCTACTAAACCTATTACTGTCCTTATCACCCAAAGTCCCTGGCTTTTCAATATCTACCTCGTTCTTATTATTACTAGTTCCCCTAGAACTCGTAATTATTACTACACTGGGACTTCACTGTTTTCCTGCCAAAACCCATACCACTAACTATTCCTAGTTTAAAGTCCTAACTGCTCCCTCCACTGCAGTTGCCAGTGCTCCACCCCAGACCTAGATAAGTGAACCCCATCCCTGGCATACATGTCATTTCTGCCATAGAAGAGGTCCCAGTTGTCAATGAATGTTACTGCATTTTCCTTACAAATATTTGTCCAGCCAGCAATTGACACCAATTGCCTGGACAACCATTCATTTCCAACTCCCCCCCTTGGCAAATACCACATATGAGAGGGTTCCCACCTTACTCCTAATTATTTCTATTGCTGACCTATACCTGCTAATCAGGTCTTCACTCCTACGTCTGCCAACATCGTTGCCTCCAGCACTGAGACAGATAATAGGATTGCTCCCATTACCTCTCATGATGTCATCCAGACGGCTAACAATATCCTCCATCCCAGCCCCAGGAAAGCAAACTCTCTGTCTCCTACTTCTGTCCTTCAAGCAGAACGCCCAATCCATATACCTAACTTGGCTATCCCCAACAACAACAATATTCGTACCTTCCTTGGTGTCGTTTGTCGTGACGTTCCCAGTAGTCGACTCACATTCGTCGGATAGCACTGAGAATGTATTGGATGTTTCCACAACAGTTTCCACGGCAGTCTCTTTCTTCATCGTTTCTACCTTTCCATTCGTCTTCTTGATCATCAACTTCTTTCCCTGCTGTCCAGCCACTGACCAGTTTCCCTTCTTGACCTGAGGACTCAAAACAGGAGGACTACTACGAATCTTTTTGTTTTCCTCGGTCAGTCGCCGAATTTCCATATTCGCCAACCTCAATTCTTCCTTAAGCTGTTGGTAAAGTTGCTCGATGGAGGGCATCTTGCTTCAATTCTAGAGAGCGCGCAAACAGGTCTTCACAGAGCCAAGTACACGTCAACACTGAGCGGAGGATATGGCTTTAGAGCAGCTGATGGATAGGTTTATGGAGACGATGAGAGCTGAGGATGATGTACAGTCCGTGGAAGGACCAGAGGAGCGTGATGACAAGAGGAGAGGCAGTCAGCTGACTGCGGGTGCAGCTTCAATGGGAGTGGGGACCGTGGTCAAGGTGGCGGCAGAGATACGTTGTGAGGCATCTCCCAAGCAGGACATGGATGCAGAGAGTGTTCGGCGAAAGATGGCGGCAATGCAATCTGATTCAGATGATGTCTTGACCCCGGCGCAGAGGCCGGGGAAGAAATCATGGGTTGACGAGGTGCATGGAGGCACCACAGGTGTGTCTGGTCAGGTGTTCGACCAGGGAGGGAATCACGCTCACAGTGGAGAGCGTGGTGGGAAAAGTCGGAAGGCTGGTAATGAGCCTATGAAAGGAGTTCCAGGGCAGCGCGTAAAACCCTTCACGAAGGTTTCAGGTGTATGATTGTAAATGTAAATGGGATGTGTGCAGATGTGAAGCGTCTGTGGCTCCAGGGTTTTTTAAGGTGTTATGCCATAGATATAGTGTTTTTGCAGGAACATAATTTTAAGGGTGGCCGGTATTCGGAACATTTGAAGGGTGGGGTTGGGATCCTGATTTGGGAGATGAGCCCATTTGTTGTAATTAGATGTGAGGGAGGGGAGAAGGGTAGGGTACTCCTGGTAGATGGGTGGTGGAGGGGTGAGCGACTGGCAGTGGTTTGTGTGTATGCACTGGTGGAGCGTAATGTATGGGTGAAGAATGAGTTTGTGCGTGATGTTTTGATTTATTATTTGAGATCTCTTCCCTCGGTAGCAATCGTAGACGGCGATTGGAATTGTGTAGTACGTAGAAAGGATGTGGAGCCACGGGGGGCAGGGTGTTTTTTGGTTAGCCTAAAGGATCTTTTGCTGGGCGTGGGGTTAAGGAATGTTGTTGGAGGTGGGGATTTGATGGTTGAGCACACATTTCATAGACTAGACGGGGCTATGCAGCCAGGCTAGATAGGTTATATGCAACGAGGAATGTGTGGGTGATGAGCGTGCATATGGTAGATGCTGTATACTCGGATCATAGAGCTGTTTATGCAGACTTGACTTGGGCCAGCTTTCCTAAGAGGTATCCAGGGTATTGGAAGTTAAATGTGAGACTTCTTGGGGTGGAGGAGGCAGGGTTAGATTTTGGGACAATGTGGGAGAATTTGTGGGGAGAGGATAGGGATATAGGCGATTTACTGGGGTGGTGGGATGGGGTAGCTAAGGAGAGGATCCAGCAGTTTTATGTACGATGTGGAAAGTACCAGGGTTGGATGATGTACTGGCTGCAACAATATTTTGAGGGTAGGTTGCAGGGTTGTTATGAGAGGGGCGTGCAGGCAGGGAAGTATCCCGTGGAGGAAATCGAGTTGTTAAAGGGGAGGATTCGAGATTTGCAGAATGACAGATTTGATGTGGTGAGAGTGCAGGGTGGATTTGAAGAGGCGGTGTGGGGTGATCACCCATCGGCCTGTGTGTTATGGGGACAGAGGCAGCATCATATGGCTATGGAGATTGATAGGCTGGTGGTACATGAGGACTTAGGTGGGTATAGGGCGGGACAGGAGTTAAGAATAACGAAGGCAATGAGTGATTACGTGGATAGGTGGTTTGGAAGAGATTTACTGAGTGCAGGGGTGGATGTGAGGGCTTTCGGGGGGTTGGGGGAGAATGTATCTTGTGTGCTAAGTGACAGTGATCGCATGGCATTGGGGGGGATATTGAAGAAGGGGAGGTGTGGAGGGCTTTAGAGGGGATGGCACGAGGTAAGGCACCAGGTTTGGATGGCTTGCCCTGTGAGTTTTATGTGAACCATTGGAGTGTGTTGAAGTCCTTCTTAGTGGAACTGATGAATACAATGAAAAGGGAGGGGAGGATGGGTGGGTTGCAGGGGACTGCGGTTGTAGTTTTAGTGCCAAAAGGTGAGCAACAAGACACGATGTGGGACTTTAGGGTGATATCACTGTTGTGTGCTGATTATAAGATTTTTGCAAAACTTCTAGGAAATAGGCTGAAGTGTGTGGTGGATAGTGGTTGCGAGAGGACAATATGGAGTGTCTGGGAGGACAATGTATGACGGGCATGGTATTATAAGGAATTTTGTAGAAGGGTTGGGAGGGGAGCCTGGGGGGGGGTGTCTTAGCCTTAGATTGGCAGGCGGAATATGATAGTGTAGGCATATGATAGTGAGGCATTGTGGTACATATTAAGGAGGCAGGGTTTTGGGGAGGTGGTGCATTGGGCAGAGACATTGTATAAAGGTGTGGGAGTGCGTGTACAGGTAAATGGGAAGTTGGGGGAGTGGGTATCCATGGGTCGGGGTATTAGGCAGGGTTGTCCCCTGTCTCAATTGTTGTTTGCCTGTTTAACAGACCCATTCTATAGAGCAGTGGGAGCATGTGTGGTGGATTGGGGAGTAGGGAGTGGAGAGCAGGGAATAATAGGGTACATGGATGACACAACAATACTCGTGAGAACGCTGAGGAGTTTATGTGCGGTAGAGGATGTTATTGATAGTTTCGCAGGGGTTACCGGTTTAAGAGTTAATGTGGGGAAATCAAAATTACTGGTCTTAGGAGATTGGGTGGGGAGAGAGAGTTGGGGATGGAATGTATGTTGGAATATGGTGGACAGGATAAAAGTGTGGGGGATAGTGTATATGGGTAGTGCGAGAGAGGCAAGGATGGTTAATTCTGGACTTGTTGTGGATCGAGTGGTGGGGTGATTGGATGGGTTGAGACCAACTCATTTGACAATACATCAGCATGCGATTGTTATGAATGTGTTGTTATATAGTAAAATCTGGCACATGGCAGCAGTATATCCGTTAGCAGGTCCGGATGTTGCGAGGCTATTAAGGAGGGTCTTCCATTTTCTTTGGGGTTCCGGGTGTGAACGGTTGAGTCGGAGTGTGGTTATGCTACCGGGTCAACAGAAGAGGATTGGGGATAATTGATTTACAGTTAAGAGTCAAGTGTATTTATTTAAAGTGGGGGTTACGCCGTGTGCGAGGGCATGCGGGGAGGGGCGTGAATGATTTACATGAAGTGCGAATGTGGTGGGGAGGGTCGGAGACGAGGTGTGTGAGGACGTGTTGCAGGCATTGCTGCATGTCCGGGACCCTAATAAAGTTTGGGTGGGTGTTTAGAGTGTGCTGTAGGGGCGAAGGTAGTCGCGAAGGCTGAGGGTATCTACCCTATGTATGCATGGGAGGATATATGGGAGAGGTTACGGCTGATGCGCGTGCGACTAAATGTTGCAAGAGGTATTGTTCCGTTTCTCATGGTATACTGCCTTGGGTGCTGCACTTAGGAAAGAGGGTTGATGGTGGAGGGCGAGTATCAAGTGTGTGGGGTTAAGGAGACGGCGTTTCATGTACGTAGTGTATTTTGTGATAATTTAGGGGGTATCAGGGAATGGATGGGTAAGGTTCTGGGATAGTGGGGGGGGAGGGATATCAGTATTGAGGGCGTCAAGTTTGGATGTGGGAGGCGTAGAGGCGCCTGTGCAACGTGCAATCACGTATATAATTGCGGATTTTGTTTTTGTATCCTGGGCAATGAGAGGGAATGGGGATTGGGAAGTGCGCAAAAGGGTGTTGGCGGCGACCATATATAGAACGTTGTGTTGTAATCGGGGGATATATGGAAGTAGCTGGGACCAGGCTTTTCCAGCAGGGTATCATAGTATGAGCGTGAGAGCATTGTTAGCGTTGTGAAAGGGGGGGGGTTGAAGTTCAGGGGATGGAACGGGCTTGTCTCCGGGGTTGGGTATGCACAAGGGCTGTGTTGCTGTGTGTATCAGTGTAATGTGTGGTTGTGGTGAATGTGGTTGTGTGAGTGGATGTGGTGGTGCAGATAGGGAGAGTGCTGTTACTCCCTAGGAATAGATGGCAAGTATAATCTATAGAAACATGTGAAGTAATGTGCATACTGTTTTTGGCTGTATGGAGTGCATGACCTATTGCGTCATGGCGTTGGGGAAGAGAAATGGTTGGGGGATATGTTGCATTATGCAATGTTTATATTTCTTTGAGATTTATGGTTGATTAACCACACTGGCCCTGCGAATGTGCCAAACAATGTAGAGCCATATGTACTGATACTGTTTTACTGTGTATCTTAGGTCAGGGTTGTTATCAGTGCCAAAGTCTGCCCAGTTGTTGATTAGATTGAGTTTGTTGGCATGACCGCAGCATGGGCTGGCTTTTCGATTTCAATGAAGAAAAATATAGGGTATGTGTCACAAATGTTTTTTGGTCGTGTTATTTTTATAATTCTTATTGTAGGATATTGGGTAGGATGGTGAGCAGTAATGTAACAGTCAGTAGTATGTGTTACACAGGTGTTTTGTATATGGTATGTGTTACTATGTGGTGTTTTATTGAATGGTGTATGTTCATGTTATTGAATGGTATTGTATTGTGTTTTAAATAAAATATAAAAAAAAATCTCTCCACTAGAGATGGATAATGAGAACCTTCAAAACTAGGGATGACAAGCCCATGATGACACTCTTCAGGTTGCTTATTCTATCTAGGCTGGAATATTGCTGCACACTAACAGCACCTTTCAAGGCAGGTGAAATTGCTGACCTAGAAAATGTACAGAGAACCTTACAGCGTGCATAACTGAGATAAAACACCTCAATTACTGGGAAGGCTTGAAGTTCCTAAACCTATACTCCCTAGAATGCAGGCGGGAGAGATACATAATTATATACACTTGGAAAATCCTAGAGGGACTAGTACCAAATTTGCACACAAAAATCACTCCCTACGAAAGCAAAAGACTCGGCAGACAATGCAACATCCCCCCCAATGATAAGAGACAACACAATAAGTGTCAAGGGCCCAAGACTGTTCAACTGCCATCATACATAAGGGGAATTACCAATAGACCCCTGGCTGTCTTCAAGCAGGCACTGGACAGGCACCTAAAGTCAGTACCTGGCCAGCCGGCTGTGGTTCATATGTCTGTTTGCGTGCAGCCAACAGTAACAGCCTGGTTGATCAGGCCCTGATCCACCATGAGGCCTGGTCACAGATTGGGCTGTGGGGCACTGACCCCCGGACCCTCTCCAGGCATACCCAGAGAGGGTTTGGAGAGTCAACGCCATTGTGCCCAGTCTGTAGCAGGCCTATGGTGGATTAGGGCCTTTCAACCAGGCTTGTACTGCTGGCACATAACCTGACGTCAAACCCAGCGCGGTCTGGGTCAGGAAACGACTTTAGGTGTCTTGCAGCAACTTGTTGAGACCAGCCAGGATTTATTGGTTAACCCATATATGTGATCTGGAAGGCAGTTGAACAGTTTTGGGACTTTGACATTATTGTTGTTTCTCTTAGTATCGTGAGGCACCCCTGCTTTCCATTGGGGGATGTTGTACACCTGCCCTGCTTTCGTAGGAAGTGCTTTTCTTGAGCAAATTTGGTACTAATCCCTCTAGAATTTTTCAAGGATTATATTATCATGAATCTTTTCGCTGCATCTAGGGAAATGCAGGTCAAGGAATTCTAATGTTCCAGTGATTTAGTGTTTTATAACTATATGTGTGCCGTGAAGTTCTCTGTACCCTTCTCAAGGTCAGCAAATTTCACCTTCCTAGAGAGAACAAGATCTGAGGAAAATCATACAGGCTTGCATCCCTAGTTTGAAGGTTCTATTAACATCCATCATATTGTCTAGCAAGGTAGGTAGCTACAGTGTTGTGATCTTTGAAATTGAGATCATTGACATTATCACTTCAGGGGTTAGATTGTTTATACTCTGCATATAGTTTTAATTTCCCAAGTAATCCATATTGAAGTAATTGAATTTCTCTTCACAGCATTCACATTGTTTTCTGTGCCCTATTTAATATTAATTTGATTGTCCGCCTGGAGTCTGCTGTGTCTTTGATGGAGGACAATGTCATGCAAACTCAAGTGTCATCTGCAAGGAGACCACAGTGCTGGTGGCTACATATTTATGTCAGATCATGGTGAGGAACTGGATGGGGTGAGTATCTTGTTTACTACTATCTTTGTGTTCTATTGTTAGGAAGCTATACAGTGACCCCCGCATACGATGGCCATCAATAGCATTATTTCGCATACCGCTTACTTAATCGCAAAATTTTGCCGCGCATTACGATTAAAAACCGCTCACCGATTTTGTCGTCCGAGACCGTCCAAGTTGTGCGACCCCTCAGCCAGCCTCACATGTGCCGCCCGTGCCATTGTTTACCAGCCAGCTCCGCTAACATCCAAAGCTTACACTCGGATATTTCGTATTAGATACAGTGTTTTCGGTGCTGTTTCTGGAAAAATAAGTGACATGGGCCCAGAATAGCTTCTAGTGCCAACGTACACCAATAAGGTAAGATTCCATGAAATGAAAAAAAGGATCATTGATAAGTATGAAAGTGGATGGTGACGTATCGCGACCTAGGTCAAGTTGTACATGAACCCAGTCCATCAAACCATGCTACTATTGTGAGGCAACCAAAGACAATAAAGGAAGCTGTTCTTGCAAGGTTTAACTTGTTTTCGAAACAAAGATCGCATGGATGGAAGATGTTGAGAGACTCTTATTGGATGTGGATAAATGAAAAACAGCTACAGGAGATAAGGCTCTTCAAAAGCATCATATGTGAATGGCTACGGAAGTTGCATGACGATTTAATTAAAATTATGCCTGACAACTAGTATGATGTGAGGAATTAAGGCCAGCAAAGGTGTGGTTTGAGAGATTTAGGAAGCGTATAGGGCATCCATATGGTATAAGCATGGTGACTGCCCAGTTCGGACCACAAGCGATGAAATAAATATGTGCAGGGATTACAAGCCAGTACATAGACTGAAGGACTGAATACCTGAACAAAGTGTTATTGTGATTGAACGAACTGTTCTGGAAGAAAATGCCAAAGCCTGACTACATGTACTAGGAGGAAAAGGCACTCCCAGACATAAGCCTAGTTTAAGACAGGCTTACTCTTCTCATGTGTGCCAATGCTATGGGATGCAAAGTGAAGCCTTTATTAGTGTATCCCCCTGAAACTCCCAGGGTTCAGGCAAAAGAATGTCCTCAAGGATAATTTTGGGGTGCTGTGGAGGGGGGGGAAAACAGTAAGGCAGGGTCACTAGGGAAATTTTTTTATAATGGTTACCCATGCATTTGCCCCCCAAAGTGAAAAATTTCTAATGAAAAGAAATTAGAACTTAAATGCCCCTGGTGTTAACAATGCCCCGGTCATCCTAAGACGTGGCAGGCGATTTTTTGGGGGGCATGAGCTTCTTAAAGGGGAAGTTTTTTCCTCCAATACCATCCTCTCCTGCAGCCCCGGCCCGCAGGTTATTTCCAACTTCAAGAAACTGTACACAAAAACCTGTTTGAAAGGTGCTTTGTAAAGGGGCCTCAGAAACTCAACTGACTCTAGAGGTTTTTTAAAAGAAACTTTAAATCCTCAATTGGTAAAACCTTATAGGTAAGGCGGGAGAAGTGACTAAGGGACCTTTAAAATCTGCTTTGGAAAAAAATGTGGCCAGAATGTGTAGACAAAAGGGGTTTTGAAGGGGTTTTAGGCTAACCTGAAAACCCTGTGCCAGTTGAGGAATCCTTTGTGGCATTGGAAACCCCCCCTTTGGGGGGTTTGGGGGTTTTGGGGGGAGGATGTGGAAGATTTTGGGGGGGGAGGACAATAAAAAACCTTAACCCACTGTGAGCTGATAGATCAACTTAAAAGAGCAAAAAGGCCGGGCCGGGGGAAAATGGCTCAGAGGAGGGGAGAGAAAAATTTTGAAGAAGTTGCCTACAACAAAGATAAAGGAAATCTTTTGCAAAGTGGCTTGAAGTGAAAAACCTTCAGGGAAAGAAAATCATCCTCAAAAAACAGCTATTGCAAGCCGTTTTTGGAAACCTGTACACTGAAAAAATGTTGGGGAAACACTTTAGGGAAGGAAATAAAGGAACGAGAGGTCCCGGGCCCAAAAAAAGGGGACAGATTTTTTGTGCAAAAAGAAGCCAGGACTCTGAAGCTGGCCCTTAGGGGCCTTTAAAAGGGGGGGAAGGGAAGAAACCCCCCGGGAAAAGGATTTGGGCTCCCTCAAGCCCTTTAAGGGAAAGGGGGAAATTTCCCCCTTTTTCTAAAAAGAAAGAAATAATCCCTCCCCCTTTTCCCACCCCACAATCATCCCCCGAACCCTTCAAATAAAAGTAAGTGTCATGTAAGTTTGCATCCCTTTTTTTCAGTTGTGTGTATTAAAATTAATATTTCATGGGGTTTAAAAAAAATTTTTTTTTTCTTTATTTTTGGGGTTTTCTTGCCCCGGTTAAATTTTTATTTCCATTATTTTTTAAAGGGGAAAAATTCATTCAATAACGGTTTTTTCCGCTTAACAATTACCCCTCTTGCACGGATTTAAAAAATCTTTTAACCCGGGGGTCCACTTTTATTTTCCATTTTTCCCATTTTTCCCTTTTAAATCATGATTTTGTCCCACTATTTACCACTATCGCCCGCACTCATCAAAGGCTTTCGAAAAAAATCTTTGTATTTTAAACACGGGCTTTTTGTGGGGTCCTAAAGAGCACCCAAGGGACCTTGTCCACCACCCAGTATTTGGGGGAACGGGCAGGAGCACCTGCAATAAACCCATGTTCCCTGGTTTGTAATGAGGGGTATTTAGTAGGTGGTGATCCTGCTTCTTAAAAACTTTTTTCTAAGATTTTTATAAATATGGGGACATTAGACTATTGGTTTTTGAAAATTCTTTGCTATTGTTTTAAAACTGCCCCCCCTTTTTGTCGGGGGGGGTAGTCTTTTGTTTTAAGTGACTGGGGGAAATGCCCACTGGGGTCCATGTTTCCCCTCTCCATAGAATGCTAAAAAACATGAAAAGGGACTTCTTGCATTTTCTTGAATGAAACAGATTTTTCATGATTTTTGGGCCCGGGGAACATGATGGGCATGTCATTTATTGCCTTTTCGAATTTATTGGTTTTTGGGAAAATTATCAGAGATAAATTAAATTAAAACCAAATTCGGAGCCTGAGTCCCAAAAAAAAAATTTCATTTTGGTTGTCAATTCAGCCGGGTTTTATTGGCTCACAAAAACACCGAGTCATACGGGCCTTTGTATCCCCTTTTCATTTCCTTGCTGCCATCTGTGAAGACCCTCTCATCTAAGAAAGGGCCCAAAATACGGGAAATTTTGGGCAAAAGGGAAAAATTTTTTTTTTTTCTTCCGGAGTTTTTTTTGTCTCCTGTAGGGTTTCCCTTTAAAAGTTTAAAGGGCTCAAATTTTTGTTTTTTCTCGCCCAGTGCCCCCCTTTTGTTTTTTAGATTACGGGCCCCTCTTTCAGCAGCTCTGGATTTTTTGCCTTCCCCTGTATAGGAAGACTCCCTTTTTCCCTAGTTTAAAAAACTCTTTTCCCTTTTTCAAAAAGCCCCCAAAGAGTTAATTCTTTCTAGGAAAGGTTCAGATCCTTTGTTTAGGATATTTTTCCCATTTTTTTTATTGGGGATATGGTTAAAATTGTTATACTAGAGTAAATTGGAACCCCAGTTTTCATCCTTAATCCATTCCCGAGGGTTGGTTGAAATCCGAAATGGACAAAAACTAAATTTTTTGGTTCCAGAAGGCTGTTCGAGTGCCATTACTAAATTTGTTTTTGGGTTCCCATAAGGAATAATGTTAAATTAGATTGTCTTTTTCAGACCCCCCAAAAATACATTACAAAACACTTACAAAAATACATTTTTAACCCAAATTTAATAAATTTCCCGGGAAACCCCAAAAAATTTAAAAAAAATAAATTTTATAGAGAATAGCTATAGTTTTAATTTGCAGAAAAAAAATGAAAAAATAAATATAAATGACAAATTTTTAAAATGTATAAATGAACATTTTAAATCACTATTACTTTCCTTTTAAATTGAAGACTTTTGGGGGCCAAATTACACCAACCCACATGGACTTCCCCAAAGCCAAATAGTTTCCCCCAAACCCAGGAAGGGTTGTCTAGTTTCCCACAAAACTTATTTTAAGTTAGAAACAGAACTAGGCATTAAAAAACACAATAAAAAGAAAAATACATCCACAGTACATTCATTACTTACCTTAAATTTATTTTTTGGTTTTAATGTAGGGTGAGAGGTGAGTAGTAGGTGGTATACAGGTAGCCAATAAAAGCAGGTATGTGGGTCCGCCTTGTACACATCACGTACAACATAATTTTAAATGTGGCCCGGGAGCCATATTTTTAAACCATCGACATCCCAAGGTTCACTGAGTTTAATTGTTTCTAACAACTACCTTTAAAAGGGGCATCATAAAAAAAGGGAAGTAATGAATAATTCATGCCGGGGAATTTTGGTAAAAAAAAAAAGCATTAAGTTTTTAAGGGGGGTGGACGGGGCCCAACCCACAGATTCAAACATGTTTCTCGGGTGCTGGACCAGGAAAACTTTAAGGGTTTTCCCTTGGGGCCCCCCCCTCCCTTCCAAGCAAAATAAACTTTTGCATGTTTATATGCTAGGGAACGTGTTTTTTTTATATAATTTTAAAAGAAAATATCATTGAGGGTTTAAATAAATGTTTAAAATAACTTTAAGAATTTAAAGCCCAAGTATTTATTACATATTAGATTATTCCTTTTGGGGGTTAAGCCTAGGGGGAAACACCCCTTAGGGAACAAGAACAAAGCAGACTTGGGGCACAAAACCATAAGAAAGGGTTTTTCGGGGAACACAAAAAAACTAGATTATACAATGGGCCGAAACATGTTAAAAAAACCGGGGATAACCCAAAAATCTCAGAGTGATTTAAAATTTCCTTTGAGCACCACGCCCCGGGAAAAACGGGTTTTGGACACATCTGGAAATTGGACAATTTCCAAGGGGATGTATAAAACCCTGGGAAAAAATTTTGGGCCCAAAAAAGTGGTAAAAATTTTCTGAATTGAAGGGATATCCCCCCTTGCGAAATCGGGGGTTTTAAAACTGTAAAAACCAAAAACTACATCATAAACTTTGTGTATTGCAACCCACAGCAAAAAAAGGGCTTCTGCCTGAATTTTTTACAACTTGGGGGTGAGAAATGATCCCCAGCATCATGTATGGACATTCGGGTTTATTTTGCTTCCCATGGTCTGAAAATCTGAATCTTCTTGCCCCCCTTTAAGGTTGTGCCCCCGACAAAATACGAAATATAGATCTTGTCTTTCCTGAACAAAGGGGAACACTTTTCGGGGTTTTGAAAAAAAATTTCCCGGAAGGAAAGCTGTTTTCTCCGTTGCCCAGGGTTGGGCCCCAAAAAAATTCTCGGGGAGATAAAAATTTTTCAATCTCACCAGTTATTCTAGATCTTCCATGCTTGCAGATCCCCAAAAGGGGGCCTTTAAAATTTTGCATGGGTTTTTATTTCTGTTTCCCAAATGTTTTTTTTTCAGTCGGGCACCCCCCTCCCTGGTGCTTTTTTTTGACTAAACCGCTTTTCTAAGCACCTGTACTATCAAGGTGCCTCCCCCATTTTTTAAAATGGTAGTGCATTTTAAACTATTCCCCCGAGCACATTTCCCTTGTTGCCATTTCCAGGGTTTTGGCTATTTTGAAACCTCGGGGATTTTTCTTATTTTGTTATTTTTTTTTCCCCAGCACCAAAAACCCCCGGGCTCCCTTTCCCTTTCCCTCCAAACAGCACCAGAAACCGGGGGTGACAGACCATCGGGGCCCACCTGTTTTATTTTCCCAACTTATATAAGCCTGTCAGGTTTCTAAAAAAAGGCAGTTTTGATATTTGTCTTTATAGTACAGTTTAAAAATTTTTTTCCCCTTTAGGTGGCTACCAGTGGGCTTTACCTAAAAACTTTTTTCCCTGTTTAATATTCTTAGTGGGATTTGGGTTTTAATAAAATTTAAATTTTTTTGAAAAATTTTTTTTAAACTGAACATTAATATTGTTTCACTCCAGTATGAGGGTTTTCGGGGTCTTTCTAAAATTATTTTTATTTTAAAATCTTTTGACTTTTGAACACTGATATCTGTTTTTTTTGTTTTTCTCTCTAGTTTGAATTTTCATGTGGGTTACTAAATTTTTATTTTTCAGAAAAATTTTTCAAAAAATTCTGGGCAATGATATGGTTTCTCTCCCCTAAAGGTTTTCAAAGGGTCTTACTAAACTTGATTTTTTTAGAAAACCTTTTTTAAACATTTTTGAAAAACTGTTTTTATTTCTCCCCGGGATGGTTTCTTTTGACATATTAAATATTTTTTTTCAGAAAAGTTTTTTTAGGGCATTCTGGACACTGAAATGGGGTTTTTTTTCCGTATGATTTTTTTATATGTCTTCCTAAACTTGATTTTTTTAGAAAACTTTTTTAGACATTCTGGACAGCGAAATGGTCTTTTCTCCCGTATGGGGTTTTTTATGTGTCCTTTTTCTAAACATGATTTATCCCGGGAAAGGTTTTTTTAACATTCTGAAAAATGAAATGATTTCTCTCCAGTTTGAATTCTTATGGACTTTTTTAAAATAAATTTTTGATTAAACCTTTTTGGACCTTTGAAACTGAAATGGTTTCTTCCAGTATGAAATTTTTAAATGTCTTTTTTAAAAAATTTTTTTTTAGAAAAAACCCTTTTGGGGCATTCTGAAAACGATTTTGGTTCTCCCAGTTTGAGTTCTCAGGGGGACTTTTAAAATTGATTTTAGATAAAAGGTTTTCCCCAAAAAATTCAAAACACTCCCAAATGGTTTCTCTCCAGGATGCGTTTTTCCCTGGGACTTTTTAAAGTTGATTTTTTAGGAAAATTTCTTTAAACACCAGAACACCCAAGTGTTTTAACCTTTAAAAAAATTGGTCAGTGATTTCACACTGAGGTTGTTGCGAGGAAAAATCCCGTTTTGGAAACGAGTGGAAAAGTTGATCTGTTGGGCACCTTTCAAGAAAAACTGTACTTGGTGCTTCAACCCATTGTTTTTCAGGTATATTAGACATACTGACAATAATATTTCACTTTTTAAACGCTTATCTAGAGATCTTTTAGAAAAATTTTAAATTTCAATGAAAACTAATATTTCTGTAATATTCTATTATTTTATTTTTATATAATATATATATATATATAATTTTTATAAAATATATTTATATATTATATATTTAAAAAAAGCACTAAACCTTAAGGGGATATAGTTCTGAGGTAGGGAAGGGTTTTCCTAGCAGATGTTTTAGTGTTTTTTGGGGGGGGAACAAAAAAATTAACCTTATGGGCACTCTTGTTGGCACTATTTAAAGGTTTTAATTTTCCAAAAAAGCTGTTATAGTGTTGTCACCCTTTTTATTACACTGTTTGTTACTGTCACAATTTTTTTACACTGTTTGAGTGTTGCCCTTGTTTAAAAACTGAGTTGTTTTGTAAAATGAATAAAAGACTATGTTAGTCCTGTAAAATATTTGTTAGTCCCCGTAAGTTTAAAATTGTCCTGTAAATATTTTCACTTTCATTATTTACAGAGCTTACACAAAATTTTTTTCATTGACAAATTTACACTACAAATACCAAAACTCGGGGGGTCAGGATGACCTTAAATATTGGGCCTACAAGTGCCAGGGCAATTTGGGGTCAGAATACCTGTGTATTGGGCACTACAATGCCCGACCTGGGTTTTTCAGGATAACCTGCATTTTCTGACACTAAAAGTACCAGCCCTGGTGTCAGGTGACCTGTAGTATTGGACCTTTCAAGTGGCCGACTTGGTTTTCCCGGATGACCTTTTGTATTTACACTACAAGTGCCGGGCTCCGGGGTCCCGGGGAAAAACCCGCATTACTGACATACAAATACCAACCCTGGGTCAGGAAGACCCGGGAGGATTGACCCCTACAAGTGCCCCGGGAAAATGGTGTCAGAAACCCCGTGGTTTTTGACCCCCTCCAAGGCCAACTCTGGGGTCATGTTACCTGCAGTATTGGGCCCCTGCAAATATCGCCTTTGTACCCGGATGACCTCAAAAAAAATTAAAAATTTTTCTTTATCTTCTTATTATTATTATTATTATTTTTTTATTATTTTATTATTTTTATTTTTTTAGTAATACAGTATTCAGTAATGTGTGACACAAGTATAGGTTTGAGATCCAAAATAAGGCCCGAGGGAAAATATCAATAATAGGAAAATTTTAGTATAGTCAAAAGTTTAAAACATCCTTTTAAAAAAAGTGAAATTTCTCAACAAAAAAACCTGCCCAAAATTTTTGCCCCAAAAATTTAAATTTCGGGTTTTTTTGACTAAACAAACTTAACTACTTTGCCCCCCAAAAATTTTAACCCTTTTAAAATTTTTTGTCCTTAAATCCCCCTTCAGGGTTTTTTTTTAAAAAAAAAAAAACTTATTGAAAATTGGGGAAAAATCTTTTTGTGGGAATGAACCTCGAAAATTTTAAACCACAAAAAAACCTTAATTTCAAAATTGGCCAAAATTTTCCCCCCCGATCCTTTTTAAACCAATTTTCCCGGGCCGAAAAATTTAAAAAATTTTTTGCCCCGGAAAAAAGGCTAAAATTTTCAAGAAAACACTTTCGTGAAACCCTTTTTCCTTTAAAAAGGTTAAAAACCCAAAAGGAACGAAATTTTTCATGGGAAAAACTTAAAAAACCCACCGTCCAAAAAAATTAAATTTTTTTAAAATTTTCATTGGGGGGAAATTTTTCCCCAAGAGGGGGGCCAAAAAAAAATTTTAAACCAATTTATTTAACCCCCCGCTTCCAGAAGGGGCTTTCATAAATTTTTTCCTTTAAAAACCCCTTTTTTCAGAGTGAAGGGCAAAAAATTCCCCCTTTGGGAATCCCCCCTTTTCCTGAACCCTTTATAAAATGGGTTTTTTCTAAAACTAAAAGAACGTTAAAGGAAATTAAAACCCTTTGTTTCCTTCATCCTAAAAAAAATTTTTTAATCCCCGGGGATTCCCCCCCCTCCCAAAAAAAACCCCCTTTTTTCCCCCTTCCAAACCCCCACCCCCCCGTTTTTCCAAAAGGGGGGCCTTTTAACTACGGTTTTTTTAAAAATGCCAACCCCTTAACAAACCCCTCCCCCCTTGGGGTTGGGGGGCAAAAATTTTTAATTCCCCCCCCCTCCAAATTCCAAATGGCCTCCTTTTCCCCTTTCCCCCTTCCCCTAAAGTTCTTTGCTCAAAACTCCCCAAAAGCCCCTAAATATTAAAAACCTTTTTTTCCCCCTTACTCCTTTAAACAAACTCACCCTTTTCCTCCTGGAAAAATTTTCCGCCCCCAACACAAAACCCCTTTTCCCCTCTCCCAACCTTTTTTTCCCCACCGACCCCCACCCCCCCTTCCTTTCCCCTCCAAAATAATCTTTAAATTTATTCCCTCCCTCCAAAATTTTCCCTAACATTTCCAACTTTTACCTAACATTTTTTTCCTTCCCCCCCCTGGACAAATTTTTTTCCCGCACCCCTCCTAATTTCCCAAAAAATTTAAATTTTTCTTAAATTCCGACCCCACACATGGGGCCCTTCAACCCCCTTTTTTAATTTTTTACTTTTCCCCCAGCCTTTTTCCGCCCCCGCCATTTACCCCCCCTTCAAACCCCCCTTTTAAAAATTTTTAAAAAACCTAAAAACTTCATTTTTAAACCTCCCCTTTTCTGGGGAAAAAAAATTCCCCCTTTTCCACAACTCCGAAGTCACCATCCCTTTTTCCCCCCAAAAAAAATTATTCACCCCCTTTCATAAACCCTACCTCCAACCCTCACCCAAATCGGAATCATTTCCCCCCCCATTACCCCCTTTTTCCCTTTTCCCAAACTAAAAACCAAAATCTTTCCTTACCCAAATCTTTATTTATATTTTCCCCAAACCTGGGACCCAATTCCGTTTAAAACCCCCTTTGTTTCTTCCCTTTCTCCCCCCCTTTTTACCTCCCGAATCTTTTCAAAATCCTCCCCAACACATACCCGAAAGGCAGCTTAAATCCCCAAATTTTTTGATTTTTTATCCCCTTTTTAACTTCCCAAAGCCTCTGCCAAACCCCCGGATTTTCCCTCTTCAAACCCCTTTATAAAAAAATTAAAAAAAACCCCTAAAAACAATCCCCAACCTCTTTTAAAAATTTCCCTTTTTTCCACAAATCCCGCCCTTACCCCCTTTCCTTTAAAAACCTTATGCCCTTTTAGAACCCCCCACACTACAAATTGGGGCCTTCCCCCAAAAAATTTTTTTCCCGCCCCATCCAAAAACGCTTCCCTTTTCCAAAACCAAATTTAAAAAATTTCCCCAGCCTTACCTAAAAAATTTTCCAATATTTTTCCAATTTAAAACCCCTTCCAAAACCCCCACCTTTTTTCCTAAAAACCCCCTTGTTAAAACTCATCCCTTTTTTATTTTTCCTTTACCTTTTTAAGTTTTTCAAAATAAAAACTCACCAAAAATTTAACCCAGGAAAAACTGCAAATTAAATCCCACAATTTTTTAATTCTTAAATGGTTCCTTCTGCATCCAACCTACTGTGGGAATATACAGTTGCCTCCAAGTACCACATTAGTCTCCTGTTAAACACAGGTTCCATTAATATGCAGATGGAACTAGTAAGACGTATGAGTCTATAATGTGAATGATTGCAGCCCAACATACCTGGTTATTGTTAAGAGACCTTAACTGGCCTTCACTGTATGAGATAATAATAGTTCTACTCTTGAGTGTAAATGTTGGAACATGATGGAGGCAGTGGTTGAGGGGGATTCCCTTTCCAAACAGTAATAAGTCCTCCCTCATTCCTCCTCCCTACCTTCCAGATGCCAACAGTAGGTCTTTGGACGAAGACCTACTTCGACGAGTGGATGATACCAGTATGATCCCGCCTCTTCATGCTTCGCCTCACCTGACTACAGTATATAAGCCACGTCTACAGCCCTATGCTGTACATTCTACAAGATTGATGGACTGAACTCATCGACTCCAGACTGAGGGACTGATTACCTCAAACTCCTCCTCTCCTTACGCCTTTCTACTTTGTATTGGACTGATGAAGCCACTGTGTGGCGAAACGTTTCCTGAATAAAGATTCCCATATGTTGCATAAGTGTCTCAATCTTCAACTTGTCGGTTTTTCAAACCATTCATCACATAAGTAAATGTGATTTTAAATGTTTATTTATCTATTTCATTACTCATTTAAGTAGTGTATGTATTTATAATTGCTTTGTGTATGTAAAACTATAATTATTCTTTAAAAAATGTATTTTTTGTGAATATTTTTTTGGGATCTGGAATGGATTAATTGGATTTACATTATTTCTTATGGGAAATATTGCTTTGACTTTCGGCCGTTTTGAGTTTCAGCCGAGCTTCTGGAACGGATTACGGCCGAAACTCAAGGTACCACTGTACTTGCTCCCATCCTGTTCCTCATCCTCATATCTGACATAGACAGGGATGTAAGCCACAGCACCGTGTCTTCCTTCGCAGATAACATCTGAATTTGAATGACAGTGTCCTCTGTTGAAGATAATGCAAGACTCCAGGCAGACATCAACCAAATCTTTAAATGGGCTGTAGAAAACACTATGAAGATCAATGATGAGAAATTTCAATTACTCTAATGTGGAAAACGTGAGGAAATTAAAACTGTATAAGGGTATAAAACAAACTCCAACAACATAATAGAGTGAAAAACTAACGTAAAAGGCCTGGGAATGATAATGTCAGAGGATCTCACCTTCAAAGACCACAACACTGTATCAATCGCATCTGCTAGAAAAATGACAGGATGCATAATGAGATCCTTCAGAACTAAGGATGCCAAGCCCATGATGACACTCTTCAGGTTGCTTGTTCTATTTAGGTTGGAATATTGCTGTGCACTAACACCACCTTTCAAGGCTGGTGAAATTGCTGATCTAGAAAATGTACAGAGAACCTTCACGGCACACATACTGCGATAAAACACCTCAATTACTGGGAATGCTTAAAATTCCTCAACCTGTACTCCCTAGAATGCAGGCAGAAGAGATACATGATTATATACACTTGGAAAATCCTAGAGGAAATAGTACCAAACTTGCATACAAAAATCACTCCTTATGAAAGCAAAAGACTTGGCACACATAAGGGGGATTACCAACAGACCCCTGGCAGTCTTCAAGCTGGCACTGGACAAGCACCTAAAGTCAGTTCCGGATCAGCCGGGCTGTGGCTCGTATGTTGGTTTGCGTGCAGCCAGCAGCAACAGCCTGGTTGATCAGGCTCTGATCCACCAGGAGGCCTGGTCTCAGACCGGGCCGCGGGGGCGTTGACCCCCGGAACTCTCTCCAGGTAAACTCCAGGTAACTCCAGACGATGCAACATCCCACCAGTGAAAAGCAGGGGCACCACTAGCATGATAAGAGACAACACAATAAGTGCCAGGGGCCCAAGACTGTTCAACTGCCTCCTAGCATACATAAGGAGGATTACCAATAGACCCCTGGCTGTCTTCAAGCTGGCACTGGACAAGCACCTAAAGTCAGGACCTGACCAGCTGGGCTGTAGTTTATACGCCGGGTTGCGTGCAGCCAACAGTAACAGCCTGGTTCATCTGGCCCTGATCCACCATGAGGCCTGGTCACAGACTGGGTTGCAGGGGTGTTGACCCCCAAAACCCCCTCTAGATATACAATAGGTAATTACCTTATTTCCATACCTTATTCTATAGTAACTGATTTTCACATAGCTAAGTTACCTACCTATTTTAAGATACATATAAATAATAAATTATTACAAGGATCACACTGGAAAGAAGTCACTTTGTCTGGCTTTCTTAGGTTATTCTGGTGGATAATCTACACATATGATGCTATGTATGATAATGAAGCTGTAATAAAACAAGTTAACATACAATATTTACCTCTTGTTAAACAAAACTAAATATATAGGCCTGTGAAGGTCTAAATTGTCAGGTGGGATATATACAACAAAATAATAATATAATAGGTAAAATAAGGCCAACACACCGACACCTGCAAGAAAAAATTAACAAAAACTAGAGAATGACATCTGTATATTTTGTTAAACAAAATCATAAAAATAGGCCTATGAAGGCCTAAACAGACCCCCAGGGACACTATATACCACAAAATTATATTATAATAGACAAATTAAGTTACACAGCAGTACCTGTAAGATATATTAGTGAAATATACAAGACGAAATTTTTATCTTTGGTTAAAGAAAAGTTATGATCTAGGCCTATGAGAACCTAAATCACTTATAAGACAGTCAATAATAACTCAAAATACAAGTATATAATACATAATAAGTGAGGACCTGGGAGAAATATATTAGTGTAAGATACACGAGGAGTGAAGGTTAATATTTACCATCAATAAAAGTACAAAAGTTAGGTCTATGAGATCATAAATAACTCACATCATTCTCAACCTCAATATTTCTCACCTTATCACTCATCTTGGAGGATCTTGCTGCCTACAACAACATAATTACTCATAAATCTTCCTGGAGAAAACATTTGTTGTTGTTGTTGTTGTGGTTTATAGAGCCACTAACAACGTGCGCCGTATCGAACCCTGTCTTCCAGTGTCCGGAAATGAAACCTCGACCAAGGTGGAATAAGTTAGTTCATCCAGTTACAAGTTTCACATAAATACATTTACATAAATTATCATACATAGCAGCATATATATATATTATCCTCCAGGATAGCCCCCAAAAAGTCATTCAAAGTAACTTATTTCCATTGGGGTCCTTGTAATAATTCTTGTTAAAACCTTAAAGTTATAACAGGTAAGTAATTTAACTATGTGAAAAGCGGTTACAATAAAAGGATATATACTAGGGATAAGGTAAATTCAGTTATGTACATCATTCTCCTCTCCTTCTGTAGCTACATTCATTAGGTACCTCTTGGATCTCTTCTTGAACTGGTTCATGTTATGACTGGCTTTGACATGTGCAGGTAGTTTGTTCCACTCCTTTATTACTGTCAATAAAATGTTCTTGAAGCCTGCCACACCAAGATCACCTAAAGTGCTTACTGTGATCCACAATGTCAATAAGTACTTGGATCCTAAATTCCTGTTGTCAGATCAAGTTGCAAACCCTCGTCGACTTCCAAATGATCTAATATTGGCTGAGTGGATTGGCCAAGGGACTCCACCATCATATATCTACTCTCGTGCAGCGCTTAACAGGAGTTACAAAATAGTCTTGTACAAACCACCTCACCGTAGATGCTATAAGTGTCAGCGCTGGGGTCACATTGCTTGGAAATGCCCAGCCAAGTCACACTGGTGTGCAGTGTGTGCCAAGGCCCATCCTTCTCACCAGTGCTATGATATGATCAAGAAACACCAGACCGTTGCGTTACAATGTATCAATTGTAAGACTCCAGGAGTCACAGCTGCTCATGCTGACTGCAGAGTGAAAGCTGCCCACATCGCCAGCCGCAGGGCTCCCGCCTCACCCATCACCCCCATGTGCAAGAATGGAATACAATACCGACGAGATGAAATTGAGACACATGTGCAACATGTTGCACATGTTTCAATTTCATCTTGTCGGTATTGTATACCATTCTTGCACAACCTGTCAGACACTGCAACATCATGGAATCTTGATTCTGAGGACATGTACATAACCTTCACGACTACGACAACTGCTACTACAACTAACCCATCTCTTTGGGTAGGACCTACTTCCACTGGGGAATCCCGCCTACCAGTGACTATGCCCTCGTCTGCTACCCGTCCCATTTCCACCTGACGTTACTATATAAGCGTCAGGCACCTTGCTTCTGCTTCAGAATCTCCACGACTATGGTGCTCTTCGCACCTACTCCAAGGTTGAGGGACTGATTACCTCATCTTCTGTACATAGTTCTCCTGTCTTCAAGTTATGTCCTGGAATTTGTATTGATGAAGCCACTGGATGGCGAAACGTCTACAATAAAGATACCCAGATGTTGCACATGTGTCTCAATTTCATCACCCCCCATGATGAGGCCGTAGGCCTACCAGATACTTCATGTCTGAATACTGACCCATGCCTGATTTCAGACAATGTGGTTGAGCGAGTCACTCTGGGAGTACATCAACAGAGTACGATCACGTCTGCTATCGACACAAGTGATGTTGTTGGTGTTGACACCACCTGTCTGGCTGAGTCAGCTGTCAGTCAGCCACCTGGCTCAGCTGACCGGGACTTCATACCTCCAGATGAAGCTAGTCTTGCTGGGGTGGTACACAACATGAAGCTGCGCATAACAGTACTGGAGAAGCAACAATGGTGACTGAAACAACTTGAGCACCACAAGGAAAAACTTAGAGGTTGCAAATGAGTACATCAACCCACAGATTGTCAGCCATTATGAAAATGATTGTGGTGATGAGCAAACTGATGATTGCAGTGGTGCTAATAATTACGATAATGATGAATCTGATAGTGGTGTTTACAATCACAGTGAAGATGATAAGGGCAGTGAAGACCATCATGACAGTCAAATTGATGAGTGTAATGTATTTGTAGATGAATGGTTCAGAGAACCGACATGTTGATAAATTAGACACATGTGCAACTCTTGGGTATCTTTATTGAGGAAACGTTTCGCCACACAGTGGCTTCATCAGTCCATACGTAGGAGAAACTTGAAGAACAGGAGTTAGTTAGTTTAATATGTTTATTATGCACCCCATACCCATCCTGTGGGCGGTAGTCAAAAGATTACAGAGGTACATAATGGGTCCAGGGACTGGGCCTCAAAGTTTTGATAGCTGAGCAAGTTACAGAGGCAATGAATTCACAATTTACAAAGGTAATGAACTCACAATTTACAAAGGTAATGAACTCCAGGTAGGTCTAGTCACAATCATTACAAGTTACAAAGGTATTTACAGATTACAGAGGTACACAATGGGTCCAGGGACCGGGCTCCAAAGTTTTGATGGCTGAACTAGGTACAAGGTAATGAACTCACAAGTTACAAAGGTAATGAACTCACAAGTTACAAAGGTAATGAATACTGTAAGAATGGTTACTTACGTTTATACATGGCTGCAATCATGAACAAATTTTAGAGTAATGAGCAATTCACACTTCCACACCCGGTCACAACTGTAGTGAGTTATTGGTGCAAATGTTGATTGCTGAGTCTCTCTCTCTCTCTCACACACACACACACACACACACACACACACATACAAATTCATACACACACACACATAAAACACACACACACACACACACACACAAAACTCATACACACACGCACACACACTCATACTCACACACACTCATACACACACTCACACTCATACACACACACACTCATACTCACACACACACACACACACACACACACACACACACACACACACACACACACACACACACACACATGCACACATGTGGTAATGCTTTATTTACAGCTAGCAAAGTCAGGGTATTTCTCCAGAATGGTCTGTAATATACCACTGTGGATAAAATACTTAGCCATTTCTTGAACACTTCTGAGTGAGTTGTTTCTAAATTCATTAATTTTATCGCACTCCAGTACATAATGACGCAGGGTGTGACAATAATCCATCTGGCAAAGTTTACATTTCGTTTGGTCTACATCTGGTGGTGGTGATTTAACCTGCCAAAGATACTTGTAACCCAGCCGGAGCCGGGCGGTAGTGACATCCAAGAGTCTGCTTATTTTGTTGGATGCACCATAGACATGTGGCTCCTCCTGCATGATAGAATGATGATAGATGGACTCACTGGTGTCAATCTCCCTGAGCCTTAAGTCCATAAAATTCAGCTGAAGTTCTTTTCGTATTATTGTTCTCAAACTACTACCTGACAAGCCAAAATTGTAATCTACTCCCTCTTTGAAAGCATACAGCTTAGCCAATTTATCAGTTCTATCATGCATCTGAAGACCAATGTGAGATGGAATCCACAGCATGTGCACTCTGACTCCACTGTCCACAATCCTACCATACCTGTGTCTGGCTTCTGACACAAGCATGCCACAATTTATGCTTAATGAGTTGAGAGCATTTATGGATGACAGAGAATCAGTTACAATTAAACTGTCAATCTTTGATACATAGATGCATTTCAGTGCAAGGAGTATGGCAAACAGTTCTGTCTGAAGGGTAGAGGCCCAATTATTGATGCGTGCTCCAATTTCTTTAAGAGAGCCATCACTCTGTACGACAACAGCAGCACTACCAGCTGCACCAGTGGATTGGTGAACAGAACCATCAACGTAAATAATTTGCGAGAGTGTGTGCTGTGTGACTAAGTTATCAATACAGCTTAAGGCCTCATGTTTGGCTTCAAGGCGAAGTTTTGGTTGTGATTTAAGAAGTAGTTTGGGGGGAAATGGAGGAACAGGAGGAGAATGAGGTAATCAGTCCCTCAACCTTGAGTCGAGTCGAGTCGATTGATGGACTGAACACATCGACTCAAGGTTGAGGGACTGATTACCTCATTCTCCTCCTGTTCTTCAAGTTTCTCCTACGTATGGACTGATGAAGCCACTGTGTGGCGAAACGTTTCCTCAATAAAGATACCCAAGAGTTGCACATGTGTAATGTATTGATAGATACTGAGGTTGTTGATAATGGTGTGCGTATCACTGGTCATAATGATGAGGGAAGTGGTACATGTGATGATAGTGATGAGTGCAATAAAAGGGGATTATTATTAATATTATAATCAAGGGGGAAGCGCTAAACCCGGAGGATTATACAGCGCCCGGGGGGGGGGGGATGTGGAAGGCAATCAGGCTTAATTCGGGGAACTGGAGCACAGTTCCAATTCCCTAAATCAAGAGCCCCTCACCAACATCAAGGAACCTTCCATGAGGGGAGTGTGAGGGATGGTGTCACCTTCCATACATTCACAGACCAAGAACGTCGTGACCTCTGTATACAAAGACTCCCAAGAGGTCTCCATAGTGGAAGTGCACTTAAGAGACTCATGGATAAGGATAATACTGATGATATTGATATTGATTATGTCTGTTTGCTATTTAGTAAGTTTTTTCCATTTTGCTGAGAAATTGAATTCTATCCCTGGACTTTTATAATGGAACCAAACTCGTATAAACTATCCATTTTAAGTTGGAATATTGCGTCATCATAAAGTAACTACTGAATCCATTGATGATGTGTGTGTACAAGAGTGCAGAGTCCCAGAAAAATCCCAACCCCCTAAATTGCCATCATTTGTTGCATATAACCTCAAATCTACTAACTTATGTTATATATATTAAAAAATCACTTCCCCATCAACTTCTTGCACATAAGAAAACAGAGGCTACAGCATCACGGTGTTAGGATTTATATAGGGAACTCAGCTCTCAACATATTTAACTTGCACGCTCCTGCTGATAAGTTTAATTACTTGGAGCTCCCAACTTGTGCTCAGTGTGAACCTATTCTTATTATTGGTGATTATAATGCAAGACACAAAAGCATTGAAAACTCACAGTTTGGTAATCGTAATTGTAATAAACTGTTGTCACTCTTAAACAGTCATGATAATGTGCAAATTGTAAGTGACCTTGAACCCACACATATCTATGGAGGCGTCCTTGATCTGTCTTGGCTTCAACATTACTTCTGCCAGCTGTGAGTCTTCCATGGAAATAAATGGTATAAAAATACCGACACAATGGAAATATAAACACAAATGCAGTATAATGTGATCCTTTATTGACAACGTTTCACCCACACAGTGGGCTTTTTCAAGTCACACACGGATCCGTGTGTGACTGAAAAAGCCCACTGTGTGGGTGAAACGTTGTCAATAAAGGAACATTATACTGCATTTGTGTTTGTATTCCATTGTGAGTCTTCCATTGTAACAGATATATCATCAGATCATTTCCCACGGCTAACCTCACTAGATAGGGTAATACTGCCCTTCCTGGGGATTTTTCAAACGGAAACGTTTTATTGCCCCCTATCAGCATGACAAAATTTTGTTGCACAGGCTGGGGTATAATTCCTATAATGTTCATCTGTGGGAGACTTTTAACAATGACCTTGGGCAGATTCAAACTCTAGAGCCGCCTTGAAACCTCCTACTACTCAAAACCCAATGTTTTCCATAAAAACATAAGTCTTTTAAAAAAAAACATATTAAAAATGTTTCTAAACTCGAACATTGAAATGTACTGCTCGAGACTAGCCAGCCTATAAAAAACCATCGTCCCCCCAAAATACTGAGCCTCTAAGACAGCTTTTGCTGTGCCAGAGAGCGAGACAAGCTGCAGCAAACAACTGGGAAAAATTTGTCAAGGGTTTTAAAGCCACACCCCATTTACCCGGGGCATGGAGGACTAAACAGAATTAAGGGAAACAAAAAGGTCAATCGCGCACCCTCACCCCCTTACATAGGGCAAATGAGTTAGCCAGTGGGGGCTACATTATATGACAATTTTTCCCAGTCCCACACAGGCAAATTAATGAAAAAATATGATAAAGGGAGAGACTAATTTTTTTATGCTCAACAAGGAAGAGATAACTTCCTTTCACTAACTTGAACTTAAAAGAGCACAACAAGGTTAGCTCCACGTCCCTGGGGAGGATGGTTTAAACCACAACTACTCAGAGTGCTGTGTCGAGTCCAGGTAATCCTTTATTTAAATTATTACCGAGTTATGTCACGGGGAGCTCCCAAAATCATGGCCCAACAGCCTCATTACCCTTCCGAGCCCAATCAGCAAAACCATTTTGCCCAATATCCCTTATAGCTGCTTGTGTAAAACTTAAAAAAGGATGATTTTAGTCGCCATGTACAGAAAAGAATTTTTTTTTTCCCCCCCCATGCATGGTTTCATGCGGGAAGGAGTGTTATCATTGCTTTTACCACCTTTCTTCTCTGCCACTGACACCAACACTCCCTTCCTTGACCTTAAATCTGCTTTAAATGTACCCACCCCCGACATGAAACATTAGTGAACTAGCCAAAATGGAGTTGGAGGAGGGCTTCTCCGCGGTTTAAAAGGCTACCTGTCCAACAAAGTCGTCTGGTTGTTTCCAAGGACATTTATTATTTTTATAATCAAAAAGAAGCGCTAAGCCCAAGGGCAAAACAGCGCTGCAGGGGGGGAAGGAAAGAAGGGAATTGGATGGCAAAAGGGGGGGGGGGATGATCACAGGTTACAGAAAACAGCGGGCGGGGGATATACGGGGGTAGGGGGAAAAGAATCAAAAAAAAGGGTTTGAAAGTACAAATTTGTGAAGTAAGCAGTCGTTGTCAAAAAGTCAATGAGAATCCGGATGAAAGGGGGTCCACAGCGAAAAGGGGAAAGGGTAAAGAGAGAGCAGGGGGCGAAAAACGACGACGGGGAAATTCTGCGTGCTCTTTGAAAAAGTGGGCAGTCCAACGAATGGGGCTGACTGTAAGGGTTTGGAAAATTCTCACAGAGGGGAGCAAGACCCTCTCCATGGATATCCATGAGTAAGACAGTAGGCCAATCGAGACGGGGAGATTGTTCCCAACCCGACACGGGTGAAAAGAAACGGCCAGAAACCTATCCCGGTTTAATAACTGAAGTTTGTTGCCGAGCAAAGTAGACCAACTTTTTCCCAAGGGGTTAAAGGTGGAAATATTACAGCAAATAGTCCGTACAGGAATACCTCTAAAGAAATGGTAGGTCTGTACTGGACCGCGCAGCAGTGTCTGCCTTTTCATTGCCCTGTACGCAACATGACCAGGGACCCAACAAAAAACAAATTTTTAGTTAGTAAAGATGGGGCGTACCCCAATTTGGGATCGGGGGACAAGGGGGTGAGGTTTTCAAATTTTTTATACCGTAAAGCACTAAGGGAGTCTGAGACAACCACAATGATGACACAGGATAATGCAATACGGATAAGGTGTAAGGAGGCATAAATTTCAGCAGAAAAATACTGCAAGAAAGAAATGCCTTGTACGACGCTGCCCGGAAACACTGCTCGAATCCTACGCCGTCGAAGATTAGGCCACTTGTACCAGAAGGCATGAGAATGAGAGTGAAAGTGGTCAAAAAAAAAGAGAGCGGGAAGCGACCAGAAGTTGGCTTTCGACAAGGGAGGAGAAAGAACAGACTCAAACGCGGAACTTCCGGGGGGTGGGGAAAAGTAATGCAAAATTTAAACTAAAAGGGGGATTGAAAGAAGAAAAGAGCGAAGAAGGCAAGGGGGGGGGACGGGTAACAGGGGCGGCGAACAAATAAAGAATGTCTACTAATACGTGACCATTCAAAAAAAGGGAAGGATTGCGAGTCAGAGAGCGAAAAGTAGCGCAGGCAATGGGAAACCGGGCGATCGGATAAGGATGGAACGTTCGCTTCTGCTAGGGGCTTTCGACGGGGGAGAGCGAAAACACCAAGGCATAAAAACCGGGTATGAAGGGGGTTAGGCTAGGAGAGTAGCAGGAGAGCCGCGAATAATCTGGTACCATAATCAAGTTTCGATAAAATAAGGGGGAAAGTGGGTGAAGGAGGGTTCGAGATCACCCCCCCACGAAAGAGAGAAAGGGGTTTTTTAAGAAGGTTTTCACCCGGCTGTGACAATTCCCTTCAGGAGGTAATGTGAGGTTTCCAGGTAACCTACGATAAAAGAGGACCCCCAAAAAACTTGACTGATCATTTTCAGGATACGGACCCATAGAGGACAAGGATGAAAGAGACAGAGCGTTAGTGAAAGTATTTGGTGGGTTTAGTGCTGGAAAATTTAAACCCATTGGGTGGCCCTTTGGGAAAAAACACGGTCGCTGCATGCGGAGAGAATCTGAAAGGAGGTGAAGTCAGGGGCCTGCCCCGGCAATACGAAGTCACAACATAAGTGATGACCAAAATTGAGGGAAGACTAGGGGCCCAAAATCTTTAAAAGAAAGGGGAAAAAGTTTTTGGCTCAAACACACCCCGGGGGGACACACCTTCACGGGGACAAAGTCCGGGGGGAGCACATTTTTAACCCAACACGAAATGCCTGTCATTAAAAAGTTTTTAAGGGAAGGATGGTAGATTGCCCAAAGGCCTAAGGAGGGGGCGGGGCTAAAAATTTACCCCAAGTTGGTCAATGTTTCTCAAGTCAAAAAATATGGAAATAACTGAGTGGTTATTCGCAAAGGCATTACGAACATACGTATCCAAGGCGAAGGGGCTTGGTAGAAGTCCCTTAAAACCCATTTTGACAGTGGAGAGATGTTGTGTGTCTTAAATACCACACAAACGCATTTACTAACGCCCCATTACTTTGCAAACTGCACGGGTAGAGCAATGGGACATAGGGGAGGTTTCATGTCCCGTATGCCTGGTTTGGGGAAAAGGGAAACAAGGCGGATTTCCACAGCTGTGGAAGAAACTCCTTGTGACCAAATAAGTTTGTAAAGGCGTAATAGACGAAAGGGGCTGACGTGTAAATGTTGTAGCACAAATATGAAGTTTGGGGCCCAGCGCCGAGATCGAAAAGGGAAAAAAGTTTTGCCCCCAGTTTTTGAATGTAAAAGGGCACTTAACTGTTTTTCCTGAGAGAAAAAAGTAAAAAGGTGCTAACTTTTGGCAGTTTTTGAGGAAAGAAATGAGGGCATAGATGGAGTCCCTGAAAATAGGGACCGATGATTGCCAATTTCATTGGCAAACTAGGGGGTTTGCTAATAAAAACCCCGGGCAACCCGCAGAACAGGACCGGGTCAGGAGAATTTTTACCACTCATTTTCGTACTTTTTTCCAGATTCACTCATAGAAAGCAGGGGTGATGGGGAGACAAATCTCCCAGCAAGGGTTTACGTCACGGATGACAGGCAGCAAATCGCACCTTCTGTTTAAAATAAAGGGAGTCGCTCTTGGTTCTATTTACCGTACTGCCCCAGCAGCGCGTTTTAAAAACGTACGCACGAGCACAAGCGGGACCACCAAGGCACGCATTTCTGAAATCCTCCCAATTTTGGGGGTATAGAATGAGAAGCTGGGGGTGAAAACGGGGACGAGAAGAGGGTAAAACCACGGGGGACGAAAAAGGGAACCCTTTTTAAAAAAAGTCAGGTTTAGTAAGTTCCAATTTGCCCGTTAAATTGCCACGTGGGGTGCGAAGAGGTGGCAAATATGAAGGGGAAGTAAGAATGATGGGAAAATATCACTTTCATGTAAGTCCGGAGAAAAAACCCAAGTAAAGTCTAATGCGGCGGAAGGAAGAGCAAACTAGAGATCTAGCAAGGGGAAGTATGAGTCCGAGGATCAAAAGGGGTGTGGTACCTTTATTTAAAACATGGAGGGGGGGGGGGTGGCAAAAAAAACCCTCTAACTGAATTCCCACGGGAATCACAGTGGACCCTCCCCAGAGGAAAGGGTGGGCATAAAAATCACCAAGAAACAGAAGGGTGGGGGGAAATGACGAAAAAAGGGAAGGCAAAACCGGGAAAGATAATGCCCGAGAAGGAAGAGATAAAAAGAACAGAGCGTATACCCCCCAAGAATGGTAGGGGTGTGTAATGCACGAAGTAGAATAAAAGCGAGGTAGGGAAAATACTGCGGAGAAAAAGGGGCATTTCATTAAAGGTTCCCATCGGGAAAAGGGCTGAAAAAAACAATAAATTAACCGAGATGTGAAAAAAAACAGGGGGTGAAAATTTTGGGTTCCTGTAAGCAAACCCCAACGGGGCAAACGGGGGAGGAAACACTAAACCCAAACCCCGTTTTACCCTAAGGCCGCTATTCCACGTAAAAAGGCCATGATTGGCAATGAAAAGATATTTAAAAAACCGCAGGAAAGGGTCCAGATAAAAGGGTTTAGAAAAGTCCAATGGGGAGGCTTGGAAAATTTCAAGCACAAGGGAAAACGGTGCCTGTGAAAAAAGGAGTTGCGCAGAGGACAGGGGAGAGGAAGGAGCGAAGGGGGATCATGTCCATTGAGGTTTTGGGTCCTTGCAATAATTCAAGATGCTTAAAGTGTTTCGGAAATTTCAAAGATGTCGAAAGGGAGACAATTTTGGGAAGGGTAGGGGGGGATAGTAAAGTTTGGGAACTGAAAATTGGACTGTACCAAGGGGGGGGGGGGGGCGAAAGGGGAGGGAACGGAGAAGCGTGGCAGGGGACAGAAAACGGAACCTGGGAGGGGGCAGAAGAGGAAGAAATTTGGGGAGGGAACGGGGAGGAAGGTAATTACGGGAGGGGGGTGAACCTTGCCTTTAACTGAGCCATGAGAGGGGAAGAACAGGGACAAGACAGGGAGGGAAAAATGAGGGGGTGGGAAGATGGGAAAGGGGTTTTACCGACCTTTTTTTGACTTTTGAAAGTAGAGGGACGATTGGGAAGAGGTGTCGTACGAGGCTCGTCGATACGAGGCTTGAAAGAAAACTCGAAGAAGCGAGATTAGACTGAGGGTAAGTAGGGACGTCTGACCCGGGGACAGAAAAAGGGGTTTAGAACGGGAGTGATTATGGGAAGGAACCACAAGGTGGTGTAGAAGAAGGGATCCCAAAGGGGGGGGACGTTTTGAAACAGGGGAATAAGAAACACGTGGGACTCCCTTGAGGGGGAGATGGAAATCCCAGGGGCATAAGGGGCCCTTTTCTGTCTCTTTGAGGTAACGGTTTTTCCCGCTTTTAAAAATAGCCCTGACAACGGCGAGGTACGGGGGTAGCCTCAACTAAGGCAAGAGGGAGATCGTTTGAAAGACTTTTAAAATGGCTGGCACCAAACGGGATTGGGCGATAGTTTTGAAATTTTTCGCTGGATGGCCCAAACGCCAGAAATTCTCCTGTTTGGTGTAGGATCCCCTTTTCGAACTTGTAACCGATGTCCTGCATATAAACGGGGATGGATTTCGGCTTAAAAAGTTAAACGAGCCCATTGCAGGTACGTCTCCGCCCACGGCGGGAAGAACGTAAGTGTCACCTTGAGGATTGGGAGATCTTGGATTTCCCCAGCGTTCTAGAATGTCGGTGCCACATTCTGGAAATTTTTGAATATGGTATGGGGCAGAATAACGGTTTTTCCACAACAAGAATTGGGGAAAGATGTTTTTCAAGGGTGCAGGAAAAAGTACTATATGGGAAAAAAGAAAGCTCACGAGCCCGGGGGCATTCGTCGGTAATGAGCGCTACCGCTTTAAGAGCATGAAAAGAAATACTTTACCAACATGGCGTAGGAGTGCTTTCCAAACTATGGGGCAGAAAATAGGCAGTAGAGGAAGTTGGGGCGTAAAGGAAAATTTAGCCACTGTCATCTGAAACGAGCGTGGGAAAGGTAGTGAAGGACGTGTCGATCGTTTCTGGAAGAACAAAGGTGAAGGTGGGGAAGTATCATCAAGGAATTTTCGTTGACGTTTAGGCGTGGAAGAGTTTTTCCGACGTGGAACGGGTCGGCGATTTGAAAATTGCCGCACCTAGGGGAGAGGCCGGAAGCATAGTCAGAGGGGAGCGAAGGTCTGATAAACGAAGGAGTCAGTCGAGGCCTCAACCTGAAGCGGGTGAGGAAACAGCACCGGCAATAGGTACAGAGGCATAGGAATTCTGAAATGGTCCAAAGACGGGGGGGGTCAGAACGGGTGCGGTATCAAAAGGGGCCCGGGGGGGACCAGGTTCGGCTAGGGGTGCCAGGTTAGGTTTCTTTTTCTTTTTGTTTTAAAAAAAAAAAAAAAGAAGAAAAGAAAATAAAAATAAAAAAAAAAAAAAAAAAAGGGGGGGCCCCCGGGGGGGATAGTTCCAGGAGAATGAAAGGGCCAAAATCTCCCTCCGCGCCCAAGGGACTCGACCCGCATAGCGCAGATGCACAGGAAAACCCCTGCCATACCCTACCCTTCATGCCCTAAACCAGCAATCGGGATAGCAAACCCCATCTGCGAGCCCCGTGGGCAAAAAAGAGGGGGGCCGGATATCCGCCACAAAGCAACCCCTTTGCCACCACCCCCGGGAAACCGAAAGGTGCTTCCAGAGATACACCCGTCGCCCAAAAAACACCCAAAGTACCCATTTCCCCGGAGAGGGATGGGGACATCCCCAGGCAATCCGATTCCACGGGCAAAAACCTACGCCACCCCGCCCCAAAAAACCCCAACGGAAGGGATGGACCCCGGTGTCCTTTCCCCCACTTTGGAACAGGCGCCTGTGGGAGAAATCACAAGGGTAAAAAAGGGAAAGGGGAAAAAGGGGGGGGTGAGGAGGGGGAGGAGGAATGGAAAAAAAAGGGGGATGGGGAGGAGGGATAGGGGAGGGGAGAATGGGGGGGAATTAGGTTTGGGCTGAAAGGAAGAAGACCCACAGGGCTAATTCCTCAGCCAAAAGGCCTCTTTCCCACGCCAAGGAGCCCCCCTTTAAGGGTGCCATCACGATGAAACTTTTTTTCTTTTATCACTATTATCACGCTAGCGAATAGGTCTTCGCATCACAACTGTCAGACCTGCAGCATCAGGGATCTGTTTCAAAGAATTCTTCAACACTTTTTCAAACCCTTTGGGCAAGACCTACTTCGGACTAGTGGATGGACCCCCTATGACCCGCCTCCACCTGCTTACCGTCACCTCACAAGATAAAAAGCCAGTCTACGGGGCCCTATGCTGTATATTCTACAAGATTGATGGATGAACACATCGACCCCAGGGTTTAGGGATGATTACCTCATTTTCTCCTCTCCTTACGCCTTCCTCTTTGTATTGGGGCTGATGAAGCCCTTTGGCGAAACGTTTTCCGATAAAGATCCCTATGCTGATAAATGTCTCAAACCAACAGCGGTTTTTCAAACCATTCATCCAAAATGTCAACACGCAGCATCGGGATCTTTTACAAAGAATCTTCAAAACTGTTCAACCTTTGGGCAAAAACCTAATTCACAGTGGATGGTACCAAATATGACCCCGCCTCCACCTGCTTCACGTCACCTCACACAGAAAATAACACGCTCGGCCCCAGCGTATATTTTACAAGATTGATGGACTGAACACATCGACTCCCGGTTGGGGACTGATTCCCCTTCTCCTCCTCTCCCTTACCCTTCCCCTTTGTATTGGACTGATGAACCACTGTGTGGCGAAACGTTTCCGAATAAAGATTTCCCCAAAGCGCATAAATGTCTCAATCTTTAAAATGTCGGTTTTTCAAACATTCTCACAACGTCAACACTGAGATCAGGGATCTTTTTACAAAAATTCTTTAACACTTGTTCAACCCTTTGGGCGAAGACCTCTTCGACTAGTGGATGGTACCATATGACCCCGCCTCCCCCTCTTCACGTCACCTCACTACAGTAAATAAGCCACTCAAGGGGCCCATGCTGTTATTTTACAAATTTGAAGGACTGAACACATCGACTCCCGGTTGGGGGGACTGATTTCCTCTTCTCCTCCCTCCTTACCCTTCCCTTGTATTGGACTGAGAAGCCACTGGTGGCGAAACGTTTCCGAATAAAGATTCCCCAAAGCTGCATAATGCTCAAACTTTAAAAGTCGGTTTTTCAAACCATTTATCCAAATGTCGACACTGCAGCAATGGGTCTTGTACAAAGAATCTTCAACACTTGTTCAACCCTTTGGGCAAGACCTACTTCGACTAGTGATGGTACCACTATGACCCGCCCCCCACCCGTTCACGTCACCTCACACATATAAACCACGTCTCGGCCCTATGCTGTAATTCTACAAGATGATGGGTGAACACATCGATCCATTTTGGGACGATTACCCTTTATTCTCCTCCCCCTTACCCTTCCCCTTTGATTGGGCTGATAAGCCCTGTGTGGCAAAAGTTTCCTGAAAAAGATTTCCCCTTGCTGATAAATGTCTCAATCTTTAAAATGTCGGTTTTTCAAACCCTTTTATCACACTTCAGCAAAGCAGTCATGGGTCTTGTTTCAAAGAATTCTTTAACCTTTTTCAACCTTTTGGGCGAAGACCTACTTTGACTAGTGGAAAGGACCACTATGACCCCCCCTCCCCTCTTCACTCACCTCACTACATAATAAGCCACGTTTCGGCCCCGCTGTATATTCTCAAATTTATGGACGAACACACGACTCCAGGGGTTTAGGGATGATTACCTCATTCTCCTCCTCTCCTTTCCCTTCCCTTTTTTTTTGGACGAGAACCCCCGGTGGCAAAATTTCCTGAATAAAAATTTCCCCTATCGCATAAGGTCTCAATCTTTTAACATGTCGGGTTTTTTTAAAAACCCCATCACAACTGTCAGACCTCAGCACATGGGATCTTTTTACAAAGAAACTTCAACACTTTTTTCAAACCCTTTTGGGCGAAGACCTACTTCGAAATGGATGGTACCACATGACCCCGCCCCACCCGTTCACGTCACTCATACGTATATAACCCCGTCTACGGGCCCATGCGTATATTCTAAAGATTAGGACTGAACACATCGACTCCAGGTTTAGGGTGATTACCCCTTCCCTCCTCTCCTTTCGCCTTCCCCTTTGATTGGGCTGATAAACCACTGTGGGCGAAAAGTTTCCGAATAAAAAAATTCCATAGCTGCAAAGTGCCAATCTTCAACATGTCGGTTTTTTTAAACCCCTTTTCACAAAGTCAGACACGCACATCATGGATCTTTACAAAAAATTCTTTAACACTTGTTCAACCTTTGGACGAAGACCCACTTCGCTAGTGGATGGGACCACTATGACCCCGCCCCCCACCGCTCACGTCACCTCATACAGTATATAAGCCCGTCTACGGGCCCTTGCTGTATATTCTACAAGATTGATGGACTGAACAATCACCCCAGGTTGAGGGGGCTGATTACCTCATTCTCTCCCCCTCCTTACGCCTTCCTTTTTTGGACTGATGAAGCCATGTGTGGCGAAACGTTTCCCAAAAAAGATTCCCATATGCTGCATAAATGTCTCAAAACTCAGCTGAACTAGGACAAAGTAAAGAGCTCACAAATTACAAAGGGGAAGAACCCGTAAGGAAATTTACTTACTTACATTTATACATGGGTGCAATCATAAAAATCATGAGTAATCCAATTCAGATTGGAAGAACAGATGTTGGGGGAAACATAATCCGCCATCAAGTGCATTAGTATCATGGATAAAGATGAGCAACGCTCGTCTCTACTTAAAAAACAAGGAGTCTCTCGTGGGTTTTATTGTACCAGTACCTGCCCCCCCCACGCAATGCTTTTAAAATACTGCCGGCACAACAGGAGACACCAAGGCATGCACTTCGAGAATTCCCGCCCCAAAGGGTTTTGGCTATAAAGTGAAGCTGCAGTTAAAAACTAAGGCAAGAAGTGTAAAAATTCATAAAGGAGGACGAGAAGGATCCTCACTAAAAAACGTTTTGAAGCAGTAAAGGCCCCAATTTATCGGTCAATTTCCCAGTGTGGGTACAAGGGGGTGGGAATACGAAAAGTATGGAGATTGAAAAATATCATGTCATCAAGTCCGGAGGACAGACCAGATGGGCTAGTACAATTGAGGAGAGCAAAATGAGAATCAATGCCGAAAGAGAATGGAGACGGAATCAAAAAGGGTGGGAGTACTCGATTTAAAAATGGGGGGGAAGATTTTAAAAAGTTCCCAAATGAATGCCATGGGAGGGCCGGGGGAGAGGCATGGGCATGTCATTTTTTGCCCTTTTTTAAAATCACACGGTTAGGAAACACAGAGACGTTTTAATTACCCAATTTGAGCCATTTTAAAAACAATAATTTAGGTGTCGACTCATGACACAGTTCCGTTTCCACCCCCCGCCACCCCACCACCCTTGTCCCAGCCTTCGGTCACACTGTGAGGAAAGATTCCCTTTCTAGGAGCTAGTGTTTACTATTGTTTTTGGATTGAGTTTTACATCGGGACCCACAACATACTAAGCGTTGCTGAAAAGTGACAAGAAAAGGTTTAATCATTTTAAACAGGATTTTTTCGAAGGGAAAATGAGATATTAGACAAGCTCAAAGTGGCTCATGGTGGGGGGATAAGCGAGGGCCATGGCCTTAATGAAGAACATTCATACAATTTAAAAAAAATGAAGTGAATATACAACTTTTGTAAAACCTAGGGTGTCATTCCCGAAAAAAATACCCGTAGATCACAACAAATAAAACGGAAAACTTTTGCTTGAGTGACGAACAAAAAAACAAAGAAAGGCACCACTTAATTCATCAATTAGAGAAAAGTCCTTACAGTTGTTTAAAGCAGTGTGTGAAAGGAAGGCGCAAAAGAGTATGTTTAGCACAGGGTGGTTCCCCCAAGTTAAATTTTTCCTAAAATTTACTAAAAATTTAAATTTTTCTGGTGAAAGTGCTTCAGCTGATCATCAGCAGCAAGTAATTTTCCCGATGAATTGCAGGAAATTATTTCGAGGATGGCTAAAAAGCCCATCAAGTGCAAGCTGAAGACAAGTGTTTTTTGGAAGAAAATCCCCGCAAGACATATATCAGTCCCCGCAAAAGAAAAGGCACCGAGCTTCAAGACAGCAAAGGACGCTTCACCTTGTCCTTTTTGTAATGCACAGGTGATTCAAATGAAGCCCAGGTTATTTACCGCTCTTAGAATCCTCTGCTTTGAAAGGGGTAGATAAAAACCCTTTCCAAATTTTGGGGGTAAACCCGCAGTATGGATACAGAAAATTTATTGCTGGTTTTAAACACACTTTTTTTCCTGAAGTCAAATTTTACCGCACAAAAAAACCTTGCATTTAAAGGTCTCTTCAAACTTGATAATTCCCCACTCACCACAAACTTTGTGGATGTGACCCCGAGGCAAAAAGTTGTATTTTTACCTCCAAAAACAAATCTTTAATACAACCTCAGGTCAAGGGGTTATTAAGTCCTTCAAGAATACAAAAAAAATTTTATGAAAAAAATAGTTGCATCAAGAACTTTGACCCAAATTGGAGTACCAAGCTTTTGGGAAAAAATTTAAAAATTGCAGATGCCACACATGCTAAAGTAAAATTCAAAAAATGTTTACTGGGAAGGTGATGGGTTTTTAAGATATGAAAATGATGTGAATGAGCTCTTAGATGATGATGATGATGAAGACAGGAGTCCAGAAGAAATGTTCTCAGAGCTCGATGCACAGATACACAGGAGCCAGATAACAGAACGTAAAGAAGAACCTAAAGAAAAACGGTTAACATTGCAGCAGTTACATAAGCAGTTCCAAGTTGCTGCTAAACTAGCAGACTTTTTCACTGCAGAGAACCCTGACAAATCAAAAAGCAGTGCTCTGAAACGGGGTCTAGACCAGCTGATGATGCCTTACCATCAGCTGTATAATGTACTGCAGGGTAAAAAGAACCCAGAGATCCATTACAGAATTTATGCACGCTCTAATACAACCATCAACTTAAGTACCAGAGCCTCTACCATCCACTTCTGCTGACAACCAACAAACATCCACCTCAGTCCAGTAGGGCCTAACCATGCATCTCCACTGTTTTCACAATCCATGACATACACCATTATTATTATAATCAAAAAGAAGCGCTAAGCCACAAGGGCTATACAGCGCTGCAGGGTAGGGAAGGAAGCGAGGGTATTGGATGGCAGAAGGGAGGAGGGATGATCAGTAGGTTACAGAAAACAGCAGGGCAGGGGATAGTATGAGGGTAGAGGGTAGCAAGAGATTGAAGTAGAAAGGGCTGAAGGTATCAGAATTTGTGAAGTAAGTCAGTTGTTGTCAAAAAGTCAATGAGAGAGTCTGGATGAAAGGTGGGTCCATCAGCGAGAAGGGAAGGTAAAGAGAGAGCAGCAGAGCGAAGACGACGACGGAGGTAAATTCTGAGTGCTCGTTGATAAAGTGGGCAGTCCAACAGAATGTGGCTGACTGATAATGGAACTTGGCAATTCTCACAGAGAGGAGCAGGGCACCTCTCCATGAGATATCCATGAGTAAGACGAGTATGGCCAATGCGAAGATGGGAGAGAGTAGTCTCCCAACCTCGACACTGGTGATAAGAAGACAGCCAGTAACCTATACTCGGTTTAATAGATTGAAGTTTGTTGCCGAGCAAAGTAGACCAACGTTGTTGCCAACGGGTGTGAAGTTGGGAAGATATTGCAGCAAAATAGTCCGTAAATGGAATACCTCTACATGAAACTGGTAGGTCATGTACTGCTGACCGAGCAGCAGTGTCTGCCTGTTCATTGCCCTGTACGTCAACATGACCAGGGACCCAACAAAAAACAATATCTTTATGCTTGGTAAAGATGCGGCGTAGCCAAAGTTGGATACGGAGGACTAAGGGGTGAGGTGTATCAAATTTCTGTATAGCCTGTAAAGCACTAAGGGAGTCTGAGACAACCACAAATGATGACACAGGCATAGATGCAATACGGATAAGTGCTGTAAGGATGGCATACAATTCAGCAGTAAAAATACTAGCCGAAGATAGTAAATGCCCTTGTACGACGCTCTCCGGAAACACTGGGCATCACGGCGATCGGATAAGGATGGAACGTTCGCTTCTGCATAGAGGCTCTCGACAGGGGAAGAGCGAAAAGCACCAAGGCATAAACGTAATCCTTGGTGATGAATGGGGTTAAGGCTAGAGAGAGTAGCAGGAGATGCCGCTGAATAGATCTGGTCATCATAATCAAGTTTTGATAAGATAAGGGTGGAATGTAGGCGAAGGAGGGTTCGACGATCAGCTCCCCATGAAAGATGAGCAAGGGTTTTAAGAAGGTTCAGCCGGCTGTGACAAGTTGCCTTCAGAGAGGTAATGTGAGGTTTCCAGGATAACCTACGATCAAAGAGGAGGCCCAGAAACTTGACTGTATCACGTTCAGGGATACGGGAGCCATAGAGGTACAAAGGATGATCGGAGATGACAGAGCGTCTAGTGAAAGTAATTTGGTGGGTTTTAGTGCTGGAAAATTAAACCCACATGTGGTGGCCCAACTGGAAACACGGTCGACTGCATGCTGGAGAGAAACTGTAATAAGGTGACAGTCAGCGCCCTGCACAGGCAATAGCGAAGTCATCAACATAGAGTGATGACCAAATATTTGATGGAAGACTAGAGGCCAAATCATTAATAGCAAGGAGAAAAAGTGTTGTGCTCAGAACACATCCCTGGGGGACACCTTCAGCTTGGATAAAGTCCGGGAGAGCACATTATTAACCCGAACACGGAAATGCCTGTCGGTTAAAAAGTTCTTAAGGAAGGATGGTAGATTGCCTCGAAGGCCTAAGGAGTGGGCTTGGGCTAAAATATATACCTCCAAGTTGTCATATGCCTTCTCAAGGTCAAAAAATATGGCAATAACTGAGTGGTTATTCGCAAAGGCATTACGAACTAGTATCCAAGCATAGTAAGGGGTCTATGGTAGAACGTCCCTTACGAAAGCCATATTGACGAGTGGAGAGACTGTTGTGTGTCTCTAAATACCACACTAAACGTCTATTTACTAGGCGTTCCATCACTTTGCAAACTGCACTGGTAAGAGCAATGGGACGATAGTGGGAGGTTTCATGTCCCGTAGTGCCTGGTTTGTGGAAAGGGAGAACAATGGCGGATTTCCACAGCTGTGGAAGAACTCCTTGTGACCAAATAAGATTGTAAAGGCGTAATAGGACTGCAAGGGCTGACTGATATAAATGTTGTAGCATACGAATATGAATGTCGTCGGGCCCAGCTGCCGATGATCGGCAAGCTGAGAGTGTTGCCCTCAGTTCTTGAAGTGTAAAAGGCACATTATACTGTTTTTACTCTGAGAGAAGAAAATTCAAGGGTGCTAACTCTCTGGCAGACTTTGAGGAAAGAAATGAGGGGCATAGATGGAGTCCCTGAGAAATACAGACCAGATGATTGCCAATTTCATTGGCAACATCTAGTGGGTTTGCTATATCAACACCGGCAACCCACAGAACAGGAGCCGGGTCAGGAGAATATTTGCCACTCAGTTTTCGTACTTTTTTCCAGACTGCACTCATAGAGGAAGTAGAGGTGATGGTGGAGACATAATCTCGCCAGCAAGTGCATTTAGCATCATGGATGACACGGCGAGCGATCGCACGCTTCTGCTTAAAATCAAGAAGTCTCTCTGTGGTTCTATTGTACCGGTACCTGCCCCATGCAGCGCGTTTCAAACGTACTGCACGAGCACAAGCAGGAGACCACCAAGGCACGCATTTCTGAGAATGCCTGCCCGAAGTTTGGGGTAAAGAATGAGAAGCTGCGGTTAAAACGGAGGATGAGAAGAGGTGTAAAAGCTCATCGATGGAGGACGAAGAAGGAACCTCTCTAAAAACAGTTAGGTGTGAGTAAAGGTTCCAATTTGCCTGATCAAATTGCCAGTGTGGGATGCGAAGAGGTGGTGAATATGAAGGGGAAGTAAGAATGATTGGGAAATGATCGCTGTCATGTAAGTCCGGAAGAACAGACCAAGTGAAGTCTAATGCGGCGGAGGAAGAGCAGAATGAGAGATCGATGCAAGAGAGAGTGTGAGTCCGAGGATCAAAATGGGTGTGAGTACCTGTATTTAAAACATGGAGGGGGTGGGTGGCAAGAAAAGCCTCTAACTGAATGCCACGAGAATTACAGTGAGACCCCCCCAGAGGAAATGGTGGGCATTAAAATCACCAAGTAACAGAATCAGTGGTGGTAATGACGAAACAAGAAAGGCAATATCCGGAATAGATAATGCCCGAGAAGGAGAGAGATATAAAGAACAGAGCGTATACCACCTATGCAAGTGGATGCGGGCTGCTGTGTAATGCAGCGAAGTACGAACAAATAGCTGATGGTACGGAATATCAGTGCATAGAAGAAGGGCACTTTCATTAAAGGTCCCATCAGGAAAAGGATCTGAAGAATACAATAAATTATAGCCTGAGATGGGAGAGATAACAGCAGAGTGTAATTTTGGTTCCTGTAAGCAAACACCAACAGGGGAAAACTGGGAGAGTAACATCTGAAGCTCACCCCGATTACCCCTGAGGCCGCGTATATTCCACTGTAAATAGGCCATGACTGGCAATGATAAAGATACCTGAAATCCGCAGGTAAGGGTTCCTACGGACTAGTGGGGTTAGAAAAGTCCACATGCAGAGGCAGTGGAAAACGTTCAAGCAGCGAAGGAACGGTGTGCTGTGAAGAAAGGAGTTGCGCAAATGGTAGGGGGAGGATGAGTAAAGATTGGAACTGTAATGGACTGTACCAAGGTAGGGGGGGGCAAAAGGGTGGAGGGAACTGGAGAAGCATGGAAGGGGACAGAAGAGGCAGAAACCTGGGAGGTGGCAGAAGAGGAAGAAACTTGGGAGGGAACAGAGGAGGAAGGTACAGTACGAGGAGGAGGGTGAACCTCTACACTTGTAACAGAGCCAGTGAGAGGGGGAGAACCGTGTACAGAGACAGGGAAGGGAAAATGAGGAGGTGGAAGACGGGTAGGAGATGTTAACGAACCTTTTTTTGACTTTTGAGAAGTAGAGGGACGACTGGGAGGAGGTGTCATACGAGATCTCGTTGCTACTGAGGTTTGTGAGAGAGAACACGAAGAAGCAAGATCAGACTGAGACGTTGAAGTAGGGACGTCTGAGCCGAGGACAGCAAAAGAATTAGCTACAGGAGTGACTATGGGAGAGGTAACCACAGAGGTGGGTGCAGAAGATGGGATACCAGAAGTGGGGGGACGTTTTGAAACACGGGAATAAGAAACACGAGGTAGTCTCCCTTGGAGGCGGAGATGAGAAACTGCCATGGCATAAGGGAGACCTGCCTCTTTGAGGTAACGGATTTCCCGCTCGTTTAAGTAGACTTGACAACGGCGAGAGTACGAAGGGTGAGCCTCATGACAATTAAGGCAAGAGGGAGGTCGATTGCAAGATGTATTAGAATGGTCATCGGCACCACAGACTGGGCATTCGGCAATAGATCTGCAATATTTCGCTGGATGGCCAAATCGCCAGCAATTTCTACACTGTTGCGGTGTAGGGATCACCTTTCGAACTTGTAACCGACGTCCTGCTACATAAACTGAGGATGGGAGTTCACGGCTGTCAAAAGTTAAACGAGCCACGTTGCTAGGGTATCGTCTCCGCCCGCGGGCAGGAAGAACGTAAGTGTCTACCTTGAGGATTGGGAGATCTTGGAGTTCCAGCTGTTCAAGAATGTCAGTGCCACATGTCTGGAAATTTTTGTTGAACTATGGTATGGGCAGAATGATGGTACCACTACAAGAATTGAGGGAATGATGCTTTTCAATAGTTACAGGAACAGTATCGATATGGGAAAGACGAGAAAGCTCATGAGCCTGGGTAGCATTCTGTATGGTGACGATGCGCGTACCGCTCTTAAGATCATGAAAAGAAATATCTTTACCAACATGGCGTAGAAGTGCCTTGCCAATACTGTGGTCAGAAAGATAGGCAGTAGAGGAAGTCGGTTGTAAAGTGAAGAATTTAGTCCATTGTGCAGTCTGAAACTGAGCGTGGAAAGGTAGTGAAGGACGTGTCGATCTTTTCTGAGAAGAACGAGAAGGTGGAGAAGTATCATCAGCAGGTAATTGTCGTTGTCGTTTAGGCGTGGGACCAGAGTTGGTCCGACGTGGAACGGGCAGGCGATTCGAAAATTACCACACCGTAGAGGGAGAGGCTGGAAGCATAGTCAAAGGAGAGCGAAGGTCAGATGAATCGAAGGAGTCAGTCGAGGCCTCAGTACCTGAAGCGGGTGAGGAAACAGCACCGGCAATAGGTACAGAGGCATGAGGAGTGTCCGAAGAGTAATCCAAAGACGAGGCGGGGTCAGAACGGGGTGCAGTATCAAGAAGGGGCCCGGGGGTAGCAGGTTCATGGACTAGGGCTGCCATGGTTAGGTTACTTCTTTCTTTTTGTTTTTAAGAAAAAAAAGAAAGAAAAGAAAATAAAAATAAAAAAAAAGAATAAAAAAGGGGGACCGGGAGGGATAGTTCCTAGGAGGAATGAAAGGGCCAGAAATCTCCTCCGCGCCCAAGAGGACCTCAGCACTGCAAGTAGCGCAGATGCAGCATGGAACCCGTGCCATACCCTACCCATCATGCCAGTAAACCGGCAATCCGGAATAGCAACCTCACATTTGCCGAGCTACCTCGGTGGACAAAAGAGAGGGCGGCCGGAAATCTGCCACAAAGCATACCTCCTTCGGCCACCACCCCCGGAATCCGAAAGGTGGCTTCCAGAGATACACCTGTCGCCCGAGAGACACCCAAAGCCACCCTCCGGAATACCAGAGAGGGATCAGGACATCCCCAGGCAATCCAGATTCCACGGCAAACTACGCCACCGCCAAGAACCTCAACGGAATGGGATGGACCCCGGTACCCTTTCCCCTACCTAGGAACTAGCATGCCTGTGGGGAAAAAAAAAAAAAAAAAAAAAAAGGCCAAAAAGGAAGGGCAAAAGGGAGGGGTGGGGAGGAGGAGGAGGAAAGGAAAAAGGGGAGGATGGGGGATGGATAGGGAACGGGGATTGGGGGGTAATTAGGTTCGGTCTGAGGAAGTAGACTGACAGGTCTAATTCGTCAGACCAAGAGCCTCTTCACCACGCCAAGGAGCCCCCCTTGAAGAGGATGACATACACCAGCACCCACAATTTAAGGTAAGAAATACTATTATTTCTGTTGCATTTGTAGTCTTAAGCAGTAAAAACATAATACATCATAACAATGAACTACAATTACACATTCACATTTATTTTTGTAAGATCTGTTGGTATAAAAAACAGTTGTTCAGCATTTTGGGGGCTCCTAGGAACGTAACCCTATTTTTCCCTTAAGTTCTTCGGTGTATCTAAAACAGATTTACCTAACATGGCATTTTCAGGACAGTAACTGCCATGTAATATAATGATCTACTGTATAACCAAAAACTACATCATGAAACTTTGTGTAGTCTGCACCCACAGCAACAAATGGGCTTCTGCCTGAATTATGTACAACTTTTGTAGGAAATGATCTCATGCATCATGTATGGACATTCATGTTTGTTTTGTTTCCCATGGTCTGAATGATCTGTATCTTCTTGTTCCCTTTAGGTGGTGCACGTGACAATATATATTGAGAATTGTCTCCCCTGGACTGATGAGCAACACATTTCAGGGTGAAAGAAATTGCAGGAAGGAGAGTTGTATTCTCCTGTTGTCATGTGGGCATGGCATTTTCTGGAATGGTCAAAATTTGCACATCTCACCAGTTATTCTAGATATTCCATGCCTGCAGATACCCAAGACATAGAATTTGCATAGGTTTGATTTCTGTTTGCCATGTTTTTTTCATATCTGCATTCCCTACTGGTGCTTTTTTTTTGACTCACCGCTATCTACAGCACCTGTACTATCAATGGTGCCTCCACCAATTTTTACTGGTAGTGCATCTAAACTATTCCTCAGAGCATCATTTCCCTTGTTTGCCATTTCCAGTGGTATTGCTATTTCGTAACTCTGGAGTTTGCATATTTTGTCTATACCTTTTTTCCCAGCACCAGAACCTCTGTCCCCCTCCAGTCCAATGGCTTTTATTTCTTTACTCTTACCAGTACTGTCTGCCAAGACAGCACCAGCACCAGGGGTGACAGCACCATCTGGCCCACCTATTTTATCTTCCCAACTTATATAAGCCTGTCAGGTTTTCTAAGAAGGCAGTTTTGATATTTGTCTTATAGTACAGATGTAAAGTTTTTCCCATAGGTGGCTACAAGTGGGCATACCTAATAACATTTTCCTGATTTAATATTCTTAGTGGATGATTGTGTGTTTTACTAAATAAGATTTTTCTGAAAACTTTTTAACAATGAACATTAATATTGTTTCACTCCAGTATGAGTTCTCAGGTGTCTTACTAAACTTGATTTTTAATTAAAATTTTTCGACTTTCTGAACACTGATATCTAACTGTTTGTTTTTCTCTCTAGTATGAATTTTCATGTGAGTTACTAACGTTTTAATAAAAATTTTTCGACATTCTGAACAACTGAATTATGTTTGTTTTTCTCTCAGTATGAATTTCATGTGTTTACTAAATTACCTTTTAAGAAAAGTTTTTCAGACATTCTGGACAATGATATGGATTTTCTCCCAGTATGAGTTCTCATGTGTTTTACTAAACATTTTTTTGCAGAAAATTTTTCAAGACATTCTGAACACTGATATGGTTTCTCTCCAGTATGAGTTTCTATATGACTATTAAAGTTGATTTTTCAGAAACTTTTTCGACATTCTGGACACTGAATGGTTTCTCTCCAGTATGAGTTTCATTGTCTTGTTAAACTGATTTTTCAGGAAATTTTTCGACATTCTGGACACTAAATGGTTTCTCTCCAGTATGAGTTCTCATTGTGTACTTAAACCGATTTTATGTGAAATTTTTCGACATTCTGAACACTAAAATGGTTTCTCTCCAGTATGAATTCTTAGTGACTTTCTAAACCCATTCTATTTAAAAGTTTTCGGACATTCTGGAACACTGAAATGGTTTCTCTCCAGTATGAATTCTCAAGTGTCTTTCTAAACTTACTTTTTCAGAAAAGTGTTTGAGACATTTGGACACTGAAATGGTTTCTCTCCAGTATGAATTCTCAAGTGTCTTTCTAAACTTAATTTTTCAGAAAAGTGTTTGGGACATTCTGGGCACTGATATGGTTTCTTTCCGTATGAGTTCTCATGTGACTTTTAAAGTTGATTTTTTTAGAAAATGCTTTAGACACATGGAACACCGAAGTGTTTTTTCTATAATAAATTGGTAAATGATACACACTGAGGTTGTTGCGAGGAGATTTGTTTGAGCGAGGGGTGAATTTGATCTAACTGGTCTCCCCCATGAACAACTGTACATTGTGTTGCTTCAACACATTGTTTTACATGTGAATGTTGATTTAGTTGGTCTCCTACATGAACAACTGTACATTGTGTTGCTTCATCACATTGTTTTTCAAGTATATTAGACTTTACTGGAACAATATATTCTCGCATATTAAATTGCTTATCCAGAGGAAATTTTGAGAATATTTTATTACAATAAAAAACTAATTTTTTCTGAAATATTCTATTAATATATATAAGAAGCACTAAACTAGAAAGGGTAATATAGTGTGTGAGGAATAGGAAGGGTACACTAGCAGATATTTCAGTGTTTATGACAATAACCTTATAACATTTTTGTTGGCATTGTACATGTTGTATTACCAACAATATTGTTACGTACAGTGTTGTTCAGTCACTCGGTTGGTAACACACTCAAACTCACACACTGAGATTTGTGGTTCAATCCTCAGTACAAGTAGAAAACTTGGATCGTCTTTTCTTTAAGACACTTGCTGTCCATGTTCACCTAGCAGTAAGTAGGCACCTGGGAGTTAGTCAACTGGTGAGGGTTGCATCCAGGGGACAAAATTAGCCTAATTTACCTGAAATGCTCTGCATAACCAGGGTTTTCCATACAGTATGTCAATGATGTCAGCTATGACCTGTCTGAAGAAAAAGTCAGTAAACTGGGCATATGGTAGTTCGGATCCGAGGGACTGTTACAGTGTGTTGCTGCTGCTCTGCCATCTAGCTGGCCACTGTGAAACTACGATTTCTTTGGGTCTAATTTCTTTAGTTTCTACTCCTGGTAATTATTAATTTATCTGATATTGGTGGGAGTCTGGAAATCACTTCACCTCCACTCTTCTCTTTATCAGGTAAGAGCAATCTACCAGGACCATTGTTTCATTTATTTTGTATTTAACCTGGTTAAGTAATGTAATGAAATACAACTCCCACTGTCTTCCTTCACTGTTATACTTAATAACCATCTTGAAACCCAGTGTTTTTTTCTATTATCAGTTCTGCGCTGGTTTGGTCACCAACAGTAGATGCCAGATATCTTGGAGTTAAACCCAGGCAACAGGACTTAGTGGAACATAAAAGTTTTCCTCCTCTCCCCTTTCATATCTGTGTGAGATACTACAAACCAGTATCAGCAGAAGCTTCTGAACATCAGACTAGCACTGCCTACCTGAATAATTAACATCTTATCTTCATTACATCTTAAGATCTGCTAGACTACAATAATTTCTCGTGTCTCAAGATCTCACAAAAAACCAATGGTGGCCCTTTTTTATGTAATTAAATGCTTTAATTTTTCCATTATTATCTTTCCTAAAAATTTTACTCATTATTTATTTTTCCATACTTCTGATGAGGTGGAAAGTGTTCCCCTGACAGTCTGTATAAGTTGTATCTTTGTACTTGTACAAATAAGGTTTATAATAATAGTAAATATCATACTGTATTATGAACACTACTGTTGCTGTATTAATTACACTGTAGTGTTAACACTGTTGTTAACACTGTAGTTAAGTGTTGTCACTATATATGCATTACGTTATTTACAGCTCTTACATAAAAAAAATTTCTAACACTGATGTTGACACTACAAGTTCCAACCTCTGATGTCAGGAAGACCTGCAATATTGACAGTACAAGTGCCAGACTCTGGGGGTTCAGGATGACCTGCAGTACTGACACCTACAAGTGCCAGACTCTGGTGTCAGGATAACCTGCAAAAATTGACACTACAAGTGCCAGACTCTGGTGTCAGGATAACCTGCAATATTGACACTACAAGTGCCAGACCCCTGGTGTCAGGATAACCTGCAATATTGACAGTACAAGTGCCGGGACTCTGGTGTCAGGATGACCTGCAGTACTGAAAATACAAGTGCCGGGACTCTGGTGTCAGGATAACCTGCAGAATTGACATACAAGTGCCAGACTCTGGTGTCAGGATAACCTGCAATATTGACACTACAAGTGCCAGACTCTGGTGTCAGGATAACCTGCAATATTGACACTAAAAGTGCCAGACTCTGGTGTCAGGATGACCTGCAAAAATAATTGAAAAATTAAAATCTATTATTATTTATTATTATCATTATTATAAGTATTCAGTAAATGTGTGACACCGTATAGGTGAGAGATCACTACAAGGCTGAGGGAAACTATCAATAATAGGAATTCAGTAAAGTCAGAGTTTACACAGCTCACTTTAACAAGTGGAAATATTCAACAAAAATCTCTGCAACAATTAATTCTGACACAACAAACTTGCAAGATTATACAGTTGTTTATTGTGTACAATCAATACACACACTCCATCTTTGTCCACCACAATTACCATTAATGGCCATTCTGCTCCCCCATAATAGTTTGTTAAATTGAAGGTTACTGTGATAAATTAACTTTTTGAATTAACAAAGAAAGTCAGACTTGACCTAATAAGTCAGCTTCAGTTAAAATGACATAGTGTCTATCTGCACTTAAACCCTTTCAACTGTCTAGACACCTAAAATGAAACTTGCTCATCGTGCAAAAGTCCCCCACCTAGGAAAAAAAAAAAAAATACAGTGGACCCACAGTTTTCGTGTTTAATCCGTTCCAGAGCCATCAGCCAAAACCGAAACCATTTACCCATAAAAAAATATTGTAAATGGGAAATTAATCCCTCTCAGACACCCAGAAGTATCAACAAAAAAAAAATTTTTACCTTAAAGATAGATTTACATGCCCAAAAAGAATGAAAAAATACACATGACACTTACTTTATTGAAGGCTGTTGTTGATGGATGGAAGACAGGGAAGAGGGGGAAAAGAGGTTATTGTTTGGAAGGGGAATCCCCCCTCCATAAGGACTCTAGGTACCAAGTCTTATCAGGAGTCACTTCCCTAGCTTAAATAGAGATTTACATGCAGAAAAGAATGACAAATAAATGTAAAGCACTAATAAAATATATAAATGAACATTTAACATCACATTACCTTTATTGAAGACTTGTTGATGTGAGGGACAGGAGGCGAGTTTATTGTTGGAGAATATGAACTAATATCAACTCTATGGCTTATCTATCTATCACAATTCAATTAATATGACATAATTAACAATATTAACCCCTTCAGGGTCCAAGGCCAAAATCTGAAGTGGTGCTCCAGTGTCCAAGAAATTTTGAAAAAAAAAAAAATTATTTTTTCTTACAGAATTAAAGAGTATATTTTTGTGAAGGTAATAAGACAAAAAAAAAATTCTGATCAGTACTTACCGAGATACAGCGGTGGGAAGTTGACCCAAAATGACTGGTGGCGGCAACATCAGTGACTTCCGCAAAATCCCATTTTATTTTATGTTTTTATACTTTTTTCTTTTCTTTTCTAATTTTTTTCTTTTTCTAATAACATTTGTGGCCTGTGAGACCAATATAATGTATATTGTATTAGTGTACACTCATTGTATTCAACACAATAACTGCACTAATTTGTTTATCATTATATTGTTTACAAAACTTGTTTACAAGTTTATTGTAAACAAAATGATGAAAATATTAGTGCCGTTATTGTGTTGAATACAACGGTACCATTAGTCCTAGGTACAATGGTGCCATAGGGTGCAATGGTACCATATGGTGCAATGGTACCATATGGTACAATGGTACCATATGATACAATGGTACCATATGATACAATGGTACCATATGGTACAATATGGTACAATGGCACATGATACAATGGTACCATATGGTACAATGGTGCCATAGGGTGCAATGGTACCATAGGGTGCAATGGTACCATAGGGTGCAATGGTACCATATGGCACAATGGCATCATATGATACAATGGTACCATATGGTACAATATGGCAAAATGGCACATGATACAATGGTACCATATGGTAGAATGGCACCATTTGGTACAATGGTACCATATGGTGCAATGGTACCTTATGGTACAATATGGTGTAATGGTACCATATGGTACCATATGATGCAATGGTACCATATGGTACATTGTACCATACAGTACAATGATACCATATGGTTCATTGTACCATATGGTACTGTTGTATTCAACACAAACACACTAATATTTTCATTATTATTTTGTTTACAATAGTTGTTTACAACAAAAATATAGCAAAAATGTATATTAGTAATGTTCTATTACATATTTACAAGTGTACAGGAACTTTACGTGTTCCTTGAGGTGGATGACAAAGCACTTTGTCTGGGAAACTGCAGAGTCAGTAGCTAGCTTGTGTCGCCACTCACTCAGTCTTGGCTGGTGTCTCATGCCACCAACACCTATTGACCATATGGAACACGGTATATGTTACAGGGTACCATATGGTACATTGTACTATATGGTAAAGGGTACCATGCAGTACAGGATAACATATGGTGCAGGGTACCATATGGTACAGGGTACCATATGGTAAGGTACCATATGGTACGGTCCATAGGTACAGGGTACCATATGGTACAAGGTACCATATGGTACAGGGTACCATATGCTGCTATGTATGATAATCTATGTAATTGTATTTCTGTACACCTGAATAAACTTACTCAAGTGATGTGGCATCATAAGTAAGTTATTTAGTTATACACAAATAAAGTTACATAGAATATCATACATAGCAGCATATGTTTGGAGAACCTAGGATAACCCAAAAAAGTCAGACAGACTTTATTTCCATTAGGGTCCCTGTACCCTGTACATCATTATGGTACAATGTACTATAGTACAATGTACTATATGAAGGTACAATGTACATATGGTACCATTGTACCATATGGTTGGCCAATGAAGTCAAAACCATAGAATTCGTCTTCAGCTCCACTTCCATCAGTCTTAGAACTGTAAGTTGTGAAGAGGAGAGTCAGAATTCGCCCGGAGAGTGAGTGGGGAGTGAGAGCTTCCTTGCCGCCAGGCACTATGAACAAAGCTACTTTGCCGGCATTCCCACAATGCCATGTGGGTGTCCAGATTTTTTCTATGGTGTGCACACTGACCACCCAGACCCATTCTCTTAGATGTAGGCCTACCAGCCTTCTCGTGCTAAATTTGACGGCGCTAGAATTTTGGCGTAGATCTACGGTTTGGACCCTGAACGTAAAGCCGTGGATCTACGGGACGGACCCTGAAAGGGTTAATAACATAAAAACGTGACATATACTCTAGAATGAATAAAATAAGTTATTATGTATATCACGACTGGTGCTGTGTTGTTGTTGTTGTTGTTGGGTGTACAAGGGACACTGAGAGCATCAGCTGTCCATAATGGTGGTGAAGGCTGCAGCTGAGGTGCCGGTATTTTCTGTAGCCCCATATAACTCCATCAATATTGGAGGAGTTAGTAGAATCACTGAATCACTGAAGAAGGCATCCTCTACCACCATCACTACCACCCTCTACCACTATCACAACTGCTACCACCCTCTACCACCATCACTACCACCCTCTACCACCATCACTACCACCCCCTACCACCACCACTTTTGTATTTTTCTACAAACTTTTTCTTGAATTGTATCATGTTTCTCACATTCTTTACCAAAGGGATGGCATTAGAAGCTTTCTTTTGGCCCATGGATGCTTATTTAGCAGTCACACACAATAAACAAGTACCAAAAACAATGGATTATTTTGAAATGTTTCGTATGACCTGGCAGGATATGTTCACTCACCGAAAACAACGCTACACTGGCTGAGAATACATGTGGGAGGCAGCATTGTCTGTGCGCTGGGCACTGGACAGGTTCTGAACAATCAACGAAAACAAAGATAATCGACGAAAATTGAAGCCAAAAATTGATGGAAAGATTGGGCCCAAACCAAAATCAGCAATAACGGAGATTGACGAAAATGGAGGGTCCGCTGTAATCTTCTATGGTAGAAAATCTCTTTCCAAAGTTAATTACACCAAAAGTATGTAATTTGATGGAAAACCTATGGAATTACACTGGCTCAGCATTAGCAGTCTTGGCACAATTTATGCAGTGGCAAGTTTTGCCCACCTTAGTCCCATTTTTCGGCCAATTCCATTGTTCCAGTCGAGCAAATTCTTAGTTATTTCACTAGTGCAGGTGCTCCTCATTTTACAATGGTTCAACTTACAATATTTTCACTTAACAATGATACAACAGTCATGCACATTCCTGGCAATGGCAAGCCATACTCTCAGTCTCTGTAGCGATTGCAACCATAAACATCTTCATTTACTTTCTGATACTGGTATTTAGTTACAGTAATTATTTACTTACTTATTCAGTCAATACATGCACTTTTCATATCATATGCATCATCTGTGCTCAAATGCAAACATGCCAGAGACAATGTTTTAATACAGACTGAGAGGGCAGACACGAACTGAAGCTGTACATGAGAGGCTCTCCCAGTGTTTACATACCCTCTGCTTATCTTCTTTTGCATAATACATGTTAAAAAATTAAAGGAACTTGAAAGTAATATGTATATAATACCTACTTCATATACACTTGTGTAACATTTTTCTAGTACACTCATATTTTGTAATAAAGAAACTATGATGTTTGTGAGGGTGTTGATGTGTGGTGGTGTTAAAGGCTACTAATGCTCAAGCATCCCACCCACTGTCTCCTAAACTATTTTTGTTGAAAATGCAAGAAAAATTTAATTTTGTATTAATACGTACTAAATACAAGTTTAATTCATTCTGTGACCCAGCTCGTAACTCAATTTGCTCGTATGTCAAATCAATTTTCCTTATTGAAATTGAAATGCCATTAATCCATTCCAGCCCCAAAAAAACCACCCCAATTTTTTTTTGTTACAGGTTTTTAACCCTTTGACTGTTTTTGTCGTATATATACGTCTTACGAGCCAGTGTTTTTGACATGTTAATACATGTACTACAAAATTCTAGCGGCTTCAAATCAAGTGGGAGAATGGGTCTGTGTGCTCAGTGTGCACAGTATGAAATATCCTGCTTCACACACCACGCATAATGAGGAAAAAAAACTCCAACAGTGTTTTTGGATTATAACGCCGAATTTGAGGTGTATTTTCGTATAGTATTTATGGTTGTACAGTGGAACCTCAAATATTGAACGTCTTCGGTCCAGAAGGCTGTTTGAGTGCCTTTACCGAATTAATTTATTCCCATCAGGAATAATGTAAATTAGATTAGTCCATTTCAGACCCTCAAAAATACACATATAAAAGCACTTACAAAAATACACTTACATAATTGGTCGTGTTGGGAGCAGTTCAATTTTTGAGGTTCCACTGTATACTCATTTCCTTGGTCTCATTTGAGAGAATGGAAGATATATTACAGAAATAGAGATGATTCTGATTGGCTTCACGATGAAAAGGACCTTGAAATTGAGCTCAAAAGAGCGAAAAATGTTCGATTTTTGCTGATGTTCAAGATTAAATAAATGACAACACCATCCAATATGTGTCCAACTGGCCAGTCTAATATGCAGTCATGAATGGGTTGACATTATTTATACAATTATTATAATAATGCAGTAATCTGCATAACAGTAAATCTTCTATTTTTTGTGTGAATAAAAATTTAAAATATTAAGTAAGAGTAATATAAGAGGGGCCTGGAGATGTTACTAATGAACAGAGAAAATGTTATTTTAGTGCCAGAAATGTCTGCATTGTTTATTTCTGACCCTATTTTGAAACTGGCATGTTTTTTAATTTGTGTGAAATTGGCCAAATTGCCAATTTCTGACCATTTTATTGGGTAGTTGAAAATGGTAAATGGGCAGTTTTTTGTACTCAAACGATAGAACAAATGGAGTTCTAAAGAAATAGCTATGAATTTGGTTGACTAGAACAATGCAATTGGCCAAAAATAGGGCTCAAAGTAGCCAAAATCGCCAATTCGTATATATCTCCAAGAACGCTAACTTCGCAAGAGTGTATTTCTGTAAGTTTTCCATCAAATTTCATACTTTTGGTGTCATTACCATCAAGAAAAGATTCTCTATCATTTCATAAGGAATTTTTTTTTTTCTTCGAATATTTTGCAACACAGAGAGACACTTCAGGATTTGGGGTTGCGTTAGTCAAAGGGTTAACCCTTTCAGGGTCTGTCCCGTAGATCTATGGCTTTACGTTCAGGGTCCAAACCGTAGATCTACGCCATGAGCTCAGCTCACTCTGATGAACTGTGAGTGGTACATTTGGGCCTAGATATGAGAGAATACATCTATGTGGTATGTGTGCACCACATAAAACAAATCCTGCAGCACAAACCATACCCCGGCCGGGATTGAACCCGCGGTCAGAGTCTCAAAACTCCAGCCCGTCGCGTTAGCCACTAGACGAGCTAGCCACAATAAGATTCGTCCAACTAGGTATATTTCTACACCATAGGAAGGTTAGCACAGGCACCACTGTGACGATTTCGTGAGTCCTGCAGCACACTGTGTATAATGAGAGAAAAAAACTGAGACCATGATTTTCAATTAAAACAGCGACTGCAGTTTTTCTCGTGTGTTTTTTAT